>CAJVRN010000237.1:8560000-9760000 GCA_911728415.1 Lagocephalus sceleratus | reverse complement strand
AGCCAGCCGAGGAAACATTAACAAAGCGCAGCATCTTAAATATTTCTCAGTTTCTTGGGTATATAAAAGGGTTTCCACCTCCAGCTTTCACCACCACGCCAACATGAAGTTCGTCACATGGGTGCAAAAGTGAGGATTAGAAAAGTTGATAGCGGCATCAGAAATGAAGCATAGATTTAGATTTTTAGTGCCATCAAGCCTCAAGTCCAATAACGACAGAGGAACAGTATTGTGAAGGTTCTCCCCATGATGCTTAAGGCGCACTCTGTCTAACTTGATGCTGCCATCCTCGTTTTCTGACGTCATGGGAGGTGTGTGTTGTCATTATAAATAACAGAAATACCTTCGATCAAAGAGGGAAAAAACCCATCTGATGCATTAGAGCAGTAGCATTTTCAGGTAATCCACAAATGGCCCATATTTTCTGGTCCTGTTTGACAGGTTAAAACGGAGTTTTCTTCATTTTTGCATCAAAATTGGGGATTGTTTTGTGACGTCAGAACAGTTCATGATATGTGACATTTATAAGAAGCGTATTTATGTTTCTCCTGTTTTGTCTAAATCTGTGAAAGACGAATCTGGAAGTGTGAAGTTTGCACACCGAGCGCTTTGAAACCGAATTAAAGTTTGTTTACATTCAGTCACCACTTTACTTTGTTGATAGTTTCCATGACAATCAGCACAATTGAGGTTTAAATGAGATCAATAAGGGATATTCAGTAAAGAAGTGATGACTCACTCCTGCATCAGCTGTCGTGCTGGTGTTCGACCGCTGGGGGGCGCCAGCAGCTCAGAGTCGGCACCCCGGCATCAGTCGGGAGTCATGCATGTTTAATGAGGGCTTGAGTGCTGCAGCCCAAATAAGAGGGATAAACAGGGACCCACGCACCCCGCAGGATGGACCACGGGGGTGAAAAAAAAACCGAAAAGAAGCGAATCAATTAGGGTAAATAATGAAGAGGGGAAGAGCGGAAGAGAGGCGTCCGCTCCTGCAGTGATGGAGCGTCAGGATGCGACACGAAAGGCTTTTTTTTTTATGAGTTCGTCTTTCAACATTCTGCTGCAGAGTTGTTCGTGACGCGCCAGACTTTCACATCATCACATAAAGAAACTGCCTCCTTCCCTTTTTCTTTTTTTTTTTTTTTGCTCCCACTGCATTGTTGAAAACCGGAGGAGATGCGCTGAGCCGGAAAAAAAAAAAAAAAAAAGGACTGCAAAGTCATTCTTCACCCGGTGTTTCCTCCAGCTCCTGAAAATACTGTGACATTATTTATGATGTCTCTTCTGACTCGGGGCTGTCCAACCTCTAATTGTCGTCCCATTATCACAATTGTTTTCTCATTTAGTCAACTCCCGACCTCTAAGAAGCGAAACTGCCTTCTGAGCTCTTATTTTGATGGTGCGTGTCCAGACGTTGCTGGAAGGCTCTTTTCTTTCCTAATTTCGCCGCCTGTGCACTAAAGATAGTGTGACGCAGCTTTATTACAGCTCTGAAGCTCTCAGGTGGCAAAACCACCCCCGACTGCAGTGGGTTTGTATCTGCTCATCAAGGTGGGGGGGTTCCCCCGGTGCTGCAGTGGGATGTGTAGCTGCTGTCCAGCACATGTCCAGCACACGTCCAGCCCGTCCTGCTGGACACTCTTCAGTGCTCCTCTGCCTCAGACGGACACGGGAAGCTTTTTTTTTTTTTTTTTGGCGGGGGTGTCTTCGGCAGCTCCCCCAGACCTGCAGGGTTCTGGGACATCTGCAATGCAGAAGTCTATATATAGCCGGAGTTCTGGGAGGGAGCGGGCGAGGAGAGACGGAGACCGTCGACGGGACAAGGGATTGTTGAACTGGGAACCAGCGTCAGAGTGGTTTGGAGCTGGTTTCCAGCCCCCTTTCCTGACCGTGCCGACGTGACACCCCTGACCCTTGTGGGCCCCGTTTCTCCCGAGAGCGCCCAAGAACGGGAGAAAGCCCTCCGCCCAGGATGACAAGGTCGTGACCTTGGGGCCCGCAGCATCCCTTATTACGCGCCGGCGTGGACAGCGCTGAAGAGTGGGGGTGGGGGGGGTGGGGGGGATGCTGAGCTGGGCTGTTTACTGCTCATCTGGACGGCTCTGGTGGGCAGGAGGCTGTAAAAGACGTGGTGTGTGTGTGGGGGTTCAATTATGCATGCGCCTCCACAGAGGCGGAATCTGCTGACAGCACAGCTCAGCACGCACGGGCGCGTCAAGGGCGAGCACGCCGAGGGTCACAGACATTGATCCGCCCCCCCCCACAGAGCATCAGTCAGGGGAGCAGGACGCCCCACCCCAGCTGGTCAGGCCCCAGCACACGCTTCTGCGAGAGCCCCGCAAACGCACGTCGGGGAACGGGTCGGGGGGTGTGGCGGCGGGCCGGGCCGTCGGTGGCGTCGGCGTCCGGAGGAAGGGCGATGGTGACGGCGGGCGGAACGAGCAGGCCCGTGGAGCGAGGCCCAGGGCTGCACCCCGGGGTGGCCCCCACCCTCACCACCGTGTATTTGAACGATGTGAACATGGTAACACCATCATTTGTTCCTCATCAGGGCTGCGAGGGGGGGCGGAGTCTGGACCCCGACCTGGAGGGGCCCCCCGCCCCTGCTGGACCTCCTTATCTGCCACTTCAGCTGAACACGTTCATCCTGGTGTTTTATGGATCACCTGTGAGCGCTGATCACTATTTCACCATTGATTTTCTCTCCTCTTTCTTCTTCTTCTCTCTCTCACACACACACACACACACACACACACGCACACGCACACACACACACACACACACACAGTCTCAGGCTGTAATGAAGTCCTTGCCCCTGACAGCTCGTCCATCTCAGCCCGTCCCCTCTGGGTGCAGACGTCCAGAGGACGACTGCTCTCCACTTCTTCAGCCTCCACGTGGGCCTTCGATACCATGGGGGGGGGTTTGAGGTGTTCTGTCTGAGGTGTTCCCCCGCCTCTACCCCCCCCAGCACCCCACAGCAAAGACAGAGAGACGCAGAGGCAGCTTGGTTAATAAATGTTTTTATTTGGCTTCAGGAGGAGTTGGACTGAGGGAGGCAGCGGGGGGGGGTCACAGGAGGACAGCAGGGGTCTGGAACCACGGCGGCGCTCCCCGGGAACAAGCGTGGCGCGGGCGAAGGTGCTCGCCGTAACTCTAACGATTAAGGCCTTTTTTTTATTTCTTTATTTTTAATCATTGCTATCAAACACACGAGCAAAAAGGAATCCCGTCCGGTGAAGCGTTTGAAGCTCCAGGACTCAGACATGCATCCATGCCAGCGACTGATTCATCTGCCAACTAAAGAAAGGAACTGATGAGTGAGGTCGGAGCTTTCAGGGCGATGGGACAGATTATGCTAAGAATAGCCCTTAACCCCCCCACCCCCCCGAAGCATCGCCCCAAGCTGCCACTTCCAGCCCGAGCCGAAGGGCCCCGGTGTCACCGTCAGCTGCCTGACACCCACAGCCGCGTCGGCTCGGGCCCCCCCCCCCCCCCGTACGACGAGGGTCGAGGGGTAGCGACCGCCGGTGATCCGCGAAGGAGAGGAAACGACGCCCGCGTTGGCACATGAATCAGCCAGACGGGGGAGGGGGGAGGGGGGGGTCGGTATTCCCAAAGTAAAGGCGTCCCACAGCTCTGAACTCTCGTGTTGTCGTTCCCGACGCGTCGCTCTCATCGCCGAGGTTCGGGGGGCGGGGTGGGCCCGACGGGATGGAAGCGGAGGCGCGTTCACGGGTGACCCGCGACCCCGAACCCTCTAACCTTTCCCCGTAAGTAAAAACCAGGTAGCACCTTTGAAGAGTGGGGCTGCGGCTCCTTTCTCCTACATCTGTGCTCCATCTAGAGGGTGGGGGCGCGGCCCGCGGGGCGCTCACTCCACGGCTATCGAGGGGCGGCGGGGATCCCGGTGGAGTAGACGTGCTCGGGGGTTGGAGGACGTACCCGCTGTTGCTTTAACGGTGTTTTCGGTCTCCCCGTGGGTGGGTGTATGCAGTGGTGCTCAGGTTGGAGCGGGTGCAGCTGCGCTTCGGTGGCAGGAGCAGCGCCTCAGCCTGCTCCCAGTGTGACGTTTTACTGGTTTTACTGGTCGAGTGGGACTTCGCCGG
Organism: Lagocephalus sceleratus; assembly: GCA_911728415.1. Lineage (NCBI taxonomy): Eukaryota > Metazoa > Chordata > Actinopteri > Tetraodontiformes > Tetraodontidae > Lagocephalus > Lagocephalus sceleratus. The sequence continues at coordinate 9,755,891 of CAJVRN010000237.1, read as the reverse complement.
TGGAACGCGAGCGGCCGCGGGTCACTTCTGCGGTGACGAGGACGGGAGGGGCGACGGGGGTGCGTGTGGTGGATGGCGTGGCTGTATCCGTGGTGACCGGTGGGGTGTGGAATGAGCAGTGGTGATGAGGAGGGTGGAGCTGTTTAGCTCTTGTTGGTCTTGCCGGCGGGGCTCTCCTTCTTCTCGGCCTTCTTCTCCTCCGGCTTCTTCTCGCTGGGCTTCTCCTTCTCCTCTTCCTCCTCCTCATCCTCCGCTCCCTCCCCCTCCTCCTGGTCATCTCCCTCCTCTCCCTCATCGCCCTCTTCCTCCTCCTCCTCCTCATTCTCCTCTTCCTCCTCCCCTTCCTCGTCCTCCTCCTCCTTCTCGGGCTTGGCTGCAGACTTCCTGTAGGCCCCCAGGGTGTAGCTGCGAGACGACATGTAGGAGAACCCTGGATACCCGGACTGGACCGCGGCTCCGCCCACGGCGCTGAGGCGACACTCTTCGCCTTCCAGCAGCTTCCTGCACAGACACAAGCGGAGACTTCATCCCAACTGGTTCTGTTGCTATTGTAACCTCAAAGGTGGCTTTTAAACACTCGTCCCAGTTTGTCGATGACCACATTCATTAAAATGTAGTTTTGCTCATCTCATAAATTCCTGTCGAACTATGACGCATTCTTTCTCTATTCAGTTGAGAGAAGCTCAAATCAGGTACCTTTTTTAAAAAGCAAATTAGTGGCTTACTTTTAGTTTTTAATTAAATTATTTTAATATTCACTTGAAAGAGCAGCAGCTAAATCAGATAACCAGGAACTAATCATTGAGGATCAACTAAGTAATTATTGATTGTTTTAAACGTTTGGATAAAGATTAAAATAGAATTTGTTAAATTGACTCTGATATAATAATAATAAAAATAATAATAATAATAATAATAATAATAATAATAATAATAGTGCAGTGTTGTTGCTATTATTATTATTATAATTATTCAAATAATTATTTGAATCTTGCTTGACATTTATTCATGTACGAAAGCAAGAGAAGTATTCATTAATACTTAATCGTTAATAATTTGCTATTCATCACTTCATAATTATTTTAAATTAATTATTCAAACAGTAGAACGCAGCTAAAGTACAACTGGGAGTGTCTCGTTGGACTCTGTGACTCCGGACCTGTAGGCAGCGATCTCGATGTCCAGAGCCATCTTGACGTTCAGCAGGTCCTGGTATTCACGCAGGTGACGCGACATCTCTCCTTTGGTGCTGCGCAGGGCGGCCTCCAGCTGCTGGATGGTGTCCTGCACACGCACACGCACACACACACGCACACGCACACACGCAACGGTGCAGATGAGAGAGAGTGCTGAGGCGGTGAAACAGCCCCCCCCCCCCCTGCTCACCTGCATGTCCCCCAGCTCGCTGCTGTGGCGGTCTTCCATCTCCGCGATCTGCTTCTCCAGGGCCTCGTTGTGGCCCCTGAGGGCCTCGATCTCCAGGGTGCGCGCCTGCACCTGCCTGCGGTACTCGCTCAGCTCCTCCTTGGAGTGCTTGATGGCGTCCTGGTTGCGCGCCGCCACCTCGGTGACGCTGGCGAACTTGGAGCGGTACCACTCCTCGGCCTGGGCCTGGTTCCGGGCCGACAGGTTCTCGTACTGGGAGCGGATGTCCTTGAGGGCGGCGGCCAGGTCGGGCTTGCTCATGTCCATCTCCACGGACACCTGGGCGCAGGAAGGACGCACGGACACGGGGAACGCGTCATGTCAGATAACAGATCGAGAACAGGGCTCGAGGTCACCCGGTGACGCATCACTGCTCACTTTGCGCATAGGACGAACCCCGGGGGGGGGGGGTTAAACCCCGGGTTAGATCTACGCACCAACCATCGCCCCTGCTCTGGGGGGGGAGTGGGGGCGGGGGGGGTGTTGATGCACATCCAGGAGAGATCTCCTGGAAATCACCGGGTACTTTGTCACAGCTGGAATCTTTAATCGATTGGCGTAAATTGCGGCGCTGCCGGGGCCACGCCCCGGGATTATGCGCTAATCCTCCGGATTTATCGCCCCCCCCTCACCTCCCCCTACCCCCCCTCACCCCTCACCCCGCCCCCAAGACAGGTTTATCACCCCGTAAACAACCGCTGTTATGCGGCAGGGAATTTAGAGACCACCTCAAGGTTATTGCGGTGGTCGCTCTGCTGTGAACCAGCCTCGCCTCCCCCCCCGGGGGGGGGGGCACCAAAAGGCGTCTTTTCCTTCGGTGGGGGGGGGCTCTGCAGCCCTCGCGCACCTGCAAGTTTGTGCGGGGGTGTGTCGGGGCGCAGCGCACTGCGGGGCTGCAGCAGCAGCAGCAGGGAGGACGCAGGAGGCCCCCGGGGGCCCTGAAGGGGGCCCCTGGGTGCAGGAGCCCCCCCGGGTACCCTGAAGGGGGCCCCTGGGTGCAGGAGGCCCCCGGGTGCAGGAGGACCCCGGGTGCAGGAGGACCCCGGGTGGGACGTCCCTCGCGCCCGCAGCGCCCTCCCCTTCGCGCCCCCTCTAACTTTGTCACACTTTTTCGAACTTCGTGCCGAAGCGCGCGCGCGCGCGCGTACCTGCGAGGCCTGCAGCGAGGCCTGCAGCTCCTGCAGCTCCTCCTCGTGCACCTTCCTGAGGAAGGCGATCTCGTCCAGCAGCGACTCCACCTTCTTCTCCAGCTCCAGGCGCGCGAGCGTGGCGTCGTCCACGTCCTTGCGGTAGCCCTTGAGGGCGGCCTCGGCCTCCTCGCGCAGCCGGCTCTCCTCCTCCAGCTTCTCGCGGAGCCGCTCCAGCGTGTCGTTCAGCTGCACGCAGTCCACGTGCATCTGGCTCTTCTCGTGCGTCAGCTCCTCGACGCGCGCGCGCAGCTCGCGGATCTCCTGCTCGTAGAGCTCGTGCAGGCGCGAGGGCTCGCTGTGGCGCTGGCGCAGCACCGCCACCTCCGCCTCCAGCACCTTGTTCTGCTGCTCCAGGTGGTGCACCTTCTCGATGAAGGACGCGAAGCGGTCGTTCAGGCCCTGCAGCTGCTCCTTCTCGTTGGTGCGGATGATCTTCAGCTCGTTGGTGATGGCGGTGGACTGGGTCAGGTCCATCACGGACTCCTGCATGGCGGAGGAGGAGGAGGAGGAGAAGACGCGGCCGGGCGCCGCCGTCCTCCGGTAGGAGGAGGAGGAGGACACCACGGAGGGGGACGCGTAGCCGCGGTGGGCGCCGTGGTACCCGGAGGAGTGCAGCCGGGACGGGCTGCCCGCGCCCAGGGACGCGCGGCCGCTCCGGGGCGCGTCTCCGAAGATCTTCCGATAGGAGCTGCTGCTGTACATCTCGCTGGAGTAACTCATGTCTGCTTCAGCTGGGACGGGGTCCGACGGCTCTGAGGGGTGGGGGGGGCAGGAAGAAAGTGCGCGGACGGACGAGTGCGTGAGGGTGAGAGAGAGAAAGAGAGAGAGAGGGAGAGAGAGAGAGAGAGAGAGAGAGAGGGGGTGAGAGAAAGTGAGATGCGAGTGATGTCAGGCCAGGACAGGTGCTTTTATAGCGCCGGGGCCGGCGCGTCATCTGACGCAGGGACGACGGGGGACGAGGAGAAACCTGCAAAGACTCCACCCCGCGGGGGGGACACGGCTCAGTCATGCGGCTCCCCCCCCCCGTTCCCGTCCCTCCCACCCCCTCCTACAATGTCGCGTCCTGAGACCTGTAGCCGTGTCTGTGAGTCTGTGTGTGTGTGTGTGTGTGTGTGTGTGTGTGTGTGTGTGTGTGTGTGTGGCTGCTTTAATGACCGGGACGCCCTCACACTTTCGTGTCTTTGCCACACTTGTGCGTCCCACCCTGCTCGGCTTTTCTCTTTCGTCCCGGCAGAAGCGATCGATGCGTGCGCCTGTGCGCCATCGTGGGGGGGGTGTGTTTGGTACTGCAGTCTCTCGCACACACCCCCCCCCGCCCCTCCCCGCCTCCGCAGCCTCTAAATCACAGGTCTCGGCGCATTTGTCCCGTTCGGTCAGTCTAACGTGGCGATCCATCAAATATATAGAATTTAATCTGGCGAGGTGTTAAATGCGCATCCGGAGGGTCAGCGCACGCGATTAAAGTTCACGGAACGTTATCTAACCTCGCCCGAGTGATCCATAACTGTTATTTAGTATCCGAAGAGTGTGTGTGTTCAGCGTTGTGGCTGTCTTTGGCCCCCGTCCGGCCCCTGGCTTGAGTTACGGAGGAGGGCCGCGCCCCGGTGGAGGAGAGCCGGGGGCGCACGGAGGACTGCAGCAGGTTTCACCTGCAGACGTCCCGGGCTGGAACCGAGCCCGGAAACAGCTGCCCCGCTGCCAAACCGGCTTCAGGCGTCATTAAATTATCCACGCTGAAAGTGGAAGAAGGGACATTATCTTGAAATAAGCGCCGTTTAAGTACGTTGTGTTAGACGACCGTTGCGGTGAATTATACCTACAGTGAAATTACACCATTTTACCAGATAACTCCTGCCTGGAAAAAAATCGGGTTCAAAACAACACCTCACTGAGTTACATTTACAGTTTTGCAGCTTGTAAAGTTATAAAAAATTTAGGAAAAACGACCATTTTGTTTTTCCTGCTTACACTTAACGGCCGCTAGAGGGCGCCAAAGCTCCTGCGGTCAGCACACTGGAGCCGATGGGTACGGGTTTAAAACCAGTAATCCCATGACAGGAGTGATTTATCCTCGAAAATACACCCGCGAGAAACCCAGTGCGATTAATGAGGGTAGAAATGAGAGGGGGGGGGGTTATAAATATTCACAACAAACATCAACATCAACATGCGTTTATTCAGATGACCACCAGGAGGCGCTGTTCCGCCTCTGTGCAAATTCCATATAGAGAAATACATTTTTTAAATCTTATTTTAATTGAACCCAGTAGTTTTAGGTCTCTTATATACCAGTCGTGATGCTTGTGCTGTCCAAAACGTGCTCAGGTTCTTGGTGATTTAAATAAAAGCGAGTCAGGTCCGACTGTGCTCACACAGCCAGAAGAGAGGACTCAGCAAAGTCCTTCCCCAAACTTTTCTGAGTCAGGTTCTAGGAGGGGAAGCAGGGAAGCGACCAGCACCGAAAACACGCTTGCTCAGGCTTTTTTTTTTTTTTCCTCGGCTGTGTTTGTTAACACTCTTCGGGGGGGGAGTGCGCCCCAGTGAGTCAGCAGGAACAAGTCAGACTTCTGCCTCTTTGGTTCTCCCCAGTCTGCACCGGCTGGTGAGGTGGCACGGGCTATAAAGCAAGACTCGGCCCGCGATGATGTTTTATAAGATATTTTAGCTGCTGCCTCGGCGTTATTCAGCAATAAACCGGTGGGATGGCAGCAAACACACGGGAGCGCAGACGGGCAGGGGAAATGGATGTGCTGTTGCACCGCGTGGCCGCTAGAGGGCGCCAGAGGTCCGGTAGAAGACTGGAGGACTTCAGTTCCAGAGGAGGGGGGGGTACATGAATGCATGGGGGTAGATGGATGCAGGGGGGGTAGATGGATGCGGGGGGGGGTACATGAATGCATGGGGGTAGATGGATGCAGGGGGGTAGATGGATGCGGGGGGGGTACATGGATGTATGGGGGTAGATGGATGCAGGGGGGTAGATGGATGCGGGGGGGGTACATGGATGTTGGGGGTAGATGGATGAAGGGGGGGGTAGATGGATGCAGGGGGGGTACATGGATGTGGGGGGGTACATGGATGCAGGGGGGTTCATGGATGCAGGGGGGCATGGAGGCAGGGGGGTACATGGATGTGGGGGTACATGGATGGGGGGTACATGGATGTGGGGGGGTGCATGGAGGCAGGGGGGTACATGGATGTGGGGGGTGCATGGAGGCAGGGGGTACATGGATGTGGGGGGTGCATGGAGGCAGGGGGGTACATTGATGTGGGGTACATGGATGTGGGGGGTACATGGATGTGGGGTACATGGATGTGGGGGGGTACATGGATGTGGGGGGTGCATGGATGTGGGGGGGTACATGGATGTGGGGTACATGGATGGGGGGGGTACATGGATGTGGGGGGTGCATGGATGTGGGGGGTACATGGATGTGGGGTACATGGATGTGGGGGGTGCATGGATGTGGGGGGTACATGGATGTGGGGGGGGTACATGGATGCGGGGGGGGTACATGGATGTGGGGGTATATGGATGTGGGGGGTACATGGATGTGGGGGGTATATGGATGTGGGGGGTACATGGATGTGGGGGGTATATGGATGTGGGGGGGGTACATGGATGTGGGGGGGTATATGGATGTGGGGGGGTACATGGATGTGGGGGGGTATATGGATGTGGGGGGGTACATGGATGCGGGGGGGTGAGTTGAGCAGAAAGATAGGATGCAGAATAATGACATCAGCTTCTCTAGCAAAGTAGCTCTTTCCTTTCCTGCTCTGATGTATCAGCTCACACACACACACACACACACACACACACACACACACACACACACACACACAAACATCGTGAGGGCCTCTGCTTCAGGGCCACTTCAGTGGCCTTTGTGCAGTGATCTTCACAAAAGTCACATCTCCTGAGACGCTGCTTTTCAGCTTCCACAAACACGCGTGACGCAGAGCGTCGGCCCACCCGAGCCCCGCGGAGCTGCTGGAGGACGATCGGCGAGGCCGATGCTCCGACATCCGATCACTTACGTCCAACTCCATGCAGATCTGCTCGTTTCCAGCGACGCAATCCAGCAACGCAGGACTTTTATAGACAGAATCGTGAAGGGAATTCCTCAGAAACCTTTTTAATATATCCAAATAAATTCACTCTAATCCTGAAAAGATGATAAAAGTGAACATCTCTCACCCCTGGTGGCCCAGTGGAATAAAATAAAATAAAATAAAATCACTACTACTACTACTACTACTACTACTACTACTACTACTACTAATAATAATAATAATAATAATAATAATAATAATAATAACCTCATGGTGTATTGTTCAGATCATCTTGTGAATTTAAATTCGTCATTTGAACAATTTTAATGTTCAGTTTTTATCCAAACGTACGTCTTTGTGCTGTTCTGCTGCACCAGCACAATCGTACGGTTTCTGGATTTGCTGGAGCGACCTTTGAACCCAGACGTGAAGATGCTGAGGTTAACTTCTGTGTAACGCGTTGTTGCGCGGCAGTGCTTATTTTGGCGTGCCAGACGGGCGCGGTCCTGTCATTAAATGCGTGCGTGCGGCTTCGCATGTGTGTGAGTGTGTGTCTGTCTGCAGGTGTGTGAATGTACGACTGGTGCAGTTGTGTCGGGGGCAAAGGTCGAAGCCAGCTGGGCGTGCGGGCCCCGGATAAGCTCGGGATAGATTTGGATAATCTGACAGGCGAGGACAGGACAGGTGGGTCAGCAGGCAGGTGACTGTGACACGTTGTTACACAACTCTGTCAATAGCTGGTCTACACACGCACACAAGCGCACACACAGCTGCAGGTAGGTCCTGGGTGTGACCCGGGGTGTGACCCGGGGTGTGACCCGGGAACACCCTCCACCAACAGCAGCGCCGACACTTCGCAGGAGCTGGAAGGTCGAGGATGTTCGGAATGTTTGCGGAATTTACGGGTCAAAGCCCAACTCCCAAACCCTCTGACCTACAACGTCGAGAGTTACGTGGCCTCTCCCACCTGCGAACGCACCGACATGACTTTCCCTCTTCCCGTTTAACAAAAGGTAAAAAGGTTAAAGGTCAATAAAAAAATAAAAGGATGAAAGAGAACCAAGAGATTTTTTTTTCTTGGTTTGAGGAATCTTAAAAGGAAAACATGTATGTGAGTCTTCTAGAAAATATTTGAGAAAACTCCAAATTAGGAGTAATGAACAATTTGTAAAACACGAGTTTTGGGGGAATATTGGAGGGGGGGGGGTTTGAGAAGACATTTTTCCAGAATTCCTCTGATAATCCTCTTCTGTTCTGAGCCCGTTGGAGCCAGCGAGGCCTCAGCCAGCTCCCCCCTCCCCTCCCCTCCCCCCTCCGGGCAGCTCCAGAGAGGATTCTCCCGTCACGTTTGCCCCCCCCCACACGCTCTTTTCTTCTCCGTCTCCGTGTTTGAGCGGCAGCCAGATCAAACCTGGGATTTGGCCAGATTATTCCGCGACGGCGTGGACGGCTGGCGAGGATCGGGGCCCGGCCGAGCCGCTTCCATCAGCTGTGCAGGAACCTCCGCGTGTCCCAACCCCACAGGAAGACCAGTCACGGAGAGAGGCTTCCTCGCCCCCCCCCCCCCCTCCATAAATGATGACAGAGACGAGTAACTAGGTCTGTAAACAAGGGTTTCAAATGTTTTATTCCTTTAATATCAATGGCAAATATAAATTTCTGCTGCACAATTTCTTCCTCAGAGGTTTTGAACGCCCCCTTCCTTCCAAACACTTGATATCGTTAGTGTTCAAATCTCTAATTTTTAAAAAGTAAGTGCACAAAACACGCTCCTTTAAGTTATTGTTTCTGAAAACAGACGTTTCGGCCTTTCTGGGGGAGAAAGGCGGCGGGTGGCGGCGACGACGGCGGCGGCGGCGGCGGCGTTCGCGGAGCTACGATGCACGAGAGTGTGTGTGTGTGTGATGAAAGCACCGAGCATGAATCTGCAGGACGGGGGGGGAGGAATGGAACTGTGACGGGAGAATACACACTCTTCTGATCGGTGCACGTCTGTGTTTGGGGCCACTTCTGCGTGCGTGCTGAGACTGAAACGTGCACATCTGAGCGGCCCTGATGCTGAAGGCTTGTAGCTTAAATAACTGGTCTGACTGAAGTCTTGTTCTTTCTTTGAGAGGTTCCACACCTGCGTCTCAAGGCAGATGTCTAGAGCACACCTTTAAAAGATTTGTTTAGAGAGACACACACACACACACGCGCACACACACATGCACGCACACCTCTCTCTCTGCTTCTATCGCTCTCTCTCTCTCTCACACACATGCACACACACACACACACACACACACCTCTCTCTGCTTCTATCTCTCTCTCTCTCTCTCTCTCTCTCACACACACACACACACACACACACACACGCCTGTCGGTGAATGACAGGCTGCAGGTTATGAACCCATACAGACATTAATGCTTTCAGAAATACAGAAAGGTTTTAGTCAAGTTGCTTTTTTTTTTTGCATTTCACTAGTAAATGAACAAAACTATAGTCTGACAAACTCTTGTCTTTCCCCCAAAGCTCCCACCCACAAACCCCCCCCACAGATTTCTCTCTGAAGACAGTGACGAAACAACACACACACACACACAGGTCTGCACTGACAGATGGCGTTTCAGTGAACGCGCTTGCTCTCGCTCACACTCACACACACACGCGCGCACCTATTTTTCAACGATCCCTTTAGATAGACCCAACAACAGCGTGCTAAACAAACCCTCTGAAAAGGTTCCAAACTGACCAAAACAAAATGGTTAAAGCAGCATTCCACATTGAAAAAGACGATTTTATTTTCATGCTTTTAACTGAGATTTGATTGGCGGATGCTGAAAACAGGACGGCTCCGTTTGGTGCTCCGAGGACGTCTACATTCTAAATCTCCTGCCCCCCCCCCTCGGCGACGGCAAAAACATCCACGGCAACAAAAACGCTTAAAACGATGCCGAAACTGGCCTTTCGCCGAAGGGTTCGGGGACAGAGACGGGCCGACGAGAGCAAGCGCAAACCAAACGGAGTCGCCTCGCCCCCTCCGCCACCTCCTCTCGCTTTTGTACTTTTTAAATTCACATTTTTATAAAAATTATTCAGATTTTTTTTGTCCTTTTAGCTCCACTCCCCCCAACAGGTTGAGCTGGCTTCGATAAATTCTCATGTGACCACAAAGATTTACTAGGAGAGCTCGTGCCAAATTCTAGACAGACGTAAAGCCGAGGCACAAAAGACGTTTCTAAATAGTCTAAATATTCTATGGATTGACTATGCTGTGCAAACTACACATAGAAAACTCTCAATAAACTCCACAACAACATAGGCTATGACTAATTAAATATATTTATATATAGTTTTTCTGTATGTTTAGAATATCTAATAAATACCTTTTTCCTCAATAGACATAGAGATCTTTCTGTAAAATATTTACATTAAAAGGCGAACATTTTTGCAGAAATAATAAATAGATGTGAAGGCAGAGAGGTTCTGTTGCTTCAGAGCCGCTGAGATTCAACGTTCCCGGTGAAAAAGGTAAAGCCTGCGCCCCCGTCTCAGGGTGACTCCTTCAACTCTCCCTCACACGCGACCGGCAGGAACATCCAACGATAAAATAAAAGAACGAACTCCGTCTTAACTGCCACTCTTCTCTAATGGAATGTGCTCCACGCCGCCGCCCCTTCCTCTTCGCGCTTGGCGAGCGTGGAGCGGAGGGGAAGAGCCAGAGCCCGCCCGAACGTCGCCCCGAGCGTCTGAGCAGGCGGGCGGGTGTTGGGAACGGTTTTCCTAACGGCGGCGAGCAACGAGTCCCCGTGACGTCGCCAGACGCGCGTTTGAAACGAAAGAGAACAGAAAGGGAAACAACGCCACGGTCGTCAGAGAGAGGCAGAGAACATGGAACCCACCCGCTCCCCCCCGAGGCCCCGTCACAATCTCACGCTGCACGCTGTATTTGGGGTGTGTCATCTCCCTCTGGATGATGCGGATGGTCAAAGCGGGCGAACGAGTGGGACGCACAGTATTGCTGACTGTCACACTCGTGCACGCACACACACACACACACATACATACACACACACACACACACACACACACACACACACACACACACACAGAGTCCGTCACCTCGAGGGGTCAGCACGTCGTTGCTCACAAGAACAAAGTGAGTGTGTCAGGAACGATGGATAAAAAAAGGTCATTGTCACACTTGGGAGAACTCTTTCACACTAGACCAAGGTAGGGATGGAGAAGTCTGTGTGTGTGTGTGTGTGTATGTATGAACGTGTGTGTGTGTTTGTATGTGTGTGTGTGTGTGTGTGTGGTGAAATCTCATAAGTGCTTCTCATTGCTCTTGAGGCACTGAAAAAGAGGCAGTGGGATATTGTGTGGTAACATTCGCAGGCTGAAAGTTAATATATGGACGGAAGGACGAGTGGACGGGTGGACGGGAGGAGTGTCTCTACTTCCCTCGTTTGACTGGTGCGCGGAGGGCAACACCCTGAGCACCGGCTGCTGCTGATGTGCTGGATGCGTACGGCCGTCTCAGAGGTGTCGCAGTCTGATTCAAAGTCACCACAGAGGCCCGGCTGGAGGAGAGGCTGCAGACTTGGTCAGTTCTTTGGAAGGGGGGCGGGGGGGGGAGGGGGATTGGGAGGGGACGAAGGGAGGGGTCTGAGCAGGATGAGGGAGTGGCGAGGTGATCCTGGGAAGAGTGCTGTCTATAGGCTGCAGCCCAGCTGCTTGGCCGTCTCCTGAGTGTTCTGCAGGCGCTGCAGGCTGGCGCTGGCGTAGCCCTCGTCGCTGCAGCTGCTGCGCAGGCTGCTGCGCTCGTCCCCTGAGTCGCTCACGCTGCTGGTGCTCCACTCCAGGTCACCCAGCATGTAATCCGTCCCCTCCACGTCCACGTCCAGGTCCTCTGCTCGGAACACAGACACACACGTTGAGCGCTCCCACGGCTGTGGCTCACGACAGACGCGCCTCTGACACATCTGAGGTGGCGTTTTAAAGTATTTTAGATTCTAACCAGTTTTCAGGCACACGTGGAACGACAGGATTCAGGGTATTAATGGAAGGGGCTGCTGGGACTTTGGTGAAAAAGTGCTTGGCATGAATGCTGAATAATTCAGTCTTTGACTTTTAATTAGCTTGATTCAACAAGGCTTAGAGCCTCGTGACTTATACGATTTATTTCATAAACCCCAATATTAATTTTTGGAACTTGCCCCCTCTCACCGAGCAGCATGTTTGCCCAAGCTGCCAAATCTCGCAAATGTCTCGGTGGCTGCAGACTCAGAGCTGAGCGCAGCTCCCTCTACTGCAGCCAGCACGTCAACCACCCTCGATTTCTCGTCGTGTTCTCATCGTCGGGGTGTGTGTGTGTGTGTGTGTGTGTGTGTGAGAGAGAGAGAGAGGGGCCCACCTTGGTCGGAGTCCGACTTGTCGGAGGACAGATTTGAGCCGGTGCTGTCCATGCGGGTCCTCTCCACCCCCAGCTGCTCCAGACGTCTCCTCAGGTACCGCTGCTCCCGCTGTAGCTGATCCATAGTGTGCTGAGCTCTCCTGTCACTCTCCTCCAATTTCTACAGGACGAAAAGTGGGAAAAAGAAAAAAAAAACCTGTTAAAAAAGCAGCTGTGTGTAAAAAGAATCCGTGATAAAAAAACCCGGAGAACGCACCTTGATGTGATCTTTGGCCTTCATCAACAGGCTGAGGGTGGTGTGCCTGTTGGCGTCTGGTCCCAAAGGAACGAGCGATTTCAAGCGCTCCAGGCAGAGCCGTAAATGTGCCCGTCTGGACAAAAGAGGGAACCAGAAGACTTTTAAAAAAACATAAATAACCAGCCATTTTAACGCTTTCATGTTGGGAGTTCTGGTAGTTCATGAACAGCAGAATAAAGAAAGCAGGACTGGTTCATTTGCATATATATTTGTGTTTTTGGGAGCGTTGCTACGTGCTGTTGCTACACAGGATTTCCATGGAACAGCAGCACGCGAAGCCCCTCTCCTTTGATAAGAGAGGCGCCGTAAGCCAAGAGATTATCTGAAATACATGTTCCAATCTGAACTCATCGCTGTTGTCGCTGGCCTTCCTGCGCCGCCCACCCCGCTCTCGGCTGCTCGGAGCTGGCAGCCTCGCTAGCTGCTCGGGTCTGGTGGGTGTTGTGTGATCACTTGACCCCGCTGTTACACAATACACACCTCCGAGCTGCAGCCTCTGCATGCTGCGTACGTCTGCGCGCTGCTCGAGTAGGCGTCGCGCACGTCATACTTTGAAAAGGTTTTCTTTTTTTCTTTCTCTCCTCCAGCTGAGGGCCGGCTGGAAGAGCTCGCTGCTCGTCGAGAACGGCGAGGCTGCAGCAGAAGGGCGTTTATTCAAATCAGGATCCTTCGACTGCGTCCGGAGGACTCGCGCAAATTCACAGCCACCCGCTTTGACAGCGCGCGCGCGCACGCACACACACCTCGGACACAGACACGCGAAGCGGCAGCTGAAACCGAGCAGCTCGTTCTCAGCTGACTCCGTCCGAAGGGCGCTATTACGTAACGCGCAGCCACCGCGGCCCGACACAACGAGGGATCGGCGGGCCGCTGTTTTCTCAGACTGCAGCGGGCCCTTGGACCAGCGCGGGTCACATGGTGTCACGGGAAGAGATAACAGCGCCGGGCGTGGCCGCTTGTTATTCTGGTTTAGTGTGGCTGTGGTGCACTGTGTCAATAGGTGAAAGGAGGACGGGAGCGCGAGGATCACCTCCCCGTCTTCAACCCGACCCCCGACCTCTGTGAGTCATGTTAAAATAAGCCACACACACGGACCACAAACACACCCCTGATGGTCCCGGTGAGTGATTTGCTGCACTTATGGAAGCTTGCTATTGATGAGGCGCTGCCAATTAATGTTCCCAGGATGGCTATGACAGCTACGGTCGTAACTCTGGCCTACAGCCAGGCCTGACATGTGACACACGTGTGCACACGCACACGTGTGGGACATGCATTATTTAGGATCCCTGGGGATCAACTAGCGCAGGGAGAATGGAACCAGTGACGAAAAGGCAGCGCAACTCAATCAAGAAAACATGTTAAAAAGCAGTGTATGGTGTCTTGTTGTCATAGCAACAAAGTAATTAACCTTTTTTTTTTTTTTTAAATTCGTGGTGAAATGAGACATTTCTGACATACCTGTTCTTTTCCATTTCGTTGTGCGTAGACCTGCGGAGACAAAATGCATGTGAGAAAGCACGACAACAACAGATGCACAGATTTAAAACGTTTCATCTCTCTCATTAATGCAGTCCGGGGGCTCTCTGCAGGGGTGTGAGTGAGCAAGACGAGGCTGCGTAGGAGTTTATGAGCAGTCAGGGTGGCTGTCAAAGTCAGCTGCTGGGGGAAAAGGGAAGAGCGGGCTGGCTCTGCTGAAGCCTGGGACCGGTTCTACTCGGGACGCCGCTGCCTTTTCCCTCGGCCGGAGTGCGAGGAGGAGGTCAAGGGTAAACATAGTAACAGTAACTGGAAACAGGCAGGAGCCAGGGGGGCTGTGCCCCCTCATACAGTCTGATTATCCTGTTTGCATGCGGCAGTAAGAGGAGTGGGGGTTTGGCAGACACAATGCCGAAAGTAAACCGAGAGATGGCTGCGTGCTACCGGCCTGCGTGCTCCCGCAGCACGTACGCTCTCGCGCACGAAATAAGGCGACCAAACAAACAAAGGGCGGGTTGCAGCGATGTAATCCGACGTATTTCCTGTAAAGGAATGCGGCTGACCTGCGTGAAAAAGAAGAATCTCCCGTCAGCATTTCTAAAGACTCATCCACCTCCAGCTGCTCTTTGCCCCAGCAGATGGTCTTTAAATAACCTCTCCACCTTTAGCTCGTCTAGGCCCCTCGCTGACCTATATCCCGGGGTTCGCCACGTACGAGGACCTGCCGCGCTTTCAAGATCAAACCCACTTTTTCTCCCTCTGCTCTTAGCGGTGAGCTCCAGTCAGTTATAGAAGCCGCGCGTGCGTTTCGATGCTTTGCTGATCTCCATCACTCTGGCAGGCCCTGCATACCAGTGCAGGGCAGACAGCCGCTGGTGACATAACAGCGCTAGCGGGGAAACGATCTCACATATTCAGGTTAGATTTCAGGTCAGGGGATGACTACAAACTCTTACCCGCTCCTCATATCTCAGCAAGCTGGAGCACTGTAAACTCCCACCACACAGCAGGGAACACAAATACTGGGTAATCCAGAGTGATGGTGAGATTTTGAACAACTCTATATGATTAAATTCCACCATTTTAGACTCTTGCTGGAGGTTCGTATCCTCTTTATGGCTGATTCTGTACACGCTATGCCTGCACACCCTACAATGCTCACTTGACAAATGAGCCACTTGTAAAAAAGCACAATTTTTACCAGAACAAAAGGAGGAAGACAGATGCAGGCAATACTGATAAAATAAACTGCAAATCACAAAAGCAACATGTACAGCCTCCCCTGCAATCGAAGATGTCCACAAACAATTGCGCTCAGATCTGATCTATAATTTATCAGAAAAGCAAATACGGTCCTCTTTTCAAGGGAACAAGGAAGCTGCATTAAGTAATTATGGGCAGTTTTGATAGTTATGTTGAATTTGTACAGAAATATTCAATGATTCTTTTTGAAATCTACTAAAGGCCTTTTTAAAGGTGTAAAAACCAACTGAAATGCTCTGCTTTGTGACTACTATTCACACACTTGCAGAACATTTACAGCCCAAGAACGACTTTTTAAAACCGTCACTGAATAGAAATGACACTAAAATGAACATCGTTCGTTATTTGCAGGCTGTTCTTTAGAAAAAAAGCCTACAGAGACTCACACTTATTTACCGTGCGTGTAATCTGACTTGGATTGTTGTTTACTGACCATGAAAGTATTCTACAGGCACATTTAGACACCATATAGAGCCCAGAGACCGCAGCACAGAGACTAACGCCCTGCTCTTTCTAGATGCACGCATTGCATGTGTGCTGTGTGTTACGGCCTATAGAAAGAGGGTGGGGGTGGTGGTATTGTGTCATCTCTCTGCAGAGGGAAGGTTGTGGAACCACTCACGCATTTCTGAGGTCCTGTTAGGATTTGTCGAGCCTGCAGTGTCACCATGGTAATTCATGGAGCAGCAGTAAAGGGTGCCATTTTGTACAGCTGGGGTATACAGGAATTATTAATATTTGCTCTAAGAAGTGGGATCTGCATTCAATGCCACGGTAGAGAATGGCTGTATTAACGTTATCAGCCTAAAAACCCACTCACGAAACTCTCCCACAAAAACAAAGCCGACCTGCAGCCAGCTGGCAACAGCGCCGGCTGCTCGCATAGGCGGGCCAACGTGGAAGCCTCGGCTCCTCCTGAAGGTCTCCAGATCAATCAGGCTGGGTTCCATCAGCACGCTGCATAATGGAGAACCTAAAACGCGCCGTGAGTCAGCGGCTAACGCTACGTTATGTTTGTTTCTGCGTGGGCTTCCCTCACAGTCCAGAGATATGCAGATTGGGACCGTGTGATCCCACCCTGCGACCAAGTGGCAAATAAATAACTGGAAGCGGCTTTAGCTTACACCTGGATTGTAACTAGCCGCTGTCCTCTCCGTTACGCCACAGATCAAGTTGGACCGGGCGAAGTTCAGCCAGGATCACAGCGCCCGAGCTCCGCAACCTTCACACGCCACGGCTTTGGCCCTCGCCGTTCAACTCAAGCGGGGAAACCGGCTTTAACAGATAAATCGGGTTCAGTGCTTCTGACAGCTCTGATGCCCTCAGACAGGAGGAGAACCCATTTTTATGAACATGTCCAGCCCGAGTCCAGCCACAAAAAACATCCACTGCACCTTCCCTCGTCTAAAAGGTACTTTTAGGGGTACGGAGGATTTGTTTTTCAATCCTGAAAATGTTTTGGTAGCGTCAAAGACCGTCAGGGTCTCTTAATAGGAACCTCTGGGGGAGAGTGTTGTTTTTCCAGCAGCTGATAAATATCCAGAGATAAGAAAGAAGAAGAAGAAAGAAAAATGTGGAAGAATTGGGCCGGTCCTACATAAAAGGAACGACATTGTGCAGAAAAAGAGGAACAAACCAACCAATTCCACTATTCTTTTTTTTTTTTTTTTACACGTGTTCTTCTTCACACGTGTCAAGAGCATTGACCCGAAAGAAAACAAGCGACGAAGAGCGCAGCCTCCTGCTCAGGGACGATGGGCGAGATCACAGGATTCTATAGATGCACCATGCATGTGTGAGCAGGGTGGGGGAGGACGCTCCATCTATGTAATGGAGGAGCTTCTGCTCTTCCCTGCCAAGAGTGAGGAACAGAGCAGGGAAGACACAGACGGGTGGAGGAGGTGAGGAAACGCAAGAGAGGGAAAGATGTGGGGGGTGGGGGGTCACTACTACTCTCACACACACACACACATCCACAGGAAACAGTGGCTCCCCTCCCCCATTGCCTGTACATCCACACCGTGGGGAAACAACAGTAACTGGAGGGGCTTCAGATATATTTAGACGGTGGTTGTTCAACGTTCAAACGGGCGAAGAGCCGCGGAGAACGAAGTTGGTGGCCGATTCCCCCCACAGAGGAACATTCATTCAGCCATCACGCTGCTCTGTCTCCTCATGACAAAGAGCCAAGATCATATCTGTGCATATCAGCCATCTGTGCCCGGCAGAATGACACCGTCTGATAAGGACGTGATGAGGAGCGGCTGTAGTCAAGTCAAAACAGCCAGAGTGGATCCCGGTGAGCTAACTGGTTTCGTAATGGAAACCAGGACAAACGCGCAAGCGGCCAACATTCTATATTTGACGCACAAAGCTGGTTTCACGGTTTCTTCGCAGCGCAGGACTATAAATAACGACCCTTCCACATGAGCCGAGACGTGTTGCGGGAGCCCTGTGTTTGTGTCTGTTCACCATGGCGATGCAGGAACGACACAAATTTGTCACAGTGAGGGTCGAGGAGCCTCGGAGGACATAATCCTGGCTAACAAGCTAAAGCAAATATCCTCGTGACACGAGGATCTTCTTTGCACAAAAGCAGACCTAAGACACAAGTTTCCTTTGACAAGGTGAAAGGTACCGCAGAGGGATTAGGGTTCCTTTAAAATATTTCTTTAAAAAAAAAAAGACACGATAAGTTAGTCACATTCGCTTTTTTCTTTCTTTGGTTTGATGTCTGTCACAAACAGGTGGAGGCACGCTGGCTCGGTCCATTTCACAGCACTCACACCTACACCGTCATTTTTAAAGGCGCGATCAATTTGGTTCGCCAAGATCTTCGCTACACATCCGCAACGATTGCTACACATTACAGATAATGCATACAATATGTGTAATGCGAACATCGCAATGATGAAGCAATACCAGGCCAGTTGTTTTTCTACCACTCCTAAAGTAAAGAGTAAAGGTTGCATATTTAAAAAACACTAGCACAAATTTACTTCCACAGGCCAGGAGGCCTTTTTGCTCGGGGTCATGTGTTTATTCTGAATTTACCCTCAAACACGACTCGCGCGACAGCTTCCTTTGCCGAGTGAGTGAACGGGTGACGCGCTTTGCCCGACTACCTGAGGAGGGTTCAACCCAGGTCCGTGATCGACCGCACAGCTGCCATGTTTTATATGAATGGAAGTCAATGGCTGCATGCCAACTCCAGCGGCACGTACGCGGTATTTACATCGACGCTCCCTTAAATCTTTTCAACACTTTCCCTCCGCTTTCTCCGCTGTCGCGTGTGTTTTTGTGTCTTGTGAAGGTCGCCCTTTTCATGCAGATCCTTTCACCACATTCAGTATATTTTCACAATATTCAGTAGGTGGAATAACGTCATGAATCGGTCCCGCTGGTCCTACGTGTGCGACAATTAGCGTGTGGGGGGAAACCCACATGTCCTGAAGAGACTGTTCTGGTGTCTGAATGTACAGTATGAGCATGCAGGAGGTCCTGCTGTTGCGACCGGAGCAGTCAGCCCCCCCCCCCACAAATGCACCTTCCCTCCAATCAAATGTCTCTGGCAGTCACCTTGACTAACCCAGTTGGCCTTTACCGGGGAGCAGCGCTTTGACACAGAGAGGTGTTTGCTGCTGTCAGTCACACGGGTTTCAGATGCTGCTCGGGAAGAGTCAGTGCTGATTGTTTTTAGTTCTATTACTCTTTTCCAATATCCAAATTAGGTGGAATATTAACTGCACAGTTTTTGTTTGATTATTCTACAGACTAGTGTGAGATAGTTTATTATATCATCTTAATTACTGCGCTAAGGAAAAACCAGTTAAGTCAGGAGGATACAGCTCACTATGGACTTAAGATATGGATCATAAGACAGAGAGAAAATATGCAGGTGAAAAACACACTAAATCCAGATTTACTGGTTTTCTGTAGAATCTAAATAGCAGATCAAGATTACAATCAAATATCACTATTAAGGTAATATGGCTCCCACATATGGTCTTGGAAAATGTAATCACGTTTTCAAATTACACACGGTACACACCAGCCATTGTGATACGGCTCTGGGCAGAATTTCATATTATCTTCCTGTAAAATATGCATGAGCATCATCAAAATGAACCTGAACGGGAAGATGTTTCACCAGATATTTGGAATAGTGCAAATTGTTAAATAATGGAAAAACTAAATGAATGAATGAATGAATCCCGCTGCACTCAAAGGGGGGGTGGGGGGGGTGTGTTTCAGCATGAATACCTGCTACTTGTGTTTTTCTTGCTTTTGCTTTTCCGTTTCAGGTTTTCCCTCTCTCGACTGATGATGAACGGCGGCATGGAGGCATAGCCATGCTCGGCTTCTGCAAGCAAACAAACAACATCATGCTCACAAGTCCTGATATCTGCAAGGGCAAATTTATACCCACGGGGTAAAGATGACAAGTCAGGAACGACACCACTGCATAAACGTAACAATATGACATCAGTGAGGGTGTCCTGTGGTGAAATGCAAGCATGCGTTTTATGCATTCTATACAGTGTCTTGCTACAGCATTTTTCTCTGCTACAGCCTGGACAATGATGTCATCTTGAACTGGAATAAACCCCACCAGCAAACCACAACAGAGGGAAAGGAGGGGCCTGCACGAAAACAATGAATCCCTGCACATTTGAATGCATCTGCCACATATCACTCATCCCCACATTATTAGGGAAGGCAAACAAACTCAGGGATGCATTTTTGTGAGTACTGCAAAATGTAAATGATTAAGAAGTATACGGCACGGGGTGTCTTTGAATAAAACAGTCAAAGTCTCGCTATTTATTACCTGATGCGAGTATATAATGTAAATAAGAGAAGGGATCAACAGGGTTTTTGACAGCCTTTGAAAATGGCAGGCGCATGAATTCTAATAAGTGGTGGGGGATGGGTGTGACAGTGTTTCTGCAGAAACACAGGAGCGGAGGAAGCCAAGTAACTGCGACTTTACCTCGTTCCCTGCGGTCCAGGTACTCGGCTGCCTCGATCAACATCTGCACCAGTCCGATGGCCGCCATTTTCAACAATAACTCTGCTTTAAAAAAAAAAAAAAAATTAAATAATGAAAAAAAAACAACAACAACAACAAAAAAAAAAAAAAAACAATCCGAGGAGGATTCTGTGGCTCCGCACAACCTGCCTCAGCTCTCTCAAACACTCAGGTGGCTCCTGCAGCCCTGGGCTCCAGCACACGTCCAAGAAGGAGCCCTGCAAATGTCAAAACACACACTTAAAGAAAAGTTGATGCACGGCGCCGATCTCTGACTTAATTCGAAATATATGTCACCTAGATTAGTGGTCGGTGCAGGAGGAGATTAGCGGGCTAGAAGCGCTAACAGCAAAGGTCGCTCTGTTTCCCTTTTTCACGAAGCAAAAAAAAAAAAATAATAAAAAAATGTTTGTTATCGACAAATATCGTTGCTTTCTAGGCGGTTCTTCGATGGCAAAGCGAAGCGTTGGCAAAAACAAAGGAGGATTTCGTATGAAATCGTAGAAATAATCCAAGTGTTGTTCTGTTTGGCAGAAAAAAAATATAATAACAATAACAAAAAAAAAATGTTTGACGCTACCGACAGTGACAATTGGTCAAATTGAGGATGAAAAGTTCTTGTTATTGTTGCTCAAACGACCAAAAAGGGTCTGTTTTGCTGCTCAGCTGTCACAAACTTCCCTGATGTAAAAAAAAAAAATATTAGTAAAAAAAAAAAAAAAAAACCCAAGCTAGCCGTTCTAACGTGAGATTTGCGACGACGTTTTCGCGTGCAGGGCTGGTTTAGTGCTGGTTTGTCGCCGGTCACCAGTGATGCGGCTCGCTGGAAACGCAGATAGAAAGTGACAGAAGCCGAGAAATGTGACTGTTTATCAAACTGCCTCCAAAATAGTGGCTTGTTGATCTGGACGGAAGCTAACTACTGTACCGTAGCCCGCAGCTTCCACGATGCTGACGCGCCATTGGCCGCTGGCCGGAGAAAAACAGCCTCCCATTGGTCGGCCGGGCCGTCAGTCAAAAAGGAGCGCTGCCATTGGCTGACACCGGGGGGCCCGGTTCCGCCATTTTGGCTCTAATCCGCGTCGGTTTTGCGCACTGGTTTGAGCCGTAATGGACCGCTCCCGTAACGCGCGCCGCGATTGGTCGGTTCGCGGATGAGAGGCGAGCCGTGATTGGCCGGGAGGGCCACGAGTTTAAGCGACAACGCCCGCTTCTGACGGAGGCCACGCCCCCTCGCCGTGCTCTTTTGCGTTGTATGAACCTGATTGGCTGCCGTAGGAAGCCTCTGATTGGTCAGATTCACATGCTCTTTTCTGCTTTTACCGTCTTGTATGGGAAAAAAAAAAAATGCACGGAGGCGAAACCCGCCCACTGATCCCAGTGCAGTTTTATACCTGTTTAAAAGAGTCACATGTCTGTTTAAAACTCCGGGTAAATTCTGAACTAACCACGTCAACGTGACTATTTGAATACACACCCGCAGCCCCGGCGTTCTGGACACACAGAACACATTACAGGGGTATATGTCATCGTTAAAATATAATCAGGTATCCCTCAAAATTGGGTCTAGCACGTCGTGATGGGGGCTATTTTACTGCTGGGAATACGCATCGTTTGAAAGGAAGCACTGCGGAGTGTTTTTAAAATGACTTTTATTTCAAATACACAACCAACAACAACAAGAAGGTGTACGCGCTGTGACCGCGACAGATCGCCCATTAGAAGGCCGGCTGTGGCCCGCAGTGAGGGTTATATTTACATCAACATGTTTAACAAAAGGACAACATATGTACAAATCTGCTGTCATGCTCGGAGGGACGAGGTCGGTCTCGCTGGATGTCGTAATCGGCTTCATCAAGCAATGAAGTCCAGTGGTCTGTTGAATCCCCCTTTCCTGTTCATGTACTGCCTAAAAAAATAAATATATATATATAAAAACACATTACATCACTGTTACCCTCGCAACACTTGCAGATTACATCATCAGGCACCAATGGGAGAGCAGGAAGCCGCACACAGAAACACCTGCAGAAGCGATTGGCTGCAATATGGTGCTTGATGCTGAGAGCGCTTGCTGTGAGGGAGCTGGAAAAGTTCCCACGTTTTTAACTCTGTATTCTCACTGGCGGCCGGGGGTTCGATCGGTGAGGACACGTGACAAAGCGAAGACACGTGGAACACCAAAAATACCTGATGTTTGTGCCAAGATGAGACAAAACAGCTCGATAAGAGGATGATTTCATCCCTTTGTCGTTAGCGTACCTGTATTTCCTCTTCATTGACACGTTGACAGCATACGCATTAACCGCTCCGTCGGTTTTCCTGCCCTGTTGAAGAACAAGATTAAAGCTTCGTGCACAAAAACACAAACCTAAGATCCAGATTTAAAAGCACCAACACCTGCAAAGGTTGTTTTAAACCTGCTGAGTCAATAATTCGTTTGGAAAGATTACAATAAACAACACTTTATAGACAACTACTGCAGGAAGCATTTATTATATTAATGTACATGAATAAACAAAGACCCAAAGACTGTCAATGGATACATAAATGATAAAAAACTAATAATAGACTATACTCCATCACCAATTTTGTTGACATTCACGCCAACATTCATCAGGTCTAACTGAGCCCTCCCTTATTTCACTGTGAAATATGTATATATTTAAAATGATGGAAGGATTTTAGCAGAGCAAAACAACACAAACACAGAGCCCAGCTTCTCATAACTAAACTGTCTTCGTGACGCACAGCGCCCTCGCGTGGCCCACCGACAGAGCGCCCACTTCGATCTCACCTTGGTGGTGTTGAAGTTAGAGAACCCCATTAGCTTCATCATCTCGATCTCCTCTTCCGTTTTGCCGTCCATGTCCTCAGCTGTAGGGAGCAGATGAAAACGCTCACAACCGGAGTCGGACATAACCTACGGGACAGCAACGGTCCGCTTCCTACCCGAGATCTGGATGGGCTTCGCCGCCTTCTCTTTGGCGTCTTTACGGTCGTCATCACGCCTGTCTTTCTGCCTCAAAGGAGAGTTGGAGGAGGAGCGGTGACGTCGAGGAGACCTGCAGAGGGATCACAAAGATGGCTACAGGACGGGTTAACTGCGACAAACAAGGGCACGTTCTCAAAATTAGGCACGTCGAGGCTTTCTGGGCCTAAATCTATATAACATAGACACAACATAGATGTTTTGGAGTAACACTGGCTGCTGCAAAACCAGTTACAAACTTTGAAATTCCAAAACAGTCAAGCAAAATATTTGAATTTATCTGTGGATAACTAATTGTGGAAGAGAGTGAAACTCATTGCTCACCTTGAGCGTCTCCTGTGAGGAGACCGTGAGCGGGTTCTTCGCCGGTCTCTGTCACGATCTCTGGAACGAGAGCGATCCCTGTCCCTTCGCCTTCGGTCTCTGGAAATTGAACGGGAACGCCGTCGGTCTGGCACAAAAGAGAAAGTTACATCAAACTGGCATCCTTTGATATAAAGAGAAGCCACACAATAGCTGGAAGATTCCCTAATTTCATCACTAATCACTAGCATTTTAAACACAGCATTCCACACACACATGTATATATATATATATATATATATATATATATATATATACATACATACATACATACATATATATATAGCCTTTATGACAGAGTTATTTAAACGCATTTGTCAATTCAACATAAAGTATCTGGAGATATTTAGGTTGAACATGTCAATACGAGTATAAAGTTTAGAGATAAAGTTGCGATTTATCATGTAGGCATGTTAGAAAAATATTAGTGATACATTGTTTTTTTAGAAATACACGAATAAAGAGTACTTTAACTGCACCAAATGAAATATATAAGTATGTATTTACTAATTTAAAACATAAATACGGATGCATTTAACAGCAACAAAGGTAACAATAATGTTCCATTTTATCGATGGAGCAACTTTCAAGAAACTATATTACAACATATTTGCGATCATATCGGGCTGTTCTTTTCACATTTGCACTAGATTAGGTGGTAAATCACCCAAAACTAGACCGAGGAGAGTAACTATGAGAGTAAATAAATAAGAGAGTAAATATGAGAGTAAAAACGAGCCCAGTTAGCATCCCTGAGCTAACCAGGGCTAACTGTTCGCTCACACAGAGGCACGTTCGCGATGACGGAGATTAAGCGAACGGCCAATATAAAAACGGAGCAAATTACTCTAAATGCACCATATCTGTATTTGTTGTTTTGGAAGGTAAAGCAGAAGAAGTGTAGTTGCGGGAGCTCAGAGAGCTAACTTAGCCTTAGCTTAATGCTAACCGCTTCACGTTTCTCACCTCGTCTGGGGGGAGTTCTGCTTCTACTCCTTCCCATCGCAGAGCAACTATTGCCCTATAACCAAGTTAAATACAAATTGCGAAAAAAAACAGAAAGCGGAAGAGCAACTTTAACACGTTTTTATGTCTTTTGACTGTCCGTGTTGTAATGGCCTCGACAATATCTTCTTCTGCTGTTTCCGCCGATCACATGACCTTTGTGAAGCGCCCCCTAGTGACGAGGAGGAAAACGGACGGGGTTGAATGTGTTGTTTTTTGTGTTTATTTCATTAATCTTATCCGGTAATATGATTCTACATCAATTACACAACACACGTTATGTATCGAATCTTGCTCTCACTCTATTTTAACATATGCTTTATTAGGTGGTTAACAATTCAATTCAGTACAGCTTTAACATCCTTAAAGTCAACATTGCTTTTTTAAATTTTATTTACTCTATGGCCTTATTAGCTAAATTATTAGAACTGTCCTAAATTCTTACAACAAAAATAGAAGCCCAGCTGATTTCAAATCAAACATGATGTTTAATGGAAGATACATGGTAACCTTGCAACACTCACATATGCATCCTGGAAAAAAAAAAAGTTAAATCCATGAGCAAACATCAGACACACAGCCTTTTTTTAACATCAGCAACTGGTTAAATCAGAAATAGTTACAACTGTTAAGAGGTATTTCACTCACATACTTTGAAAGAAAATAGAAAAGTGGAATGTTTGGTACCTTCAGTATTTTTATTTACTGGGTTTTAAACTGCATCAGCAAGCAACAAGTTTTAGTGTCTTTAGTAACAACGCGTATTTCCTGGCAAGCAAGTTTGTTTTTCCTCTTTCCTCCATTAATCCCTGCTGCATTAACTCGACAATATTTGGACAGAAACTCACTCATTCAGAAGAGCACATTCAGTAGCTATCAGTTTATTTCTACGTGTACTGCACCTGTGCTCACATGGCATACCTGCAACACTTCTCTGTTAATCCAACAAAAACTAGAAGATGTCTAGGAGTATGAACAGATGCAATGTACTACAATATCAATATACATATGCTAAGTGCCTTTACATGAAGGTGTGCATAATTCATAATTCCAAGTGAACATAAAATTTCCACCATGTCCAGAGAAGATGCAGATGAAAAATGGTGTTAAACGGCGGCACCGGATCATTGACTATCGAAGAAAACGGGCTGAGTGCATAAATCATGGTGATGGGCGAGGGTACGGCAGGTAAAGACGTAAATAAAGACATGGGCAACACAGGCGTGTGCGTGGTGAGAAGTGAGTTAAATGCATCTGACCTGGGTCAAATAGTATGTGAAAACACTTGTCGTTAAGCGCCAGTCAAAGAGTGAGTACCAGTGTTACAGTGAAGTGTTGAGGGTGTGTGATGGACCTCACGCCTGTAAACAAAAACCTTTCACAGTAGTATTTCACCAAGGTCAGCAGTGTCTGAGCACCTCAGGTCTCCATCTTCTCCTTCTGCTTCTTGCTCTTTTTCAGGAACGACGGCGGCTTGAATTTCTTCTTCTTCTTGGACGGAGACTTGGAGGGCGAACCCTCCGGGGTCCCGCCCGGCGGCTTGGCGGGCGGGGCGGCAGGCGTGGAGGTGGTGTCGTTAGTGGTCAGGGCCTTCATCCCTTTCTCCAGCTCTTCTGTGGACTGCTTCTCATCCTCACGCCCGTTCTGGATGACTGTAGAGTTGGTCTTGGCCTCCTCTGCTCCAGAAAAACAAACAAACAGACAAAGCGAATTAGCATCCGGGCAGAGAACTCTGAGGCTGCTGGAGCCGCGGAGCTACACGGCGCTGCAGATAAACATGCTCGCGTAATGAGTCATCATGGGTCAGTTTGTCTGTACTTACTAGTGAGACAAGACCAAAGCAGTGTGCCCTATGAATCAGTGTGGAATGACACAGAAAAGGACAGACAGATACAGAAGGAGAAAACACAAGAGATGAAGTAGCTGCAGTGACAGATGGATGAAAATCAACTAAACATTTTACCCTCCCCCTTTTACAAACGTCCTCCTGCTACAACAAATCTAAAAAAACCCTCAAAACCTGTCAATAAAAGCTACAAAAGTGATTTTGTAGGTAGTATGTGGATTAATTTAGAGACCCTTTATGCTTATCTAAATGACTAAAGTGTCAGTGGATCTGTAGACCCACGGAGGAGTACAGTATAGTTGAGTAAATCATTTACAGTGTGACACTGTAACGTGTTAACTGTTTGTTTTGGGCTCACTGCATTAGTACCAATCAGTGTGTTTATTACTTTAACTGCAGTCTTATTATCAGTCTTATTGTTGTTTATGTAAGATAACACCCACTATAAAAGTTTAGAACTCAGCATTAAGCCAATTCTAAGTATCTGAATCCAAAGATATCTATGGAAGCGCTGCTAAAAATTTAATTCTGACTATTGCTATTATTTAAACATCTATTTGACTGTGGTTTGAACATTCATACAAAGACATTAATAAACATGCATGACATAGAGGTCAGACAGAAGTTGATGCGAGACTCGGGGCAGGAGGCTTGTTTCATACACAGTGTGCAAGGCAAGCAGGGCAGGCTGTCAGCACTCTGGCCAGCCTCACCTGGGAGAGGAGGTTGGCTGGATGTTGGGTGCTGGTGTGTCGGGGAGGCAGTGGGGGACGAGTCCTTGTCAGTTCCCACCTCCTCCCCTACTTGTACAAACAAGCACAGGGACACAGAAGGTGTGAGGGTGTTAGATATGTAGGGGCAAAAAGAGTGTGTGTGTGTGTGTGTGTGTGTGTGTGTGTGTGGAGTTCACAGGTTTCACAATTAGATACATTAGCATTTCTAATAAGAGTTAGCATTTCACAATTAGACTATATTAGCATTTCTAAGTGCTACACACGGCAAGGATGTGAGGATGAAGTGATGAGTGGGTGCAGTTGGTTGAAACTGGACAGCCTAATTTCAAAATTATACACCACATCAACAATGGCTACTCTTATTATAAAACGTATCTATCATGATTAATATTAATACATGATGTTAGATATTTTTAAGAAACCAGAAAAACCATATAAAACTGTCGTGTAGCAGCGAGCTGCTCTGTAACTCTGCAGCCGTTAGCGGTCAAAGGTCGCCCAGGTCTCTTTATTCTGACCACAGCAGTGAACTTTGAGTCTAAAAAGAACATTTCTGTTAGGAAGATGGTATAGAAATAGACGAGGCTAGAGGCGACGAGTCCATCTCCTGACTGGTGGTCATGAACTCAACCACCCTGAATGGACCAGAAGAGGAGTTCTGTAGTTTTTAGACGTTCTTGTCACTCATGTAGCTGGGTTATTGTGTTTTATTTTGTTTTACAGAGGTCAGAATTGAAGCCAAGCAGCCCTACCGATGGACCCTCCATCCTGTTTCCTCTGCACCTCCTGGCGGTACTCCTCCAGCTCCTGGTCTGTCAGTTGGTTAAAGGGGTTTGGAGGTTCTGGTTCTGCCGGAACCTTAGGCGGGCTGACTGGAGACTGGTGGAGAAAATCAGATTTTTTTTTTTAAAAAAACACTGCAGCTCAGAAGGAGGGACCAAGTGGTCACAGGAGTAGTTACTGCAGTTTACCGGAGGACTGTCACCAGTTAAGACGCTGGCGAGGACTTGAGACTGGGGTCCTGCCGTCTTCATGTCCTGGCGATTCTGCTGTCGGATCTGAGGACCAAAACGGAACATTTCAGGTTTGTTGATGGGTAGACGAGGCGTTTTTATACAAGGCTAACGAATAGAGGACCTTGTTCCGTGTCTCAATCACTTCTTGAGGGTTAGTGAAAAGAGGCACAAACTGGTTTGGGTTCTCTATCTTGATGGCTGTGCTGCCTGCTTGAGTCATCTCCTCTGTTTTCAACCACTGTAAATAATAAACACAGCATAAATTATAAAAGATGTGACAACCTTACAGACTATTAAGAGCAGAATCTAGAATTATTTGCTATTTATCTGATCAATATTATTGAATAAGTTGGATGAGAATGTTCGTCCAGTAGAGGGCGGTATTTGCTACGATAGAGCCTTTAACCTGCAATGCAGAGGAGAGGAAAGATGAGCAGAGGAGATGAGATGAGAGGAGAGGAAAGATGAGGAGAGGAGAGGAAAGACGAGCAGAGGAGAGGAGATGAGAGCAGAGGAGATGAGAGGAGAGGAAAGACGAGCAGAGGAGAGGAGATGAGAGGAGAGGAGAGATGAGCAGAAGAGATCTCCTTCTAAAGAGACGACCAGTCTCCTTCATTTGTTTGTTTCACAGTAAATATTAGCAGCCACTAGTTTCAAGGGCTGTTTTAAAGGGTTAACGCCTTAAAGTCATGACGTGGAAATCGTTTTATTTTTATTTTTTATCTTTTTATTTCCACATATTTCCAGATGAAATGTTTAAACTCAGTTTGTCACGGTGGACAAAGCGGCGTCAAACCGTGCTCACGGTGGAGCGGTGTCCCGGGCTCGCCTGCTCCTGGTTGACTTTTTGATAGGTGTTGGGGGTGTTGAGCCAGCGGGTCCTCTCCTGCTGCTGCCGCTGGGCGAAGGGGTGCTGCCTCAGCGCGGGGTGAACGCCGTCGTCCTCAAACCTGTGGAAGGCCATGGCGGTGGCGGGCAGCTCCACGTCTCGTCGCGTTCGCGACCGCTCCAGGAGCAGGGGGAAGCGGTAGGCGTAGCCTGTGCGGTAGCCCTGAGACGCAGCGGCAGAGACGCTTGTGAGGGCGTGGACGCTGCGCAGCACTGGACTAGTTTCTGCTGACGCAAACTGCACATTTTTGGAGCTGCTTTACATTAAAAGCCCTCCATTTACAAACCACAGCAAAGCTCTTACGCAGCCATTATGGCCGTCACGATAACGTCGGCCCTCGATGGCGAGCAAAGCTGGTCTGTAGAGGGAATAGGCCCAGGTCCGTGGGTTCCCCAACTCCCTTTTGGGTCACATCACTCACCAAGTTGTCCAAAGTCCTCATCAGGGCTTCAAACTCTTGCTCCCCAATGCGGCTCTTGTGCAGGGGTCCGAAGGTGGAGCCGGCCCAGCCCACTGTACCGATGGGGGCGGGTTTATGGACAGAGCGGTCCAGCAGAATGAGGTTGTGTTCGCCACCGGCGCTGCACAAAGCTGAGACCTTCACCACAAAAAGAAGAAAAGCAGCTCGTCGGTAACGTCTTTCCTGAGGTGCCAGGTGCTGGTTCTTGTACACCTCAACACCGCTGCAGTCCTTTAAACTGCAGTGCAGAGCAGCAGGATGATTTACGGCCACGCAGTCACCAGAAAAACAACCGCTCAGGTGGAAAATGATGTACATCCTGTATGTGCACACACCCACATACATGCTGGGGCAGCACTTTTCAATAACATTAGTCAGCCCGGAGCCTAGACTGTATCTGTGTGTGTGTGTGTGTGTGTGTGTGTGTGTGTGTGTGTGTGTGTTACCTGGATCTGGCAGGCAGCCTGGATGTGGTAGATGGTGTAGAAGGCCTCCTCCACAGACTCCCCCAGGGCCACAATGCCATGATTCCTCAGCACCAGGACCTAAACAATGGCGTTTTTGTTAAAATAGAAATCACAATTCCTCAGATTTCCTTCAGCCGTGGTGAAACCAGAAAGCACAAAGAGCTGCAGCAGCTTCAGTAATTAATCTGTGTCCTCCCGCATTGCCTCCATTCTTCATTTAGTCTAAAGCCGAAACGACCCACGTGGGAGGCAGGAGGTCACGCTGTGAGCAGCAACACAGGCAAATATATCAAGAGCCTTTACTCCGGTGGAGGGCTGACCTTGCACGTTGGCCCCAGGCTCTTCTGCAGCTCCACTCGCTCCTCTTCCTCCTCCATGACTCCATTGTAGTCGTAGTAGGCCACATCGCCGACCAGTAAAGCCTTGTGGGAGAGAGGCAGGAGCCCACACTTCATAGCAGAGACCTGGGGAGGAGTGGCAGCAGAAGGGTCAAGGAGACGCACACCCATCATCACCAGTCACGCGCTAACCGCCACGGGCGCATTCCCTCACCGCGGCCGTAGCTGGCGTGTGCACGTGAAGCAGGCAGCGGACGTCTGGTCGCGCTGAGTAAATGGCCGAGTGCAGGCTGAACTTCTCCACGTCCACGCTCAGGTTGGTGCTGCCCTTCTCCACCACCTCCCCGAGGATGTTGACCTTCACCTGGGGACAGGTCAGGGTTGGAGACCACAACCGGTGGAGATGTGCATCGGGCAGCGCGTGTGGGGTCGGTCGCGTCAGACCTTCACCCCAACTGGGACTACTTTGACTCACCAGACCAGATCCAGTTGCCTCACTGTAAGCCAATCCATCTGGAAGCACCAGGAAGTGCTCCTGTTCTTTATTGACTCGAAGCTGACAGAGAGGAAGCACAAAAGCGCCCATGAAGACCTTAAAGGTAACGGCCTGGTGGAGCTTTCTAAAAGACAGCAGGGCTCACGGTGAGACAGGCGTGGCTGATCTGAGCCCAACCGAAAAGGTCGAAGAGGCGATGGACGCTGGCCAGCTTGCAGCGCATCAGCCGCTCCCCCTTCACCATGCTCCCGGGCTCCCAGCCGTGGAGGTCGTTGATGGGGGTCACCATCATCATATCTGTGGAGGGGACGCAGGAAGCCAGTCAGAGACGCAGACGACAAGCCCTTCCGAAACATAGGCCTGACGTGGGTACAGAGCAGCCTCCTCGCCCACCATCAAAGTCACGTCAAACTCTTCGCACTAAAACGACCAAGCTCTTCTGTGTGTAGCAGCTCGTTAGTCATTTTTGACAAGAAATTTCAGTAGTTAACAAAGATCAATACTCAATCTGCCTCAGATGCCACACAAAAGCAATTCTTAAAACGTGGCCAGATGTTTACTTTCAATAAACCGTTATTCAGACAGTGAGTGCAGCACAAGGGAAAATCGGCCGCAGCATCGGTGTGACAAGGACACTCGATTTTCTACTGGCAGACCTAGAAAAAGATTCTGATAAATGTCGAAAAATCAAATCAAATATCCTTGAAAAGGTCCTCGGGGTCCTCAATATAAACCACCGATGTCCTCCCTCCTCCTGAACACAGGAGGAGACTCAGAGAGCGTGCAGGCCTGGAGGAGCAGAGGAGCTGGGGGATCAAGTTCCAGAAGATACAGAAATCAATCACAAGGGAAGCTCTGTAACGGACAGCTTCCAATAGGACTAATTATAGCTGGATGGATTGGGAAAAGGAAGTCTGAATGCATAGAAATGATTAAAAACAAAAAACCCAGCAGGGCGCGTTTTTTACAGGGATGTGAAAAGTGGTCCATCTTTATGTAGAGTTCATTCGCCCGTACTTGATGGCGAGACCGGCAGCGCCGCAGGAGATCCATGTGTAGCCATGAAATCAGCCAGCTGTCTCAATGCCCACAGGTTGGACGAGCTCCCTCCCTTCTTCATCTGCTCCTGGATCAACACATCCAGCTCCTCTCGGAAGGACTGCGCACAAGAGAAGAAGAATGTTTCTGTGAGGAGGGTTAATCAAAGAGCCTCGGGGTGTCAGGGCCAAGTGTAAGTGAACGTATAGAATTAGTCGCCTCACTGCTCTGAAGAGCAGACAGGCAGACACATCATGA
Source organism: Lagocephalus sceleratus (assembly GCA_911728415.1). Taxonomy (NCBI): domain Eukaryota; kingdom Metazoa; phylum Chordata; class Actinopteri; order Tetraodontiformes; family Tetraodontidae; genus Lagocephalus; species Lagocephalus sceleratus. The sequence continues at coordinate 9,723,847 of CAJVRN010000237.1, read as the reverse complement.
GTGTAAACACTCCTCTCACCGGACTCTGAAGGAGGCTGGAGATTCGTTTTTTCTGCTGAGGTCCAGAGCCGGGCGTGGAGTGCTGAGGAGACTGGAGGTCCTCCAGGATCCCATCACTGGGGCTACGCTGCACCGGGGTGCCTTTGGGAGTGGACGATGCACTCATCTTCTAAGCTTTTTGTCTTACAACTTGAAGCAGATGAAGAGGACTAAAAGAGAAACACACCAATTTTTAAAGGGGACGTTTTACGAGTGAGTAGTGAAACTGGTGTGTTCAGAGCTCAATCCTTTGTTTTTTTCCCCCATTCATTTCATTTAGACATCAAGGAACCATTTTAACTTACAGAAAATTAGCACAACATCTCACCTTTAAGAAAAAAGCATTAAAAGACCACATTTAAAAAAAAAAATAATGGTGTCAGCGAACTGCCTAAGAAAATCCATCACTCATGACTGAAGGCAAGAGAGGAACTAGTTTGAAGTGGTAAGCTATAATTAAATCTAAAGTCAGGTCCAGTAACTTTTTCAATTCAGACAAGCTGAAATTATGAAAATATCAAGATTTAATCTGATACACACATTAAAACACAGCTTTAAAAAGTGTTTTTTTTGTAAAAAATGTAGTTGCAAATAATAGAAAACCTTAAAAAGCAAAAGTAGGATAAATGTCCAAACTGCTGAAGAATCAATTCATTAATTCATTCTCCAGAGTCAACACAATAGTGCACCCATCCATCAAACCGCTGCACACACAATTTAAAAATCGGCTTTAAGCTCCGAGAGAAGCAGGCAGAGTCCTGTGAGGATGTAAAAGTCATTCCAAAACTATTATCTGAAAAATGCCAAAGGAAGCTTAAAATGTGTGATTAGCATGAATGTCCGGGTCCGGGTCAACCGACAGCTGTCAGTTTGGCTGATAAGCTCAGAATTTCGCAACATTTAACCCCGCCGCATCCTCCTTTCAATACGGTGACCTTTCACAATTAGACGCATGTGACATCTACGCGGCAATCGTCCTGTATGTGCTGGAAAAAAAAAAAAACCTACCCACGCATCAAGGATGCTGTATTCCTCAGGGCACGAGCTGACGGAAGCGCACAGCTATAGGAAAGGCAGCATTAGCGGAAAGAGCAAGTTGGCTGATGGTCCAGTCCTGTAATGGCAGAAAGAGTCCAGAGTTACTGACAGGATCTTTGGAGAAGCACTGGCCACTCCCCAGATGTAACAAAGTCTCTCTCTCTCTCGCTCTCTCTCTCTCTCTCTCTCTCTCACACACACACACACAGAAGGGGAGCTGCAGGCATTAGATAAGGCTGGATACACCACACCCTCTCTCCTGTAGCACAGACAGCCAACCGACTGACTTCCAATCAGCTGAGACCCCGGGACAAAAACGCATCATGTTTACATCATGTGGGGCAGCCGCGCTTTAAACACACCCAAAACCGACGTTACGTCCAACCCGAGTCCGCTAAACCTCACGGCGCCGCACACAGGCCCTCTGACAGACGCCTAAACCTTTTGACGAAAGGGGCTGGCTCGTTGAACTGTTCAGACATTTCAAGGCCTTGAATGTTGCATCACCAGCTTTCAAAAACACTCAAGCATGTTTGTCAAACTGTCTCTAAATTAGAGATTCCGGGAGGACACAAGTGTGTGTCTGTGGTGTTCACCTCTTCAAAAAACACTGCACTTAATCTGCATTTGTGTATTTTTTTATATATTTGATTTTTTACATCCTAACTGGGTTTACATAATTCAAACCCTCGGTCAACAAAGGTTAGAGTATTAAGGCTGCAGAGTGGGATTTGGGGGGGGGGGGTCATCTGTGAGGGTTAATCACTCAATTCATGCTGACCAGATTAGTATTTTTGTTGCATAAAATTGCATAAATAAACTGTTCTAGTGTTGGAAGTGGGTTTGACTCACTGAGAATTATCCACCTCAATTCCAGGAGAACTTGTGGTTTTACCTCCTAAGAGAACTTTTTTTAACAACAATGATTTTATTCTAATCTTTTTACCATTTCTCATTGAGGAGACTAACAGCAGACCCCCCCCCCACACCCACCACCTGGGGGTCGGTGCATTCGACTCCGTCTTTCTCGGTCCCAGGAGGTCGCGGGGGGTCCAGCTGCTGACAGGCAGCAGACAGAAAGCATCTCTGCCTCTCTCCTGTCTCTCCTGGGAGGAGCCCTAATGACTAAACAGGCAGCAATCTGGCTGGTCTAAGTTACACCGATGCATCCAGGAAGGCTTTAGCAGCCTGGCTCTTTTTAGAACTCTTCTTTTCATACATGTACGTGGATGGATTTCCTGACTGTAAATCTAACCAGACGTGAGCAGTGACACGCAGCAGACCCAGAGGGATATAATTAGCTAAACAGCCCCGGATTGATCTCCAGCGTCTCAGCTTTCATTGCGTTTATGTCATAAAGGCAGCTCAGCGCAGCAAACCCGAACAGGCTGTTTTTCAGGATGACATAAAGCTGTGACAGATCAGGCAGAGACTAACAAAAAGGGACTTCATTTCAGATCGGATGAACTTCCTCCCGTGGCTCGGATGAACCCACTGAAAAGATCAATGTCTACAGCGGCACATCCTGCCACCAAAGCACCGGGGGGACGAGCCCGTCGACCGGTTGGAAGGTGACTCCTGAGGGTTTCGCATATTCAGATTAAACTGTGATACAAGCCAGAAGAGAAACCCAAATTAACCAGATAATCCCCAGATAATTTCACAATGTGGGTCAGCGTTATTAAAACCATTAAAACGCAAACTTTCTCCAAATGTACCAAACACAGTCTCTTAACATACTGAATCTTATTTATCTAAAACACTAAACTAAAACTAAGTTTAAAAAAAATGTTCTTTACTGCCGCAATAAAATCGCGGGTCTACATTTTGAGACAAAGGGAGGGGTGGTGGAAATATTGGCAGAAACGCTGCTGCACTCATGCATGAACCAGCCTGCACCCCGGCCTGGCAGCATCCCTCGCGGCTGCCTAGCAACACTGGCACGCGCCGCAGCCTCAGCACCAGCGGAGGATGGGTGATGGCCACCAGCAGCTCTGCAGAGGCCGCGCAGCCGCGGCGCGGCGCGGCGCGGCACGGCACGGCACGACTCTCCTTTGTGCGCAAAACACAACCCCCCCACCCCACCACCACCCCCCCGCGCTCCAAAACAAAAAAAAACATCACGTTTATGACCGAAAACCCCGTCAGGTCCCGCAGTGTCGCCCCGCACCCCCCGCCCAAAGGGACAACAAAAGCCCGAGGAGGCTGAGAAGCGAGATTCGAGCGCAGATCGATAGGTGCGCGGAAATAAAAAAATCCCGCTGCGCGTCCGGGAGCGCCGGAGGAATAAAGGATGGAGAGGCTGGTGGGGGAGAAGGAGCGGCAGAGGTGGGCGCTCCCTGCACTGCGCACGGCCATTGTCGCCATCATAACCCTGCAGAAGTAAACACGAACTGTGAACTCACCTCACACCATCCTCGCGGACGCGTCCGGTGCGCGGGTGCGGCAACACCCACAGGCGGCCTCACGACGGGGGGGGGTGGTGGGGGTAGGAAAAAATGAGGTAGGGCGATCGCTGGCGGGTCCTCGGATGACACCGGGCCAAAGGAGCCTGATGTTTGTCGTGGCTCGGAGCGGCTGGACCAGCCCACTGCCACGCCTGTCCCCGCTCCGACGGCCCAGCAGCTCCCGCCTTGGGAGACGACCAGAGCCGCCCCCCCCCTCCTCCTTCTCCTCCTCCCGGAGAACACCTCGACTATCGGGATCAATAAGACGCGCAGAAAGTTCAGATCACGACTTCTGATGTTTTAAGGAGGGGGAGGAAATAAAAGGTTAGGCCAGGTTGATGTCTGTTAAAATACAGACCGGGCAACAGCGCCACCTGCTGCTCAAATAGTGAACATGCACGACGGCCCCAAACCGTTTATTAAAACGATATATTATCAGCTGCATCAGAACACCCTGCTGTAAGGAAATATTATTTTATATTGTTCTCAGGTACTTTTATATGATCAATTAATGTAGCCTCTACTGCGTTTGTTCTGGGTTTTGATAAATGTCTATTATTGAAATTCTGTGTAAAAAAAAAAAAAAAAAACGTCATGCGACACGCATGTGTTTCATTTTATAATTCTCAAGGTGAGAAAAAGAGTAATTATTTGACCAAGAATTTAGTAACAGAATTGCTACTTTTATTTTGTTGTTGCAGCCAAAGTTGGGTTTTGCAAAAGCAAAACGAAAACACCCAAGAGTTCAAAACTTAAAAATGGCACAACTTTGCACTTTCACCAAAAGAAAAGAACTTTCCTGAAAGCAACAGGCCCCTGTAAACAAAGAAATATAAAGATACCATAGCTGGAATCACCCCCCCCCCCCAACATTGACGTCACAGACACGTAAACGTCTACGCCTGCATCCACGTGTGCTTCACTCTTCGTCCAGAAGGGGGCGCTACCCTGCAAATCAAATTTAGACAAGAGCTATTAAGAGGTGCTGGTGGGGGTTACATTCCTCAAAAGAGAATTACCATAAAGATAGTAAACAACTGTCAAACAAAAAAATTAGACGTAAAAAAAGAAAATTGAAGAACATTATCAGAACTAATTTACTGACTGATATGATTTCATCTTTACTGCTTCACGTTCAAGAGCCATTAATCAATGGCAGCATTTGAGCGCGCACACACACACACACACACACACCTACCCATCAGGTTTTTAGGACTTTTCCATGTCTTCGATTCTTCAATCAGAGGGGCGGGGAAATCTGTAGTGAAACATTTTATTAGAAGGGGAAAGAAAGATGCACAGAAAATTACAGCAGTAATTGTTGAGCTGATCATCAAAAAAAAAAATAGTTGAGCACTAAATATATATTTCCTCATTGCCACTGTCACAGAAAAACAAAGAAAAAAACCCTGGAAATTGAATTAGGTTGGAATATGATACTTTTGAGGTCTGAGTTTAATCTTTTCTAATTGATGAACACATTGTGTGCAACTATTCTAGTTTTTAAATGTTTCATATGAATTGTAGGTAAACACTTGACTACAACTGAAAAAATATTTCTGCTACCTTTTTATTTCTGCACTTAGATTACTTTATTGATCGCCTAGGGGAAATTCAGGATGGTGGACTTGGTGTATCAATAGTAAATCTAAAGCTTTGCCTCATTTAATGAAAGTTTGTTTGAACCCGATACTCATCTTTAAACACCAAAATCTAAACTTGACATCAGCCAAAAATTTCACTCCCCCACACACATAAATCAAGACCCAATGGAACGTCAAACTTTATAAGAATTATTAAAAGGTTTTTCCTACAGCGGGTCAGGTTGCATGCCGGTTCTGTGGTAAACATAATAATATAACTGAAATTAATTTTTAATCTACACAACACAGCCCTGGGGAGGCAGTTCATAATCTGAGCCGTGGGTGAAAGGAAGCCTGATTGCAGTTGCAATTATAATCTACTTCAGTCAGAAAATTGGATGCAGTAACCCCTCCTGATGAGCCATTGTTCCAAGAGCCTGAGAAGAATGGAGGCTGCCCATATCTATTCAGCAGAACATCTACAAATGTCAGGTTTTGCACCCACTATGCTCATCGACTAAAACACTAGTCTAGTTGAAACCACAGTGTTTAAAAAAAAAAAAAAGATAGATTGTTCTACATGGAAGAAATGGTAGCAAAGTATTAACACACTGATCATGTGTGCATGAACCGACCAACGGAGAGTGATTTAGTTACTGGTTAAATATTTGGGCTTAATTATGCCAACATATTAAATATGAAGCGATTCAAATGATTACATTTTACAGGAGCATAAGAATTGTCACGATAATTAATAAAATAATTAATAAGATGGCATTTGTTTAAAATCTTTATCCCAGTGGTGGGATTAAGGCTTTAAGGGACACGTTAGTGCGGACGGCAGAGGTGAAGTGATAAGAAGGTCTGGAATCCAGGAGGGGAAGCAGAAGGTCAGACGGTGTGGAAGGAAGCAGGAAGACTTGCGGGTGAGATGAGGAAGTGCAGGAGTGTTTGCGGGGAAAGAGGTTAGCTCACATAGCTACACACACACACGCACACACACACACACACACACACACGAGGTCGAAGCTCCACAGAGTTTTCTCAAACTTATGTGGTGAATGCAGACCAAGTTATTATGGGAAATTATGACCCATTATGACCTCAGTTTCAAATTATAAGTTTAATTAGAGCCACAAAGTAATCATCATTACTAATTACTAATTAAATCAGTCCAGCGACCTTTTCAAACTACTTTTCAGGCGCAGACCTTGATTCTTTGTGTGGGAAACAATGCCTGTTGCTGCACTAATTAATCAATAAAAGCAGAACTACACTTTCTAACAGGCAAGAATAACCCTTTAAGGTCAGCACTCAAGAATAAAATCTGGATAATAATTTACATTTTAACTTGGCGTTTGGACACAGAGGTCCAAGCTTGGACCCGACAGCGCTGTAAAGAATCAATAGAGGGTTGCCCAGTAAATCATAACGTTAATAACTCGAGCAGTGTGGGAAAAAAAATTCAAAAGTAGTTGTTGTGCAAGCGCCTGAAACGCATCTATTGATCTACGGCTTTGGGCGAAAAGTGAAAGACGTGGGCTTCTTTTTTTTTTTCTTTTCTTTTAGTTTGTTGGTCTACTGCAAGAACAACAGTTGGGCGCGGATGGAAAGAGCGCGACAGCTGTGGATTACCGCAGGTTGGTCGGGCTGCACCTGGATGATGAACTGGTACGCGGGCATGACGCAGTGCTGCAGCACCAGTCTGGTCGGGACGCCCTCGTCCGTTAGCGGTTCCGGAGGCAGCGCGAGCCCGTCTCCCACGTCCTCCGAGATGTTCAACTGTCGCCGTTCAGGGAGGGGAAGAAAGGCCGACAGTCTTTCATCACAATATTTTTTTTTTTTTATGGCATAAAACTGAACTGTGATGTAAATCATAATCATCGGAGACATTCGCACACCACTTGAACCAAGAGAACATGCATGAAAATCCAGGGAAAACAACAGCGTTTGCATCCCCATTATATTGAATGTACACCCTGGAACCCTCTACAAAGATGTCAAGACGTGCCCATGAGGGACCTATATGCAATATGAAAGAGGAAAATTGCACCTAACAACTTCCTGGTGTAGGTTTTGAATGAATCCCCAAAGACTCCATTCTGTACTCAATATTTAAATCAGCCCGAGAATAGGCTGGAAAAGGTTGCTAGGGTACCGCAGGCCGAGCAAACGGCGTTGCGAACAAAACTCCGCCATTTGGTTCACTGTTCGGATGCATAAAGTGGTTATTGAGTCACATCTGCTCAATCAAAAGAAGAAAAAAAAAGGCTACTCACGTCATCCACTTGCCAGAGGTCGTTACACAAAGCTTCAGTCTGGCTATAAGTGATTGCGTTCTTTAAGAAATCAGTGCCGCTGCCGTCATCCTGAGGGGAAAAAAAAACAAGACATGCAATGTATCTTATGGCCGATCGGAGCTACGGAGCCAGGACTCACGCCGCTGGAGTCCTGCAGGACGGCCAACAGTAGGCGGATGTACTCGGCCGCGGCCTTCAGGGTGTCCACTTTGCTGGGCTTCCGGTCCGGCCTCATCAGCGGCACCATGCGCTTCAGGCGGGAGAACATGGTGTTCAAATTCCTGATCTGCAAAGGAGGAAAGACGCCGGCGCTTTGGAGATATCGCGAGACTTGAAAAATGATAGAAGAAATAGTAATAATAAAAAAAAAGCTCCAGTCCAAAGAGCTCCAACGGTACCATCAGACCATGGAGGGACAAAGAGGGCTGGTGTCCAGTGTTACTGGACCCAAGGGTCACCTCCGACCACCAACAGCTGCTCTTAACACCACTAAAAAACAACCACGGGTGCTCACCAAGACCATGAAGAGCTTGTCTGGCTCGGACTTGTTCTCAGGTCCCCACCAAAAAAGAAACGGAAGTGGCTAAATCGATGACGTAATAGGAACGTACACGTATGGGTAAATGTGTGTTTACCCTGCTTTTGCGTCAGTGTTTTTAGCATACACCGTCTCATCTTTCTGTGTGTGTGTGTGTGTGTGTGTGTGTGTGTGTGTGTGTGTGTGTGTGTGTGTGTGTGTGTGTGGGCCCACCCTCATCCTCTCCTTGGCGTTCACCAGCTCTCGCTTCTTCACCGTCTCCGTGAAGTCCTCGGCCACGAAGTAGGACCCGTCCTTGCCCCGCCGGAACTTCTCCACATTGCCGTAGACGGGGAGGGCGTCCTCCCCGCTCAGCCGCCTCAGGATGTCGCCCATCAGCTCCTCGGCCGGGACCTTCATGCCGGCCCGGCCTCCTGCTCCTCCTCCTCCGGCCCTTCGGTGCGTCCCGGGCGAGGGGCCGCCAGGTGAGCGCACCTGCGCGGCCCCGGCTTTAATCAGGGGGGACCCGCCCCTCCGCGACGACGCAGAAAACACACACACACACACACGCACACACATACACACGTCACCAATCTCTAATTTTATTAGTTTTTTAATTGTTTTTTAATTAGTCGGGTTTAATAAGGCCCGCAGACGCGTCGAGGCGGATTATCGTGTTCAAAGAGGCCTTTCTATTACAGCTTATCCTCATCAAATATATTCACCATGAATGTGCTCGGGGGCCGTGCATGCTTCTTATTTTTTATTAAATCCACCACAACAACATGCAAAAAAAAAAATAATAATAATAATGTGACTGCCAAGATTTCTGGTGCGCTTAAACGAAGAGCCTTTGGCGTGAAGGTCAGAGCTCCCTGGAAATATACTGACATGATGCCGGAGACGTTTTCTGCTGGAGGCGCATTGAAGCGAAGGGTATAAAGGGATGAGATAGTTTTCCTGCACTTTCCTTTGACTTCCATTGAAAGAGGCGAGTCGAGCATCCCTGAGAGTGTCTCGGGTGGACCCGAGGACATGATTCAAGAATGCCACCCCGTCCGTTTGCACAAAGACACACGATTAATGCAGTCACAGCGGCTTTATCTCCTTGCACCGTTTCCTCAAGGCCCTCTTTTCTTATTTTTCCCTGACTGAAGGTGTCTCTTTCAGCCCCTCAGCGTTTCAGCAAAACCAGGCAGGTGATTACAGCGAGGTGTTGTTCAAGGTGCGATCGGTCCAAAGAGAGCAGAGGTCCGAGTCCCTTTCTATTTTACAACCCTGTGTTCCCTGCTCTGCGATCAGATTCGAGACTGAGAACCCAGACAGCTTTTGTGTTCTTAAATCCATTTCCCCTCATTTTGTGTGCAGACGTTCGAGCAGCGCCGCTAAAAATCTGATGTGAAGTTCTCTTTTCCTCCAGCCCGGTGGTGCCCTTCGGTTAAAAGCCCACTCTCTGCTCGGCTTGTCCAGACTTTAAATAAAATGTCAAAAGCTGCCACGAGCATCAGAAATGTTGCAAACCATCGTGAAAACCCGATTTATCCTCTTTTCGCATTTGCACAACATTTGTCAGGAGGACGCGCAAAGACTGAACAGACATTTAGAATTTGCCGCAAGTGGTAGTTTTTGGCCTTCTGCTCGCACATGCATGCAAACGAGCTCCATAAATCAGTAATTAATCCAATTAAAATAGCTACAACCTTCTTAGAAGTGACGGCGGGCGGAAAAAAAACAAACGCAAAAGTATCGAATTCTCGCGATTGAGATGCGGTTCGGTTTAAAGTCAAACGTTTTCCTTTTTAAATCACATTATTTGCGGATGCTGTCTGTGGAGATTTAACGCTTACTGGAAGTGTATTTGAATAAAGATGAGCATTAATGTTCTGTGTCATAATAAACAGACGCGGCGCTCCTTCGGCCAATCAGCGCAGCGTCCTTGAGTGACGTCACAACCCCAACTCCAGGAAGTTGCAGGAGTTTCTGTTTCAAGAACGACATTTATTGGTTTTAGGCGGGTTTTTATGACGGATCCACCCCGAGGTTGAGCTGGTGTGAGGGGTTATTTTGATTTTAGTGACGTTATAGAAGAGGCGGTGAGGTGGTCTGCGGGACGAGGAGCGGCCTGGTCGAGATGTTGTCCCCGAGTCTGCTGGCGAGCTGCTGCCCCGAATCTGAAGATGAGCAAACGCAAGTGAGTACCGGGGCGAAGGCCACCACTGCAAGGAAAGCGCTGGTTCCGGCGTCGGTTCGGGTTTGGGCTCGGGCTTGGGCCCCGTGGTGGAGCTCATGTGAAGGGGTCAAGCGGCCCCCTCGTGGAGGAGGACGCGTCGGTGTGACGGCTCCAACAAACTGTCCGATCAGAGGAGGAATCGGCCACCAAACACCGCAAAGACCCACCCAACACTGTTCCCTGGCCCTTTTAACGTTAAAATACTCAGCTAAATCAGGTTTTTGTGTCTTTTCCCCACTATAAGTAGATCATGGGAGTGGCTGGTTCACCGTCATATGTACTAAAACTTCCTGTTTTTATTCTAACTAAAGTAACTTTTTATAAATAGCGATGCCTTTAATAAGGTTTTGGTATCACCGCCTTCTCCTGGCGGTTTGTGGGTGACAGGATGATGGGTAAACTGGGGCTCGGCTAGACACTGGAGGATGTCGCGCCACAGTTTTGTGGCTCATTGGGGGGAGGGTGGGTGGAAGGGTGAAAGTCGTGCAGGTGACCGCCATCCACCATCCATTTCACCTCTTGCGTTTACCGTTCTGCTTTAGGTGGAAAAATATCTCCACCGTTTTCGACTGTCCTTTGAAGATTTGATGGAGATATCGGTCCGATTCCGGCGGGAGATGGACCGAGGCCTTTGCAGGGACACCAACCCCACCGCGACCGTCAGGATGTTGCCCACGTTTGTTCGCTCCACCCCCGATGGAACAGGTCTGTGGTTAGCTTTGGGTTACTTCTTTTCTACCAAATTCTTGCCAAACCTGTATTATTTTAATGTATGCACTTTTGTTATATATATATATATATATATATTATATTTCCATAATTTTAGCCTGTCTGAATTTAATTCACCAGCCTGTCTGAATTTAAACCCTCCAGAAAGTTACTGGACCTGATGCATAAAGCTAGACTTGAGATTTAATTACAGCTTTCTGGCTCAAACCAGTTCCTCCCTTGTCATGAGTGATGGATTTTGTTACCCAATTCGCTAAATGGTTTCAAAAAATTCGGCCTTTTAATGTGAGATGTTGTGCTTATTTTCTGTAAGTTAACGTGGTTCCTTGATGTCTAAATGAAATGTCAGTAACGTGTTTTGGTAGAAAGTAAACAAACCAAAGTCTTGAGGACGCCAGTTTCACGTCCCTGCTCAGAACACCCACTTTGACTGCCTCTTCCTCTAAAAGAGCTCCCGTGAGCCCCGCCAACAGATGATCTTTGCCCCGCCCAGCAGTAGAAAACACATTCACAAACTACACCTGTTTACTTAACATTGAATTAGTTATTGAAAACTGATATTTACAGGGTTGGGGAGCCCCTGTGGACATGCAAACACATGGACTGAAGACCCCAAAATGAGTTTTGTTGAACATGTCCCATTGTCCCACTGATAAGTTATGCTTCCTTGTTGCTGAAGGGTTTATAAAAGCTGCTTAACGTTTATAGTAAAACAACAAAGTCATATACACTGCAGCTGACGCTTGGAAACGGGGTTCCTAACGGAGAACAAACATTTGCTTTTGTCCTCCAGAGAATGGTGAATTCCTGGCCCTGGACCTGGGGGGGTCAATTTTCAGAGTGCTCTTAGTCAAAGTGAGCGCGGGCGATGAGCCAAAGGTTGAGATGGAAAACCAGATTTACGCAATCCCTGACCATCTCATGAAAGGCAGCGGGGTGGAGGTAAGAAGCCGAAGGCGGCCTCTTCAAAGGGGATATCAGCGGCAATTACGATAAACATTGTATCTGGCACAAATGTAAGGCCTACCCGTGTGATGCACAACAATACATCTGTTTATAGTTGCACATTTAACCCTCAGTGGTGAGGGCACTAGAGCAGACAGCCTCTCCATCTCACGCCCACGACTCTTTCCTGTCACACATTTAAACTCGTTTAATGGCTGACATTGACTCCCAAATTTCGCTCATTCACAAACCGTAATTTGAAGGCCTCTCTCATCAGGAGGTGACAGCTCTGGCAAAGGTGACGACCGGTGATGTTGAAAAGCAAACGGAGGGAACAGTTGAAGCTAGTCCCCAATGAGTAATGAGATAGACATGTCATGGTCATTGCAGCTGACACCAACCAGCCTGCTCGAACAACACAAATGATGAATGATTTAAAAAAAAAAAAAAAAAAAAAAGACATTTTTCTCATTCCCCTGACACTTCCAGGTAGACTAGACTAGACTTACGTTTTATATTATAACTCAAGGTGGCAATGATAAGCAGTAGTGAAGTATTAAAAGGAAATACGATGCCATTTATTTGCATTTTCACCTGCAGCTGTTCGACCACGTCACTGATTGCTTGGCCAATTTCATGGAGAAGATGGGCATCAAGGAAAGAAAGCTCCCCCTTGGGCTTCACCTTCTCTTTCCCTGCCAGCAGACCAAATTGGATGAGGTGAGCCAGTTGTAAAACTTTTGTGCATTGTCACTTTGATTTTGGTATGAAGGCGTTTTACCCACTGTAGAATGAGCTTGCTTCAAATTTCTGCTTTTAAGTCGAGTATCCTCCTGTTTGACGCGTCTGCACAACTAATCCAAACGGCGCTGTTAGGATGAACTCAAGCCGGTGTCGCTTTGCAGGCTGTTTTGTTGTCTTGGAACAAAGCCTTTAAGGCGAGTGGAGTAGAGGGAAAGGATGTAGTCGGTCTACTGAAGAAATCCATCCAAAAACGAGGGGTAAGTGCTGAAAACCCCACAGCGAATGACGACGACAACGACGCACCACGATAACGACGACAGTTGAAATCCCATTTCACGGCAGGACTTTGACGTTGATGTGATGACTGTGATCAATGACACAGTGGGAACCATGATGACGTGTGGCTACGACGATCAGCACTGCGAAATTGGCCTCATCGTGGGTGAGTCCCGTCTGTCTGTGAATTCAGATTCTTCAGACTGTCCAATATTGGACATATGGGACGTGCCATGGTGAAGGCTGGAGGCGGAGGCGGAGGTGGTTGGGGAGCGCTTCAGTTCACAGAAACGCCAGCGTTCGGCTGGCTTGAGTTTGCCGTGGTGCACAACTTTTTATTTTTCTCCTGGTATTACAATGTTGTCTGGAGCTGCTTTATCCTAAAGCAGCCGAAGCATCTCAAGGTCAGCTGAGTCGATTTCTTTGGAATCGGAAAAGCGTTTGAAATGTGAAACATCTTAGCCTTTCTCCATAGCTGTAATAAATTCCTTATTTTCACCAGACCTGAAAAAAAAAAAAAAGTTTTTCTGTCTATTTTTGTAACTGATTTATGTCAGGAACCGGGACCAACGCCTGTTACATGGAGGAAATGAGGAACATCGAGGTGCTGGACGGTGACGAAGGGCGGATGTGTATCAATACCGAGTGGGGAGCCTTTGGGGACGACGGTACCCTCGAGGATCTCCGAACTGACTTTGACAAAGAAATTGACGCGGGCTCTTTAAAACCTGGAAGACAACTGTGAGCAGCTTTGAACATCTCTGTCTTCACACTACATAAGCTGATCTACAGGACTGAGATGTAGTGGGCACACATGCGTGTTAATTACTAGTTCCAGCTCACATTTGTATTTAAAACCCAGAAATGGAGGAAAAAAAAGACATTTCTGTGTCAAATTTCTTTTCATGATCAGGTTTGAGAAAATGGTCAGTGGCCTGTACCTGGGAGAACTTGTGCGTCTCATCCTGGTGAAGATGACCAAAGAGAAGCTGCTGTTCAATGGCAGGACTACCTTGGAGCTGCTCACCACCGGGAGCTTCAAGACCAGCTACATCTACACCATCGATAACGACAAGTGAGCCTCTCGTCCGTCCGGCTCTGCGCGCAGCTTTAGAAAGGTCATCCAGCGTGCTACTGGTCTGTCCACAGTCAGGAGGAGGGGCTGGCCAGCGCCCAGAAGGTGCTCTCCGGCCTCAACCTGAACCCCACGAGCGAGGACTGCGGAGCCGTCCAAAGAGTGTGCCGGATCGTCTCCACGCGCTCCGCCCACCTGTGCGCGGCCGCGCTCGTAGCAATTCTGCGGCAGATCCGTGACAACAAGGCGGCCGAGAAGCTGCGCACCACCATCGGGGTGGACGGATCCGTTTACAGGAATCACCAAGAGTAGGTGTTCCCCCACGCCTCTGCGCCCACACACACACAGGGCAACGTGGACATCAGCATCACATACTCTCGTGGGTCCCAAAGGCCTTCTTCATCGATCATGATCAAAAAGGAAGAGCGCTTAAGCCGCCGTTAAAGCATCCTAAAAAAAAAGCCTTTGAATGTTTCTCAGTGCAAAGTCACAGCTTTCATTTTAAATGTGTTTGCAGCGATTTCTAAAGTTCAGCTCTCGCTTATTCACTCCATTGAGCAACAGGATAGTGTTCTTTTCAAGCGCCACCTCTGTCACTTTTCTCAGGTTTTCCCGGAGGCTGCATAAGATGGTCCGGCAGCTCGTACCGGACTGCGATGTTCGTTTTTTGCAGTCCCAGTGTGGCAGCGGGAAAGGTGCTGCCATGGTAACAGCGGTGGCCTACCGGTGCGCTGCTCAACAAGCCGAGCGCCAGGCCACCCTTGACACCTTGCGCTTAAGCCGCGAACAGCTGCTGGAAGTGAAGAGTCGCATGAAGGAGAACATGTTGCTGGGCCTGTCCAAACAGACCCACGAGGAGTCGAGTGTCAAGATGCTCCCCACCTATGTCCGGTCCACACCGGATGGCACAGGTGACTTGATGCAGTGCAGGCAGGAACCTTTACACTTTGTTTGTGAAATCAAAACTTCTTTTATCTCTTATTTAACAGAGCAAGGAGACTTCTTGGCTGTGGACCTTGGAGGCTCCAAATTCCGGGTGTTGTTGGTACAAATACAGAGCGGAACAAAAAGAAATGTCAACCTGCACCAGAAGATCTATAACATCCCACAGGAGACCTTGCAGGGTACAGGGGAGGAGGTACACCAGCTGATGATGACATTGAGTCTGAATATTTTATACTGTGCTCAAGAGAAAAATTGAACACTTGTGAATGTTGGGGCAGAGACATTAACACGGGTGGCCTGATGGAGGCCGTTATGTAGGATCCTGTTCCTTTGTGTGGGAATAGCCACATAATAGATCTTTCCTCTTATGGAGCCCTGTTGTGCCATCCTTGAGGGTCCTGAGCTTTTCTGTGCGCTGCCTCCCACATGTTCGAGGTCACTGGAATAATGGAAATTGAATCGAGAATCAGCTACAGAGAACCTGTAGGGAGGAATGTGCATCACATCATGGCAAAACCATTCATATGGATTAACTTGCTGATTGCGTCTTTCCACGTATGTTCTGTCCAATCTACGGAACAGATCATTGTCACTACAGATCGGCTTCCTCAAAGTGTGATTTAATTTTAAAGTTTCCTTCTATCACTGGTGAATATTACAATTGGTGAAAACGGAATTCATTTTAATATATCAGGCTCCTGGAAAATGTGTTTGACTAGTTTTAGTCTAACTGTGCTTTATCATTGACAGCTTTTTGACCACATAGTTCAGTGCATTGCTGACTTTCTGGAGTACATGGGCATGAGCGGAGCATCTTTACCTCTGGGCTTCACATTCTCTTTCCCCTGTCATCAAAGCAGACTGGATGAGGTAATGTTTTCCTTATCTTCTTTCACAGGTCTTTAATATTCACATGCACTACTTCACATATACTGCAGTTTTTTATTTCTTAATTACACAATAGTTTGTTGGCAAACGATTAAATTCAAAGGTCAACACGTCCACCAGCATTTTCACTCACATTCAGTCCCTCTCGCCCTCCTGATCCTCTCTCACTCTTCCACACATTTCCAGCTTTAAACCCGCTGAAGCCTCTGAACTCATCCAGGTCCTCTCTGCTCCCTCAGCTGCCACCATCCCCTCCTCTCCTACCAAAAATGTCGTTGTCTCTCCCCCTTCACTTCTAAGATTCTTAAAGGAACAGTTGTCTCTTGATTACACCCTCATTTAGCCCCGAACAGTCCAGAACAAACAGACTCAACAGTCTGAATGATACTTGTATCGGATATCTGTCACTCTGCACACTTAGTGTGTTCTTTGCTTATCTTGTTGAAGGTTTTAGCGTCATTAAAATATCAAGGATGAGGACATTTGTCTTGGTGAAAGATCAAACCAGGTTTCAAGCAGACACACAGTTCCCTTGGTGACGAGGCTAAATGCTACAAGCCTGTTCCTGTTTCTGACCTATTCACATGCGCTCAAGCTACAAGAACGTGCTGTTATGAGGGTTACTTGTCTATGAATGTTTGTTCTTTCATTAACTCAGGGGATATTACTGAAGTGGACAAAGGGTTTTAAAGCCAGTGGCTGTGAAGGCCGGGACGTTATAATGCTGCTGAAGGAGGCCGTGTGTCGCAGGAAGGTGAGTGCACGTGCATTTACTTCATTGTGAGGAACGGTCTCTTTCAGTGATGTCAAGTCCTGTCTGGATCTTGTTCAGGTTCTATCATTCAGGAAACGGTGAAAAAAAGGTTTACAAAAAAAAAAAAGTCACGTATGAACCGTATGACCACGAATTTAAACATTTTATATTCCACTCGTGTTTTAACAGTAATGCTCTTTTTCTTATTTTATTTGTTTATTCCTTATATTCATGAATGAAAGGCTGAACTGGAGAAAAACCTTTCTCAGGCATGAAATGTACTAATTTGCATTTGAAAGGATGTGGCATTTGTGAAATAATGTTGCTGCTACTTCCAGGAATTTGACTTGAACTTTGTGGCTGTGGTGAACGACACAGTTGGAACCATGATGACTTGCGGCTATGAGGACCCCCAATGCGAGGTGGGACTCATTGTAGGTAAGTCTGTCTCCTCTCCATCTTCCTCTCTGCAGGCAGCATATTTTCTTCTAATTTTGGCCCCTGTGCCAATAAATGCTGGAGGATGTGAAAAAGGATTACATCTGGAAAATGTAGGAAAAAATAAAATATAGGATATAATTATAAGATAGTGGACTCAGGCGGTGATGGTTCACTCCTGCTGTAAATGTCAATTTAGTGCTTTTATATATGTGCTTTGAACATATTTGTTTTTGTTATATAAATGAAAAGGTTGATTAATTTGCCACTTTCGCATACCTTCCTGTCCGTTGTTGAGATATATATATATATATACGGTGTGTATATATATATAATTTTTTTTTTTTTTTTTTATCCCCCCCTTCCCTCTTTGTTGGTAAATCTAATTAGAACTGTATTGTCCCCCCAGGCACAGGGACCAACGCCTGCTACATGGAGGAGGTACAGAACATTGATCTGGTGGACGGTGGTGAAGGTCGAATGTGCATCAACATGGAGTGGGGGGCGTTTGGAGATGCTGGTGAACTAGACGACTTCTGCACGCAGTTTGACCGCCTTGTAGACGAATGCTCGAGCAACCCTGGGAAACAGAGGTAACAGCTGGATGGTTTCAGACGTGTCTACCTGCAGATGGAATATCTCTGGAGTGACTCTGACTTTTCCCCCTTTGAGATATGAGAAGATGATCAGCAGCATGTACCTGGGGGAGATCGTGAGAAACATCCTGATGGATTTTACCACTAAAGGCCTGCTGTTCAGGGGGAAGCTCTCGGACAGACTCGGGATGCGGGGCATCTTTGAAACAAAGTTCCTGTCACAGATCGAAAGGTAAGCGTGACGGTCTGTTCACCAGGACCACAGAGAAAGTCTCTGCTTGCTGTTGGCTGCTAATTCAGTCAGCGTGGAATATCTGCTATAATATAATATCTGCCTCATTTTGTTCAGAGTGGAAATCATTCACAGCCCCGTGTTAACTGTAAAGAAGCCTTTGGAACGCCTCTGTTTGACATTGTGACCTTGACATCTTTTCATTTGTGAGATATAAGACAATTTAATTTCACCTAACTGCTTCATCATTTGGCTTCCTACTATTTCAATTTGATGAAAAGACAATTTCACATTGCCTGACTGAGAGAACAAAAAAGAACTCGCACACAAAGCCTTCAGTGTGCCTTCATATTCACCTTTTACGGTTGTATAGTTGTCTTATATATGTTCGCTTTTGGTTTGATAGTAATAATAAAAATGAAAATGCTATTTATATTAACGCATGAATTCACCGTGTAACTCTTGGAGAAATCAATGAGGACACTTCAGTGCACTTTCAACAGGGATAAGATCAACTCAAAGGGGATTTCATAGCATTTTTTTGTTCTTATTTGAAATAATTTTGACATGATGTATTTACTTTCTCACATTTCCCGACCTCCCGTGACCTTCCACCTCGGTTCCAAAGCGACCGCCTGGCCATGCGGCAGGTCCGGTCCATCCTGCAGCACCTGGGCCTCACCAACTCCACCTGCGACGACGGCGCGCTGGTGAAGGAGGTGTGCGGCGTTGTGTCCCGCCGCGCCGCTCAGCTCTGCGGCGCCGGCTTGGCGGCGGTGGTGGACAAGATACGGGAGAACCGCAATCTCAACCAGCTGTCGGTCACCGTGGGAGTGGACGGCACCCTGTACAAAACACACCCCCAGTAAGACCACACAGCAGCTCACCAGGTTATGGGTCAAATGAAATAAATCCAACCATCGCACAGGTCCGTACATTTGTTGGGCTCAGTTATTGGCTGAAGCTGGGTTATTACGTGCGTTATGTTTTAATCTGAGCTCCAGACTAGTGTGTGTGCTCCGATCTGAGACATCAGTTTGTCACAGCTGACCTTTGATGCTTGTGGGTTTTTTTCTTTGATGTACCGTATTTTCACGACCAAAGGGCGCACCGTGTTATAGGGCGCGGCTTCAGTTACGGGTGTCTTTTTGGTATTTAACACATACAAAAGGCGCACCGGGTTATAGGGCGCAGCTTCAGTTACGGGTGTCTTTTTGGTATTTAACACATACAAAAGGCGCACCGGGTTATAGAGCGTGGGCACGGGCACGGTAAAACGTACCGGTAAAACATCTGTGCGGGCTCGGGACTCGGAACATATCAGTGCAAACCAGACATGGTGAAAATTATAAACAGCCAAAAGCATGCTTCACTTTACTGGTCTAGTCCTGGTTCAGACCTGGTTCACACCTGATTTAGACCTGATTTAGTCCTGGTTCAGAGCGCACGTGCACTTCCTCATTGCGTGCGCTGACGGCTCGTGCTCTTCTTTTGCGCCGTCCGCACGTTCTCCCCACGCCCCTTGTCTTCTACTACATTCTCGTCTCACAACAACACAACAGGCGCACCGCACCATAGGGCGCGGCGTACATTTTGGAGAAAATGTAAGACTTTTAGGTGCGCCTTATGGTCGTGGAAATACGGTATTTATCTTTTTGTTCCAGTCAGAATTCTACCAAAAAGGATCACGCTCAAGTTTTCTCCTCATTTGCTCTTAACCACCCCCCCTCTCTTCCTCCAGTTTCTCCAGAATCATGCAGGAGACTCTGCAGGACTTGGCGCCGCAGTGTCAGGTGACTTTCCACCTGTCGGAGGACGGCAGCGGGAAGGGCGCCGCCCTGATCACGGCCGTGGCCTGCAGGGTGAGGAGCGAGGAGGAGCACTGAACCTCTCAAACGCAGCAGGCGGGGCGAGCTGGGGTCCTGACGCCGCTTCCCCAGAAGAAACGTCTTGTTGGTTTTTTAACTGCATTTTGAGTTTCCTCTGAGAAGTTACCGTTACTGCACCTTTTTTTAGTGTCTTATTGGAGAGTTCTGGGCTGATTGACTGTCGTAGCATTTTAAATATAAACCTTTATCCTTCAAACAGGTCATTTAAATGAAGCGGTTCATAGAAAAGTCTTTCTCAGGTGTCTCTTTTACTGTTCTGGTTTGTACACCCACAATTGGAACCAATATCAGCACAGCTGCACTGGGAGATGATCCCGTGAGAGATGCTGCATAAATTAAAGGAAACTGAAAATGTAATATTTCAGCAACGGTTTGTTGGCGCTCATTGTTCAAGACTCAGCTCCGAAAATCACCGACCTTCAGCCAACGACGGTGGGTTTTTATGTAACATGGAGCGCTTACAGAGGCTTGTTGAGCACATACGGTCTGGATGAGGGAGGTGGACCAGTCAGGACATCAAGTCCACATCAGCCCAGCACCAGTGTAACTGTTGGATTACTGAAAATTGCTGCCCAAGTCATTGATCTTTATCTATATTGTTTTAGTTGACACAATCAATGGAAACAGTTGAAGTACTTTTGTATCAACATATTTAAAATAAATATTTGTATGGCCTTCCCCGTCTGTTCATTCAAATTATCCATGCAGGAAGATGATCAAGAAATGTGTGCATCAAGGTTGATTGAGTCCAAATGGACAGATCTATTATTTAGAATTTAGAAACACTTTGGATCTAATTGTGGAAAGAATCCTTCCATTAATTATCCAGTAATACAGTTCAGATCAATTTAGACGACATTTCTCGACTTACAGAAACTCACTTATTGATGACACGTACAAAAGGCACCTGTTTTAATCTTTACTCAGCAACCACCAAAAGGATAAGAAACAGACTTCAATACAGACACTTTAACATGAGGCATGAATATTAACACCAAAACTACTGAGCACAAGCTTCAACTGAAACAACTACAGCCACAGAACAATGGCAGTGACGTTCACCCCTGCCGGGGTCAAACCAGACAAATACGTTTGTACAGCATTGCAACGTACAAGTGTGCAGATATCAAAAAGCACACACATTAACAATCCAACTTCCTGAAAAGCAAATCTGCCCCCTACTTAGTTTTATCCACAAAAGCGGACTATTGGTGTGGAAAGACTCAGTGTTGTGATTATTTAGGATCAAATACTGCACTGACTCTTGTAAAACTGGACTCGGGTCAGTTATTTGGGTTTGATTCTGGTTGAAACTGATGGAATGAAACCAGATTGAGTGACTGGTGAACTCCGGGCCCGTTTAAAACCTGCCTGTAATTAACGATCCGTCAAAGCTGATGAGACCGCAACCTCATGTTTTGGTCTTTAATTCAACTACGGTGCTGTTCCAACAGAGCAGGCAATAAAGCACCTCTTCAAGGGTCAACAAAACAAACTACAAGAGCAAACCTCCGCCAACAGTGAAAAAAGTGATAGCTGTCTTCACCAAGGGAGACTTCTTAGCGGTGAAAATACTTTTACGCATGCACTACAGGCGCGTCGGAGATTTGGCACTAGTGGAGAGAATAGTGCCAAAGTCTTTATCTCTCGGTCTCTGTCGCCACGTTGGGTGGCGGCACCATTCACGTCCTTCCCCATTACCAACTTGGCAAACGCAAAAAAAAAGGAAAAAAAAAGAAAATAACCCGGAGCAACCGACTCCCCAGATTACCTGCGCGTCAGAGCAAATGCTGGATACCGTCGGTAGCTTCAATTATTATGGCAATTGCCAGAAACCTGCAGAAGGCCCCGCCTTTTGTCGCCGACGGTGAGTCAGGATTGGCCAGAACGCCGACACGCCGCACCAACCACCAAAGAGAGCGTCCAACAGGTGGACCTGATGGCCGCGCCCCTTCCCAAAACAGCCAATCCGGTACGCGCAACAGCGCAGCCTATTCTGAATACAACGGCACACAAGTACCGTCCAAAGTGAGGGCCTGCAGAGGCTTCTCCATGTTGGTCAGATATTCTTAATCTCTTGTGCCACACTCGATTGTCAACCTTTTGTTACACCTCATAACATCTTCCAATTCCTATAGTATTTTAAAGCTTCCTTATTCCTTTGTGTGTGCTCCACTAACGCGGACGTCGCAGGTGTAGTGCAGCATAATCACCTTAAGTCAAGCTGGTCTTAAGGACCTTAATTGCTGAACTGTGGGGAGGAATATGATAAGAGCTTGTTGGCTTGGAACCTGATCCAACAGTCGTGAAATTAAAATGCAGTGCAGGTTGCAAAAGAGGGTAACCAACTACAAGACAAAAATACTTGAATTTAGTAACAGGTGTATCCAAATAATAAGAACACATCACACTAGGCACCAATATATCAAGTCAAAGTCACAAAAACAAAATACAAGTATAATAAGTATAAGTATAAATGTCAACATGGAATCAAAAACACAGTCATGCATTTATTTCATGCAAATAAACCAAATCTGCAGCAGCTACAGTGTTTTGTATAGCAATGCTTCTCTAAACAAGTTCCAGTTGCAACTTAAAATACTTTATCATTAAAATACAATGAAGAATATCTCAACTTCAGGTAATGCCAGGCTTGACTTTTGAATTGCAGTCTGTATTATGAAATATTAATTCCTTGGTGGACGTAAACAAATAAGGCCCTTGACATTTCAGTATTTGGTGTTCTACTTAACATTATATTTTGCTTTTGACAGCTCTACCAGAGGAAGTGCAAATGAATGTATTTTTTTCTTTTTTTAAACATTTTCACACATCAGATTTTTCTGCAATATACACCAGTCACAGACAGCTCAGGCTGGGTAATGAGGTGATTAAGCGATAAAGAAATCAGCCTGCTATCACGCTAATTAGGAATAAATCAATAGTCAGGCAAAAGTCGAAGCAACATGAATCTAGTTACACTAAAAAAAAAAAACCTCCATTGAATGTCAACCTACTGGTTTCAGCGAAGGCTGAAAACAGACTTTTGCCATGGTGAGACATAAAGTCATTTGATGATCAATGTGCACAGGGAGGCACAGATGAGACCTGAGCTTAGCAACCGAATACAGAGTTGAGGGAGCACAAAAGGACATTTGTCCTAATAGCCTTGCTGGAGTCTGTACAAATAATTCTGCAGTACCTTTTCAATGTTGTATCATTCTGAACCTGTGGGTGAAGATAAGCGAGGTAGCCGAGTAAGGAGCCGATAATGAAAAAATTAGTATTTGAACAGTATCCTTACGTCATTTATTGTGCTATGTAGGCACAGCAGTTGATTAGTGAGACGCCCATCTAAATAATCTCAAACACACCTGGGGTTCCATTTGGAGTGCGGGAAAGATGTGGGAGAAATGAAGGGGATTAATAATGCGCTTTTTACATGCTTGTGAATCCAAATGTGGACACGTTTTACAGGGAGAGGAAAATAATACTCAGTGCCATCCTATTCCAGTGACTGATTCTCTGATTATTTCTGGTCTGGTCTGGTAACAATGGTTACTAAAACCAACGTGCTCTGCGACTCCAGAAACACATCGATCAGGTGAAAAAGGTTCATATCACTTTTTTTTTCCTGCTTGTTTAGTGATCAGCGTGCATGTGTCCTCAGCGTCAGGGCCTCCGGGTGCACGGCCTGCAGGACTGAACAGAAGTAGGGATGGTAAAATCAATTATAGCTAATGAATAGAACAAAGGTAGCCAGAAACTCGATTTCACCAAGTACATAATATTCACTCCAGCTGCTTCTACCATCATTTCTCCCATGCTTTATAGACTGAAGCTTCCAGAGAGCTGACCCGATCTTGACTGTGAGGATCTCTGTCATGGAGGACGGCCATCTCGTAATGGTCTCTCTGTGGACGCATGGCGGCCCTCACATGTCTCTTCACCTCCGCTGAATCCGCCAATCTGGCAGTGTTGTGAACTCGATTCCTCACCCTGAGCACGGGGTGTGTGTGAGTGGTGGGGCGCTGCATTCGACGAGGTTCCTCCGTGGATCGATTCTTCCTGCCCCAGCTGGTCATCGTCTGGCAGCGGTGGCACTGGAGGAGCCAGCAGAGGGGCCTGGACTTGCACACCGCCTGGAAGCCTCTTTTGAAGTTCTCGTTGTAGTAGCCGTAGATGATGGGATTAATGCTGGAATTGGCAAAGGCCAGCCAGTGGGCGAAGGGGAAGATGTAGCTGGTCAGAAGATCCACCTGGTCGCTGTCCAAACCAGCGTAGTCGGTCATCATCATCAAGGTCCAGAGGGGCAGCCAGGAGAGCATGAAGAGCAAAGCCACCAGGATGAGCATCTTTATCACCATGATCTTTTTCCTGGATATCATCGGCTGCCCCACCCGTCTTTCCCTGGCTTCCCCCGCGCCGTCAGCCATCGGCGGCTCTCTGTTGGCGAGCACAGAGGAGCACAGCTTGACCCCGATGCTCCCGTACATGATGGTGATGATGGTGAGGGGCACCAGGTAGATGTGCAAGAACAGAACCACGGTGTAGACCTTCCTCATGTGCGGCTTGGCGAAGTCCTCGTAGCAGGAGTAGAGGGGTAACGTGTGGTTGAAGTCGTCGCCGTGCACCATGTAGTGATTGGGGATCTTCTCCACGGTCAGCACCAGAGCAGCTGGACACATGATGGCCACAGCGAGCACCCAGATCAACAAGATGGCTGCCTGGGCAACAAATATGGTTGGTTTGGGGTGCAGAGGGTAGACTATACAGCGGAACCTGTAAACAAGTTAACAAAGAAGACCCCTTACACCTTTATTCTAGTCGACATACATGCTAAGATGTTCCCCTGTTGAAATGCTTTGAGTAATCCCCCCAGAGTCCACTTTCAGACCACTCACCGCTCAACAGCGATGGCCACCAGGGTGAACACGGACGCAGACACGGACACTCCCTGCACGAAGCCACTCATCTTGCACACGATGCTGGAGAAGGGCCAACCTGGACGGAAAATGATGATCGATTTGTGCCTCACAAATTAAAGATTTAATCTCAGAGAAAACAGAAAACAGACACACTAAAGACCATTTTAGTCATGTTGCTGTGTCAACACGGGTTCTTCTGTGGTGTCTGATTTTGACTCGCGGAAATCATAGACTGTGCTTCACAAATACCTTTCAACTCAAGTGATAGATAATAGTCTTGTCTCTATGGCGCTGCTATAGTAACAGGGATTAATATAAGTCATGCTTAAAAGTTTGCCTGCGCTCATAAAGTTCACAAGTGTGAGTAGCTTTTGGGGCCAGAGATGCCCACAGCTTCAGGATGTCTTTGGTGATGGGTTCAACAGAGGAATCCAGCGATACAGAGCGCTTTCTCCTGGATTCTGTCACGGTGTTTTCTGATTGGTCCATATAATGAGAAGAAGCAGAAGCAGTTCCTCTCCAGCTGACAGCAGAGTGGATGTCAGTAAATGAGGGAATTATCCTCGCTGACAATCATCCCTGCGGTTAAGTACTGTACTTACTGCTTACCTGTGATCAGATTGTCCACCAGGGTTGTGGGGATACAGAAGATGCCAACCAGAAGGTCACTGATGGCCAGATTGAGGATGAAGAGGTTGATGACCGTCCACATGCGGCGGTTCTCCACCACGATGAAGCACACCAGGAGGTTTCCCACCATGCACAGGAGGAAGATTAAGAAATAAGCCAAGACGAAGCTGGCTGCCACATACAGGGAGTGCTGGTAATAAGGATAGTAGGTGATGTTGGACGTGTTTGCAACAACATCCATGCTGGTGTTCACAACAGCTGCTGTGGTGGCAGACCCCTCCAGCTCCAGCCCTTCTGACCACTTGCTGCTTTTTACCCTCTCCATTGTCCAGTGAGCCTGAAAGGAGAAGCTCTTTTATTTGTGATTATACACACAAGCCGACTACGTGACGCAAACTGAACCCTCACTAATGTTAAACGTCAAATTACACCAAACTTTCAAATCTACCTGGGTGCAGTCAAGCTTCCAGACAACCAATTATCAGAGAGAAGGAGACCGGAATTAATGAATGAAGCGATTTATAGTCATGCTGAGCTCTGAGGCTTCACGCTTACAAGCAACCACAGACCCCTGCAGTCACTTCTGGTTGAGTTCTGAGTCATCACGTCTGACAGTTTGCATTCACAAGGTTAGTCATCTATTTGATTCAAGTAGGTGATGGTTTTTATCCCCATCCCCGTGCACTAGGGCTCGTTTTCCTGTTTTTCCACGGCTTGTGTCTTATTGCACTGAACAAGTGAAGCAGGCGGGTTTGTTTCATGCTGTGGCTTCTTTGAACAAGGCCTCGCTTCCTTCCCTTGAAGCATGTCCGCGCAGTTATCAGCAGCACCCATCGCTGCTCAAAGAAATTTAATAACAATAGATTTTTATCAGTTTGACACCGTCGGCTGGTGGTATCGCCCCGGTGAGCAGGCAGACACAAATCCCTGCAGAAATTTGGCATCATAAAATAGATTCGCAGCAGACACTGTTGACACAGCAGAGACATATGGATGTAATGTCACACCTCAAACTGAAGCTTTGATCGCAACTCTGAATTAATGAGAATAAAGATGAAAGGGGGAAACTTTTGGAAAAAGATCTCAGCGAAGTGCCGGTGTGACCACAACCAAAACAGGACACACACACGCGTGCGAGGGTGTGCATAGATGGTACCATCTGCTTAAGACACTGTTTTTACGTTCAATTTTCAACAATAATGTCTCAGATCGATGTGTCAGTGTCAAGATGTTTGTTCACAATGATGACTGTTCAGCAGCTTTGTTTGACTCCACAGCTGCAGCACGCCGGGTAATCAACAGTGCCTACAGTAGTCATGAGAAATAATCATTCCTCACTCTAATTGAGCTACTTTACAATTCAAGTGCCATTTGTGGTTATATTTTTACACACCAATGCACAGCCTCTGACCCCTGCATCACTCCGATGCACATTGTTCCGCAGAGTTGTTCTCGGTTGTCGTGTTCTCAGGAGAAAGAACA
This sequence comes from Lagocephalus sceleratus, assembly GCA_911728415.1. Classification (NCBI taxonomy): domain Eukaryota; kingdom Metazoa; phylum Chordata; class Actinopteri; order Tetraodontiformes; family Tetraodontidae; genus Lagocephalus; species Lagocephalus sceleratus. Next base: position 9,697,142 of record CAJVRN010000237.1, on the reverse strand, counting down.
TTTTCACTCATCTCGCGTGTGTCCACATTCCCATCTTGATGCATGGTTAAAAGTGTTCCTGCCACACAGGAATAGGCCAACAGGTGAGGACATAGAGGCATAACGTCTAACAGCACCTTTGTGCTCAAGCCTTCTTTTGATCAGTCTGGACTTGATTATTCAGAACCACTCAGCCTCTGTTAGCCTGACAAACACCGGAGAATCTATAGGTCGGACTGACAGCAGCACCCAGCGTGACCTCCTATGAGGCAGAAGCGCTGTAGCGTCAGAGAGACGGGAGGAACTCATTAACATCACAAATATTAAATAAAGACAAATCCTCATGTTCAAAGAGCTGAAGGCGCAAACAGCCACCGGTCCTTCACCACCTTCCCGTGGCTGTTGAGTTGTTTTTGTGTATGTATGTATGTATGTACGTATGCTCACCTTCCAGTTTGTCATCAACCAAATGCTTCTGGTTTGTTCTACGTCCCAGAATATTTGCCTGAAAGTTCAGTGAATTCGGAAACCAGTGCTTGTGTGGCTGAAGCTGTTTGAACAGGCAGAATAACAGCCCTCTGGAGGGCATAATAATGAACTTGTAATTGCATAAACTTGCCATGAATGACCACTCTCAGGCTGAGGGGTGGCCTGTGCTCAGAGCAGAGTTCCTGAGCTCTAATAAGAGCCACCCTGATATCACACCTACCTGGCAGGTTGGCCCCACATTTCTGCTCTGAACCGTATTCACCTCTGGCTCATCATCCAGAGCCAGCTCGCCGCTCCACTCCACAGCTCACGGTGTCCATTTAAGTACTCACGGTTTATTGGTGCCTACAAACATGTCCTCACCTCCAACCTGCTGCCCTGTGCAGGGCAGGTCCATCACCCTCTACACACACACGCAGAATTAATCACACACATTATGCTCTCAGCACATTGCTCTCCTGGGTGTCCTGCATCACTCAGTGAATTGGACCCCCGCAGTCATCCGGGCTGCACCGGGTAGCAGGTCCTAATGACACCCGACCCCCCCCCAGTCACCAAACCCAAACATGCTTCCAGATGTTTTGACTGGTTGACTCTTGGCAACAGTCGTCAACAGAACCGGAGGACAGAACACGTGCGAACCCCCCCTGCTGAGTGTTCTGAAGCCCAAGCGCTCAGGAGAGATGACTGCCATTACCGCGGGCGACTTTAACACCTTCGGACACGCTGGAATGGCGTCGGCGGGTTTCACTGCATCGACCTGCTTTGTCCCCTCTGCGTGTGAAGCTCCTGTCATAACTGTCTCATCACAGCAGACGTGTGTCAGGGACCGCTGTGGGGCCGTCAGGTGCTTGTCCCCCCGATCGACTCTCTCGGTGAAGGCGTGGCGGCCTCGCGGGGGTCCACTCTCTATATAGTTGCCTCCCCCTGAGCCGGTGCATCAAAGACCTGTGGCTCCCAGTAACCATCTAGTCCACCGGCTTATAAGAAGAGCCCCCCTGCAGCTGCACCAGCCCACTGTTTTTAATGGTGTGCTACATTTCAAAACCAAAATACACAAGCGGGGTTTAGCAGCACAAAAGTCAGAGTGTGACTCAGAGCGAGGCCGTGAGCTGCAGAGGCGCCGTGTCCCTCTCCTCTCCCATCGCATCTTTGATTGCACGCTATCTGCATAGCCCGGTAATCACATGATTATAGGTGCCGAGCCGCCGCGAGGGTCCTTGAACCATCTCGATTGACCCAACTGATCCGGCCGAGGAGGCTACAGACAGCTGCAGCGCTTTTGAGTGGATTAGGAGCTGACCTTTTCAGATCCGACGGATTTCAGTGAATTTTCTAAAATACAGACGTCAACATGGACAGAACATTGACCGGCAAAAATAGCAGCGGTAAGAACACACAAACCAAGGCCTGAAAAAAAAACGAAAAAGACCTTGGTATGACAAAATTCTTTTGAAAATAAAATGAGAGAACTGAATGAAAATAAGCGCAAGTGCCCAGACTCTAGCTGAGAGCTACAAGTGTAATAACGGTCACAAGAATAATAATTAGTGACAAAAATCTCTGTGAATCATCTGCAAGGAGACCATTTACATGTTAGCGACTGGAATGATTACCTGTTTAACCCAGTTTTTTAGTCCTTCATGGGGGGGGTCTCCACCCCCCCCTTATGTTGAGTGTTAACAGTTACCGCTCAGAGCTCAGTTAACTGTTACATTCCCGTTACCATGGAGATCTACAACGTGAGGTAAAAGACAAGAAATAATAAACACACATACGCTGTATGCATCAGCGTGAAAAGGGAAGCTGGGTTCTGGGTCTAACGCCGTCGCAGTCACAGGAGGAATCACATCCATCTGGACATGCGTGATTGTTCCCAGAGTGGACACACACACACACCACCTCTGGCTCCAGGGATTGTCCCATTCTCCGCCCCAGACAAAAACCTCAAGCTCGATGTTTGGGGAGCGCCTGTGTCCCACGGAAATGATGAGAAAGCCAACTCAGTCGCCGGTGGGCGTAAACTTGCAGATCGTGAAGGTGAACGATGAATTTTGAATCAGTTTTGTCGTGATCACCCTGAACGCCACACGCCAGCCTTAAAGCAGAGGAGGCTTTGCTCCACACCAGGGGTCTCCAGGTCCCCCCCAGGGGTCTCCAGGTCCCCCCCAGGGGTCTCCAGGTCCCCCCAAGGGGTCCGTGAGGCTGCAGGTTCTGGTCCAACCCAGCAGCAGCCGCACCAGACTGGACTCACTTCATCAACTCATCTGAGTCTTCAACAGCTGACTGGTCAAACTGGGTGAGCTGGACTGGTGGGACCAGAACCTGCAGCCTCACGGCCCCTCGTGGAAGAGCTTGGAGACCCCTGATCTAGAGGGAGGTACAGAAGCATCTTCAGTCAGCCCCCCCCAGAGGCCAGCTCTTCTGAGAGGAATCCAAAGACCCCCAGCACGGACAGCAGTGCACAGTTAGACCCTTGGCGGTGCCCTTTGCCCTCCAAAAGAAAGTGGCCTGTGTTCAGTCCACGTCAACATGAACCCCTCGAAACCCCCCAAATCAAGGTTTTTCACTGGTAAACGTGAAGCCGCATCCACTTCAGCTGAAAATGTGCGATTATGCAGATGGACGCAAATAATTCCGCCGAGAGCGACGCGTTGTTTTAGCCCGACGGTAACGCCGCCTCACGGTCATCGCTGTCACAATGTGCTTTTTTGATATGCAATAAAATGCATCTTCCCTTTGTCACGCCGGCGCTCAGCAGCAGCAGCCTGACTGACTGACTGACTGACTGACTGACTGGCTGACTGACTGGCTGACTGGCTGACTGGCTGACTGACTGACTGCTCAGTGCCCTAACAAATTGAAGAGTCAAGTACATTTTCGTAGCAGACTGACTAAATATTCAGTAACATTGCGTCCTTTCTTGCCGTCTCCCACGGCTGTAATAAAGCTGCCAGCTGTTGCTGCCCACCACTGACGGAGAGAAGAAAAAAAAAAAAACACATTTCAACTGAGGTTTGCTGTCACAGAGACCTGGAGACCGTCGCTCACCGCCCCACCAGCTTCAACCTCCCCGTTTAACCCGGCTGGTCGAAGCCGTGCAGAAAAGACCCGCAGGCAGAGAATGGTGACAGCAGACATGAAAGGGCCCTAAAAACCACACTTTATCCGGTCATATTGTTGCCAAGGCAACATCTTAAAAGCTGAACACTTCCCTCTTAAACACTTTTCCAGCCTGCACCCTCACCTCCTGCTCTACACACGGGTCACACAGCCTTCTCCTGGTTTCCTTTAGGTCCTCAGGGACGACCTTCCACCCCAGGGCTGCTGGTGAAATCATCAAAGAAGCGTCTCCTCGCCACAGACACATCACCGGAGGACAGTGTGGCTCCGCGCTGAAGTTGAATGAAAGCGTCCCAGGGAGAGGGAGCTGAAAGACACCCCGCAGCTCCCAATCCCATCAGGCGGAGGACGGGAGGCGCACGCAGAGCGGCGTCTTTGATGGGAGAATGAAGGAGGGAATGAAGGAGAGAATGAAGGAGGGAATGAAGGAGGAAATGAAGGAGAGAATGAAGGAGGAAATGAAGGAGAGAATGAAGGAGGAAATGAAGGAGAGAATGAAGGAGAGAATGAAGGAGAGAATGAAGGAGGAAATGAAGGAGAGAATGAAGGAGAGAATGAAGGAGAGAATGAAGGAGGAAATGACCCCCCCCAGATATGCTGATATCTCCTCCACAGCTGCAGCAGATGTGGAGGAAGACGCAGCGCATCTGGCGCGCCGGATCACCTCCACACAGACGCATTAACTTGTTCCTGCCACCACGCGTCTGCACGCTGAGGTGAACTTGGGAGGCGCAGCCCCTGCAACACGCCACGCGCGTGCACGGAGCAGGCTCGAGCTCCTAGAAACACCAACTCAACAGTGCCAACTCCATCTACCTCCTGACGGGTCCCCGGCGACGCCTGGCTGCCGCCGCTTCTTCCCAAACGCGCCAACGCGGAGGAAAACTGCAACTTTGACCGGACGGCCGGACGGAGGGGCCGCAGGTGAGGGCGTCGTACCTGAGCGCGGGACCGACGGGTGGAGGTGAGCCCGGGGGGGACGGCGGCGGCGCAGCCTCTTCGCCCCGCTCCTGACACCGGCGCCGCTCTCAGCCGCGAACCTCTGATTGACAAGCGCGGAGCGGCGCTCCTGCACAGCCCACCGTGCGCTGACCCCCCCCACACACACACACACGCGCATGCGCGCACGGGGCCGTGCCTGTCGGTCACCTGCGACCACGTGACCCGCGGGACCCCGCCCCCTGCTGCACACCTGGAGAGGTCACGGTAGAACAAGTGATGGGGAGGCTCACCGGTTTTGCTGTTCACGTTTGAAATCCCACGAGCGTTTGTTGTTCGGCCACGCCCCCTGACCTTTGACACTCTGACCTCTGCTGAGTCCCCAGGTCGTTTGCTCCACTGGGGGAGTGCCGTGGAACACAGCCGTGGAACACAGCCGTGGAACACAGCAGGAATGTTTTGGTGCCAGCGTGACGTTATTTATACTGAAATTGCAACTTTTGGGGTTTTTAAAAACTTAAATACGGAGGAAATAATCACTTGCTAATGATATCAGAGGGCGTAACATGTAGAATCGGACATATCTAAAGGTATTGTGTCCACGCTGCGTGTTCTTATTAGTATTTCTTGATTGCGAGCGGTGTCAATAGGTTGCATATAGAAGAGGGTTTCAATAGGTTGCATATAGAGCCATTGTACCCTGAAGTTGTTCTTTTCATTTTCCACGAATAACTCTTTATGTTTACAGCAGAGCACAATAGAATATTTTATGTGTAACGCAGTGGAGGTGCAGACTACTGTTTGTGTTTTCTAGGCCCAAGGACAATCTGAAATAATGTCATCAGCCTGCTCCTGTCTTCGTTGAGCACTTTGTGATGAGAGTCTGAGGACCCTCGTCAAAGCAACGACACAAATCAGTGAAATTATGTTTGGATAAATTGTAGCATCTCCGAGGTAGTCACCCATCAGTTCACCACTGTAATCAAAATCAGACACTTTGTCCATTAAAGACGACGTCAAACGCAAACAGCTTTTCACTTCAGTGTTTTTATTTATCGCGCAACATAAAACAATATTGTGGGTTTCCTCTCAAAACCACATACACTATGTATTCACATAATACACCATACAGCTACAAAGAGAGAGACCGAACAAAAACACCTTTTTTTTTTTTACATACTGCATCCTCAAAATGAGAATAATGAACAAAGAACAGTATTCAAAACTCAAAAAAAGAATGTAGCTGCCAGTTGTGTGGTTACATCTTCATTTATTTTATTATTATCTTTTTTTTTTTTTTTTTCAATTAGCCGGGATCCCAGTCTTTATCCCAAATCTGGAGATTAAATGAGGTGCTTATTAGATACTTAAAGGTGAGATGCATGTGGGCACAATATACAGGGGCTGAGTACAGGAAGTGCATGAGGAAGAGGGGCGGTGCACCGTCGCTGTCGTATTAAAATACCTTAACAGTTATTTATCATAAACATGTACAATGCACTGATGAAGCCTGTTAAACCTCACATGAGCTGCACCAAATATAGAACCCAGTCAACAGTCTATAAATATGATAAAAGCCATTAAACTGAAGCTAAAGTCCTTTTAATTAAAAGCAATGATCCTGTTTTCTGGCCAAATGGGGAAAAAAACAAAAAAGCTGTTGGTATGCACAGAGATAAAAGTAGCCAACAACTCAGCACCAGAGCGTGCGTCACACTGCTTCTCTTGACATAAGAATAGCTCAGAAAAAAACACCGCAATCATTTGTCCTGGCAATTCCCATTAATTTCCACAGTGATTTTGTCATTACTTTTCTGTCATACTGAAGCCTTATAACCATTCTCCCTCACCTTCCGCTTCTGCGGAGATCTCCACTGATGGGAACTCAACAAGCCGGATGACCAGACGTTATAAAGGTATTACAGTACATCAACGCCAATCATAGGAACTACCTTGTCACCTATGTGCACCATGCATTAGGTGGAAAAGTGTAAAATTGGCCCCGCAGTACTGGTTCCAATTCCTCTGCCTGCTGTCGGTCGCGATGTGATTCGTATGTGATTCTATAAAAAAAGAAAATCGCTGTGGGGAATTGAATGTTAAGTGCATCCCATTATGACAACGGCAGAGTGTAATAACGCGAGATACGCAGCAACAGGAAGTGCTCTCTTTCTGGATAACCAAATTCAGTTCTGAAGCTTTAACCTGCATCCAGTTAGCTCAGCACGAGGACAGGACACCAGGCTGGGATTGTGGAGGGGAGGGTTTGTGAGATTAAAAACATTATAAAATGACGCAGTCTTAAGAATGCAGAGTCTCTGTGAGCTCCAGAGGTGCTGGTAGGTGAACGCCGCCACGTTTTGGCCTCGTCCTGCTAAGGTAGCCCTGCAGACCCGGGGGGGGGGGCGAGCAAACTAAAGCGCTTCCTCGGCCCCTCACTGTCAGCACAGTTCAGGGCTCCTGATGAAACACACTACAAAAAACAACACAGGCAAGCATTTCTATGGTTCTAAGGTTTCAAGCCAATCTGTGGAAACATGGTCAGAGAACAGCAACGTGGGGGAATCTCAGTTCTTCCTACTGTCACTAGGTCACTTGCTTTTATGGTCCAGGGTGAGTTTGCTCGCCTGTGAGGGTGAACAAAGGTATTTTACTACAGCGACAGGTCTGTCAGTCACACGCTGACGAGGGCTACAGTACTTATGAAAGCAATACAGCAGTGTTACTGAGTTCACGGTTACAGCGAGCGATGCTGTGGACCGCTGGTCGAAGGCTGTCACGCTTAAAAACACGCCCCTCCCCGTCACTCACGGTTTAGTTACTATCCTCACCAGTTAAATAATCTTACCTAAATATCTTAATATTTACACTTTTATCTCTCTCTTGAGAAAATAAAAAGAAAACCCTAAGCTTCAAGTCGTCAATAATCGGCTCTTTCTTTTTGTCATTAAAATCAAGATTAAAAGTGCTTTTATAAATCTTTTCTCTATGTACAATTTGTATTAGCTATATAAAAATGATGAAAACAAAGCAATAACATCAAGGACAATCATCATCACCATGTAGTAATAAATAAGAATATAAACGCAGGTTAAAATGAGTATGGAGAGCAGAAATAAAACAGGACATATGCATGATTCTCTTCCCTCAGTAGCACGTTGGGATTGTGACCAGTGTCTCTACAGTGTGAGGTAGAGAGCTGGAGACCTCCGGGAGGCCTTACAAGGTCTTAAAAAAGCACCTGGCAGCCAGAAGTGGGCCTGACTCGCCCTCTTTTGGGGGAGGGGGGTGTTACAACAGCGTTGAAGTGGCTGATTCTCCCCCTCTCTGGGGGGGAGGACACTTGCATTTAGGGCCAACTCCCAGCTGCGCTGACCTTCTAAGGTCTCCCCTTAACTCCCACCAATGTTTTCTTCCCGACTGACACCACTGCACTCAATGACGATACGTCCTCTCCGTGCTCTATCTGACATAGCTTCACCACGAGGGTCTGTAAAACTGAGAAAAGCTCCTGGAGGTGAGGGCACCTCGATAAGCTGGCTCCATGACGCCTGCGCAGAGGCGCGCCTCGCTCTGCTTGTAGATGACAGCACCGTTGCAGAGGAGGGAGCGGGCCCTTGACAGGGAAATCAAGTGTAACAGGAGAGCACCGAGTGTGTGTGTGTGTGTTGGAGCACCGGGGCCCAGAGCGGGCCTTAAGGAAACCATCTCCACTTCTTCACATTTGTACCGCAGCCCGACGCAGATCGGCGCTGCTGCTCGCGGCGGCCCGTGCACGGCCATCAGGCAGAGGGTGGAGGGGTGAGGGGGGGGTGGAGGGGTGAGGTGGGGGGTGCCCTCCTCCGCTGTGGCCATGCACGGATAGAACCGCAGCCGTGGAAATGGTTTCACCTGGCAGTCGCTGCTGCCCTCTAGAGTTCACACCGGGAAGCGCTCACCCCTACTTGAATAGAAGGAAGATTAAATGTCCCACCAGATTACCAAAAAAACAAAGTAAATCCGTGGAGTATCAGACGAGAATCCTGCAGTTTTTTTTTTTTTCTTAAAGTCGCAGGCTAAGAAAAGCATTTAGGAGATTCTGCTTTTCCCCGCCTGGCGCCCCAACGTTAGGTGTGGAGAAACCTTCCAGTCTGGTACTCCACTGAACTCCAAACCAAGCATCAGTGAGGGGACAGAAATGACAAGTGTCGGCTAGACCAGACTTACGTAGAGCACCATCACAGTACAGCGTCAAGTGCAATGACAAGAATGAGAATCAGTCAGAGCTGGAAGCTGAGCACCCGTCGAATAGCTGGAGGGGTGAGGAAGAGGAGGAGCGCGCCATCGCCGGACGACAGAGGCGGCGAGCGTGCGCGTGCAAGCGTGGTTAAAAGGACACTTAACTGAGATGAACTCGACTCCTTCAGCCACAAACACAGTAGTGTTCCAATAAAACACATCATTACACCGGTTACCGATGGTCCAGTTCACTGACATTGTGGAATGTTCCAAATTGGGAATTGTTTCTGAGGGCGGCTGACTGCAGAGTTTGGCGTTACTGTCCAAGAGTTAAAATACGTCTTTGAACGTTTTTGTTGTACAAATGATTATTTCTGGCATGGATTCGCTTGTATCGTGTTCGGATGACGTCTCCTCCTCTACGACTGGAAAACTGAATGGAAATTAAAAAAAAAAAAAAAAATTTAAACAAAAAATTTTTCCAAACATGGAAAAAGGAATTGTCTGAATCCAAGCAACTCAGACCGACTGATTTAAAAAAAATACATAACACAATCACGTCATTAATAATAACATTAATGAAAACAGCAAAAATAAAAAATAAACAAGTCTTCATTATAATAATACCTGTAATAACAACATTGACAGTAACAATAGCGATCATAATAATATTGATAATAATAGCAATAATTAGATCATTAAAATTCTATAAACAAGAAAAAGCAATGGAGTTCCTCTCTAGGGAGGAGAGAGGAAGAGCACCACAGGCAGTGTGTCTGAAGCCCAAACCACTGCCTGACATGAGGTAAAACAAATAAAAAGGCCCCCTCCTTCACCGCGGAGGGGGCGGGATGGAGAGACTCCACACTGTGGGGCAGCTAAGAGACATTCATCCTGCCCGTAGCTCTCTGAAGCCCTCCGCGTCGCAGCTCTCAGTCCGTGACTTTGGGCCTTCAGACAAAGTGGCTGTAGGGCCCAGTGAGGCGGGTGAAGGCATAGGGAGACACAGTAACAACAGAGGGGGTGTGAACGCTGGGGGCCAGCCGCGTGGCCGGCCCCTCCCTCTTGTCTTTAGATTGTCCAGGTCCTGGACTAGCACCTGCGCCGCGGCGCCCCCACTTGCGTTTCTTCCCGAGGGCCTTGATGTCCTCCTGGGAGAGGCCGAGGAGGGCGGCCTCCTGCTGCCTCTGCAGCGCGCGCTCCGCCAGCAGCTTCATCTTGGCCTCCCACAGGCCCAGGCCGTGCATGGGCTGGTTCAGGTTCTTGTGCTGGTAGAAGACCAGGGAGATGCGGGTGGGGTGAGAGCGGTCGGGCTTCTTCAGCGGGGTGGTGGCGTGCAGCTCCCGACGGGCGCATTCGATCAGGATGGAGCCGTGCGCCGGCGCCACCGCCACGCCGCCGATGTTGGGGTCCAGGAAGTTGTGCTCGCTGTCGGACCACACCTCCTCCTCGTCCTCCTCTTTGGCGCTCGCGGCGTCGCTGTCGGCCTGGCCGGGGTTCCAGCAGGCCTGGTCCGACTGCTGCAGGGCGTCGGGGAAGAGGCGTCCCTCCGGGGCAGGGGAGGGGGTGCTGCCGGCCACCGACCCCCCGCAGGACTTCCAGGCCTTCTCTTGGAGCCCGAGCGGCGTGGAGCAGCGGTTCTCTCCCGTCTTGGACCAGATCTTGTCGGGGCAGGCTCCTGCGGGATTGCTGTGCTTCAAAGCAGGGCTGTATGCCACCGGCCCCACCCCCCACGCGTTGGGCTGGGGACTGGGAGCAGGGCTGGCCCAGTGCCTCGGGGTGCCGGGGCCCGGGGTGCCTGGGCCCGGGGTGCCCGGGCCCGGGGTGCCTGGCTGTGGCGTGACTGCACCTGAGCGACAACTGCCAGGCTGTGGCGTACCTGAACGTGGGGTGCTTGGGCGTTGGGTGGAGCTTTGATGTAAGTGACCTGGGAGACCCGTGCCCGGGTGAGATGGGGAGGGAGGTACCTGAAGCGACGGGGAGGGGGCCGCGGGAGGCATGGCGGCGTTGGGAGCAGGGTATGGAGACCACTGCTGGGGGTAGGGGGAGGGCTGTTGGTGGAACTGCTGCTGCTCTGGAGCAGCGGAGGCCCCGGGGCTCGGTTTGGGGTTCAGGTGGCTGTCCCAGCTCTGCGGGCCCATGCTCCCGTTAATCCTGTGGCCTGACCAGGGTGCGGGTTGAGGGGTGGTGCTGGGCGTGTTGGGGGTAGCCCGGCCTGGCGTTGTGCCTTCATACACTGGCACATCCATGGGCTCCTGCTTGATGACTGGGGTGCCTCTGTTCGAGGCCTCTGAGGAGACAGAGGAGGGCCGGGACTGGCTGTAGTTTGCTGGCTGGCTGTAGCCCCCGCGGCTGGATGTGTTCCCAGGGTAAGCCTCGGCCAATCTGGCCTGAAGGCTCTGAACATCAGGCTTCTTGTCGGCTTCCTCGGTCTTGACATCCGCTTTCAGGAAAGCAGCGTTTCGGCCCTCGTAGGTCCTCAGTTTGCGGGCGAAAAGTGCATTGGGCGGATAGTTGTAGTAGCCGTTGTGCATTGCAGGCAGGTTCTGGTGGAAACTGTTTGGGTCGGATGCAGAGGGCTGGCCAGGTGGGGGGAGGCCTCCCCTTGCATAGTACGCGGGATGTGGACAGATGTTGTTGAACATGTCGGCTGCCTGTATGGGGTATCTATCAACTGATCCATTAAAATGCTCCTTCTTGATGTTGGGCTTCACTTCTTGTTTAATAATCCCTAAACAAACAAACAAAAAAGACACAATTTAAACATGGTCTGTGAACATCGTGGACGAGGAGCTCGTAGAGCACCATCAACAAAGACTCAAACCTTGATTGACTTGGGGTTGAGGCGAAGCCGCGAGGCACATCTCAGCCTTGACCACGGACTTGTCTGGCGTCTCCCTGGCCTGCTGCATTATCAGCTTATTCTTCTTCTTCTCTGTCGAGGCCTTCTTGGCCTCCAGTCTGCGCTGTCGGCAGGATTTGGCGGGCTCGGGCAGTTTTCGCACCTCGCGTCGGAAAGCTTGTAGCACCTGAATGGCCCCCGTCTTCATCTTGAGACGCTGGCCCTCTTCACGGCCAAACTCATCGGTGAGGGAGACCTTGTAAAGAGGCAACACGTGAAGCTGCTCGTCGTCAGGGACCCTCTGCACCTCCCGGTTGTCCTCCTTCGTCAAAGTACACACCTGACCAAGAGAGACGCGGGACAGGGTCAAACTGGGCCCAGCACTCGTAGAAATATGGGTGGGTTAGCACAAGCCCGATCCGTTTCGTACCACTGTGCAGCCGTTGTAGAGGTTGTGCTGGTCCTTGTGAGCGTGGGCACAGAAGTCCATGCAGGCCGTGACTCCAGAGAACGGACGGCCTTCCTTCAAGCCCAGCCTGCAGTCTGGAGCTTTGGACTCTGTCTGGCACTGAGGAAGAGGAGAGCGTCAGGTCTGCGTTTAACGAAGCCCTTTGTGGCGCGTCACGGGGACAAAGACAGACCTGGTTGCTGTAGGCCTGTGGGGCCAGCTGCTTGTACAGAGGAGCCACGTGGGTTGCCAGAGCCTGGAACCTATCCCTGACTTTGTCCTCCTGACCAGAGGGAGCAGAGACCGCGAGTCAGCGCTGAGCTGAGACACCTGATTATGTCCATCAGTTGTGTGTACTCATGCACGGCGCTCCGTACCTCCTCAGGGCGATCCCCCTGCAGCCTGAACTTGCGCGGCATCTTGCTCCGGGCGTACTTGCAGCCATTGAAGTACATGCTCCACGAGCATCCGAAGGAGAACGAGGCACCACATTTCTCAGGGTCCTTGCCTTGACATGCACAGGTGCGACTGTGGGACAGATATGAATGAACTATATTGAACAATATCCTCAGGGTTAGTTTTAACTGACTGTGGACAATCGCCTCACATGAGAGTTTAACTGGAAGGACATCCACATCATCTAAATTGGAAATGTCCCTTTGTTGAGACACTGCCTTCATAAAATTTGGTTTAAATCTTTATTTAAATAACAGTATAAAGTCAAATTTAAAATTGTAATAGAACAAATTTTGGTTATTGCCCTCTGCTGGAAGTTCAGGGTCTCCTCTAACACACTTTCTTCTCAACAAATCACATTTTTAGAAGTTATTTGTTCTCTTGAAAATTAAAAAGTGACAAGAATTTTGCTATAAGTCCTCCCCAGTACATAAAATAATCTGTTAAAAACTGGCCACTCACTCATCGTTGAAGCCACAGCGGCGGCTGGTGGGGTTGCCGTATTTGGTGAGGCTGTCGGACAGGTCCCGGTACAGCATATCTGCCATGGGGCGCGGCACACCTTCCCACGCCAGAATGACGATGATGATGACGGCGTTGGGACAGTGGTGGCCGGCACGCTCGCGGACCAGGCACAGCAGCTTCTCGGTCTCGCTGCCTCGGCGGATCACCTGAGAGGAGGTGCAGATCGTGGGTGTTGCAGCTTTTACTCAACCAGGGAGGTTCCATAAATGCCTCAGCTCCCTTGATGGTGGGACTTATAGTGTCCATCTGTCTTTCACTGGCTAATTTCACTGTCCAGTAAGACAAAGGTGATCTCCCAGAATGTGAAATATTTCATTTTTTATAGATCATTCTCTCCGAATAGGAACGCCGCTTACCCATTTAGCGATAGGGCATCCCTGAGAGCTCTTGCCCTCTCTACCCGTGTACACCACCTTCTCCAGCCGGATGGCGTCACCCTTCAGTCCAGTCCTACATGGAGGAAAAGAAAAAGGCTTAGAGCTCTGTTGGACAGACCTGTGAGAAAAACCTCATGTAGCCTCTCAAATCTAAAACCAGATGAGCACAGCTCATCCATTCTGTTTTCAGGGCCTTGTGCGTGACAACATCAAGCCCGTACTATAATTGTACTATTAATATATTAGCAGGTTTTTTGTTTTTTGCAAACTATATACATTTTCTTCACAATAAAATCAAATTCATGAGCACATTTTTAAAAGGGAGCCTCTGAGCATTTGGACTTCCAGCTTCATCAAACTTGGCCCCTCATTACTTTTCTTTTATTAGGACCCTATCAGACACTGCCCTCTAGCGAAAATCTGCTGTAATCTTTTTATGCTTGTATTTGTGCTGAATTTTTGAAAAATAATTTATAATAGGAACAGTTATTACAGAGGTTCTAACATTTTACCTTCTGTAACTGTGAAATTCAAACGCAGCTTCACAATGAAAACAAGTGTGTCTTCAAACAGACTAGTTGAGAATGCAATGATATAAAATCTGCCTGTGTTTTCCTGTGTTTATTATGTGTGTAGTTTTCTTCCAACACAAGTTTTATGTTACTTGTGTTGTAAGATAACAGGGAGAATAAATGTGGGGTGAATATAAGGGAGGGGTCAGATGTTGAACTGGGTGGGTCAGAACTTGTCAGATGTGGGCTAATGGTTCATATCAGGTCTCCTGCTGATGTGATACCCTCCATTGTGAACACGTCACCCCCGATTTGATGGAAACAGGAGCCCGGGCTGAAAGGGAGCCACGCTGAGGTGGCCTGGAGACCTGGGTGGGTAGTGAAGCTACTGAGGTCAGAGGTGGGTCAGAGGTCAGGGAAAGACGTAGGGGGCTTAAGACTCGGGTCATCTGTTTGTAGAACAAAAAGTGTGCACCCCCACCTCTCAATATGTGCTCTTAAGGGAATCATGACTCTGCTCTACATAAATAAGCAAAACATGACCCCAATGTTCAACACTGTGTGTACTTTTTTTGTATTTTTTCAGAAAGAAAAAAAAAACACCCTCCAGGACCCCCCATCCTATGTTATACACAGACACTGCTGCTGTGAGCTGTGAGGCTGTGAGTACAAGGGAAGTAGAATATTTCTTCTCAGTTCCATCATTCTCATCCTCAACTGTCTGTGACTGCATTTATATCCCTCTCCCTCCCTCATTCCTCTCATTCTCTGCTATCATCTGCTCCTGTGCTTCTGGTTATGCCTGTGATATGCTGACGATCCTCCTACTGAATTCTGGGTCACGGATTCCCTGAGGACACATGTGAGGAGGAGGGAAGGTGGAGACAGAAGAGGAGGAGGAGGGAGAGGCAGAGAGCATGTGGGAGGAAGAGCAACAGAGATGAAATGAGGGAAAGACTCACCTTCTCTCCATCAGGTCTCGTACTGAAGCCACTGTTGGTCCAGCTCCCAGGTGATTGTAGTAGGGCCCTTCATCCTTCTCCAGGATTTGTTCTATAAAAGGAAACAGGAACAGAAGACGAGACAAAAGAATAACAGACTATGAGGAATCCTTTCAAGAAGAAAAGCTTCATGAACACACACAATTATCAATGAATTTATCTTTCTCAAAGGTTTTTTTCTTTTAAAACCTTGTTCAAGCAAAACTCACTGCAGTTGATCGCATTTTAAAGTAAATCCCTCAACTTCTCTAAATAGTAAATTGTTCTGACATGTGATCACATTTGAGTGAGTATGTTGGTTTTTTCCAGGGGTATTTTTGGACAGTTTGTAGTCATATGGTGTGTGTGAAACTGTCCTGCTGACACAACACTGGATGACTGTAAGTGCAGGGCGTGGTGTGCTTGTGTGTGTGTGCGTGAGAGAGAGAGAGTGAGTGTGTGTGTGTATGAGAGAGAACTATGTCCTATGACTTCAATGATCTCTGCATGTGACCGCAGCAGAACTGATCCTGCATGGAGCCATGCTGCCAGATTTGAAGATAATCACCTGTGGGCCGCTCAAAAAGTGAGAACTTGATCTAAAAGTGCGCACTGTCGACTGTGAATGTGCACATGTGTACAGTCAGAGCGTGTTCCTGGTTCAGGGGTCACTCGGCCAATAAACATTGTCACACAAAGACACGCCAACTGCTGTTGCCAGTTCAAATGTGTAGTTTCTAGTAAATCAAACAAGCACAAGATAAGTTCTTGGACATGCTCAATAAAAGCATCCAGGTCTTGAAGAGTCACACGAGTCACACTGAAGCAGTAGTTTTGGAGCCCTACACTTCGATGCTGGATTACTATGTATCTTCTCGGCGAAATACATATGCTGCCCTGCAGAAGTGAGCCTTTTCTCAGCCACTCAGACAGTTATTGTATCTTTTATATGATCAGTGAAATATGATGTTGTACATGCACAAATGCAGACAGAGAGTGGTGCACTGACTTACCCACACAGGTACAAGTAGGGAACTCTGCCTGTAGATCCTTGGAGGGAGTGTCAAACAGGGTCTTAGTGGGGGTGTCCAGGTAACGCAGGGGAGACTCAAGGAAACCTCTGAGGGATGGTGAAGAGGGTAAGCTGTCTTTTGTGGGCGTGTCCTCCTCTGAGTAGCACGTGGTGGAGAGCACCGCTATATCACCCGAGGCTTCGATCTTCATGCGTTTCGGAAGTGGAGACCCGGGCGTGCTAAACATGCTGTCTAGTGTGCCGGGCTGCTGCTTCTCTGGACAGTGAGACACTTGGAGGGATCCCTCCTGAGTGTCTCCATTATGACTTTCCATGGGGGCTGTTTCACACTGGATCCCTGACTGGTCTTTGTTGACTTCCATCTGATCATTTTGATCAGGTTTGGGTGGGGGTGGGGGGTTTGGGTCCATAGGAACGGTCTGGGACAGTTTCCCCACCTCCAGGGCCGAAACTTTTCCCTCCATGGGCTTACTTTGAGGTGGATGCGATTCCCCGAACTCGGCTTCAAACTGGCGGATCAGTTCTTCGTACTTTGGGTCCACGTTGACGAGGCTCGGTAATTGTGAGTTTGAAGTGCTGGATGAAGACGTGGAGGTAAAAGATGTGGTGGTGCTGGTGTTGCTGGAGGACTGGCCACCCGCCACCTCAGGCTGAGCACTTCCAGAGACCACAGGTGAGGGCGGTGGGCCCACAAGGGCAGGAGTGTTTTCTGACACAGCTGAAACCATGGAAGAAGTTGTTGGGGGGTTAGATATGGATACCTGAGATTGGGCTGGGGCAGGGAGGCCTGCAGCAGCAGCCTGAGCGGAGTTACAGTGAAGGGGCTGGGGGGGGAGAGAACCCAGCTGCAAGCTAGTGGGTGCTGGGGCTCTGTCCATCAGGAGGGCCGGTTTTTGGATAGAGATCTGAGAGTGAGGCAGGAAGGTTGGCATCGAGGCTTTTTGCTTGGTCTTCTTGATGATTATCTGTTTGGGTTTGGGCAGAGGGGGACCCGCGAGCATCCCACCCATGGATTTTATCACAGGAGATCCCTGATTGCTCTTTTTCTTCTTGGGTTCCTGTTTGATGGGTAAATGTGGAAAACCTTCTGTCTCACCCTGTGGCCACCATTTCTTCAAGTTTTGGCAGGCCAGAGACGCACGAGGGCCTGGCGCTCCAAAGCTGGGGGAGTGGTTAGAGAAGAGGTTCCTCTTGTAGTGAAGGTGCTGTTGCAGAGCTGCCTGAGTGGAGTGACTGATGGATGTTTGCCCAGGGGGCAGAAGAACGCCAGGGTAGTTCTGAACCTGCTGCTGACAGTTAGCCATCCCAAATTTCCCAATGGAGGCGGCGTGATGATAGTGCTCGCCCGAGTCTGGCTCTTGTTTAATCCTGGCTACGCCTGGGTTGTCCTGGGTCGGAACGCTCCCATTGTGGCAGATCCTGGGCTGCTGTGTGACTGGAAGCTTGAAAGGAGCACCACTAAACTTGCCAGTGGTGTCACCCAGCAGCTGTTTAAGCTCGGACATGGGGTTTGAGTTACTGCGGGGTTGCCAGTGCTGGGAATTAGGGCTGAATCCTATATGTTTCCCCTGACCTGGGAAGGGAGAGGTAGAGGATGGGAGGGGGGTGACATGGGGTGGCTGTCCCTGTGACTGGGGTCTGTGGAGCTCAGAGGACGCTGTGGTGTGATGGGATGAGTGGGGTCCTGGAGGCACAGACTGAGAGCGCGAGGATGAGTGTGACCCTGGAGGTGACAGAATAGAACCATTCCCACTGGGGGGACGAGAGGGGAGGTTCTGGGTACGGTGTTGGTGTTGGAAGTTACTGTTGTAGGGGGCATGTCCAGGTGAGCCCGGTGCCTGGGGCCCAGTGCCAGATAACTGAGTCAGGGCTTCGATTGCAATGGCTGCCTGAAGACTGATGTTTTTTTCCTTAGCTATGGAGAGCACCTGGGGGGAGCAAGGAATTGGAGATTTGGAGCAGGTCGCTTGTTTCAGATGAGACCCCTGTTGCTGCTGAGGGAATGAAGGCAGAGGGTGGCCGCCGTTCAACTGGGGGTACTGCTGGGGATGATTCTGCAACTGGGGCTGCTGCGGGTGAGTTTGCAAGTGTTGGGGGACCTCAACAATCTTACAGGCTCCTGGGTTCTCATTGCTCGCCAATTTGATCTTCTTCTTCAGCCACTCAAGGTAGTCCGGACAGTCTGGCCCATCGCAGTCACAGTTAGGGGGCTTGTGTCCGTGTTTGGCCTGGTTCAGTGCTGTCTGTAAGGTTTTAAGGTCTTCTGGAGGTTGGACGCTACCCTCCGAAGATGCTGCGGAGAGCCTGGCCTGAGCTCCATCAGAGCCCATCTCCTGGCTGAACCTCTCGTACAGCTGTGCTGTGTTTGGCTGCACAATGCAGGGAGAAGAAGAAGAAGGGGGCAAGGAGCCAGCAATAGCAGAAAAAGCCACCAAATTGTGGGCATCCTCCATGGCTGCATGGTGAACAGGTTGGACTGGGTTTGCAGCGTGGCTGCCATTCCAGCAGGGCTGCTGTTGCTGGGTGTCACTGACCTTACTCTGTCCTGACACCCACGGCCTCGGAGGCACGCTCCCTGCTCTCTGCTGCTCTGTCTCTATAGACGTCTCATCACCGCCGGCGTAGGTATTCACCCCATTGGCCAGTTTCAGACTCAGCGCGCCTTCCTGGAGGCGGTCATGTGACCCAATTTCCATCTGGCCTCCACTTCTGGGTCCATCCACTGAAATGACTTTCTGAACAATCTGAAAGACAAACAGGGGAGGGGGAGTTACTGGGTTGGTGACGTCTTCATAACCCAACATCATCATCAGTTCATTAGCCAGAATTCACTGTGATATTCCAGTAATAATTCATCCCTTCTGACTGATGGACTGTTGCATTAGAGGGAGTCTGACCCTCATTTCTAAACCACTTTGCTCTAAATCAGTGGGACTGTGCAAACCCTGTCATGCGTGTCCTCAGAGTGTGGGGTCTGTGTGCAGCAGCCACAAGGCCTCTGACTGTCTCTGGCTGCATCAGAAATTCATTTGACAGAAGTTAAAAAAAAGTAAAAAAAGAAAAAAAAAAGAAAAAAAGCAGCTTGTACAGTCTGCATTATATTGAATTAGAACACAGAGGAAGTCTTTCACTGAGACCAAACTTTCAATGGACAATATGTAAAAGGCAGATCTTTAATAAAACACAGGCCACAATTTCACGTGTGTATACTGTATCAGCAACAACATCCTGCACCTGAGTGAATGGAAACCCTTTGTTGTCTTCCCTATTCCTTCATTTACATGTGATGAGGTCACAGTTACAAACTGAAGGAATATTAAAGATGAAATAGAAAATGTGAACCTGGAGCGTGAGCACAGCTGTGCAGCTTTAGTTCAACTGCGGTGCTAATGTGTTACTTCATATGAATATTCAGCCCATGTTAGTTCCTTATTATAAGCAAATGAGTCTAAAGAGGAACAGCAAACATAGATAATCCAAGGGCAGGCTCACCAATCATTGACAGAGATCATATTGTGGTTTAACAGTGCATTACCCTGTTGTATATGTGAAGGAAGCACCCTGTTAGTCTCAGTCAGTCACATGCTTATTTAATAATTATTGTCCTCGGATTGAAAGAATCATAAACAAACACCTACACGTTGCAACACAACTGTACACCCACAGCACACCTCTTTTGAATAGCAATCTTCCACTGAAACCAACCAAGAGCAACTGCAACAAGCTAATGGTTACTGGAACTGATTAATAATTCCTTCATATCACTCACTCACACACACACACACACACACACACACACACACACACACACACACAGTCCTGAAGGTGGCTGATGTGAGACTACTCAGGATGAAACAGGTCAGTGACTGTAGATAAGTGTGAGACACTGGAGGCCTGTGACTCGCCTTCTGCTATCTGAAATATTCCTGAAATCAGATTTCTGAGAGGCTAATTACCGGACAGACAGTACGCTCTGGGCTTTTGAATCCCACCTCCTGCACAGTGTCTGTCGGGGGTCCCGGGGGACGGCAATGGTATTGGTGGTGGTGGGGAGGGGGGAGGTATTGGCTGGGGGTGGCAGTGAACAGCCGGCGTGCAATACGTGAGAGGCCCCATGTCTGCATTATCAGTGGCATCAGACGTGAAAGAGGAAGAGGGGGGTGGCTGTTATGAGAACTGCAGTATGTTGAAACAGCGCGACTGCAATACCGCACAATCACACACACATCAGTCACACTGAGCTTCTCTTTTCTCCTCTTTTACAAACACTTACAACAATTCGCTGCTGCACACAAGGTCACACGGGTCTGAAAGCGAGCGCGCACTCAGAACGTGCAGATTTGCCGGTGAAGACGCTGCACCACACGCCAGATATCTTTGAATCTTCACGCCAGCTTGACTTTATAAACTCCAACGAGAGGATTTAATCGTAGTTATGGCAATCCAGATGCTATACACACACACACGCGCGCGCGTGCGCACACACACACACACATACACACACACACACCTGCAGCGCTTTGCACCAAGACTGTACGGAGCACGTGCTTAGACAAATATTTGCAGTGTAACAGAGTCTACTCCTGCCAGAAGCCCGTGTCTGTCTCCTCGCCGTCAGTGTCACGTTCATACGAGCTCGTCTCCGATCTCAATCAGAAATGACAACGGTCGGAGGCAGCAGAGGAGGCAGAGCCCGGCGGAGCAGACACTTGGGTCTAGGAGCCCTTTAAACATAAAGGCTACGGCAAAAGAAAGGGGAAAAACAGAGGGAGGAGACAGAACGGGGAAAAAAAACCAACAGCGGCGGCGGTGAGGGGGTTGACTTGGGCTTTTTACTGGACAGCTGAGGCTAAACCCCAGAAACACAAGCAGCCTTGCGATCCCCAGACGTGGAGCCGCTGACGGCGTGAAGCGGAGCCGCCAAGCGTACTTACATGATCCTAGACGTCCAGGCGGAGCTGCCGGTCGCGGAGCAGAAAGCAGAAGAGCAGACAGAGAACACCATGAGAGTCGCCGGCTGTTATTGTCTGCCTGCGCTCCTTTTTAGTCCTTCCAGTCTGTCCCGAGCGAGCACCGAAACACGCATGCATGCGGTCACACACATACACGCACCCCGCCACACGCACGAAACGCACCTCCCCCCGGCACACGCGTTTCTCATTCTCCTGCCTCTTCTTATGGCTGAGGCTTTCTGTTCTCTCCTTTTTCCTTTCTCATTATCTCTGTCTGCTCCTCCCTTCCCTTTTTCAATATCCTCTTTCTTTCTCTGCACATGCAGTTGGCTTCTTCTCGCAGCCCCCACCTTTCCCCCCTTCCCTCCCACCATTCCCCTCCCTCTCGCGCAGCCTCTCCCTCCATCTCCTTGCCTCTCTCTCTTCAGTGTGTGTGCAGAGCGAGAGGCCATTATCTGAGCCACAGTGGGCACGTACGATGGAATGGAGGCGAGTGCAGTGAGCAGAAACACAGAGCTGTGGGGGATAGCTGCCTGCAGTAAGCCTACAATACAGAGCAGCAAAGCTCCTTCCAAGGAGAAAATCTCCCCCTGTCGGCATCCATGCCTCCTCTTCTCCTTCTGTCTTCGATTATGTTCGATTTAGGCTTTAAACACAAGTGTTTTGTTCTCGCACAAAAGCGCCTCATTGGTCTGAACCGGGGTGTTTCGATTACAGGTGAACCGGCAGCGAACATCGGCAAACCTCAGCTTGCGTCATCGAGGGGGAAAAAAAAAGGGAGAAGCGGCGCTGCCAAGTTTGTTTACACCATCTACAAATGTCATCTGGTTCTCCTTATGCAGGTTCACCTTTGGAAAAAGAGGAAACAGGTTCTTCCGTTTACATTTTCTTCCGCATCTGCAGCCATCGCTAGCCTACTTCTCGCTTCGCTCCCAACGTAAACCCGTCGCTGGTCCACCATCCGGTAGGGGAAGGGGGGGTCACGCTGGCCCTGCCTCCAGGAGCTCAAGGAACCAGGTGGAAGGTTCCTCACTCCAGGAACCCGGGGAAACACGATCCGCCCGCCGCCACGGCCGGTCAGCGTGCGGTAGAGCGTTGGGGGGGGGGGGCGGCGGGACGGTCGTGGCAGGCGGCAGGTGACGCCTCCGACATCAGCACGCAGACGCGGCGTCAGAGACGAGCGCAGGGCTGGAGGCACGGGTGCAGGAGCGCCGGCGTTGGGGATCGACTCTGAACGGGCAGCCCGCCGCCAGAAGAGCGCCGCTTATGGACAGGAGACCCCGAGCGCTCTGCTGTCCGCCGGGTAACGCCACGCGACATCATCTCGTTCCGTTCTCCTCACCACTGTTCTGCCCGGGTGCCGGCATCATCATCATCACCACCATCATCAGCGCCTCCCCCGTTCGGACCTTTTCTCGGCGGTACGCAGGCGGACCGGCCCGGGTGGAGACCTCCTTTCTTCTCTCCACCACTGCTGGAGTTTCTGAGCCGATCTGACCAGCGTGAGGAGGAGGACATGAAGGAGGGGGGGGGGCATGGCCGTCTTTTCCGTGCAGATCGTTCTCAGCTCCAGCGTAGCGTTTTTTTTTTCTCTTATATTACCAAGAGTGTGTCTGCTACGCTGCGCTTCGGCTGGATCTATTTCAGTTCGGTGCTTCTTTTTCTTTACCGTTCCTCGTTTCTGCCGGTCTCTCTTCACCTCTAATTTGCTCTTGCGTTCTAAACCTGCGTCTGCCTTCGTCTCTGTTTTGTTTTCTCCTTCTAGCGTTTTGAACTAGCTTTCTCTTGCACTCCAGCTCCGGCGCTCGCTGACGCACCCGCTTCTCCGGCCCCCGCGAACTGCACGCCGCCTGCCCCGCTGTTGCCACACGTATTCGCATATACGGACACAAAACGAGCGGCGATCCAAAAGAGAAACACGGCTCAGCCTAAGCTGTCCACGGGAAAAGAGAGAAGTAGAGCATTAGGTCATGTGACCAGGGTGCGCCAATGAGCGAGAGGCAGCGGGGCTTGCGAGAAAGAGAGGTAGGGAAACACATGAGGCGGTGACGTTAGCGCCGCTGTCGTCAGCGCCGTCATCGCCCGTCTCCCACCAGGATGCGCGCCTCCGCCGCTGGTGGGCACAAGCGCCCCCACCACCACCTCCACCACCACCTCCACCACCACGGAGGTTGAGAGAGGTTTGCTTTTAGACTCGCCCGCTCCCTCCCTCTCTGCCGTGACACAGCAGCTTGAGACGTGACTTACCCCCCGAACAGTCACGTGCCCGACACACGGCTCCTCGTTTAAAAAAAAAAAAAAAGGCTTTGGGACACCAACAAAACAGAAGTAATCCAGATAGAATGTGGAATGGAAACCAGCTCCGATCAGCCAGCAGCCCTCACACGTGGACGTAAAGTCGCCGTCTCAGGTCTAAATGACAACGCGCTGGAAGTGACCTCACGGGGATGAGCTCAACACAGAAACTGCATCAGCGTCACAGCCTGTTAGCTTTGTCACTTTCCACCAAGACTGACGCCTCAAACTTCTCTGACGTTTCGCCCAGTCAATAAAAACAGGCTGTAAAGGTTTACTAGAAGAAGCGGGCGACCACAGGTGGTTTTTAAAACAAGGGCAGACAAAGAGAGCTCTTCCTCTTCTGCTTCAACACGGCGTGGTGACGTCGCCGGAGGGGTGTACCCTCTGGAAACTCTACTACGCTCACGTCACGTGACCTCACGTCTGAGAGTTCCGGGGGGAAAAAAAAGACCAACAATGTTGGCGGAAAGCGAAGGCAGGAGGCTGCACACTTACGGTAACGCGGCTGTAGCCCGGCATGGCGCTAGAGAGGACGGCGCGGCGAGGCGACTGCGGCTGTGGCATCGATCACCTCATCTCACATTTACCATCCAAATGAGTGGTTTCACGCCCTCGCCTCTCTTTCTCTCTTCCTCTCTCCCAGTTAGCCTCAGTTCTGTGTTTCTGGCTGACTGTTTCTCAGCAGTGTGGAGGAAATCTCTCTGCCTGTAGGAGGGATGACTGACAACAAAAGTCCGCGCACTTGCATGACTAAGCCTGACTCATTTTTGTTTTTATTCGAACAGAAGTCCTGACTTGAGAATCTCACGCGCTGAAGCTTTTTCAGAAGTTCTCTGACACACCAGTGGTGGGAGGTCTGAGTGTGAGGACACACACAAGCAGCTGTGCTCTCTTTCATACTCCCTTAGGTTTACTGAGTTTGTCATTTCACCGTTTCTGCACCTTCATCAGAAAATTCAGGCTTTAAAAACTAAAAACGAAAAGTTTTAAAGGAACACGCCCGCTCGTCAAAAGCGTGTACTGGGCTCAGCACGCCTGTTATTGTGTGTTTGCACCAGCAGATGAAACCACCTCAGAGTCATGACATTATCTACAGGACAGAACAGGAAATACTTGAAAACCTGTATTTTGACACGAGCTCCTCTCTGTCATCACATCTCTTCCTGTCAGCTGACTCCACCTCCCTCCTGCTACTGCTGCCCCAGCAGCGTGCACCCCCACCCCTGCCCTGCCCTGCAGTCTAATAGCATCAAGGTCATCTGATCTGACGCTCTGTGACTCTCTCTTCTTCCCTCTTTTTTTGCTCTGCGGCTTCCTTCCCCAACCCCCGCTACACGCATGCCTGTTTCCCATCACACACACACACACACGCACACACACACACACACACACACGCGCACACACACAAAGACATAAAAGGCACGTGGTGCACAAGTGCAGAGGTGCTCTTTGATTTTTTTTCCCCCCCTCTGGAACACATGCAGGCCAGTGTATGCATACAGTATTGGATTGTTCTCTGAGGGGTCACTGGGTTTACTGGGAGGCAGGAAAACAGGCTGGAGCGCTGCACCAGCGAGTGGAAGAAACAGAACTGTTTAAGCCTGTTTAAATACGCCTGACGCAACAACGCCTTGCATATTTCCAAGTGTGAGCACTCTGCTTGGGCGCACGCTGTTTACGTTTATGTTTGACCCAGTTCTACGTCCGTCTCTTTGTCCGCATCAGGTCTCTTTTGTCGTTACATTCTTTGCCACGAGCCCCCGCCCGGGCCTCTCCCCGGGCAGGACGGTGTGAGGATCAGGGTAGGATCACTATTGGGAGTGTAGGGTATCCAGCCTGAGTCACACCACCTGACTTTAAGCACGTGCAAGTGGACATGAATAGCCCAGCTGGGGAAGGCCTTCCCCCCTCCCCTCCCTGCCTCACAAAGAGAAAGAGAGGAGAGGGAAAAAATGCAAAGGTGGTGATGGCTTGGGGTGGAGCCAGTAAAAATAATGAGGAGGAGGAGGTGGAGGAAGAGTGGGGGGGGGCTGTTTTTAAGAGGCAGGTCTTTGTGCTTGAAGGTTTGGGACATAAAAAAGGGATCCAGGGTGTTGGGTTACAGACAAAGACGGAGAGAAACTAAACCAGGTGGAAAGGTTGGGCCGTGATAAAAGTCACCGGGAGAGCTGAGCTGTCACCCTGGAGATTATTAACAGAGACAGTAAAACCTGCACCAGGTGAGGCCACATCAGGTGGTCAAATCAGATGGGAACCAACCAGAGGGAAGCCCCTTCCCACCCCTCCACGGTGGCCGCGCGCCAGCCCCGTCCCTCTCAGGACCGGCACTAAGATTATCTCCACATATGTTCAAGCCGGGCTTAAAGGGCCAGAGCCGGGGGCCGCGAGTCGCCGGGATTTACAGCTCGGTTCAAAGTGTGAAGCCCTTTTTATTCGTCCAGATAAGAGGGAGGCGATAGCCGCGCGTTTGAGGGCGAACGCCGCGTGATCTCGCGCCGACGTTCGCGTTCCCCGGGTCGATGTCGTCTCGTACCGACTCTGGGTGTCGAGACACATCGACGTTTCCCTGCTTTCCCACGGCGCGCGTGATGAACGCGCCAACCCAACCGCGGAGTTACGTAAAAGGCCTGGCAGGGGCGGGCGGCGCTCTGCAGCTGAAGGGTATCCGCCAGAGAGGCGAGAGTTAAAGAGCTCCAGCAACAGCTGGGCTCCTCCCCCCCCCCCTCCACCCCCCCCTTCGCCCTCCATTCATTTTTTATTAACTGCGGCACCGGGCTCCCTCCGACGCCGACTCGAGGTCGGGTCAGGTCTGCGCGTCCGCGCTCAGCGCCACGTGCGAGTTGGCTCTTCGGCGAACTCCGCACAACGGCCTCAAGATCTTAAAATTCAGACGAAGGAGCCCGACGGGCGCTTACGTAACGCGGCGTGGTCGTCAAAGACGCCGAGCGGGGGGTGAAGGCGGAGACCTCTCCGGCGGCGCGGCCGGTCCGCTCCGGCTTCATCGAGCGCGGGGGAAAGCAGCCGCATTTTAACCAGCGGAAACGTCAATACATCGAAAGCCAACGCGGAGCGGGGGGGGGTGGGGGTGCGATGATGTCACACCTCCCACTTCCTGAGTCTCCACCACGCGCCCAAACCACCTACTACACAAACACACACACACACGCGCGTGGAGCCGGCAGGGCGGTCACGTGACCCACCCCGGGCGCCGGACCTGAGCTAAAATTAAAGCAGTGATGTCATCAGACATTCAGTGTTGCCACGGAAACTAAGTCAGCTTTAACCCCTTGCGGAGCAGGCCAAGGATTCCAAGCGAGGCTAGAGCGGCGTTCCATCTGCCGGCGCAGACGCCGACAGCTTTGACTCTCGTTCCCACCGGTTGCTCCGCGTCGAGGAGGAAATCCTGTACGTGTGCTTAGAAAGACGTTCACGCGAGCGAAGAGCGCCTGACTGCGCGACCTGCGGTAGACTCGAGATCCGCCTCTGCTTCCTGAGCGCCGCGCGGCGAGGCTGAGGCGAACCAGCCTGCCCTTTTTTTAACCGCGCCGTGACGTCACGTCGCAGCACGCCGCTCCCCGGGAGGAAAAAGCCGCGCAACCTGCCGCCCGAACCGGTCGAGAGCGAAGCTTGTTTGACTAACGCGGCGCGACCGGTTGGGCGGACGGATCCTCGGGAGCCGAGCGCTCCACCCAAGGACACACAGTAACCATGGCGGCGTGTAAACAGAAGCTCGCCGGAGACGCGTAAGCAGATAAGGCAAAGGCCAACTTTCACCCCCCCCCCCGCCGCGTTCGGCTCGCAGCCTACGAGACCGACCGGCACGGGCTTCTGGATTAGCGCTGAATTAGGTTAAGCTACAGCCGTGCGCCGCCGCCGCCGCCGCATCAGAAACTGACCGAGCGCCACCTCTCTCCTGCTCGGGGAGAACGTAAAGAGGTTTTTTTTTTTTTCTTTCCTTTCCCGAGAAGCTCGTTCGCTAAATCCTCCCCCCCGCTCGCCGTCCCCTGGACACAAACAAACGCCGGCGTGAAAGAGAGCAGCGCTCGCCGGGACTCCGCGCCGCCGCACGGGGTTGGGCGAGCGCGTACGCATGCGTGACCCACTAACTTTTACTCCCTTTACCTCATTTGACTCAGAACCAAAGGGAAGGAGGAACGGCCCACCCCGCCGCCACCGGCTCGGCGCTCCTCCTCCTCCCTCCTCCTCCTCCTCCTCCTCCTCCTCTCCGGTCTCCTGTATCTACACATGCCTGGCTCCGGCGCCAATCAGCGGGCAGCGTGGGACGCTTTAAACCGAAGACGGCGCCACTTTGGCAGCAGAGGCGCTGCCCCGGATACGGAGCAGCTGATTTACAGCACGCCGGCCCTCGAGCGGGGGGGGGCCGTCTCTTATCACTGGGACACCAAGCGGGAGGTTTAGGAGCCTTTTACTCCAGCTGACGATGATATCAGAGGTAATAAAACCAGGTCGCGCACTGGCGGGCGGGGACGAACGCGGGATGTTCCAGCAACGCTGTGGTGGCGGCGGCGGCGGCGGCGGAGGGGTTCCGGGTGAGGTCTGCGCCACGTGTCCCACGGGTCTTACCTCAGCGGCCAGTTCTGGTTCTGCTGAGCTGTCCCGACTGTTGTCCTCAAGATATTCCACCTGCACGGTCGGCCACCCAGCGGCGCCGGGCCAAGGGAGGAGGACGGGGAGACAGAGGAGGGGGGGGCACAATCAATACGAGGATGTGACACGGCCCTGCTCACATGAATAAACGCTCTTCCCCCCCCCCTCATCTGTGTGTCGTGCTAACTTCGCGGGCCTTTATCTCTGCCGTCAGCCATCTTCAGAGAGCACCCGGGCGCACCGACCCCCCCCCGATCGGCGCTTCCCTCTGCAGCCGGGACGGGAGGATGGGAGACGCCGATTCCTTTCCAATTACGGGATTATGTAATGTTTGCGTCCCCAGCCGGCGTCTCCCGACGTATGCGCTAACCTATTTTTTTGAATGGGGGGTGGGGGGGAGTGTGCGCGGAGCGGGTGAGCCGAGGTGGGGGGGCTCGGAATCTGACGGAATCGAGGTTAATTGCCTTTAAAAAAACAAATAGCATCCTCCCCAGCCTGCACCCCCCCCCACCACCACCACCACACCCCCCCACCACCCCCCTCTATCCAGCTGTCTCGACGTTAAATGTGTTTTGTCTCGAGCTGTCCCCCCCGGTCCCGCCAGCCCTCTCCCACCCCCTCACCCCCCCCCCCCCCCCCCCCCCCCATCAATGTGAAAACAGTCTGGGTGTATGAATATTTACCCTGCGAGCCTCTGAGCCGCCTCGGTTTGTATTCCTCCGTCCGCTGGCCGAATCCCCATCAGAAGGATGAGGCTCCCTCTTGTTCTCACCTCTCTCCCTCTTTCCCTCCCTTCAGTCTCCGGCTCGCTCGCTCTCTCTCTGCCTCTCCACTCTTCTTTCTCTCTCTCGTCTGTGTTCCAACAGCCCATTCAGGAAGCCATCTTGTGTTTTTAATCTGCTTTTACATGAGTCCTCGTACGCACGCTCTCTCTCTCTCTCTCTCTCTCTCTCTCTCTCTCTCTCTCTGTCACTTGCTCTCTTGCTCGACCCCACCCCCTCCCGTCTCTCTCTTGCTAGTATGCCTTAGGTCCACTGCACACACACCGCACACACAAACAATGCTGACACTCCTCCCTCACCCTCATTTTTTTTTCTCTCCCCCTGCGTACATGATGTGAACGCCCCTCCCCCTCCGCCTGCCTCCCTCCCTCCCTCCCCCCTCTTTCTCTTTAAACACATACACTCTGGAGCAAATGTACACACACACACAAATGCACACAGAGCTCGCGGGAGAGACGTCACGCTACTGATAGCACACAAAGCCAGGCCGTCCACCAATCAGAGGCGGCGCTGAGCTCTGCTGCTAGGGTGAAACTGAAGGAGGCCGAGAGAACGGGGGAGAGACTCGGCGAACACAAGTGGTCAGTCTGTGTGTGCGTGTGTGTGTGTGCAGGTTTAACTGACATAAAGAGAGGTAGAGAAGGTGCACAGGAGGTTTATGTGTGCTGGGGGGTGGGGGTGGGGGGGGGGCTGCTGTCAATTATCTCCTCAAACCGGCCTTCCCTAAAGAAAGCCTCTGGTATGTGGTATCACTGAGCACCATCTGTGTCAGGGCTGCCTGCAATAACTGGACTGGACTGCACACACACACACACACACACGCTTATTCACGCAGAGACAATGAGTGTGCCCGCCCCACCCCCATCAGGCCAGATGAACAATTACACAGCACAGCCCGATGTGCTGACTCAAACGGTGCAGGAGCAGAATATGAGCGCTGATGAGAGAGGACGTCCAAGCGCCGCGTCGCCGTCCCCCTGAGGTCGGGCGCCGCGGACCCGAGACGCCGCGCAAAAGCGCAAGAGAGAAGTTCGCCGGGGGACGCCACCTAAGCTGCTGCGCCGTTATCTTCGCCGGGCGGCATGCCAGACATACTTCGGGAGGCGGCGCGCGGCGTGTTTATGTTCCGAGGGAGCAGCCCCTAAACGGGACACGCCGCGCTCCCGCCCGAAGAGCGCGCGGGGGGAGTCAGGTAGGAGCGCCGGACGCGTCAACGCGAGGACCCGGCGCGAGGAGGACGGCGGCGAGGAGGAGACGGAGTCAGCGAAAGTTCAGAGAGGAGGAACGGCCGGGGGGGGGGGGGCGAGGCGGCTGAAGCGCGGCCCGCTGAGGCGAGGCGAGGCGAGGCGAGGCGAGGCGAGGCGAGGCGGCGCGTGCGGGGTCTGCCTGACGCGCCGGTGCAGCACGGGAAACCCCTCCGCTGACGTCACGCGGGACACGTGTGAGCGTGTTTTCGACCCTGGCGGACGCGGCTCAGCCCGGCTCGGGCTGGGGGAGCGCGCCTGGACGAGTCAAATCAGGACCGTCCTCTGACGCGCGAGGACCTGGCGTGACTCTCTGAGGTGGTCTCTGCTCCTCCATCACAGGCGGTCTCCCTATACTCAATATTTGTCTTGGGGGGGGGGCGCTGAGTGGGGCCGGTAGCGTGTTGGATTGAGGAGGGCGATGGCGCGTTGGTCTAAATAAGGGTCTTAATTAACCCCCTCATCATGCAGCCACACATCCACGCAGGCTGAGAAGAAAGAGACCCCGCGCTGCGCCGCAGGGAGGAGCGCAGCAACAGGAGATGGAAGATGTGGTTGCCGAGCAATGAGAGACTCAGCTGCTGCATCCACACACGGATCCTGGGAGAGGAAGCGGCGGAGGGGGCGGAGGGTGACGGATAGATGGATGGATAATTGATAAGATGCCGTCATGGTGGGGGGAAGAAAAAAAGGCCCCCCCCCCCCTTCCCAGATGGAAGCTATGGCAGCAGTCAGAGCGTCAGCGTGAGTAAATGAGCCGGTGAAAAACGTTTGTCTGCAGCCACATCAGATACAGAAAGGGGGGGGGTGCTGCGCGGGGGGGGCACGTTAAGGCGTCAGCATCGATATTCTGTGTAGTTTGTTACAGAACGGACCCCGTACGCCGCAGACGAGGACGAGTTTGTTTTAGCGCAGGCCCCACCTAGTGGCCATTTCAGGTATCACCACCGCCCGAGCCCGCGGCCGACGTGCGAAAAGCCGCTGGGGAAGCTCAGATGATCGACGCAACAAGCGCGAATGATCGAACAGAGAACCGTGGGCAATCTGCACCCTTAACGCTGAAGGGCAAACCCAGACATGCGGGATCTTTTGTTTTTCCTGCACACATTGAAGCTCAGAGAAAAGTAGCCCGTCTCTGGTGCATTCAAAGAAAAGTTGATGCAGCGGCCTTTTCATCATCAAACAGTGGAAATACTTGGCCATGTGTGGCTGCAACGGTATCTCATGCTGCAGGTCTGAAGCCCCCGGGAGAGGCCACACACACACACACACGCTAAAATCACCGCTATAGTCATGAAACAGCAAATTCCACGTGTCTGGTGTGAACACTTTATGTCCAACACGCGCTCAGTTCCGGCTTTTCCTGCTCCACTTCTGCTGACCATTAGCCACTACCTTCCTGTCATCCTTCTTGACCCCCCCCCCACCCAGCCGCCCATCCCCCGACCACCACCGCCACCTCTGCTCGAGATGCTTGGTGCACGGACAAAAGAGCCGCACACACACACACACCCACACACACACCCACACCCTGCCATTTACACACAAGCGCGCGCTTTAAAAAACATCCACTCCTTCTCCTTCTTCACCCACCCGCGCACACAAACAGAGAATGCCTGAGGTTAACCCCCGCCCGGGCTCCCAGCCCCAGAGGTCAGAGGACAAAGCCCAGGCAAAGCCGCAGGAATTCTCCTCCGCTGCTGCCTGGTGGCTCCGACCGCCACACATAAGCTCAGCCAAGGATTACCAATAAGAACAGATATCACCGATCACAGCAGATTCTACGCTCATCAGATTACTTGAGAACGTTCTAACACTGGACTTTTTTTTTTTTTTGTAATATTTTGACATAAATAAATGACAAACCTTCTAAAAGCTACAACCTGTTTGGCACTTTGAAATGTCCCCGTAAGTCTGCCTCAATTCGGGGGCCATTACTTTCAGCAGCGGCGGGATTCTTTTTCGTTTTACTGCCGTGTTTTTTACGTCAAGCGGGTCTGGTCTTGAAAGAGGAGGAGGGCTCGGAGGAAGCGCCGGCAGCTAAAACTGTCTGGGTGGACATTTCAAAGGAGGGCCGCGATACTTTTAACTGGTCAGAGAGAACCAGTAACAGCTACATGCCAAGGCCTTCCGAACTCCCAACCCTGACCCTCAGCGATGTTTCCTACGCCTTAAAGGCACCGCGGTCGGCTCGGCTGCAGCAGGTCAGCATCGATAACGCCGCCGATGCGGCGCGGAACAGACGAGCGTCTTGCTCACCTCCCACTCATTCTGTCTCTTCTTCAGCTGCTCGCATTTGCGCAGCTTGCAGATCTGCTTGCCCGTCTTGCGGTTGAGGCAGTTGGCGCAGCCGCCGCAGTTCTCCCTGCGCAGGCAGGGGGCGCAGGCGCCGCACTTCCTCCTGCGCTTCTTCTGAGGGCCGAGGGCGCCGTCCGGGGAGGCGTCTAGCGGGGGGAGAGAGAAAAGCCCCGCCTGCTGGTGCTCGGTCTCGATGTACTTGCTCAGAGGGGACGTCCTCTCCGAGGGCTTCCGCTGAGCGAGGGCCGACCGGACCTCCTCGCCGTCGGGGGAGAGGAGGCGCCCGTGCTCGGGGGGGGGGCCGGGCCCCGGTCTGGGTCTGGGCATGGCGGCTCTTAAGGTTGTTTAGCAGGATAATTAAAAAAAAACACAGTTTAGTCTAAAAAGTTTAAAACCGGCAGCGCGCGGCGGCCCGGGGCACCGAGGGCATGTCGGGGACCTGCTTCAAGTCTGTCAGGCCCAAAGGGACGTGCTGGCTGGACGGGCCTCGGCTGATGTCCAACCACTGGCGGGACGGACGCCTCAGTGTTTGTCTTGACTCGCCTGGGGACAACTTGGGTATCGGGTGGCTCTTGGGTGGCCCTGGAGAGTCTGGGTGGCAACTCTTCCCCCAGCAGAGTCCATCTTTTCAGAACCCCCCCTGACGGGCGGATGTCTGGGGGCGGCCTCCGCTCGGCCGGGGCGACGTCTGGAAGCGAGGAGACAGAACACAGAACACCTCAAAGAGCTTTTCCTGCGACCCCCGGACGGGAAACTTTCTCCAGGGACCCCCGCAGACCCTCCGAATCCCTGCAGGGGTGTTGGTACGAAGCTAGCGTCAGACCACAGCTGCTGTGTGACACCAGCCCCGGGTCCACCTGCAGAGAAGGAACGCTGCAGGTGTTGCACGTAAGAAAAAAAAAAAAAAAGTCGACCTAAATTTATGTTAATTCCAATGTTAACAGTCACATTTCTCCCCGCCCGTGTTCAGATTGCCTGGATTCTCTCTGGTTTGCAAACACAGCTGTGGGCGCGGCGCCTCGTTTGGCCGCCGGTCGCGCGAGCGGATTGAGAAGACACTGCAGTTTAAGTGCAGCCCCCCACCAAAAAAAAGGATGATGGAGGCTTATGTCTGCTTGAATGAAAGTCGGGGGTTGACGAGCAGATGCCGGGGGCAGCCGTCTTTGTTTTGCGATCACACGCGCTCCGGTCGACCACAAATAAAGCGAATTGTGTTTAAAAAAAGCTCATCCCGGGTCTGCGCTGAACATCTAAACGAGCTGTGGAAAGGAACGCAAAACAGACTGGAGTTGAAATGTCATGTTAAAATAATTTATTAAACATTACTGATTGTCTACATTGGGCTTTTAAAGCAATTCTTTACCAAACATGTATTGAAGTAACAGAAATTGATTTAAATAAACGTATAATTTAAGCAACCTATTACTACATACATATTACACTATTTATGCAGTTAATTAATAGGTATGTGTGTGTGTGTGTGTGTGTGTGTGTGTGTGTGTGTGTGTGGTCAGGGGGGTTTATCTGCTGCCAATGAATAAAAATAATGTCATAAAGACCTGAGCATATTTCCCTTTAAAAAGAGCTAGAGTAGACTTTATTACAACAGAAATAAATAATTAAATACAGGCATCTAGTCAATATTTAATTAAGTACACAAAAAAAACACTGTAGTTATTTTAGAGGCAGGAAAATTATTTAAAAAAAACCGATTTTTTTGTGTGGGGTTTTGCGTTTAATAATGAGTTATTAACGCTTGTAGCCAATTTTGCTTTCAACAACTTTGTAATAACCAAAGCCGTCGTCAGTATTCAATAGTACTTATTTCACTCAGACCAACAATGTAACCAGTAAAGGCCGAAAATTAACCGTAAATTAACCCGCGAAATGATTCATTTAGAACTTTTAAGCTTGTTTTAGCCGTGCGCCAACCGTGCACGAACTTACCACGTGAGGGGCCGTGGCGCGAGCTCCAGGTTAAAAACCCGCCAGAAAAACCACACCCGACGAACGGGGAGGCCACGTGACCCGCTAAACTTTGATCACCCCCCCCCCGTGATACCTGGAGAGCCTGAACCACAACCTGAACCAGTTCACCTGGCCGACAGGTGGCAAAAGGGGCGCGTGTCCTCTGCACGTGGGCCAATTAACATATTTACAGTAGCAACACACACACACACACACACACACACACACACACACACACACAGTTTCCAGCGTGCACGTGGACAGGAGGACCCCCTGGTGCGGATCAAAGACGGGAAATCAGCCGACAGATTTCCATTAAGATAAGACTTTATCTGGAGAAGACACGGCAGCACTCAGGTGCTCAGAGGCCCCCGGGGGGGGGCCAGGGGCCCGTCGGGGGGCCCAGGGGCCCGCCAGGGGCCCCCCGACGGCCTCAGGTGGCAGAAGAACACTTTCACCCCGCACGGACGCGGCCCCGCCCGAGCCCGAGCCAAAGCCAGTGCAGCTTCACCTTCACAGCAAAGCACGGCAACAGATCAAAAGCATGCGCAAAAAAAGATCAAAGCGTGCACAGAAAAGATCAAAGCGTGCACATAAAGAAGCACTTTAGAGAGGCGACCCACCTGATTAAGTCTGTGAAAAACGCAAAGGGCCCAGCATCCCCGCCAGGTGCACAAACGTAAAGGTATGTTCAGGCTCGTTCTCGGGCGGTCGCGTAGGCAGAGGGGGGCTCCGCTGCAGCGCGGAGCCGTCTGCGGGACTCCGAGGTGAGCCGCAGGAGTTTGCGGGACTTTAAAAGTCCGCAGTAAGTTGCGGAGTGGACTCCCGCCAGCTGGAGCCAGGCCGGTGACGTCACGAGGAGGGGGGGCGGGGGGCGTGTTGTGTGGGGTGGGGCCGAGATGACCGTAAAAAAAAAAAGGGGCAGTTTTGACGTCACCCGACGGGGTTGTATTGAAGTGTGTGACGTCATTTGCGGGGCTTACAGTAGATGATGTGACGTCACATGCAGCACAGCCCCCGTGCAGGTGAGGGGGGGGGGGCTCCAGTTTAAACCCAACGATGGAACCACTGGTTAAAGCTTCACTGGTGGGGCGCCGGCGGTCCCGACCCTCAAACATCAACGACATCCCGCAGGTACATAACACATCAAATCTTTATTATTGTTATATTTTCTTTACAGCATTTAACACTCCGTCGGGGGGGCTGCTTGACAAGAACACAAACACAAACTTCCAGTGTTTCTCCGTTATTTAAACGACTTCGCCATCAGGCCGAAGGAAAATAAAATCGTTTTCGTTCTTCCACGGGAGGACGTTCCAGATGTCGGGTGTTTCCGAACGAGCTCCCGCAGGCTCTGAATAAATAATACATAACGCAGGCGAGCGTACGCAGGGAACCTCAGCTCTGATAAATTAACAAAGAAAACGTCAGGACCAGCAGACAGCGAGGATCCAGTGTGAGGTCAGACTGCACATAAACCCGTCTAAGATCGGGGGGGGCAAACAGCAAAGACCGCCCCGCCGCGTCCAGAAAATCTGACTTAGGTTGCACCCCGCGCCCGGTTTTAATCTCTCTGAGTGAGAAACAACCTCAAGGAAACGCCCAAAAATAGACGGGAGCGAGCAAGGCGTCCCATCTGAGAGCCCGCGGCACCCTTTAATTAAAATTCCTGAATCAACAACACGGCTTCCTCCTCCTCTACATCCCAGAGTTTTAGATAAATCCAGATAACGTCAGAAAGTAACAGACGGGGGGGGCAAAACATCCAGCCACGTTTTAAAGCTTTAAAAACTCTTAAAAAAACCCATATAGTTTAACACAAAACAAGAGCTAGCTCAGATCAGGCTGGAGGACGGATGTTTGTCATAATCAATAGGTCACGTTGAGAAACCGATGGGCGTCCGCTGCGTTTGTCGTTTAACTATGGTCGAGCGCATCGGTCGTGTCGTGTGGAACGATGAGTTTGGGTTCAAGCTCGGGCGTCTGTCCGCTCTCGATCCGCTCCCAGCGTCCGTAGGTCAAACCTGAAAATGTGTACACGCAGGGAATGTACCGACTCCCCTCTCCCCCTTCCTGACCACCCCTCAGTCTGGTGTTGGGCCGGTCCGCTACCGGCAGAGCTTTACGTCCGAACCTGGAACTTCCCAGCCTTGGTCATGTACTTGATGCCTTTGAAGGGCTTGTATTTCTCACCGTACATGTCCAGCCGGTTCACCTTCAGCCCTGTTGAGGGACAGAGACGTTAGCTCCAGTCCTGCTGGACTCGGACAGCGTAGAGACGCAACATCACCACGAGCTGCTGAACGGAATTTAGCTGTATAAATACACTTTGGGGGGGCACGATGAAAGGAGGACATATCTCCCGGCGCGTTGGCGCCATCTAGTGGACGCGGGGTTCCTGTACAACCTGTCTAAGGTGTGTGTGTGCGTGTGTGTGTACCCGAGATGGCCATCTGCTGGATCTTGAACTGGATGTTGATGGTGGGGTTCTCGTCAGGTTTGGAGGCCCCAGCCTGCAGGCTCATGGTGCCTTTGAGGCTGGGGAGCTTCTGTGGGTTGATCTTCCCGACGTCCCAGGACAACATCTGAAACGGTTGGAGAAACAGCTCAGCGCTCTCCTGCTAAAGTCAGGAGCGGATTTAACTCCGAGCCGCTCGTTTTAAATGATTAATGAGTTGACCTGCTGGAGTTGAATAAAGGATCACATTAATTAAAATGGATGTTTAAACTAGAGAATAGATTTTCAGACCGGTCCCACAGACAACGCAGCTCTCCAAATGGTTGGCCCTCCACGTTTAAGATCCTATAAATCTCAACCCTTCCCTCCGACAGCACGTGTCCTGGAGCGAAACCTTTTGGTGTACCTTTGTGACGGGATCGAAGGTGTACGTGCCCTGGGAGGGGTTGAGGCTGACGTTGAGGACGCCCCGGGGCAGCTGGCTGCTCACGAGCACCGACTCCACAGCCTTGCCCATGGTCTGTTTGGGCCCCAGGGTCAGGTCGAAGCGGCCCTGCGAGCTCCCCTCGCGGAAGGTGATGTTGTGCTTGACGTACACAGGAATGGCCACCAGGCTGGGGAAAAAAAAAAAGAGTCAGGACCAAACGTGTGTTTACAAAAACAACTGGAAACCAGTGGTGTGTGTGTGTGTGTGTGTGAGACACACTCAAGGAAACAAATGGACTAACTTCTGAGAGCTGACGTGGTAGGACAACAACCGGAAGTTCCCATCGGGGGGGATGAAGGAGAGGATCCTCTCCGCTTCCCAACGCTTGAACCGAACGCACGGGTGGAAGCTGACGTCGTCCAGCAGCCGAGGATTCTGGGAGACAGATCACACCTACGTCAAAAAAACCTCTCAGGCGACCTCTGCAGATGGCGTCTCGACAGACACACGCGCGGGGGGCACCCACCATGAACGAGAGCGTGAGGTCGGGCATGCCGGTGAGTTTCACGCAGGCGTCGATGACTCCCTGGATCTCCGCGGTGATGGTGGAGCCTGAGCGGGAGGGTTGGAGGTTCAGGTGCCGAATGCAGGCAAAAGCGAAACCCGCCGCGGAACAGCCCGGCGGAGAGGAATACCCGATTTATCGATGATCGCGTCGATCTCCTCCACAACGTCAAAGTAGGCTTCGTTGTTGGTGTATTTAACTCCGGTGCGTCGCCACGGGACCACGGACAGCTGGCCCGTCGGGAGCTGCTCCCCCACGTTGGTGCTGCCTGAAGGACCAACAAACAGACGCCAACTGAGGACCCACGCGGAAGAGACAAGTCTCCTCGCCGCCGCGCGACCGTACCCGTGATGGTGTTGACCATCGTGCGCAGGATGGTGGGAGGCTTAATCAGCTCTTTGAGGATGTTGGACTCGGTGGCCAGAGGGAAGCCGTTATCCAGCATCTCCTCCAGCAGCTCGTAGACGACCACCACGTTGTCTTTGATAGCAGCTTCCGTGCAAACGCCAAAGTAGTCCTGACAACAAAGACCGGCGATGAGGCGACTGCAGTCGGCGATACTCAGCGCAACGCGGGCCGAGAACGGGCGAGAAAGTGGAAACCTGGAACGTGTCGACGACTCTGTGGAGGAACTCGATGACGAACAGCGGCGGAACCTCGCTCTGGATGACCGCCACAAAGTAGATGCGATGCCGGAGCACGCTGATGAGGTAGTGATGCGGCGTGGGGATGACCGGCGGAACGTTCTCCGGTTCGGTGGCGCGCTCCAGCGCCTCGAAGAAGTAGTCGCACACAGAGCGGCTGACCACGCTCTTCCAGTGCTTCTCCAGGAAGATGTCCCCCGAGGCGTTGACCAGGAACAGACTGTGGATCATTCTGAATGCAGGCTGAGAGAACGGGGACGGGAAGAACGATGAAGAAGCGGAAACAGCACAATCCTGGGATTACCAACCCAATTTGTGACTTCAAAAGTCAATTATCAAAGTAAGTGAGGATTTAAAACGATGATTAATGTTATAATGAGTAAGTGAATGAATGAATGAATGAATGAGAGCAGCCCCCCCCCCTATCATGTGACACATTCTTTGAGGATTAAGCTTGGCTATATTATCAAAAGGACACTTATATCGGATGTTTTTTTAGTCGTATGTTACATCTTATAACACGATATTCTACATTTTAATCTCTTTACCTCGATCAGCTCTTAGGTCAACACAATAAAGGTGGATTTTAGTTTTCTCAAATATGGACCTACCTTTGTTTTCCCTCTGTGGCAAAGATTCGCCTGCGGTTCTGTCCCTTGTGTTTGTTTTATATTTTATTATTAACGAAACCCCGTCTTTGGTGGCGCTAACGGGGCATGCCGGGAAACACGACACCAAAATATGAATTAAAAATGCGACAGACCTATCGGATTCAACCCGGCCGTGTCGCGGCTCCGGGGCGGTTCGGCCGGCCGCGGATAATTTAAGCAGAAGGCGAAGGCAAAAGTGGAAGGTTTGCGGAAGGTGGGGATGAAAACAAAGGCCTTTATCCTCCCAGAAGATGCTAAGCTACATCCGTCACTCCTCCCACCGGTCCCATGACAGACGAGAGCAGGGAGGGGAGAATACCAGAAAAGAAGGCAGCAAAAGTACCCGGGGCACACCCGAGACGTTTGTCAACGTGGGCTGACTTACCGAGGAGCAGTTTGGATGCCTTTCGTGTCCCGTTTCACCTTCTTTTCCCCTCAATGAAGCCGAAGCGGCCGTCGCGTCTTCCCGTTAGGTGGAGCCGATCCCGCTGAGAGGAAGGATTGGGTGGCGCCGGCGGCCAATCAGAGCCGGGCAAGGCCGTCAAGCCCCGCCCACCCGACTCGTGACTTGACCGTGACCGCGGGGTAAACAACCGAGGGGCTGCGCGCTGATTGGCTGAGGGGCGGAGCCGGTCTGACATTTTGTTTTGTAGTTTCAGATCTCATTTCATGAGTTTCCTTCCACACGGTAATTATTTAAATTAAAAACACAGCTACTCTGCTGAATAACGCCTTTCCAGACATTGATTCAACTCTAGTTAAATATACCACAAATATATTAAATTCACCTATTAAAAAATGAATAAATACATCTTATATTTGACAAGAACCCAAGTCCAAAAACATAAAACCAGTCGAATATTAGATATATTATATAACCATAGATATCATATTGACATTATCGTGTTCCTACTAAAACAGCTCCAATGCACACACTGGAAAAAATAATACTTTAATACCTTCCCGTGCACCATTGGGTGATTAAACAATCAGCAATACATATCTCTATTGGATTTTTTTATTTTATTTTAATAGTACAAAGTAATAACAACTGGTGTGAAAATAACGCTTTGGAAAGACTGTTTGAGTTCTTCAGCTCGCACCCTCAAAATAAACATTCTCCAACAAAGGAGACACTTAAAACTGATCCTACTTGTAGTAAATATTCAGGTATCCTATTTACAGTCGAACCAATACAAAAATCGACCTTAAAGATTGTTAAAAACAGCGTCTTATCTTAAATTTTTACATTCTAATTAATATAATTTTTTAAATCAGATGCGTCTACAGCTGCTCGACAGCGACATCTAGTGGCCCAACGTGGTCAAAGCTCAAGGGGTCACAATTGAGCCATCAACTAATTAAACAAGTGATGTGAAAGTAGTATTTACAGAGACGCTGATGATCCTCGTTAACCCCCCACCCCTTTATTATCTTCCCTAATTAGACATTAAAGGCAATTCCAAATACAAAATAATCAGTTTATTCAAGAAGATTCACCATTTTGAAAATGTACATGATATTTAGCACAATTAAAGCATCTGGAAGCAGTGGATTGAGACAAAGATGGGCTATTACAAAAAGCTCCAGCCAAACATGAATGGCTCAACATAATTTATTTTCATTTTATGTTAAAATGTACAGAGTTCTCTGAAAGTACTTGCTAAGAAAGAAAATAATAACAGAATGGAAATGCGAGGACAGAGTAGAGAGCCGAGGCTGCCGAGCGCGTCAACTTTCACTGCGCGCAGCTGTCGCTCTTCTTGTTTTGCGTTCTCTCATAGCATACAACGCAACATGTACAATTACAAAGGATACAAAAAGGGAAGCGATATAAACAGACAGAAATATACTGAGCTCCTTTTTACATGCCTCTCAAATGTAAGGAAATCATCCTATACACACACAATAAAAAAAGAAAGAATGCCAAGTGACCTTTAGATATTTGTAATCCTTTTGTTTAAAATAGCATTAATATACTACACAAAGATAGAAAAACTCTAGAGATGAGATGGAATGGAGAGGTTAAAGGCATCTTAAAGTCACTAAAAGTGAGTGGTTATTTTTTTAACTTTTGAATTTCTTAGTAATTATTACCCAAGAGGCGAGCTAGAAAATATGTATTGTTTTTTTTTTGTTTTCCTGAAACAGAAGTGAAAAAAAATGACAGTACCAATATCAATGTCAGAGTTTCCTTTTACATTATAGAAAAAACTGTTTCTCTACAATAGTCAAAAAAGAGTCAGCTTGTGTCATAAAAGAAAGCTGCCCGGTCTGATAAAATTCAGAAACACAAAAAAAAAAAAAAAAAAAAAAAAAGTACAGAACAGAACAATAC
The DNA here is from genome assembly GCA_911728415.1 of Lagocephalus sceleratus. NCBI lineage: Eukaryota > Metazoa > Chordata > Actinopteri > Tetraodontiformes > Tetraodontidae > Lagocephalus > Lagocephalus sceleratus. Next base: position 9,655,989 of record CAJVRN010000237.1, on the reverse strand, counting down.
ACACAAAAAAAGTATCCAATGTCACACTCGGAAGAAAATTCCTATTTTGATGTTGAATACTGGGACATGGAGCAGCGAGCTGAACCGCTTCACACCCTCCAGCTCCTCCTCTGCGAGGGCCAAACCGCGCGCTAGACCGGCCCCCAGGAAAGCCTTTCACAAAGGCCGACTTCCTGCCGCCACGACTCTAGCCAATGGGAGTGCAGTATTTTGCAGAATAGAAAAAAAACAAAACAAAAACAAAAACAATAATAATATTAAACGATAGAGCTGAGAAAGCAAGACTCTATTGGGTGGCTAACACCTTCAGCGGGGGATCCAGGATCCGGCTCCCCGCGTCCGACCTGCGTTCCCTGCGCTGCTAAAAGCGGCCGACGCGGCGGAGTGTGAGACGACGGTCGTCTTCCTGAGCGGGCCACCGATCAGACGGCTAGCTCAAGTGTGTGTGTGCTGGGTAATGGGGACCGGAATATTTACATCTAAACGTTTCATAGTGGCGGAAAATAATGCTACTTGTTTTTCTTATAGACATATAGGACAGTAACGTGCTCCCTCTCTCCCGTCGTCTTTTTGGTACGCCGTCTCCGAGAACCCGTCGCCCCCCCCCTGTTCTCTTTTCTTGAACTTAAAACATGTTGGTGATGATCTGGTGTTTCTGAGGGCATTCTCAGAACGCCAGATATATAAAGACCAAAGCATATAAGAGGTCAGACTGCACGAGCGTTTAAAAAAACAAACAACAAAAATAGGTTTCAATATTATGCTTTAACAAAACATAATTCAGCCTAAAATGTCTCATTGTCTTTTTTTTCCCATCAAGATAAGGCTTGAAAATCAATGAAAAGATTGTGTGCATGGCTGGATATATTCAGTTTTCCACTGTTTGTGTTTTCTGTTCGTATTTGCAGTCACGCTGAGAAAGAGAATCCCCGTTCGTCCCTTCCGACGTCCCCTCCGACGCTTGGCTCCGCACCCGAGTCCACGTTACAGCTGGGGGGGTTTCTGGGTAGGCCCGGTCTGAAGCGGGTCCGTGGACCCGGCCCCGGCCCCCCCCCGAACGCAGAACGCAGGGCAAAGGGGGGGGGGGCGAGCCAAAGTAGAAAGGGACAAAGCACAACGTAGAAAAGGAAAACAGGAAAGACCGTCTCCGCCTCCGGCCCCCCCGCTCACTGACCGCCTGCCGCAGACCCAGACACGGCAAACGGGGGGGGGGGTGTGGACATTTAGGACACAGCCAGTTTCCCATCCTCAGTTCCCAGCTGCTCATCTGCTCATGTACGGCGACTGTTTGGGCACGCCGGCGTAGCTGTGATGGGAGGGGCCGGTGTACATCATGTTGCCGTGGTGATTGGGCTGCATAGGCTGCTGGGGGTAACCCTGCCCTCCCATCATGCCCATTTGCATCTGCATAGGGTACTGGGCAGGCTGGTTCATGTAAGGGGGGTTGCCGTGGTAACCACTGTTCATCATCGGCTGCGGCATTCGGTAGCCCGCCGACATGGGGTTCAGCGGCGTCATGTTCATGGAGTTGTACGGCGTGGGCGTGGGCATGAGGTTGGGCATCATGCCGCGCTGCACCGCCAAGGTGCGCGGCGTGCCTTGCATGGTCACAGCGCCCGAGCTGCGGCCGTAGAGCTGCTGTTGGTGAGGGGTGGGGGCGAGCTGCTGGGTGGCTTTGGAGCGGATGGAGATGTGACCCTTGACCGTGGCCATCTGACCCTGGAGCCGCTGCGTGTGGGGGGGGCCCAGGCTGATGTTCGTCGTCGGCATGTTGCACTGCAGCTGCAGAGAGCCCAAGTTCATGGAGCCCGAGCTCAGGTTAGGGGGCGGGGTCATGGTGGGCTGCCCCTGAGGAAGAGGAGTGTGGGGCGAGGGCGCGAGGCCGGGGTTGGAGAGGGAGACGCTGGTGGCATAAGAGGTGACGGAGGCGGAGTGAGAGTAGGGCATGGCGTGGGGGTCCATGATAGTGTTCGTGAGCTGCTGGAGCTTGGCCAGGCTGAACGTGGCCGAGGGCTGGGGGTAGCCCCCTGTGCTGAAGTCCTGACCCATGCGCTCATACAAGGCACGGCCCCCCTCCTCCGCCCCCGCTCTCCGGGATCTCCATGATCATCGGCGTGGAGGCAAAGCCATTTCCCATGCTGCACTGGGACAGGGCCTGCTGCTGCTGCTGGGGGGGCGGGGGGGCCGACTGCGGAGGTTGGGGGTTGGGGGCCTGCTGCTGCTGAGGAACCTTTTTTTGGGACTGTTGCTGCTGCTGCTGGTTTGTACTTGGCGGCCTCTCGATCACGCCACAGCTCTGAGGGGACTTGATTCCACAGCTGGGGGTGTTGGAGGGGGGCGGGGGCGGCGGGGGCTGGGGGACAGCGCTGCCCACGCTTGTGGCTCCGGGCCCCGCTTGCTGGATGAGGCTGCAGCTCCCCATGGCGAGCTGCGAGCCACCGGTTCCCGTGGTGGACGTGAGGCTAGGCGTGGGGACGAAGGAGCAGCTGTTGGACTGGGAGGAGGAGGAGGACGGCGTCGCTGAGCTCGAGGAGGACGAAGACGAGGACGAGGAAGCCGTCGTAGCTCCAGCGACCACCGTGGCCGACATCCCTCCGTTACCGCCGCTGCCGTTGCCGTTGCCCCGCCCATGGTGGAGTCGTAGCTGCTGGGGTTGTCGTAGTTCTCCGTGGTGCTCTCGATGCTGCCGAGGTCGCTGAAGCCGCTGTCCACCACCTGCTGCGAGTGGTCCGACACAGAGGGCACGTCCATCATGGGCGACGTCTCCATGTTCTGCTGCGAGGGGGCGGAGAGAGAACTGGGATGCTCCGGCGTGATCTGGGTGTACCCGCCCCCCGAACCCCCGCCTGCAGCGGCGGCCCCGGTGGGGCCCGGCGTCCCCCCCCTCTGCCCCGTCTGCGTTGCGTCTATGATGGTCGAGGTCAACCCGGGGCTGTTCACCGAGCGCACCGACTGGCTGGGCAGCGGGGGCACCGGAGGGTTAGGGAGGGGGCTGCTGTGCTGGGACGCCCCGCACTCCTCCACCAGCGTCAGCGCCTCCTCCTCGGCCTCCGCCGTATGGCTGTAGTTCTGCAAGGTCCGGCAGGCCGCCAGGGTTTCCTCACAGTCCTGGTAGGCGCCGTGGTGCGGCTGGGCCTCGGCCTCCTCGTCCTGGGACTCGCCCTGCGTCAGGGACTGCACGGCCTGCATCGTCTCCAGGTCCAGCTCGTTGGAGTGGTGGTGGGGGTGATGAGGGTGACTGAGCTCCTCCTTGAAGTCAGCGTGCTGGTGTTGGTGGGAGTGTGTGTGCGCGTGCTGGGGCTCCATCAACAGCGTGACGTCCTTGTCGTCTGGGTTCAGCGGCTCCAGTTCCATCGGCTCGGGGGGAGCGGACATGGCCGTGACCGTCTCCACGGCCGCCGCGGCCGCCGCCGACTCCTCCTGCTCCCGTCGTCTCCTCTCCTCCTGCTGAGGATCAACTGAGGCAGGCTGACATTTGGCTTCTTCTTCAGGCTCCTCCTCCTCCTCTTCCTCCTCCTCCTGCTTGCTGACATAATCCCGTGCCACGCTGTTCTCCATGTCTAAAAAAGCCTCCCCACCTTGTGGTTCTTCTTTAACTGGAGGAGAGCTGGCACGAGAGGCAGGCTCTTCGTCGTCGTCTTCGTCGTCTTCCTCCTCTTCAGAGTCTTGGCTCTTCCTCTTCTTGCTGCCGCCGCCGCCACTCTTGTTCTCCAGGTGCCCGTCGCCTTCGTCGTCTGCGTCGTGGTCCTCGCTACGCCTGCTTCCCGAGCCTGGTGTCACCACCACTCGCCTGCTGCTGCTAGTCATGCTGCTACACTCCTCCTCCTCCCTTTCCTCGTCGTCCTCGTCTTCCTCCCCATCAGCCATGTTCGTGTCCTGAGGCCGGGACTGTGGGGCCCGGGGTCCCGAGTTGGATAACGAGGAAGACGGAGAAAGCAGAGGACAAGACGGCGGACGGCTTGGCTTCTCATCATCCCAGGTCCTTTCGGCCTCCTCTTCGTCGTCGTCGTCGTCCAGCTCAGACGTGGGAGTGGGTTTGGGAGCAGGCTGCGGCACGCAGAGGGAGCGATTCTTGGGCGGCCTCCCTCTCCTCTTCGGTATCTTTTGCTCCACGGGTTTGGGGAGATAGTCGTCTTCCTCGTCAGAGTCCCTCCGTTTGCCGTCAGCGGCGCTCCTGCAGACCGGCTTGCGGCCGTCACCCTGCAGCAGTTGCGGGTCCTTGTTCAGCTTCTCCATGAGCCTCTGCCTCTCCTGCTCCTGCCTCTGAGCCTCCTCCTGGGCCCGCTGTAGATACCAGCTCCGAGGCTTGCGCCCGGGCTTCATCTTGATTTTTGGAGGTGCGGGATCTTGAGCCTGACCGTCCACGGCTGATCGCTGGAGGGCTCCGACGCCTGGTGGCTTCCCGGGTCCCCGTTTTTTCCAGTGCAGGGGTTTGCGACTTTTCCCTTTTGGCCAGCCTTTCTTCTTCTTGACTGGGACCTCAGGGTTGGATGAGAGCATCTCCAAAGGGGCTGCTGGCAGGGCAGCCATTGGCTTTAGCACAGACGTCAACTCTGCAGGTAAGAAGAGAAACATAAAAGATCAGGTTTTATTTTGTCAGGGACATTAAAAAGAGGAAGCTCAGTAATGAATCATTTTCTTTCTCACCATCTTCCTCTGAGTCAGTGAGGTTGGAATGCCGGCCTCTCTTGGGTGCTGGGTCCGACAGCCTCAGAGACGAGTGGGCAGAGGAGTAGCGGCGCAGGGGGTGTCCCAGGGGGGTCTCTTCTTCCAGCCGGGGCATCGGCCTCTCTGAGTCAGAGTCTACGAAGGGTTCATCTAAAACTTCTGTGGTTTCAGAAATGGTCTCCGTCACCACGCTGCTGTGAGGATGGCTCCGCTGGCGAAACCGACGCTTCCTCAGCGGCTTCTGGGCAAAAATGGGATTGGTGATTAGGTTGGATTTTCAACCAATGACAAAATCAAGTTCCCACTCTGATCCATGAACACAGGGACCAGAGATCCAGACAGATTATTGCCCTCTAGTGGTTAACTGAAAAACTGCCAGCTTCTTACCTTGCACTTGAGGCCCATGGCAGGTTTAGTGAGGATGGGTGGAGAGCATGCCCTCCTGTCTTCATCGTCGTCGTCGTCGTCGTCATCCTCCTCCTCATCGCTGCTTTCAGTGAAGCAGCTATTCCTCACAGGAGACTCGTTTAGCCTGGAAGCCATAGGAAGCTGAGCAGGCCCGTCTCCGTGGGGTTCAGTCAGTCTGGGTTTAGGACCCCTCTTTTTCCTGGGGGGTCGGCCTCTTCGTGTGGGGGTGATCGACTGATGCTTTGACATGTCCAGTGAGCGAAAGGATGAGGAGTCAGCTTGTCTGTCCAGAGAGAAAAGGGAAGAGGGGCCACTGAGCGAGCTCGAAGATTTCCCCACGTCCGTCCTCTCGTCGTCATCGTCCTCGTCCTCGTCCTCAGCTGGGCGCACCTTCGGTGGCCGTCCCACCGGAGTTCTTTCTTTCATCTTTCCCCAAGGCCAGTTCTTGGGTGGTCGCCCCCGTGGTCTGCGCTCCCCGTTTGCTGGCGCGGAGGGTCGGGATGGCTCAGGTGCCAAGGGCGGACAGCGGATCGGAGGGGACGCTGGAGAGCTTTGGTTGATTGGAAACCCCAAAAAGCGCTTCTGCTCTTCCTCTTCATCGTCCTCCTCTTCCCGCCTCTTCTTCCCTTGGCGCATGTGCCAGGACAACGGCGCGACCTTACTCGGTTTGATCTGTTCAAGCAAAGATAAGATAAGTAATTCATCAAAGAGAATATCTCACAAAGAGAAAAGACTCCGTCGACACAGGCACCTCCTTGCGGTTGTCTTCCTCGAGGTCTTCGTCGTCCTCGTTGTCATCATCTCCCTCGGCATCGGAGACCACCGTGTTGGTCACAATGACGGGAGTCCAGCGGAGGCACTCGGGGTCGACCTCTAGCTGCCGTGGCCGAGCCTTCAGGCGAGCCATGTGATTGTTGACTAGCTTCTCTCGTCGCACCAGAACCAGCCTGATGGAAGCACAAGTTTCAAGTGGATGAAGGGTTTTGATAACTCAGCTCAACGTTTGTTAGTTTGATGTTTAATGTTCCTATTTTTCTGTCTCAAATTGTCCTTCTTTTCACAGACACACAAAAAGCACCACGTACATGGAACCCAACGTGACACACAGGAAAGGTCTGATCGGTGTGGCGTGTAAATCCTGGGGCCCAGTTTTCATCTCTGACCTGTCTACTCGCTGCTCCAGCATGTTGAGGCTGTGCAGGGTGGTGGTGATGTCCTGCGGGCAGATCCCGGTCAGCTTGCTTAGCTGCCGTATCGTGATCTGCCGGTCCTGGACCTCGTGGAGACACTCCAACACAACGCTGCGCCAGTAGGCCATATAGGAGAGCCTGCCGAGGTCTGACAGAGGCTTCTCTGGGGATCCAGGCTGGCCTTCGCGTTTGGACAACAAGTAACCTGGAGAGAGCACAAGCACTATGAATTACAAGGACACAATAGGAAAAAATAAAAAAAGGACGTAGTAATGTCTTTCAAATGTCCAATTTCACGTGTTAGTGAAGGCTGGAGCTCTTACTGAAGTCGATGAGGAAGCGCCCGTAGCCCTTGCGCTGATACTGTGGAAGAATCATGATGCATGATACGTTGTATTTCTGTTGACAGTGCTTCTCCTGCAAAACATGGAAAGACGTTCACTCATTCCAGCATTAGTATACACATCATGGAGACAGCACCACAGTGCAGGCCTGTGTGGGCACACAGCAGGGTGTTGATGATGCTACGTCCGCTTGCTAACTGCTGTGTTTTGGCAGCAAGATGGAATGTTAATGGGAGCACCTGCGACTACAAACTCCACAGAGGGGCAACACAGCTCACAGCCCCCCGTGTTTATCTGGGACACAACATCAACATTTGTATGTGTGCGGGAAGGCACCGCTGTGGAGCGACGCCAAAGCATATCAATTTCCTCTAATCTGAATGTTTCCATCTTTTTGTTTATTTTTTGTTCACGCAGTCAGTGTAGCGAGGCTGTGCAGTCTGGAGAGAGTTCTGTGCATTTGCACCAGTACAAAACAGAACCATGCCACTTTCGGAAAGCGCAAATACATTTTCAGGTCATCAAGATTCTTAAATAAATGGAGAGAATTTTGAAAAATACATTTCGGTTGCATTATTTCATTTCGTCGCTGGATGATACCTTCGAGAAGTAGCCGACAAGGTGGCAGCCTTTACTGTCATTCTGGGTGAGGACGTAAAAAAGGAAGGGCTCCACATCGTAGTACAACGTCTTATGGTCCAGGAACAGCTTGGCCAGCAGACACAGGTTCTGACAGTAGATTGTGCTCACGTTCCCATCAACCTGTGATGGAATCAGAGCAGAAAACGTCAGCGTCTCACCGCCTTCTGTCCAGAGGTACAGGCGTAAACTGCTTTTGGAGAGCTGTGGGACAAAGTGAAGGTGAACAGAGCAGTTCGTAATGATCTCAGTTGTGTCTCCAGAGTCTGGAGCTGGCAGACAGAAAAAGCGAGGGGGGGGGACAGAAAGAGGAGGGTGGTTCGGGTTGGCAGCCTGCCAGTCATCTGTGCTGTCCTCTAAGGGAGGAGGAACTGCAGAGCGGGAAAATGGGAGCTGCAGAGATGTGCAGACAACAATCCAGCAAAATAAACCGCACCTGTGCTACAACACCCAACACACCTAAAATCCACGCTGAAAACAACATGTGAAAACATCCCTCCATTAATCACTTCCAGTTTGATCGATGCTGAGTTGGCTTTTCACACACTGTCAGGCTCCTCACCTCAAACACAGAAACGTCGTCTTTCCTGTAGATCTCATTGGCAGGCGGGTGAAACCAGCTGCACTTCTTCATGTGCTGGTAGAGGATGCTGCGGCTCTTCATGTAACGGAGACAAAACTCACACAAGTAAAGCTTTGGAAGTCTGGAGAAGAGAGGAAGAATAGAGTGTTAGTGTGCGCAGATCAGAATTCATGGTTACATAAACAGGTTTTACATTTTTATTCGTCGAACCATGTGTGAAAAACCAAAAGTACCTGCTGTACTCTTGTGGGTACGGAGATGAATACCACGTCTGAATTTCAAATTTGCCAAACTCAATGACTGACGGACATCGCATCTGAGGGTCCGGTGGACCGGTCACCCCGACTTTCTGTGTCGGTGACAAAGTTGGAGAGAAAAGACACGGGATCAATGACACGTGAAAAAACACCCCAGTGGAATATAGCTGAAACAGAAATACATAAAATTAAATGAGAAAAAAGAATGAAAATGCTCGATTTTAATAAAAGATGGGATGTTCTGCACCGCTCTCATCCACTCAAACAGCACGACAACCCATCAAACAACAGGGGCTGTCTGCAATCCCACCAATTATGAGAAATTTAAATAAAATCACAGCCTAATTATCCTGCAGTGCAGCTGTTGTCCCACCATTACATCATGTTATTTGCATCTAATAGTCATTTAGAACAAAACCTTTGATCCTCGCTGAATCAACAGGCTCACCGTCCAATCTTGCATCATGGAAGTGGATCATTTTAATATTCATGTTGAATCTGGCAGCTGCTCCATTACAAATTAATTGCTCTCCATGTTGAAATATAGTCTCTCACAGCTCATTAACTTTCCCACCCACAGACCTCGTCCGAGCCACTGACAGTTTTTTTTTTTTAACAGGCTACTCTTTCTGACCGCATAGATCAGACCCTTTGCTGCGTTCACGACACCACGATCCACAATGCAAAGCCTTCACCGGCTTTCCGCTAATACCAACTCTTTAGACAAATCATTTTAACACACATACCTGCAGAGCAAGCTCCTGGATATGTCTGAACAGCTCGATATCTTTTTCGGTCAGGTTCTCGTGACCAGGCAGTTTCTCGTCTTCGTCGCGCCAGTCGCTGCCTTCCTGATTGTCTGGGGATCAAAATCATTGTCAGGATCACAGCAAATTATGTGACGATCTTAAAGGCGCTCATTTTATGTTCAACGAGATCTTGCTGCCACAGTAAACAGCTACTTTTTTGTCTGTAAAAAGGAAAATGGAATTCTCGACAATTCTCCTCCTTTTCGGTGTCCCCCACAAATCCCTCCGGAAACTCCAATTGGTCCAAAACTCTGCTGCCCGCATCATCACCAGAACCCCCTCCACTCATCACATTACCCCCGTTCTCCAGCAGCTTCACTGGCTCCCGGTTCATCTCCGTATTACCTTTAAGATTCTTTTATATACTTTTAAAGCCATCCACAACCTTGCCCCCCCCCCTATTTGACTGGCCTTCTCCTCGTCTCCACCCCCTCTCGGTCCCTCAGGTCTTCTTCCTCCCTTCACCTCTCCGTACCCTCTTCACGTCTCAGTTCAAATCCAGTCTCAAAACCCACCTGTTCAAATCTGCATTCTCCCTCTGATTTTTTTTTTTTTGTTGTCATTTAATTATCTGCTGTACAAATGATCTGTTGTTCAAATCTGCCTTCTCCCTTTGATTTTATTGTTGCCTTTTAATTGTCTGCTGTTTTTATTTATTTTAGTGTCTATTTATTCTTTGTAAAGTGACCTTGGGTGTCCGGAAAGGCGCTGTTAAATGTATTATTATTATTATAAAAAAAGCTGGATGAACCTCAAATCAAGACATTTGCAGAGCAGCTGATGCCTCACGGTAACAGATGGAGGTAAACGTGTAGCTAAACCGTCAAAATGAAAACCTGTAATTCAGCTCCATCGAAACTTTGGAGAGGTACGTGTTGTGATGAACGCAATGCTGCTGATGTCTCCTTCATGTCATACAACATGGACACGTTGGGCTCTTAACATTTATAAACCGATTGTGTTCTCACTGCCGCTGCATTAATAATAGTTGCTGCCGCCCTGTGGAGCAGAGTAACGATTTTCTCCTGACACAGTACAACTACATCATCAATACTGCCACACTGATGTTGTAGTGATATTCATAGTGAGCGCATCAACGCTAAAACACAATTCAAATTCAATGTTTCAACAATACAAAAAAACCCATCAAGATCCGACTTGAGGCTCAAGTCCATCCGTTCCTACCTCCTCTGTCGTCCCCCTCTCCTTTGCGATGGGCTTTCTTTCGAATCCGGCACTGCTCGGAGTAGTCCACAACTTCCTGCCGAGCCTTGCGGCCCTCAGGTGACGGCGTGAAGAACTTTGTGAGGGCGTCGATCAGGCCCTTGGTCTTGTTGTTGAAGCACAGGCTGCTCTGGGACAGGTCGTCGTCATCCCGTTGTGAGAAGAGCAGCCGGTCGTCGCCGGGGTAACCCTCGCAGGACGAGCTGGAGGACGAGTGGGCTGAGGCCGAGCGCTTCCGTCGGCCGCGTAAAGCCAACTTTTTGAAGGGCCTCCCGGGCCTTCACAGGAAGTGAGGGAAGCACAAACATGGCAGTCAGTGGCACTGTGATGCAGACGAAGACGCCGTTAGCTGGAGGCGCTTCGGTACCTGTTTTTGGGCCGTCCCAGTGGAGCACTGTAGCGCCTTTTGATCTGTGCCGCCTTTTCATGCAAAAGCTCCTTTCCCTTTTTCCTGGGTTGGCATATTTGACAAATCCACATGCCTGGGAGAAGGAGGAAGAAAGAAAATACAGCTTCAGATGAATTGATGTGAATTAGATGAAACAGGCTTCAGTGTAGAGAGCACAATGCTCTGGGTCTATCAAAGACAAGGAGGCATTAGAAGCTTCATTAAGAATCAGAAGTCATTAAGGACGACTATTATATCATCCTGAGTGGCTGCGTCTCTGTTACTCAGTAGTCTTCTGGCATAAAACAGATCTGAATTTATGAAAAGGCTGCAGATGAATTGGCGAGGAGCAGCTCTGTTCGTTTACCTTTCGGCATTCTCGTTAGAGGTGGATCACAACACTCCATGTGGAAACCCCGGTCACAAGAATCACAAAACAACATGTTGTCCTGTATGCCACACAAACAGAAACAAATTAGGAATATAATGGATTTCAGACACAAGGATCCACTCATAACTCAATTATTTATCAAATTCTGGTCAAATATTGACAGTGAGCTCATTCTCATTTCTATAATTACTTAATTAATTATAATATAATTAAAAGAGTGGAAATATGCAGCAGTGTGGTTGACTCTTCCCCACCCATTTTCCATCTCTTGCAGCAGGTTGTACATTGCATCTCACTGTTATGTTCCCTTTCAAACATCTGAATAAGAATAATCTCTGGTTTGACAAGTCCTAGAGAAAAATCACTCCGAGGCCGACTAAAATAGCTCAATCCCAGGACCACAGATATGTCTATCAGCATCACTATCTCCCATTTAAGCAGAGAGGAAGAGAACTTTCACAGACATGTTAAGCCTGTCAGTCCTCCATAGTCGCTCATTCACTCACCGCGTTCTTTCCTTGATCTTGACAGCTGCTGCAAGTCTTGCACTCGATGCACTGCCACCACAGAGCCTTGACTCGCACTGTGAGCTCTGGGGAGAACTTGAGACAGGACGGGTGGCCTGTAAGTAGATCAGCACACAAACACACAACAGAGCGTCAATTTATCTTGTTTTTTTGTCTCGGCTGACTGACAGCTATGACCCACTTGTATCCCTGCAGAAGGAGGGGGAAAAAGCTTTGCTTGGAACCGAAGGCTGATGAATCAAACCTGGCTCCACAAGGAGCGTTCAAACGTACGTGACAACCTGCCAGAACGATGCCTTTGTGAAGACAGGCCTGTGTGCAGCAGAAACTCACTGAAAAAGTGTAAAATGTCAGTAAATGGGTTATAATATTATAATTCCTGGAAGAGAAAATGTTTTCTAAAAAAAAAAAAATTTGTATGCTTATCAAAATGAATATATTAAGGCTGAATGCTGAGATTTAATAGTTAAAATAGATTTTCAGAGTAGAAGATAAAATTAACAACTATAGTGGTACTTCAGATTCAAGCAACATCTTCAGTTTCAGGGATAAAAATGGTTTGAAAATAAAGAGTAATTAATCCAAGCATAAATGCAGGTTGGCGGGTGATAAGTGTATGCAGATTAATTCACTGTTTAACAGCAAACTGTAATTCCACATACAATTGCTTCAAGCCTTAGAGCATCACTTATTTTTAGGAGAAAAAAAAAAAATCAGTAGAAAGATCATGTCACGAGTGAGCGGGTTTACGGGGAATGTCACTTTCAGGCCCACTATCAGTTAAAGGAGTTAAAAGCCTTTTTAATATCACAGCAGTTTTAAAACTACACTTTCAGCTCAGAGAGTTTGCTGCAGATTTGTTTGTTTTTATAAAAGACACTAAAGCTCAAGATTGGTGATGAGATCTGATCGCCGCTGTGCAGAGTCAATCATCCACCTCCCAGGCTGATTTGAAACCATGTGAAACTGAGCGACACTCACCGCTGTTGCCACAGTCGGCGCAGGAGATGAGCTCCTCTGGCCTCTTGTCACGGTTCTGCTCCTTGGTCCCGAGGCAGAAACTGCAGATGGGGATGGGCTCTGCCACCGGCTGGGGGGGGGACATGGGACAGCGGAGAGAGTCAGAACTCCAATAGCTCAATTAAACAGAGAAAAACAATCAAACGAAGCGCCACGGGCGGACCAGGAAACGTCTGGCGCGACATCGTGTCGGCTGACTGTAGAGTTTGATCTGAAGCTCTACCTCACTCCAGGCTAAAGGATTAAATACCTCTGCCTCCAACCTCAACGATATAAAATCATGCAGACTTTCAGTTCAAAGGCAGCATAAAGCCTTTAATGCATCTCCACACCAACAAAAACATGTCAGCCATTCTGCATTTGTGTGTTTAACACAAACAGTGGACAAGGTGAAACCCACAAGGACTGATTATGGAAGGGGAAGTTAATGCTTGGCATGTTCTTAAAAGTTCAAAGAGGACTTTTGTGTCATAAGGCTGAAAAATCACATCCCTGAAGCACTGCAGGTGCGCGCGCGTGTGTGTGTGTGTGTATGTGGTTCCGTGCATGACAGGGCCTGGAAGCCCTGAGGGGGGAGTGGCTGCCTACTGTTGCTTTGTTTACAGCTGCAAAATATCCAACAGACAATTTAAAGCCTGTCCATAACAGATGATCGTAATCAGGCCGTGATATTCACATCCAATATAAATGTCCTGGACAGAAATGAAATTCAATCGTATCAAATGCCAGGAAAACACTCCGCAAATCCTGGAAGCAACAACTCCTTGTGACCTTTTCAAATCTCTTTCTAAACCCTTAATTTGACAGCGATCTCATTACCCAGTTACACATAAAAATGATGCAGGAACAAATTTAAATTTAGGTTGAGGTCTGTGCGTGCTGCATCTGTAAATTTCAACATTCAGAAAGAGAGTGACCCCCCCCCCCAGTACAGCACGACTCAGCCCCGAGAGCTGCCCTCCATCACCCGACTACAAACAGCTACGAGGCCGGAGACATCTGCTGAGAGACGAGGAGTAGCCGCTGTTCACGACAGATATGCGGGCCGAACGCACCCCCTTCGGCCAAGCGAAGCAGGCCACCGAAGGGAGGGGGGGCCCCCCAAAGTAAAAGACAAAAATGCAGCCAGGCAACAACATGTAGGATCTAGATTTAAGACTGTTTTCTTCCAAGCCCACATGAAAGCTGACAGAGCGTGAGCAGTGACGGTGAAGCGCAGAGACAGGAAGCCTTTTCCGTTTCATATCCATGTTTATTTTAATCTGCAGAGATTTCTTCGGACAGCCACTTCCTTTTTGTGTTCAGCGAAGATAAAGTCACAGAACACAGAGCGAGTTCAGCAACGACTGCACGTTAGTGAAGCAAGGATGAGCTTTGCAAGATAGAATGATCCATCAAATCTGCTTAACAGAGATTGTGTCCCAGCCTGATGCTAAGCTAATGGGAATAATCTCCATCTCACCAAATACGCAAATTATACATTTAGGACTAAAGATATATGATTTATGTGTTTATATATATGATTGTCGACATGTTAAGAAGAGGTAAAATAAGAGTCAGTGCAGATAAGGTTTTTTTTTTTTTTCTGCAGGACAACAGTGCAGAGAACTGCAGAAAGCAGAGGAAGGAGCAGGTCCTGGCACAGAGGAGACAGGGACGAGAGCTTGATTTATTGGGTTCATTTCCTTGTAAGATGCTTTCCCCCTGCACGCACGCACACACTCTCTCTCTCTCTCTCACACACACACACACACACACACACACACCCTGCTGCCAGAACTGGGACTAAGAGAGGGAAACAAAAGGTATGGAGTGAGGAAAGAATTGAGTTAACAGCGAGCTGAAGAGAGACACCGTTGGCAGATAAGCAGAGACGTGCAGGGGTCAACGAGGAAGATGGAGCCAGGATGAAGGCTGGTCAACTCAGAAATCCTGTCACGTACAGTGGATACATCACACACGAATGTAAGCCGTAAGCTACATGCTTAGAGTGTGTGTCAATGAAGACCTTCCATTACCATCTGATCCATAGCATCAGAGGAACAATAGCATTCAGATCAAATGTGTTAAGATCTTCAAATGGAGCAATCGAGGTAATAAACTGCTTCATTCATGTGAATATCCTGTGAAATGTTCCTATGTAGTTTATCCCTGCTGGTAGAAATTAATCTTTTGTGACAACGGTGAGAAATGGCATTAAGACGAAAGGAGCCGTGTGCGTAAAGGGGTGCAGGGATGAAAAAGCTAACCCGGAGGGCAAGACAGGGACAGGGGGGGAAAAAAAAACGGCCAAAACCTGCAGCAGCCGTTCTCAGAGCAGCCTGCGTGCGACCAGCACCTCAATCATTCCTGACGTTTAACCCCTTCGCTGCTGCGAGCAGCCAAGCGCTGCCGAACGCCCTTTGAGCAGCAGGGCGAACGCACGCCGAGAGCGAGCGAGCTTCACGCGCTCGCACCCGCCGAGCATTGAGATGTACAGTATGTTTCACTGAGGCTTCAGTTACTGGCTGCCGCAGTAAATTAATCCCTGCCAGATACAAAATAATGAAAGCCTAATCCTGCCTTCATGACAGGGATATTTGGAGCTCCGAAACGAAATCCTCAAATTCCTCCTGAGAGATGTTTTTTCCTCTCCGTGTCAGTCTTTTCTACCTCCTCCAACAGCGTGTGCCAGCACTGTTCACACCGCAGCAGCGCTCCAGAAATCTCTCACGTCGGCACACGGTTGGAATAAAGTGTCATGGCCAACCTTTGACTTGTGCGTGCGTGCGTGTGTTCCGTTTTAAGCTCGTTTCTTTGTGTGCTCCTCGAAAACTGACAAGATGGATTCAGAAACAAAATGCTGGTTGGAGTCAGAGACACGCCTTGTGGCAACTATTAACATCTCTGCGACGACGGCCAGCTGGAGCGTCCGTGCAAACAACACAAACACGTCTTACAGGCTTGCGCGTTAACGCAACACGCCCACCTGTGTCTTCTGGATCACCTGCACACAGCATTCAAACACACGTGTGCTGCGGCTTTGTGCGCCAGCGACCGGTTTCACGTCTCATTTCTTGATAACGTTACCACTAAACCCGGGGGAGGTCATGGTCAAGCACCGGTTTGTTATGAAAAGACTGGAACAATAAAAGGAAAAGGAGAAGGAGGGGTGGGGGAGAGGATAAATGGTAAATTTGGAAAACACTGCCGTTGTCCTTGTCTTCACTCAAGGATCTCATTAAAATGGATCTCAACCCCCCTCCACACTTCTCCTGTAGCGGCTCCCACCTCCAACAAGCTCATTGATCACTGTTACAGGACAAACGGCAGCAAAGATGAAACACAAACATGTGTGAGCTCCTCGTTTAGTCAGGAGACCCCCACAGACAGGCTCACGTGAGACGGCCCGCTTTATCATATAAGCGTGCACAAACGTGCCTTCGGAGATGTTGGAGCGCAACCAGACAGCCGACAGCAGCTCCGCGGCCCGCCCCAGCCTAGCAACGAACCGGTCGACGGCATTCCTCCGGCCCGCCTCCCAGAGCTCCCCAACAACGGCCAAGGTGATCCGAAGAGCACAAACGTGAAAATCCCAGCGTGAGACTGGCTGCTCTCCGGCAGGAAGTCGAGGTGAGCCCTGATCCCGGGCGCCGCGCGGCCAACATCGCTCATCGACGAACTCCAGATAACTGCTCCTTCCCGGGCGTGCACCCTGCTGCTAACGTCGTTATTTTAGACTCGTTATCTCTGAGCATCTGCCCCACACCATCAACACCAGCCCGGCTTTAGGGCTGGACGCATGCTGCATGGAAGGGCTCACCCGTTGATGGACCGTTTAGTTTGCTCGTCCTTATGGTAGTTATTTTGGAAAGACATCATCGAGAATAGCTCTGAGAAACACCAACACTTCATTTCTGTGCCACACAACTGCCAAGCATAAATCTACCGAGCATGCGGCCGTCGAGCAAACGTTTGCACTCCGTCCTCCCCGAATATGCAGAGATAATTCCCTCTCCCTGCATTTAGACATTTTGAACTTAAAAAGGCCTTCAGCTGAGGGTGAATGAATGCAACACATTTGATGCACGCATGTGTGCATTTAAGGGATCAGCTGGGTTTGCTTTAGTGTTCTTTTAGACTCTGTAAAAAAGTCATTTCTGGAGAGCTGCTTGAGCTTTTGGTGAACAGAAAGTTGAAAATCCCTCACACTGTTTTATTTTCCTCATATTGGAGGCAGGTGTGCAGCGATAGTGCGCTTACTATTCCACATCCTCGTTTATCTTCAAAGATAAAGCCCCAGGCTGCTGTTTATGATGAAAAACACTTTATTTTAATCTGACTTGTCAGTCTCGGCAGCCATGCATTTCAGTGCTTCATGGGCTTTCTTCTTGACCTTGTGACACGCAGCCATTTTTAAAGAACGCTTTGGACATTTTTGGAGGGAAACAGAGATGAAGTGGAGGACGCTCAAGTAGAAAATACAGTTTTTAATCTGTGTGAAGTGACCCGTTTAGTTCTCTATTTCCCTGCAGGTTCTAAATGTCAAATGTCTGTGGTGACGAGCATCAAACCGGCGGTGCCAAAGAACAGAGCAAACTTCTTCATCTTTATGCCACCGTGCAGGTTGGGTTGTTGAGCGCGCTGCAGTCCGTTTTTTGATTTTGTTTGCAGTTACAGGTCCGATTCAGTACAAGATGTCTGGAAACTGACTCTGAGTGACTGAAGCTGACTTTTGCAGTGATGCGGTCTGGTGGTCTGCAGCACCACATTAGGCACTGAGGTCGTGCTGTGATGAGTCAAATTTTGGATTAAATTACAGGATCACATGGGATTCAGGCAGATTTTTTCATTATGCGTTAATTACAGTACCATGGATTTCAAGAGGGCCTGCAGAAGAAGCTGACCAACATCTGCAGTTTTGAGTTCAGGAAGACCAACTCATGCTGCTCAACAATATTTTCCCAGCATTCTTGTGGTGTACCCCAATCCAGTAATCATTTCAATCCAGTAGCCATGCAAAAGCTCAAATATAGCATTTGTTACAGGAAGAAATGCAAAGGAAGAGCAGGGTGGACCCAAGAAGTCAAATTCACTTTGTTGCAATCACACTGCCTATACAAACCAACCAATAACCAGTCAAGCCAATGGCAGCCAGATCGAGGGTCAGCGGAAGAGCACAACAAGCATTGTGCATGCTTCTCAAAGATTTTCCCTCAGATTTTCACACGTCCTCGCCGTGACACCGGACATCGACACGGAGAACTCTGGTTCACCCCGCTCCAGCTGTTGAGGAGAGGGCAACCTTAGGGCAGGGAGATCACTCCTGCCTATCAAGACGAGATGAAACACACAAACACATGACCTGCACATGGACGTACACACAATGGCTCAGCATCAAGCCCATCCCACCTAATGGCCACAACCTCACACTAACGGGCGCTCAGGGAGGCAATGAGGTTTGCCATCATATATCCATGACCCCTGGTTGACTCCACTCCCCCATTCACCTCCCCCTTCATGACCTGGCAATGGTACCCTATTAGGGTGAGACGGGGGAGACAGAAATAGGGATTGGAATCACGTTTGAATGGAGCACTCTGACACAAACACCAGCGCGTTGACGACACAAATCTCCCTTCAAAATGGGGTCAAAGCCGGTGCTCACCCATTTGTTTTGTTTTCCACCTCCCCCCTCCCCTCCCACCCTGCTTTTTACACACTCTCACATTGATAATCATCCGGAGCAACATGCCAATGAAGCATCATTGGAAAAGAGTGATTGAGCGTGGTGACGCTGAAGTCAGTGAACAGACTTGCTCGCTGCTGCTGCAGCAGCGTCTCTGTCAATCTCACCTTCGGGCGGGAAAACCACCAACGCCTCACATTCACATGCTTGGTTTCACTGGCAACTTTGCACATTAAGGCTTTCTGATTAAACGGGGTGGCAGTTTCTAGCGATGAGGTCTTTTACCAAGGGTTTCACAACGAGATGCGCATGGTTTTGTTTTTCACGGAGAGATCTGTGAAAAGGTTGAATTCCAGACAACTTTGTGGAGCCAAGCAGGTCGCTGTGTTCCACCACAACCATATGAGTGTGCAAGTGTGTCCATCAAGCCAGTTTAACACTGCTGCTATAAAACGTACCTAAAATAACATATATAAAAAGTATGTAAATGAAAATTGAGGCAGGAAATGTGATTAAATGCGAGCGTAACTTGAAGGTTCTGATGGAATCAGGCCATTGTGCAGTGCACTTATTTACAAGTGTGTGGTTTAAAAATATGTTTTGGATGTCTGCAGGCATGTTGGACAGATTTGTAAGGGTGTGTGTGTGTTAGCATGTCTTCTGTCTGTCTGTGTTTATGTCTGTTTCTTGGCTCCATATCTCTGTGTGTATGATGTCCATAGCCTTTAAGAGCAGAGGGTAGCAGCGGCTGTTCTCTGTGATCAGGTTACAGAAGTGGGTGTGTTCCCACTCTCCTCTGTCGCCTGCATGTCTGCCTCTCCCTCTTTTTTCTCTGCCTCTCTCCTCCTGGTTAAAAGGGAGCCTGTAGCTTTGCGTCATTCAGACCTCTTCCTGTGGCACTACTACGCACCACCTCTCCTCCGCTCAACTGTTTTTCTCTTCCTTTCTTCTGCCCATCTCCTGACAGGGAGCAGTCCTGCAGCTGCTACACACACCCTGCAGGAAGCTGAGGGCCATGTGACCATCTCTGCCAGCAACCCCTTCCACTGTTTTAGAAAAAGAACAAAAACAAAAAACAGGACCACACCAGCAGCCCACCCAGCATCAATCTGCTGCTGCTGGCCTATGACACAACACACACCTCAAAACCTGCTACACACATCAATTAAAGCAAACCAAAAAGCTGTCCCTTTTAATAAGTGGTAGAAACTACCTTGTAAACCAACTAAACCAGTGTAAACAATACTAATGCTGGACAGTTCTACAGCAGAAGTCCCCACTGAACTGCAAAAATAAAGCATTTATTACTTTTTTTTCTTAATAAATGCAATATATTTATGCAGACTCCCTTATTATCAACATCAATCTACAGGTGTGGAGCACATTTGAACACAGCACTTTTTTCTCTTTTGGATTAGGTGCATGCAAAGATGGTACCTTGTCTTTTTCATGGGGCAACAACCGTACAGGTGGCAGTGAATCCAGTGACACTGGCCCAGTCCCATCATCTATGGAGCTGTTGCGGCTGACCAGCTGAAACAGCAGCCCCTGCTTGACGACACGTCCGTGGGCCACCGCCCTCTTCAGGGCCACCCTCAGCTGCTGGTGGAAGATGCCAGGGCCCATGGAGCCACTGCCAGACAGGTAGGCTGCCACGTCGGCCTGACACTTCAAAAAGCGTTCAATGTTCTTTAAGCCGGAGCCGCCCGGCTCGTGGAGCCCCTCCAGGGCTCGCTTGATCAGCTTGTTCCAGTCAAGTCCTGGTTTCTTCCCCGAATGGGAGTGAGAGCTTCCACCGACACTGCTGCTGCTACTGCTGCTGCCACCTCCACTGGCGCTCCCGCTCCCTTTGGCCTTGGCCAGGGCCAGGCGGCCAGGGTTGTCAGGGTCCTTGTAAGAGTTGAGACCTTTGTTGGTGACCTTAAGGATAGTGCCGTCCTTCACGCTGAGCTCCAACTGCTCCAGAACCGTTTTGCGGTCCAGACCATGAGACATGGACACTGCATTGCAAATGCGTTCCTCTGATGGCCGCTGCTTCTGCTTCTTTATCTTCCTGATGGCCTCTAGGATCCATTGAGTATACGTCGGATTGGCCAGTTTCACCATGACGGCGGTCTGAGTGGGCGCAACGGCTGCAAGGCCTCACTGCAATGACCACACGGGAAAAGGGACCGTAAGCCAAGGAAACGCGTGGCCTGCGCCGTAGCGCCGCCGACTCCCCTCTTTGCCCTCTATCTACCGACTATCCCTTGTCCTGGGGTCGCACTGAGAGTCCCTCAGAAGCAGAGTATGAACAGCACGGTAAGGAACAGCTGACCATAGCACAAATCCCGTGAGCCAAACCTCCACCTGGCAAAGATGTGCTGCTACCCAGCACCCACTCCTCGCCAGAGAGGCTCCCCTGGCGAGAAGCAGGGCGAGTGAAGAACGTCGGGATGGAACGGGTTTATCAGCACCTCAAATTCCCGTGGCACACAATTTTGGGGGAAAAGGGGCGCAGAAAGCACAGATTTAAGGGTATTTTCCACCGTCTCTTCAAAAAAAAAAGCAAAAAAAACTAAAAACAAAAAAAAAAAAACACTTATGTGTGATCCAAAGAATCAGTTCATTCAGTTTCTTGTCTGTTATGTTCTTGGCAAAAAAAAAAAGACCATTCACAGTAGTCTCCAAGTTGAGTGAGTGTTTGAATATGTTGATGAGAAAATTTCCCTGTGCCGTTCTTCTGTACTTCTCTCTCTTGCCTTCCCCTCTTCAAATAATCTGGGATTCCTTATTGCAGGATGACAGATTTCACAGCCAGGAACAGTCACTGTTGCCTCCTATTGTGCTTTGGTAGCTGAGAAACCCTGCACAAAGACAAAGAGACACAGATGTTAGTATTTTTAACAATCATCTCAATAAATCTGCAAAAATATGGACACAAATCTGTTTAAACGCATCCCAGTACTTAAGGGCAGACCACCGTCGCTGTCCCGCTAGACAACATAACATTTCTGACCTAGAAGGCACAACTGGGACAGTCACAACAAAACAAAGCTGAAATGGTGAAGAGCAGGGCCAAACAATCACCTAAAGGGGCCTATACTTTGAACCTTACAACACAGACATCAGCATGGAAGCTCCGTGAGCATAAACACGACACGAGGTGTCGCATCAAGACAGAAATGATGAGTTCTATCAAGATGAACATCAACATCAAACGAAGGACTGAACAGCAGGTGACCATGAGGAAAGTCTGCTGGAACACACCATGGCTGCTCACATAAACATGTTACAGTCAAAACACACTATTGCAAATCTCAGCCAGGGGGGCTACTTTAAAAAAAATCTCAGTCACATAAATGATCCACGGTGTCACCAGGTTCCCGTAGTGCCGTTTACTCCCTCTGGGTGATATAAAAACAGCTTTATATTTGACATATTTGACAACAGTCTTATATCTGACAGTATAATATTTGATAATTGTACCTGACAACAACAGTCATATTTGATAAAAAACAGTCCTAAATCTGATAACAACAGTCAAATTTGATAAAAACAGTCTTATATCTGACAACAACAGTCTTATATTTGATAAAAACATTCTTAAATCTGACAACAACAGTCACATACTCTATAAAAACAGTCTTATGTCTGACAACAGTCATATCTGACAACAACAGTCTTATATTTGATAAAAACATTCTTAAATCTGACAACAACAGTCACATACTCTATAAAAACAGTCTTATGTCTGACAACAGTCATATCTGACAACAACAGTCTTATATTTGATAAAAACATTCTTAAATCTGACAACAACAGTCACATACTCTATAAAAACAGTCTTATGTCTGACAACAGTCATATCTGACAACAACAGTCTTATATTTGATAAAAACATTCTTAAATCTGACAACAACAGTCATATATTCTATAAAAACAGTCTTATGTCTGACAACGGTCATATCTGACAACAACAGTCTTATATTTGATAAAAACAATCTTAAATCTGACAACAACAGTCATATCTGACAACAACAGTCTTATATTTTATAAAAAGTCTTAAATCTTCCAACAGCAGTCTTATATCTTCCAACAGCAGTCTTATATCTTCCAACAGCAGTCTTATATTTGATAAAAACACTGTTACCTGTGATTAAAAACAGTGTTAAATGTGACAACAGTCTTCCCGCTAACAGCTGTTGTTAGCAGGCTAGCGCGGGGGCTAGCCGAGCGGCTACCTCCGCTCGCTAACTCCAAACGTAAACAGCCCCAACCCTCACAATGGCCCGTCCTTCCCCCCCTCCAAGCACCACCAGAGCCGCCGCCACCAGCACCAGCACCGCCGGAAGCCCCCCCCAAAAAAAAATCAAAAAAAAAAATCACGCCGCCGCACTGCAACAGCCGGCCGAGAGCACCGCGGGCTGTGGATGTCACGTCCGCCGGAGCCCCCCCCCGGCCTCCCGGACGGCACAAAGCAGCCCCGGTCTCCCCCCCCCCCCCCACCCCGCTTCAGCAGGCGAGTGCGGGACCGTGGGGGTCTGCTGGGGACGGTGCTCGGGGGGAGGGGGGGGTTTGGTGGTGGTGGGGAGCTTGGGGATGGTGGTGGTGGTGGTGGTGGTGGAGGGGGGGGGCGCGCTCCACCTCCGACGGCCCGCCCACGTCGCGCTCCGGCCCCGCGGTGCAGCGGAGGCAAGGCCGCTGGAGCGGAGCAGCTAGGCCTCTCCCCCCTTCCTTCCCTCCCTCCCTCCCTCCCTCCTCCCCCCCACCCTCCTCCACGGTCACCATCCCTCCGTACCCCGCTCTCCCTCTTCCCCCCCCTCACCCACACCCCCACCCCCCTCCTGGAAGCCCGAGCGGGTCCGGTTCTGCTTTGCCGGAGCGCGGCTGAACAACGGGCGGGCGGACGAAGCCGCCGTCGCCCCCCGCCACCACCAACACACACACACACACACACACACACACGCCCCCCCCCTTTAGTCCTCCACGACCCCAGGGTGGACCCCTGGCCGGTACTCACCGGGATCCCGTGCCGAGGCGGCGAGGAGAAGGTGCCGAAGCGGCGCGGAAGGGAGACAACAACAAGCCTGAAAATGCAGCCACAGAGCGGAGGCTCCGGAGCCGACGCCATCTTTGAGTGAAACAGGAGCGAGGCGGGTGGGGGAGGGGGGACCGGCAGGCAGGGCCAAGGGACCGTCTGCCTGGTTCGAGGCGAAGATCCAGGGGGAGACAAATTCACTGCAAGGCGTAAGGAGGAGGAGGAGGAGGTGGTGGGGGGGGGTAGGCGAGGGCGAGGAGGGGCGGCGGTGTGCTGTTGCTATGAGAGGGGTGTGGATATTGCTGGAACATATGAAGTGGAAGAAAGGGACAGATGGCGGTGGTGTTGGAGGGAAGGGGGAAAAAGAACGCGGAGAGGAGGCGCTCTCCGCTGTAAGAGGAGGGGGGGGGGCCAAGGGAGCGTCCGCATTTTACGCAGCTGTTGTGGAAAAAAAGAAAGAAAAAGGCAGCGAGCGCGCCTTCGCGTTAGAGGGTATTTAAAGATCAACCCCCTCCACACTGCAGTATTTCATAGCTGCTGTGGGTTTTGTGAGCTGAAATTGGGAGACGACTCTCGCAGATCTGGCCCCCGGGTGGCGAGCAGAGGTTGCTCCTTGGATTAGAGTCCACGACAAGGCGTGTTATTATCTGTCTGGGGGGGGTTCACGGATGCACCTCACATCATTCCATTAAACAGGGTTATCCTTCCAGCAGGAAGAAAATCAGCATGTCAAATGACTGCAGCAGCTCTGCTTTACGTTTCATTAATTAGTGGCTGTCACAAAAAAAATCCTTCTGTGTGATTTATCTTTGGAGAAGAATCCTCGAAGCTCTTGGTGTAAAAATGATGCTCTGCATAAATGCATTTGAATTTGTACTGTGGATTTAAATAAACCTTTAAGGATTGAGTTCAGTATCTTATAACCAGCCTGCAAAATGTTTTTGCAGACTCAATTCCAGCATCACAGGCAGGTTCCAATGCACGTGTCTACATTCTGCTGGCAATTTAGTTTTTCTTTTTTATTGTAAGCTGATGCATAAAACTCCCCAAGTGGAAATTAAATTATCTGCAGCTTTGTGTAAAATGGCGTGCACAGTTCAGTCCTCAGAGGCAGATTATTGAGTCTTCCAGGGAGCAATTAGGCTGGAGTATTCCCATGTTAGTGGTGCTGTGTGTGAGGATGAAGCACTGTCAGCAGCATGGTGGTCAAAGAAAACTGCTAAGGTCACACTTTACTCGCTGTGTGCCTCACACTTCTTTTGGGGATGGATAAATAACGCTCTGGTGACACGGCACTAATTACGATTAACAGAAGTGTTATTACACAGATGAATAGTGTGAAGCGTGAAAGCTATTAGCACACCTCCTGAGGACTTACATATTATATGAGTGTGTACAGTAGCCCAGCTAACAGATGGACAGTATGCAGAGAAAGCTTGCTCCACATCCATCCTTCCTTGCTCATAAATTAATAATGTTGTGTGCTATAATGCACTGCAGAGGCCATGTTAGGCAATCCAGAACAAAGTCATGCAGTTAACAGGTGCTGAGCACCGGGGTGAAAGTGTCAGGAGCCGCTACATTGTAATTATCAGACAAATCTATTGATTACCAATTAGGAAACGTGACAACCCAAACACTTAATTATTCATGTAAGAGTGCTGTCAATGTCCGTGTTAAATACATAACATTTCTTCACATTAAATCTCCTTTTACAAGATGTTGAATTATGCATTACAACGCATTTATTATTAGATGGGAAAAGGGGCTGTTGTTTTTCTCATAACCTCATTCCTGAGTTGCTTCTAGCTGCAGTTAGACCAGCTTTGGATTAGCAGCATGCACGAAAACCCATATTGTCTAGTTGCCTTAAATAGATTGATAGATTAGTAAAAATCACTATTTTCACATTAAATAATGATACACTTCTCTTTTGTTTCATTTATTTTTGAACCTTTTTGATCAATATTTACACTTTCCAGTGTTCCAGTGCTTCACTCTAGGACCTTTGGTTTATATTCTGGTGGAGGCGTAATCCTTATCTTCCTTTCAGCACCATAATCCCTTCTTCCTTTAATTTCTATTCTCTGGGCATCCACCTGCTCGGGGCCCTCAGCCCCCTCCAAACTGCCCCGTCCACCTGCCCCTGCAGCCCCCCTAAATCCCCCTCCCTCCTTCTCTCTCTCTCTCTCTCTCACACACACACACACACACACACACACACACACACACACACACACACACACACACACACACACACACACACACACACACACACAGTGCACCTGATACACATGGTGTCTGTCCCCTCTTAGCTGCATTAATTCTACTTCACACTGCATGATTTTTAATCTGATCCTCCTCTTGCTCACGCTGTGACTGTTGTTATCGTTGTACGTGCAGCTTGTGGGTGCATGCTTTAGCTGATCACTTTATTTTGAGAACAGGGAGTAAAAATACTGACCCTAAATACACCAAGCAGATTCAGGTGGGTGTTTGATCAATTAACTCTTCAAGAAGAATTATAGAAGATTACATATAAAATGATTAATTGAAAACTACTATCAGAACCGCACGTTCTAATGGGGCATCCCACTGACCTCAGTCAGAGAGTTCCATTCCAAAGTGGGTAATGACTCACTGATAGCATTGTTATAAGAGACAGTAAGATAGTTTGGGTGTAGTAAACAGACCATAAACAGTATAATTTATGGCTGATCCCACTGCAGCGGAGACAACATATCAAATGTCACTATCAGGATCCATTACACATCTACCTTTGCACCACTGTTGCCAGATTGCACCATAAGAAGCTCAACACCACCTCACGTTGAAGTGCGAGTAGCTACTTTTACACTGTCCACCTTTAATAAGGGTGTGGACGCCTGACCCTTCTCTATAGAACCCTCTGGATGCTGAGCACAGACAATCTGAGCACACCTCCTTTCTGACTTCCTGTTTTGTTCCTTGATGACCAGAATGCTGCGCTCACATTTCCACTCAGTGTCCAGGGCAGGTTTTTTTTTGTTTTTTTCATCTGTGTTTCCTGCTGTGTCTGGCAGGCTGCCAAGCCCCAAACCCATCCCAACCATCTCACTACCAACCCCCCACCACCACCACACACCACACACCACCACCCAAACCTCCAACTCCACACACCCCCCCAGCTGAAACACACAACGGAAATTTCCAGGGCCTGTCCACCCGAGACTGTGCCCCCACCGTGTCCAGCGACCCTCACCCCATCCAGACCCCGGCCCCCCCCTCACCTCAAGCACAGGGGGACAGGGAGCAGCAGGGAAGTGAAGGCAGCCACCTTCAGCTCCTCCCTCAAACCTGCCCTCAGACCCCAGAAGAGCTCCAGCGTGTCCACATTAACATGTCGGGCGAAGATGGAGGCACTTGTTAATGAACTGTCCCGATAAAAAAGGAAACGTTTCCTGCATCTTACTGAAGGATGTGATTCAAGGTCGAGGAGGTTCTGTTGAATCAGGCCTCTTCACAACCAGACAGACAACAATCAGGAAACACAATATAGTGACTGACAAGAGCAACAAAGAAGGCTCAGAATACTGAGCTTAAACCGCTCTACAAAAACAGCTTGAGTGGTAAATCGCTGCTGTAAGTCTCAACAGCTGATTAATATAAATGGAGCTGACGCAGAGAAACACTGCAACATATAGATTATGTAATAAAGCAGCAGCAGGACAATAAAGACAACAATAAACAATGTTTAAAATGGGCCAGATCTACCGTTGTTAATCTCTCTATTAAACTATGAAAATACTTCTGTTCAGAATTAATGACATAGTTATATATTTAAGAATATTAATGTTTGAAATAGTCTGTGAGGCTGAGCAACGGCAGCTGAATACATAATTCAAAAGAAGTAACTTCCAGTAACGTGGTAACAGACTGGCATTGCATTCAGTACAGAGATGAAATAATTTCACCAAATATGACGGATGCCATGTCTTCTAAATAAAATAAAAGAGAACCACTATGTTTACATCCTCACTGAGAATAAACTCTGGGAGTGTGTAAATTACTGTGTAATGAAAGTGGAATTAACTGAGAAAAGGGCTGTTGTCCTCTTTCTTTAACAAGCATTTAGAGAGGAAAAACAGTTGATTTATGTGGTAAGAGTTTCTCCGCAGAAGTTTTCATTCGCTCTCAGACAACACGTTGCCTTTGCTGTTCTGGTCCCCGGACCTCCCACTCTCTGGGCTCCTTCTCCAGTCAGTCCTGCAGCTCTGCGCTGTTTGCAGAGCAGGATGCACGGCAGACAACAATGCTGCCTCCACAGCTCCCTCACAAACACACATTCCTGTGGGCCTGCTGCTGCTGGTGGAGGTGGCGGCGGCGGCAGGGGAACTTAACCTCTGCAGCTCAACAGGCTTTGTCTCATGTTCCCCCCACCTTCCATCCCTCCCGTCTGCAGCCCCCCACCACCTCAGCCACCATCTTTTGACACAACAAGCCTTTTCTCAGAGCAGAAAGGGAACACGAAGACCCCTTTTAATTGCTTCCATTAAGATTCGGGAGCGTGATTGATGTTAAAAAAGACGGGAGATGCTGGTTAATGGGCGAGCCAACACAAATGACCTTGATTTCATCAATATGAGCCGTGCAATATATATTAAAAGCCGTTCAGTTTGCAGTCATCTATATTAATGGCAGCACTTTCAGATTACTGCAGGGTAATGAGGGCAAAAAAGTGTACATTCCCATGAATGATGAGCCCTCCACGGTCGCTCTAAATTGCATTACAGAGGCTGTAATGATCAGTGTTGTTATTATGTAAACGCTGGTGAATCGGTTAATCATTCAATACGCTCTCTAATTGAATAATTAAATTCTGCCCTGTGTAAAGATATGCTGTCTGTCTCCCCCCACCCCCTGAGCTGGCACCCGCAACAGATGGAGCGTGTTACGCAATCACATCGGTGGAAACTAGGATCGCTGAAGACCCCGAGAGACGTCAAGGCAGAAAGGCTTATGAGGCGACAGGTGACAGTGACGGAGGGTGGGACGAGCGGAGACGCAGACGACCTGAAGAACAACCTGCTACAGAGAGCGAGGGCGAGCTCACCCGTCCACAGACTCACTTCCTGCCCGGAAACAGACGCCAGTGGAGAGGATAACAACGCCGTCACGCTCATCTCACGGACTGAAACCTGGACTAGGGACAGTTTTATCCCCCTCATTTCAAAATATTGGAGTTTTTCCATCAGGTTCGGAAAATGAAGCCAAGAAAATCATCTCCAAACAAGCGAGTGCGATGAGCGTGAACTCTATTATCTCTGCTTGGTGGAAGTAATAACGCACGTGCTTCGTTGTCATTTCTCTCTCCCCATTAAGTGACACCACTTCACCCATTCTGGGGATTGAAGATGATTTAAGTCAGCTGTGGGAAGTGGAATCGACCCTGGAAATAATTGTCAGAGGCGCGTGCGTGACATGCAGAGGTGCATTGGTATTTGAGAGAAAACCATTAAGCTGCACGTCCCTGAACTGGAGCTGCAGGAGAGACTCCACTCCAGCAGAAACCATCATCAGCGCGGAGGAAAGAGCTCCCTGCAACTTAAGATGCAAATAATCTGCCTGTCAAAATGAGAACGCGAAAAAGTCAAATACATGCAAACACAAGCAGAGAAAGTACACCCACTGAGGGTGACAAGTCATAAAAGGCGCCCGATCAACAACCGCCAAGAATCGAGGGCCTTCGGAGGTCACGGGTCCCAAGCCCGCTGCAGCAGACGGGCCCCTGGAGGCAGAGAGCCCCCCCCTGACCCCCACAATCACAACATCCCCTCTGAGGGCAGATCAGCAACACACTCAGGGAGCTGTGAGGTCATCGACGGTGACTCCATTTACTTAACACCGACCCAACACCTGCCCACTCAGCCTGGCCCGCCCCTCACCCTGCACATCTCCAGCGGGCCACCTCCACCCCCTTAACCCAGGTGGAGCACCAGGACCTCTGGGTGGAAGGAACATGGCAGAACTCCGAAAGATGAAAGGTTTTCAGCACAGCAGTAAAATAATGAAAAAGCATAATAAATGATCCCACGCAGGGGTGCAAGATACAGCCGTTATCGCAGTTAATTGATGATAATCCTTTCAGATCCTTTTGGGGGGGGGGGCGCCGTTCCTGATGATCTCTGACAGGAAGCTCTGATGACAGCGCGTCTTTCTTCTCTTAATCATCCACCTGTGCGCGCCGCTAATGACCATTCCTGGCTTTAGCTGCTGGTGGACGTGGCGCTGGGGGCGGAGCATCTGTTGCATCAAGTCATCCGGGAGCACGGGAGGGCGGAGTCAGAGCTCCACTCGGCTCTTTGATCTGACGTCTTCTCTGTTTTTGATCCCATTTACTGATTTAGATCCTGATGCGACCACCGGTCTGACTGAGCCGTGGCGTCTTGGCCCCCGCCCAGCCTCCCGCCTCGCTGCTTTTGGCCGGGGCTGACAGCAGAGGAGAGTTTCTTTTATTCCGTTTTTGACTTTCCCCTAACGAGCCTGCGATCATAAATATTCGATGTTCATTCTTTACGTCAGCCGTTTGGAGCTCTGGTCCAGGTCGGCCTCCCAGGTCCTCTGGCACAAGCCTGGCGTTGTCCTGGGGGGGCTTCCAGCCTCAGTGTAGAACACAGAGCTCCTCTTCAGGGATTCCTTCAACAGGCAGCCATACTTCTTGTCTTCCAGTTGCCATGGCACTCTGCCTCCTTCCTCTGGAGACACAGTATTGATGATGTTGGCTCTGCAGCTCCGCTCAGGACCGCTGCAGTTCAGCTCATTTGGACTAATGGATTCGGAGATCTGCGAACATTTGAGAGCGTTCCTTTTCCACGCGCAGCCTGTGCAGAAGGTCAGCAACCCACCACCCTGTTGCACAACTGACAGGCTCGTCCACACCCAGAGGGGACGCATGTGTGCTGGAATGTGAACATTTCAGCAGGTTATCTGTTTAAGGCAGGAGGTTCTCTCTGTGGAGAAATGAATAGCCAAACAAAAGAGTCATATTCTGGAATAAAACCTCCTGAGCAGATCAAATATAAGCCATCGGCCTAAACAGTAACAGTCTGCAAATAGTCCCTTTCGCAATACAAATTGAAATAATCTCTTTAAACATAAAGGTTTATGCAAAGTAATCCCTTAAATACACTGATTAGTTGCAGCGTCTCCGCTTCAAAGTTGAATTTTTCCTTCCTGTGTGATTTTTCCGAGTAAACAGAAGAAGCGCTAACATCTCACGACTCAGGAGGAGACTGGACTGAGTTCAGACATGCCCAGACCGCAGCTCTCTACACGCCACTGGGAAAAACAGTCCATGTTAATCTGAGCAAAAACCACGCACCATCAGGCAAATGATAGCCGATATAACATGCTTGACCAGTCAGAGGTTAACTCCTGAAGGATCCTCCGTGCAGGAGTAATCTTTTTCGCTTAAATCAGACTCTGCCAGAG
This sequence comes from Lagocephalus sceleratus, assembly GCA_911728415.1. Lineage (NCBI taxonomy): Eukaryota > Metazoa > Chordata > Actinopteri > Tetraodontiformes > Tetraodontidae > Lagocephalus > Lagocephalus sceleratus. Next base: position 9,625,383 of record CAJVRN010000237.1, on the reverse strand, counting down.
CAATACGAATTTTAAAAAGGCGGGGTGATGCATCAGGAGCAGTATCACACCCAAAAGCCTCTTGAATTTATCTCTGCTGACTCCAGGTCAGACGGGGCGCCTAGCGCTAACATCTTTAATTGGGAGCGTGATGTCCTGTTTCAGGAGACTGAAGCTGACCTTCGACGCGGCTGAGCAACACTGACCCAACCTCACGCGCTGGTGCAATGCCCGAGCCATGTCCTCTGTGGCGCGTCTCAGTAAAGGCAGTTAAAAACGCCCCAGCGTCGGCGACAACAAACAAGTGTTTGTGCCAGCTCCACGTGCAGACTGTAACAAGGCGCAGGTGCTGCATGGACGCCTCCACCAAAAGCAGCTTAAGGGTGTCTTGTTGTTGGCCTGCCTTTGTTTGTTGCCCCTCCTGCTGCCTTCGGCTCCGCGGGACGGTGCCGAGCGCCTCGGAGCATCGATAATAGAGGAGTCACAGCATCGAGCCGAGAATGGGCCGAGGCAGCGGGACAACTTAATACCATTCAGACACTAATTAACTAATTAAAAGACCAAAGTCTTTAAATCTGGGAACACAAACAGCTGATTACGCCGCTTTGTGTCGGCGCAGAAAGTGCTCGTCGGTTTAGAATGAACCGTAAAATCTGGAGTACAGTGAGTGTGAAATCTTCCAGCTCAGCCCGGATTTATCAATGAGATCAACGCTTCTTATCGCCGACAGCGACACGCGCCCGTAAAGGCCTGATTTAAGCGCGCTCCTCGGCTGGCTTCGCGCGCGCAGGGGCCGGGCGGGTCGGCGACCGGCGACTCGGGGCCCGCAAGGTCAAACTCATGAAGCCGGGAGACGAGGGCAGGGCGAGCGGAAAGATATAGAGCAGGGGCAGGTTCAGTGGAAAGAAATGGACTCCATTTTCGTAAGTCCTCTTTCCAGCTGTCAGCCGCGCTCCCCCTGTCCCATGGGGGGTTGCCACGGTGATAGGAGGCCACATGTCTTGGGGGCGTCGTTTCTGGTCAAAGGAGCCCATTGTTCTTGTGTTAAGCCGTCCTCAGTGTGCCCGTCTGCCAGGGACGGGGGGCTTCGGCTTCACACCCCTCACAAAAACAGTCCACACCCTGTTGTGTGGAGGTGCAAGACGCACAAAGACCCTCACAAGTCTTCATATCTGACAGTGCGCGGCGGTGCGCGCGCGGGGAGGCAGCCATAACTCAGGCGAATGACTCTATGAAGGCAAACACACGCGTGCTGAATGAGGGGTCTTATCTGCTCTGCTGATATCGTCCTGTGACCTCTTTTAAGGCTTAAATCAACAGCTGCAGCTCCGCTCGCCGGCCGGCAGATGGCGCACCGCGTCTACCCGCTGCTGCACGGGAGCCTTGTCCATCATTTGTCTCCAGAGCAAATCCAGAGGAGACGCTCAAAGCCCTGGAAACCTCTGGTGTCCTTCAGACGATTGACTCAAAGATGGCGTGGAGTCAATTATGTGGTGATGGAAAGATTACAGCCATGCATCATTCTGGGAGCCAATTTTCCAATGTGAACTGAATGTGAAATTCAATTTGTTAGCGCTCCTTCTCCCTGACAGATGGAAGTGGAGCTGATTTGAATCTGAGACTGTTGGATTCTGAGGTGAGGGGTTAATTTTTTTTTTTTTCTTTCGTGTCCCATCACGTTTGAATTTAAAACGCAGCTCGGTCATCGTTGGTGGACGCTGGATGTTTTTTTTTTTTTATTGAGAGTGGTTAAATGACAACGGGCTTGTTAACCTAGGTTTTACTCCTGCCAAGGTCGCAGTTAAACAGCAGGAAACAATGTGACGCAACATCCGTAATGTTAAAACAATCTTAAAACTCACATGTTCTTGCCTGAAGAGAACAAAAAGGTAAAAAAAAAAAATTCAACGACGGATGGAGGAAGCAACAGTCATCTTCATCCGTTTGACAAAAGCAGATATCGACTCTGAAATGCTCGATATGGAGAGTTTGGAGGACGAGAGTGAAGACGCTACGATTACCAGTTGAGTGGCTGAGTATTGATCAGGTGGTGGCAAGAACAGATGATTTGGCTCTCCAAGTATTGAGTGTCTGGGTTAGTGGAGGGAAACTGGGTACAAATTACAAGTCTGTTCTAATAATTCACAGGAAACAAAGCCGTCAATATTTTAGTCAATGATCTCTGGATGATCATTAGTCTTATAAACACAGGGCAGGTATTGATGAAGTATATTGGGTTAGAGCTATAATGTCTCCTCAGAGAGGGAAGGAGTAGCAGCGCTGAGCCGGCGGCCTCTGGTCTTCCTTCGCACCTCCCTGATGGAGTCTGGAGAGGTCCAGGGCAGCCAGGCCAGCCCCTCCGTGCTCTGGGCTGTGCTGCGATTCCTCAGGCTGCGGCGCACCGAGCGCTGCCCCCTGCTGGCCACAGGTTTGAACACGTCCTCCAGGTTGAAGTCGGCCTGCCAGGGGGCCAGATCCACCCCGGCGGCCCCGCCCTCGTCCCGGCCCTCGGAGCTCGACGGCGGCGCATGCTGCTGGTCCGCCTGGACCTCCTCGACGGCGCCACAGACGGCGTCTGCGTGCTGCTGTAGGTCATCTGCAGAGCGCCTCTTGCCCGTTCCCCGCCTTTCATTGTCGGAGCTCTCAGCTGAAGGCGGACGGGGTGAAGAGGCTGCGTGCAGAGCAACGGGACCCTCTAATGTTTTATCAGAGCTGGAGCTGCACGCTTCCACGGGAGCCTGATCCAGTGTAGGATCAACGGCTCTGTGCTCAGGCGCCGTGTGAGCGAGGCGGGCTTCCCCCGGTGCTTCGGGGCTCGCGGTTGTTTGGTCTTCACAGTGCTCATCCTTCGCTCCTCCTGCAGTCACCGCATTGAACTGGACATCAATGGCCACGCTGGACTTCTCCTTCAGTTCTGCCCGTTTGTTGTCTGTTGCCATGGCGACTTCTGGACCACAGCGATAACACGCGTCGGAGTCTTCAGCTGGTTCTTCTGCCGCAGCAGGTTCACTCGTACTCTGACTGTCTGCTGTCATCTTAAAGTCCATGTCGGCCTCGTCATCTGAGGAGAGCGGGAGAGAAATTTAATCTAGCAAATATATAAAATCCGGCATTTTGCCATCTACACCACAAGGACTAATCATGTCTTAAAGTACAGCGATGTTTTCCTGCATGTTACCTGTGCAGCTGGCAGACTCGCTCTCTGCTGTGGGAGGCTGGATAATGAAGGAACGCCTCTCCTTTATGGGGCTCAGAGTCGGGTTCTTGGAGGCATACGCCCGCGAGCTGTACAGCGAACGGTCCACCTCTTTGTTCCACTTGCGAGCGGCTGCTGAAGTCTGCGGTGAAAACATGAAGTCACTCAGTTCCACCTGTGAAATCTCTTCTGCTGAGATGTCTTGTGCATCTAATCGATATTGTCAATGGGAGTTTAAAAGACCTTCTGTAACACCAATGACCCACAGCTGCAGAGACATGTCTTATTTTAGTGTTTCTGACTTGTAATTTACATCAGGATGAGTTCAAATGTATGTTTTGTTCTTTTCGTATTCACTGGTCGCAGCAGCTCATGGTCCAACTCCAGTGAGGTGTTGGAGCTCCATCAAACAAACGGCCAACAAACATGGTCCACAGCCTCACCTTCATCTTCCTACAGGCCAACCTGGCAGCAGAGCGTGAGGACCTCTTCACAGGCCCGACCTCCTCTGACTGCTGAGAGACAGGAATATAAAGGATTAGATAAACCTCCTCTTTGTCAATAATAAGTGGATATACTCAGACATGCTCATGTTCACATCCACTTTTATTAAATTGGAGATTCAATGAAAGCATATTATCACTCGTGATTTAAAGAGATCATCAGAGTTGAGGCGGAGACACGGACCTCTCTCTTCGTGCTGCTGCTCTCAGACGGAGCCTCAGAGGCAGAGTCACATTCTGGTGCTGGCCGCTGCAGGATTAGTGGGGGGGGGATGTCCCAGTATGAGCATCACCCATGGAATATCTAACATGTCTCCAGAACAGCTCCAATGAAAAGAGGAAGGATGGCTGACCTTTTTCCTTTTGGTTCTTCGCTGGGCTGCCGCTTCAACAGTGGCTTCAGGCTGTGTCTCTGGTTCTGGTTCCAGCTCATCCATCAGACGGAGTGTGCCGGGATCAGTTTCAGACTCTGAGGGGGTCAAGATCAAAGCTGTGACTTTGAGGTCTCCCACAACAACAAGAGACAGTCATAGCGCAGTTTAAAAGTTGCTGCACGCGAGTGTGAATCTGGGCCTGCTCATATCAACATTGAAAAATGAGGATTGTCACTGTGAGAGAGAAGACGGGTCAGCACCTCTCTGGGTCTGACAAAGAGACTCCTCGAAGAAGGCAGCATTCAGGTTTAACGGCTGGGCATCCAACATGTATTCTGAAAAGGTAACAGAGGGAAAATTCTGTTGGTCAGACACAATAATACCGAGTCTGTAACTCAGAGGATGAATGATTCATGTGAAACCTGCATCCAGCGTCTCCAAGTCGATCTCTTCTGTGGATGGGAAAACAATCTGCAGAGAAAACATTCAAAAAAAATAAAATCATTAAAGTTGACTCACACATTGAGTCTCTTAAGTGCGGGAAGAGGGATGAAAGAGCCTACCTTGCCCTCGTCCTCGCCGTCCACTCCCTCCGACCTCCTTCTGTGGGTCCCAAGCGTAGGTGAGGCCCCCAACGTGGAGGGGCTGCAGGGGTCTGCTCCAGGCCTCTGCCTTTCAGACTCGCTCTCGCTCGCTTGCGGCGTCTTCAGCACCGAGCGCAGCATCAAGCCCCCGCCTGGCGTCGGTGCCCGACCTGGTGTGCCTCCCTTCCTTAACGGCGTACTGGGAGGCAGGGTCTTATCAAAGAACTCGGGGGAGAGTGGAATTCCAAAGTGCACGTTCTTTTTCTTCTTAACTGCAGGTCGCATACAGTGAACAAACAGTGAATGAAATATATTTTTACTGTCACAAAAGGACAATAAAAAGAAACCCTCACGATTCTGACTGATTCATCCTGGAAAAGATGAGACTTTCTAAAGCTTTGGTAGAAGAATGGGGAACAATATTGATCGCAACCCATTAGAACAGCTCTTCATCAAGCTACTTTTATATCATAAATTCTGAGGATTATCATGTTTTGTAGTTCCTGTCCAGCAGCAGCAGCCTCAGAGGTTAAAGCAGCATCAAAGTCCAGTTTCTCTGACATGGCTGCAGGCAGCTCGGTGTTTACCTGCAGGCTTTGTGTCCAGCTGTGTAGAGGGAGGGGAGATGTTGATGGAAGACGGAGGCTGGAGTGATGCAGCTGCAGCTGAAGTGCCAGGTGAAGGCTGGACGGAGCGTTCAAACACACTCCCCTGTGGTGAGAGAGGACATGAGAGCTTCCGTTCTGCTGAGCTAAAGCCAACAGGAGAACAGCAGCCTGACCGTTCTGTTATCATCACAAACACAGAATCTGGACTATCTTTTTGGTGTAATGTAAATGTTGCTTTTGGGCCCCAGTGTGTAGAGTTACATTAAATATTTTAAGATGTTGAAAATAGTGTTTTCACTGCAGGGTTAAATGTATTCTGCGACTCAGAGGCATTATTTGTTTTCTGCTGCAGTATCACCAAACACTCCAGTCTTCCTCTGTTGTGCACACAGGATTTAGCTCCATGCGCACGTGTGTTATAGTCTGGATTAACAACTAACCTGTTGGCTCTCAGGAGGGGAGGAGAGCTGGAGGTCAAAGAGTCGAGGGGGAGCTGGGGGTGTAAGCTCAGCCTGGGCCGCGTCCGCACCCTCACAGGACGGCGGCGCTGCTTGTGTCGCCGGCTTTTCCGGCTCCTGTGGATATTCATTGAATTCACATTGTTTTCATAAATAAGAATGCATCAGACTGCTGTGCTGAGAATAAACATCAAACTGGATTTTGTACTTGTAACTGTAACATCTAAAGCCTCAGCCAATGTCATGAGAACAGAAGTGAAGCAAACACACTTTGTTTTGTTGAGTTTGTTTTTCTGTTTTTGGATGCCTGCTCCTGAAACATCCGAGTACACAGAGTAAAAGCTTTTGCTTCAATTATTTATGGCAGTCAAGTAAAGTTCACAGTGGATGGGTACCTCCTGCTCCCCCTCCACCCCCAGACTCCGGGAGAGGACAGGAACCTTGGTGTCTGTCATCTCAAAATGGCAGCTTTGAGACCGATCAAGCCGCCTCCTCTTGGATGACGGCAGCGTCGCTCCGGACGGGTAATTCTCCTTCTCTTGTTCCATTTCCTGGTCGTGACTGTCCCCATCTGACAAACATGCAAGAACAAAAACAAATACATGAAGGCCCATTAAAAGCAAAAACACAAAAGCAACTTTAAATCAAAGTTTATTTTAAAAGAGAGAGCAGGGACTGCGTTTAGATGACGTCAGCATTCAGCCTCAGCTACACTATTATTAATCTAATGCTTCAGATGGCTGACCCCAGACATCATCAAGAAGGCTCCTGGCATCTATCCTTGAGTGCAAAAAGAAACTATTCATCTTATGGGCGCGTGGCAGCCTCACCAGACAGATCATCTCCTGTCCCGACGCATCCTCCAGAGCCGCTGTCCTGCCTTGGCATTAGAACGCAAATCTGACTTTCTTCGGCATCCATCAGGTTCTGGAACGAGGCCATCTTCTGCTTCAGCGTAGAGGCGACCCGCAGCTGGTTGGAACGGTTTTTGACGAGCTTCGCGTTGAGACAGCAGAAACAAACACATCTGCTCAGTGATGCGAGCTGACAGGCCACAGACATCCAAAAGTCACTCGAGTGGTTCTTCCTGAGACGGCGGCATTCATCACAAAGTCCTCGCAGATACGAGCAGCAAGAAACACGGCTGAGCTGATCGGAATTTTGTTGACATGCTTGAAATTCTATCAATATCATTGACATTAAAGGAAGCATTTCAAGAATATGCTCATTTAGATCTGTTTGATGTAGCTGTGAAGCAGAAGACTCCAGTCCAGTAGGACTCCAGGTGTGATGTTACAATCACTTCTCTAAAGGAATCGTGTAAACTGGTAATCAAGAGTACGATAACAAACGAGAGCCTCTGTTATTTTCACGTCTTGCTTATTGTTACTTTCTATGGAGTTTCAGAGTCACGGTAGGATGGAATCATCGATCCCCAGATGTTTTGGACATATTTTTTGTTTTAAAACAGCCCTTTATCATCTCTGCTCTTGACCAATGTCCGAGCACAATTAGTACTAGTTAATCACTCATTTGACAACCTTGTTTATCTTGAAATGTCTTTACAAGGTTGACAAGAGCATGTCACATGAATATGACACAAACCGGAGGAACACCAACACTGTTTTAAACACTGTTTTGCCACAGAAGCATATTTGTTCTTAAATTTCTCGAGGTTCATCAACAGCCAAGCAACGGTGATCTACGTCAATACTGACAGACTATTTCAGGAGAAGCATCTCACCTTTGGAATTTGACTGGACGATGCAGATTTGACCTTATGTTGAGCCATGAAGCGAATGAGGGAGTTTGTCTCTGGGGATCCTCGGACACCAATGCTGGACCTCCGCCTGGCCCTTAGTTGTGCTACACGTGACTTATCTATAATGACAAAAAAAATAATAATAATTTGAGCCAAAAACACAAATGTGTCCCTGTGTGAAAAATGTGCACTGATTTAATAGGATCAACACTTTATTTAGGGTTTGTTTAAAATGTATTAGAGCAAACATGCAACATTTGATTCAAAAAAATGTTCTTTAAATGTATTTGAAAGTCCTGGATCAATGATCAATATAAGAGCTGACAGGATACTAAACAAATACTCAGTGTACATCCCACTTTCTTGTTATGAAATAGAGCTGTTTACCACCATAAGCCTACTTCCTTTTGACATTTAGACCTTTGATTCTTAATATAAACAGAAATTTTAATCTTCAGGCACATCAGTGATCATCTTTGTCCTCCCACACACATGGAGCAGCCTTTTAGCCTTACATTAGATGATCCTTAACCCTAATGTACAATAACAAAGACATCATCAAGAGTGACCTTAATGTCCTGTAAATAGAATAGAAGCAATCAGGAAGAACTCCACCTTTAACAAGAGCAGTTTGACCATCAGAACTCACACTTTCTAGAACCACAATACCACCACTAATCTGGTGCCTCTTCAGGGGTGTTAAACTATTGATACTCAAAAGGAAAAGAGAAGAAGCACATGAAACCTCTCCACAAGCTCTCTTCTATCATCTCTGACTGTGCTTGAGGTGATAGCAGTAGTATTTAGACAGTAAACCAGCGTCTCCTCTTATTAAGTTGTGATCTTGGTGATCTAGAAAAAACAGACATCAGTCAGGACGCCCCCCCACACCAGTGGTACACAGGTGGGGTCCTTCCAGTCAACAACAGCAGCAGCAGATCTGTCACCTTTGGGTGCTGCTGATCTCTCACCCATGGGTGCTGCTGACCTGTCAACTTTGGGTGCTGCTGATCTCTCACCCATGGGTGCTTCTGAGCTGTCACCTTCGGGTGCTGCTGACCTCTCACCTTTGGGTGATGCTGACGGGGTGAAACTGTGGACAGAGATCCCAAACTGACTGGGGGTCAGTTGTGAGAAGGTCAGCGGGCCTTTGGACGCCTGCTGCTGCTGGTCGTGGCTGTCTCCAGGGCGGTTCTGGTCCATGTTGCGGTGGTTCTGGTCCATGTTGCGGTGGTTCTGGTCCATGTTGCGGTGGTTCTGGTCCACTCTGTCCGGGCAGAAACATGTTCAACAGACCTGAAGCAGAAGGGCGCTCACAAACACCCAAGATCTCAGGGCTGCTCCAGGGCATACAACACCATTCTCTCCCTTCAAAAACTCAATGAAAACGCGTTTATATGTTTTACAGTAAATATTTAACAGCTATTATTGCTTATTACAGCTAAATGCTAAAGCTACCTACTGATCACCATTCATCAGCATTAACGGCAACAGTCTGACAGCTGGTGTAACGCTCACCTTATAAAATGAGGGCTAATGTCGAGAATGAATGATCCCGCAATTTACATCGGAGCGTTTAAACTCAGGCGTATAAAAACCGCTTCAAAGTTTATGATCTTTAACCACCTGGAGAAGGCAGAGAGCCGAAGAGCATTCAAAACACCCTCCACACCGGCCAGCGGCCGCCCACAGATCCTTCCGCTCACGACTCGAAGCTTGTTCGGAGAATAAAAAAGCTCATAAAATCTTAATCAAACACATCCCACAATTTACGCTTATTTCAAACTATAGTTAGTTTTCGCAAACGCTGTCCATTGTGAAATAGGTTTTAAAAATAAAGGGTGAACGCGCAGGAACTAACTTCCATTAAACGAGGAACTACTTTAATATGAATTGGCCAATGGAGTGTCAGATCACTCCCCACGTGTCTCCGGCCGTCAAATGGGATCGCTTGTTGTTCTGACGAACAAACTCATGAAAGAACACGAATTTTTAGTAACTTTCACTATTTTGTTTGATCTAACTGTTTTTTAGGGAATGCTGTTTTATAGTTTTTCATCATTAGAGAAAATCGAGACTTTGATTTAGGTACTAATAGGCGACAAATAATTTTTGAAATGTATTAGTAACCATTCACCGAGGTGTTTTTTTTGAACATGCAAACTGTGGAGAGAAATGATTTGACATGATTTGTTCATGCAAATCCGAACCATACGCAACATCTGCAGACACCGCGAGCCTGGGCTTTTCCCTGGGGACTGCGGTGCAGCTGTGTGCAGAGGTCAGAGGTGCACCCTGAGCCCCCCCAGCAGAGGTGGTGACCATGAGAGTAACACACTGGTGTAACAAACTGGCGACCATGAGAGTAACACACTGGTGTAACAAACTGGTGACCATGAGAGTAACACACTGGTGTAACACACTGGTGACCATGAGAGTAACACACTGGTGTAACACACTGGTGACCATGAGAGTAACACACTGGTGACCATGAGAGTAACACACTGGTGACCATGAGAGTAACACACTTGTGTAACACACTGGTGTAACAAACTGGTGACCATGAGAGTAACACACTGGTGTAACACACTGGTGACCATGAGAGTAACACACTGGTGACCATGAGAGTAACACACTGGTGACCATGAGAGTAACACACTTGTGTAACACACTGGTGTAACAAACTGGTGACCATGAGAGTCACACACTGGTGTAACACACTGGTGACCATGAGAGTAACACACTGGTGACCATGAGAGTAACACGTACAACCCCCCCCAACAACGCCCAACCACTCATTAACATAAATAGAAGTGTGAATAATATTAATTATTCAAGAAAAGTGTATTATTTTCCTTTATGTGTAAATATTGTGGATTAAAAAAATGCACACCGCATTATATCTCCATTTTTATTTGTGTATATATACACATATAAAAAATAAGGACATATGTACAATGATAATAAATATTGACATGTTTTTACAAGTGAAATAAGTTACATAGCATCTTTTAAAAAACAAACAAAAGCTCAAAAACAGCAAAATGGGGTAAAAAAAAAAGGTCATAATAGAGTACTATAAATAATAATGTGGAAGAACAGCAGAACTTAAAGCCTTGTTGAAGAGAGAAAATTTTGTAAAGAATAAATTTTAAACAACTGAAAGATTTACAAATATATGACACTTCCATGCATCTCAAGCTTGAAACATGTATTCCTTATTATTTTTCTTTTTTTTTCCTTCAATATTTTACATCAAAATAGAGGCCCTATTGTAAAATGGAAACGAAGACATAACCAAAGTACCAGTGTAAAGAGCAAACTGCTTCAGGGGATTTACAAATATAAAGCAGACACATTCGATCAATGTTTAGCCTGGAATTAATATTTAACTGGAAGGAGACTCACTTTTATTCAAGGTTAAGTGTTTTGGTAGAATATTCAGCCTTTCATTGTTGTGTTAAAATAAAACGTTCTGGAAGCAAAGATCAAACAGGAAGTCAATTAGCTCACTCGGTAAAACAAAACCGGATATCTTCTCAATGTCCGATAACCTGGACGGACTGGTAAGACTTAAACATCAATTTGGAAGTTAAAAAAGACCATATTTCAACAGGACACTGCAGTCTACTTTGGCTTATCCAAAAGGTGAAGAGGCACAGAAAAAAGTAAACATGTTTGAAACGCAGCCATGAAATCTTATGTAACCCTTCAACTGTAAAATGAGACACATTAAATTTTATTTTTCCAAAGACAGCATTAGTGTTTCACAATATTAGTGCTTGGCAAAAGTCTGAAAATGACTGATCAACTGATCAAAACGATGCACTTGTACAAGGATGAGCATATCAAAGATGGTAGAGTCCACTCGCAGAGGATCATGCAACGCTGGGATGGAGTGCCGACGGCTGAGTACCTCCTCGACCTCGAGATCACTTCTGATATTTTACATCTCTCTGCATTTTGTACACACAACTGGGCTGCACATGGTGTTTTTGTGTGTCCCTATCTTCCTGCTGGACACAAATCTGGAATAACAAAAGCCGCTCCTGAAAGAAAACACAATGAGAGAAACAAAGAAACGTTAGTGACAATAAACGCTGTCTGGAAAAGGGTTTTATAGCGTCCTCATCCCAACCGAGGAGAGGATGCTTCAAACGCTTCATTTCAACTGTAGAATTCCTGATAGCTCACACTAAGAGAGAAGAGAACCTGTAAAAAAAGACACATACAATTGATCACCCTGATGTGAACAGTCAAAACATTTAAAAAACAAAATTAAATGTTAACTTTGAGGGAGGATGCACTAGCCCCATAAATAAATTTCCGATTTGCGAAAGAAATCGGGCCAAGATCACATTTTCATTGAAGACAAACGGTCTTCTAAACGCAGGTTTGTTTCCTGCCAAAAGTTGGTGGGTTGGATTTCACTCACAGCTCTGCATTAAATCCCCCGTTGGATCCAAAAGAAGATGAACTCACTCAGCATAAAGAATACAGAAAGGGTGGCACAAAACAGCAGCTGCCAGCACCTCTCCGACTTATTTATTTACGCATAAATCACCTCTGTTTAATCTACAGGAAAAAAGGTGGCTCTAAGTGTCAGAGCGCTTCTTGGCGCAGTACAGTGACTCCGGGGGATTCACAAGCATTCAAACACTCTGCACTGGACTCCTGCTCTTGTCTTTACATCCTCTCTGACGGCTGTCAGTCACCACTCCACCCGCTGATCACATGTCATGGATAACATGTAGTTTGGCCCAATAGCCATATATGCTAAGCTAACCATCCAAAGGCAGAACAGGTGGAGCGCATCCATCCATCCCTCCATCCATCCATGAATCCATCCATCTATCCATCCATGCATGCATCTATTCACCCACCCATCCATCATCAATCCACCCACCCACCCCCCCTCCATCCATCCAGCCACCCACCCATCTATCCATGCATCCATCCATCCACCCACCCATCTATCCATGCATCCATCCATCCACCCACCCATCCAGTGATTCACTGCCTATTTGATGCTGTACATAAGATAAGCTCTTTTCCCATTAATAACATTTAAAGCTCTGAAATAAGAGCCACTAGTGCTGGGGTGAGTATCATGGGCCGACATAAATGCAGAATATTAGGCTTTTTCTGTTATTTGCATTTGGGGGTACTTGACTTTGAAATATGTTATAAGTTGGGGGAACTTCTGAACTGCTAATCTTCATCCTCAACACTGTACTGAGCAGCCAAAAAGCTAAATTGAATATCATTAAAGGTCGGGACACCGCTGGAATGTGTTTGCATAAATTTAATTAAGCAGCAAAATACCTTTCGCTGGTTCCTGGCTGCTTCCAGTCTCAATCCAGCAGTTTTCCAGTCGGGCAGCAATCCTTCTGTGGCCGATCCTTTTTACAGTGCTCCTCCTCTGTGTCCGTCCACAGTGGCCCCAGGTCAGTCTCTGGGCATCGGTAAAAGTTCTCATGGGGTTTAAGGGGTGCGTTACACACACACACACACACACAACAACCCGGAACATCTCAGATCCTGTATGAATGTCAAAGTTCGAGCATGTTCGGGAGAGGCAGTGTCCGTTCTTGGCAGTGCAGGTTATCCTCCCTCACCAAACATTAAGATATAAAGCACTTCTAGAAACATCCACAGCGGTCACAACAGTGAGGGTTCAACTACATTCTCCATGCTTAACGTCGTCACGTCTGCTTCCATTTAAATCAAAGTGTTCAGCCGCGAGGAGCTGAATGCAAATTGCTGTTTTTTCTTTTTTCTTTTTTTCTTTTTTAAAATAAAGAGACGAAGAAGCGTTCAGGCAAAAATGCTTCTGTTGCACGCTGCAACTCTAACCACTGTCATTTGGGGTGTAATGGATTTGAAGGTGCATTTCAAGGTCACCGTGAGAGTGCTCACATTGTCATTCACAGAGAAAAACTGTTAGTCACTTGAATTGAACACTGATTGAATTAATTGAAAAACAAGAGATACGTCTTAATTCAAGCCACCTATCACAACAAATGAAAGTGGAAGGGGCCGCGTACTTTTCTCCACAAGACAAGAGGAAAATAAAATACAAATTATGCAGAGAAGGTCTTGAGAGCCCCTCCTTCATTCAATAAAAAAACACTCCAATTCGCTCCTTTCTGTGTTTAATTTCCCGTCTCCTTGTCTCTGGGTTTCTCTCCTCTCTGTCCCCCCAGAGCTCCTCTTACTGGGGCATGATTGTCGTCTTGCTCACGTAGTAAATAGTCTTTATTCTTGATGGCGCGCTCACACTTCTGGCTCACAAATACAAAAAAGGGAAGACGCGCTTCCAGTTTTTAAGTGCAGTAAGCTAAAAAAAACCAAAATGCATCAGCTGGTCTCTCTTTCTGCTTAAAAATTGTCCTCTCCAAGACACCACTGTTGAACTTCCATGCCTAAGGGTGCTCTCCTCCGCTCTTTTAAATACACAATTTACACATGTGACAATTGCACAGTGGAAAGAGGAGAAGAAGCCACAATCATGACTGTGTGTTGCCCAGAACACAGTAATAACAGGGGTGTGTGGTGTATATTTAACATGCTGTGTGTTATTAAAGTCTGGAGCGGGCCAAGCAGGCGTTGGCAGAGTGAGAGACGCGGAGAGAGCGAGCGAGCGAGCGAGCGAGGGGAACTGACAGCATGTTGCTAAGAGAGAGCAGGCGTCCTCAGAAGGAGGGAGGTAGGTCGGTTGTTTTGTTTTTCCAACTCGCAGACACGAAATGCGGAGGAGGGCCGGCCTAGACGGACGACTCCTCGGGGTTGGCGTCGGGCAGCACGCTCCTCTGCTGCAGCGTGCGCCTCAGCTCTTCCTTGAAGGGGCTGGAATAGTCGTTCCCACCCATGCCCAGGCTGCCGAGCCCACCGCCCCCACCGCCAGCCCCGCTAACCCTCTCCTCCCCCGCCGTGCTCAGGTTGAGGCGGATGTAGCCGTTGCTACCGGAGCCCCGGATGTTGGTGAGGCTGAGACGGCTCGGAGAGTGGATGGGCTGGCCAGGAATGGCGCTGGGCGACGCCGTGCTGCTCACGCTGCTGGGCCCCAGGGCATGGCCGGGAACGATCTTCAGCGAGCCGTCAGAGTAGTAGTAGTTGGCGCCCGTCTCCCAGAAACGGTCCTCGTCGCTGGGCATCTTGCTGGGGACGAACGTGGGCGGCTCCTTGGGCAGCGTGATGGGGTAGACCAGGGTGCTCTCCAGGGGCTTCATGTCGGCCCCTTTGCCCAGAGCCAGCTTCAATCTCCTGCGCAGGTACAGAGCGACCACGAGCAGGAGCAGGCACGCCGCCCCGAGGGTGATGACCAGCACCCAGAAGAGCCCCATGCTGCTGTCTGGAGCCCGGGCCTCCATGAAGACGGGAGCGCTGGCCACCACGGCCACCTGGTAGCGCTCGGTTTGGAACTTGACCCCTTGTTCCTCGGAGTAGCAGATGTAGCGGCCCGCTTGCGTCTGACCCGCGTCGGGGATGACGAGGGCTTTCAGGGTCCGGTCGAAGCGCGCCCCCCCCGCGTCCGGGTCACCCAACTGGAGTTCTCGGTCGTTGAGCATCCAGCAGGGTCGAGCCAAGTTCGAGACTAGCTGGCAAGGCAGGACCATGTCAGACCCAACCACCACAGTAATGTTCCTCAGCCGGGAGTGCTCTGCAGAGGAAGGGTTGGAGCAGTTATAATAAACTCCATATTTATCTCAGCTCATATTTTATACCGTGCAGCTGTGAAGTTTAATCAATTTATCAGATTTACTCCCAATTTCCCGACCAAATAAAGCAGTCAGAGCACGAGGCCTCCAGGGGTCGCTGCTGAGGCACAGCCGCACACTCACCAGGACTGGGGATCAAGACCGGCTTATCAAACTTGGTTTTTTGTCTGTTGAATCTTTCCAACATCAGGTCCTGTGACAGGGAGGAAGTGGACCTGCGGGACAAAGGGCCGGAGGCAAAGCACGAGATGAAAACAATTCAGGTCCCAAAAAAACGGAAGGAAATGAAAAAAAACCCCATAATTGTCAGTTTTCCTGAATAATTTTAACAGTACGTATGAAAATATCCTCTGAGTGAGCTTTAATACAGAAGCTGAGCTTCTAGGAAAAAGAAAAAGCTACCAGGAATAGGAGTTTCAGTAGTATTGATGTCGGTCCAGGAAAGTTAATATACAGGAAAAATATACAGGAAACCACCGTTTTCTCTAAATCTATAGTAAACAGAGATTGCGTGCAGATATTCCCCTTACCCGCGATGGAGGTCAATGCGAACGCAAGCCCGACCCTCGCTGTCCCAGGCGCAGTAGGGGTCCCTGGCGAGAAGACAGTCTGGCTGAGACTGATAGCGGCTGCAGTTGGCCAAGGGCAGCTGGAGAACCTCTGACCGGGATCCGATGTACACGTACTTCTGCGGGGAGAACAGAGAGAAGGAGGAGAAGAGAGAGAATGAAAGGACAAGATGAGACGGAAACAAGAGACGGACGAAAAACAAGACGATAAACATAGGGAGGGGGACTCGGCAAGAGGGCTAGAAAAGATAATGGGATAATCACTCTCAATTACAATAACAACCACCCCCTCCTACGACCCCTCGTCCGATCCAATCTGGGTCGCTTTCCGCTGTTCTAAAATGTCTGGTACCAGCTGAGCCAGCATTAATGAGATAAGCAGTGGGCTTCGGGGACACGAACGCTATGTCAGAACTGCATCGATCGGCGCCCGTGTCGTTCTACAACCACTGGGGCCGACGCAGCGAGGGCGGGGAGACGGAGAAAACAACAGGGCCAAGGTTCAATTCCCCAGTGCAGTCACGCACTGTAATTACTCTTTATTGTGAAGAGGGCTTTTAGATTCAGGAGGCGACCGGGAAAAAGGGCAGCGCTGATGAAAACATCAGCTGAGTGGAACCGGACTGTAAGTGGCTGGTTATCAGAGGGTGCAGCCCACAGAAGCCCCGCTGTAATCACTGAATACCAACGAAGAAGCAAAGCAGCAGCAAAGAAGCGCGATGGAAATGAAACCATGCGTTCCAGAAGCAGGCAGAAATGAAGGAAAATCTCCATGTTCTGAGACGCTCAGGCGACAAACCAAACCAGCAAAGACATTCTTCCTCTGAGAAACCATCAAAGCTTCACGTCTCTTAAAAAGACGGCAGAACAATAAAGCCCAGCGTCCATGAAGGAAATATGAGTTAGCATCGGGAAGCGAACACATTAAACAGCTGCTTTTATCATATCAGAGCTTCTCTCCAATGTGTCCAAGGGAGACTATTAATATTTTGTGGACAAGAATCCTGTCAGAGCAGATTCAACTGGAAGAACAACGCAGTTTATGGAGTTCAGGCTTGGCTGTAAAGTAGGTGTAGATCTGCTCCTCCAGCCCACACTAGCATCAAAACTGATAAAACAGACCTCACAGTGCAGCACAACAGCCTCATTTACAGGTCTCACAGCCCCGATTTAGACCCCAGCAGGTCCACCGAGCGGTTGGGGCGTGATTCCAGGTGGCGCTGACGTCATCGCGGAAATGCTTCGTACAAACACAACCACCTGATTTCCTCCTTACCTTCGAGTGGGAGATGGTCAGGCTGTCCACCGGCTGCGGCGCCTCGAACAGCTGGATCTCCTCGATCACGTGGGTCTCCCCCGCGCCCAGGACCACCACCCGCTGGAGCCAGCCCTCAGCTGTGGGGCACAGAGGAGCAGGACCATTTAGAAGAATCATCTCAAGCCCTCGTCAGTAAATTAAAAAAACCCACACCTGGGTATTTAAATGCATCACCTGCTGTTGAACACAAGTTTACTTGAGAAATAATTATGTAATTTTACATTTTGCACAATTAGAACAGCTGTGACTGCTTATCAACTTAAATATTAATAGCCTGTAAACAAACATCTGTGTGCATAATTCAATATTAACTTTATGAATATGAATTTGCATGCTGGTCTGCAGCTCAGGAAAAACTTAAAATTGGAAAGGAAATAGTTTTTCCTTCCATCCAGCGACCATGAGGAACTCTCTGGAGGTGAAATAGAAATCTGAAGGTGCGTTCAGGTGGCCCGTGCAAAGATGTTGGCGGAAAAGGACGAGACTCTGCGCCCTTTCATGCGAAAAGCCCCGCGAAGAGGTTGAGACTCCCCCTGATGAACCCCATTACAGACACAGCTAGCGGGGTGACCTTGGCGTGTTTGTACGTGTCTCTGTCTTTTTTTCTGTCTCTCTTTTTGATGAAGAGACTGTCAAAGATAATACGGAAAAACCATCCGCGCGCTCTGGTGGGAAATAAATGTGGCGAATCATCACACTTGTGATGTCAGGGACCGGTGTCAGCTAATCCCTCAATGCTGCAGCCAGAGTTTTTTCCCCCGAAAAACAGTTCCGACAAGCTCCCCCTTTCTCTCTTTACATCAGCTGTCGCTATGCTAATAGCTAATCAAGCCCGGAGTCCAACTGGCAGGATGAGCGCACGTCTGCCAGGGGCCCTGTTGAGTTTGTGCTGTGAAGCACGACGAGCGGGGATGACTGCACTTGGCTCAGGCGGCCTGCGAGTGTGCATCTGTGTGTTTATGAATTTACGACTGGGGCTGTGCGCGCGCGCGCGGGTGTGTGTGTGTGTCCGCGCTCGCCGGCAGAGATGCCCCCCGAACCCGCCGCTGACACGTCGTCAGCTGCCACAGTCGCTTCGCCGCGGCGAGGCTCTGAATGGCAAATAGTCGAGCCTTTCATGAGATGAGCCGCATTCAAATTCCTCAGAATCTGCCCGTCGGATCTGCGATTGAAGATTGAGAGTCGGTGACGGCTGGCTGGCTGCAGGCTGGTGCCAAAAACAGACACCTGCATGTGAGCCTGATGGCTACTGACTGCAGATATTAATTAAGCCACGCTACATAGACGCTTCCTTTGATGCGTGAAGATGGATCTCGGAATGCAAATCAGGGCCTTAATTGAAACTCTGCTCAAACGTGGCCAGATGGCGTGTTGTTTTGGGGCACCACATCTAATGCCAGTACCTGTCCCTGTCTGCTGCCATCAGCGCTGAGCTCTCACCGCTGCAGCAAATAACAGCCGACACACTCTCGGGGAACGCGGAGGGGACAAAAGAGCGTTTGGGAACGGTACCGAGCCCCTGACGCTGGAGAACGCCCGGGGGGGGCTGACGTGCAGTAGCTGCTCATCGTGCAGCTGTGAGGTTAGCGCGCCGCGGTCGCTACCTGTGCCGATAAACAGCATGTTGTAGGCTCGCTGGTCCAGGGCGCTGACGCGGTCCACCACCAGCTTGGTGAAGTTGACGCCCTTGGTGAGCAGCAGGGGGCGGGCCAGAGCCTTGTCCTCCATCAGCGGGTGCTTCTTGGCAAAGTTGAGCGTGGCGTCGGGCAGCTGCAGGGAGCTGTTGTAGCCGTTCTCTCTGTCGGAGTTGGTGATACACTGCAGCACAGACAGGGGACACACACACAGTCAGAGCGGGGGAAATGGAGGATGAAAAGGAAGAGATGGAGGCGGAATGGGTGCAGCTGGAATGGGTTTGCAGGGCTCCTTGGCTTTGAGATGGCTGCCCCTTTCCCTTCAGCGCGCTCACACCCCTTCATCAGCTCCCTTTTCTCTGCTCATGGATCATTACATCTATCATGCTCTTCCAACTCTTGCGCTTCCTTTGCCACACAGCCCCATTCCAGGAAATGACTTCTCCCCCCTCATTAGCCCTCCTTGGCCCTTTTATATGTCCTGACAAAAAGCTGAAAATTTGCTACGTGGCTCCCTAAAAAAAAGCTCTCTTGCTGTCCTCTGAGCTCCTGAAGGAAGATAATGCACTTATGGAACAATCAGTCCTTCATAGCGTCTGTGCATATCCTCTTTATTACTGACCAATTAAAAGTGCTCAGGTTACTTTGCTAAAGAACACCATGTCATTTCTTACCGCTCCAGGCCGTGGCACTGGCACGGGGCCGGTGTAGCGGCCCCATCTCTGTGACGCCTCCCTGTACTCTTTGTAGGATCCTTCGAACACCTTCTTCACGTCACCAATCTGGTACTGGCACACCGCCGACACGTCCACGTCACCCCTGAAACACAGAGTCAGGGCGGTTTGGTTGGTGTAGCGACTACTCAAAGGCAGACTTCCAGAGCATGACAGAGAGAGAGAGAGAGAGAGAGAGAGAGAGAGAGAGAGAGAGAGAGAGAGCCTGCTCTTGAAGAAGTAGCTGGATGTGAAGACCAGACCTCGAAGGTTTAAAGTGACAGCATGTTCAGTGAGATCATGGCTTCAACTCCAAGTCATCATTTACATAATGTCCAATTATCTGAGTGTTATCTCTCAAAGCCAGGGGGCTTTAAGGAATCCCAGCGAGTCACAGGCAGAGGAAGGATTAGCTGTTTTATTCAGAAATTCTGAATGAGGAAACAAAGCGCAGGGTTCAAAGCTGGTTCTTTCTGCACGCCGTCACCGGGACCAGAGGAGCGCTCCAGATCGCCTCCCAGAGAACCTCAAGCCCTCGCCCGTCTTCGCCGCTGATGATAAGTAACTCATTAGCTCGTTGTGATTATGTAGTACTTTATCTGGCTTATTCCGCTGAAACCAGCATCACGTTTTAGTTATCGACAAAATCAAAGAAAGTTGGTCTGCCCATGGCCGAGGGTTTAAATTAAAACCACCAACAAAAATGTTCTTTTTGTGAACTAAAAATCTCCTCAAATGGACCCATTATCACGTGAAATAAGACCACATTGAATCACTAATTTGCGCATTTAAACCCATTTGAGTTGTTTCCACTTGTAACTGTAACTCTCGCGTGCCATCAAAGGACTTTATAGTAAACTCTGAGTCAGTACAGTACAAGTACAAGTACATGATCGCAGCCATTAAATAAGCCACAAAGGCGCAGACACACAGGTTGGCAGAAAAGCAGAGCTCCGCTCCGGCCGTGCAGCCTGAACTTGGGACGGCGCCACTCACCACTGGGCGTGGAAGATGCCGTAGAACGTGGTTCCACGCCAGTCCTGGCCGGGCAGGGTGAAGACGGCCCTCAGGTTGTTGAAGGAGACGTGGCGCTCGGGGAGGGAGCACTCCAGCCGCGCCTTCTGGAAGGTGGTCCACTTCTTCTGCAGAGTCCTGGTGCCGCCCAGGTCGCCCTGAGAGAGGAGACGCATGGGCTCAGTGGCTGCTCACACACACCTCTCATGCCCTCACACGGACCCTGCTCGAGTGTCTGCGTTTACCACCACAAAACAAGGCAAGTGGGGACGCCCCCTGGCGGCTGACAGCAGAATAAGAGGGACTTCATCACTTTCGGAGATGGGTAGAAGTTAAAATTCAATCTCATAATTCTCACGATGTGTTGTTTGTGTGTGTTTTTTCACAGGAGACAACTTGAACGCAGCACTGCTGCAGGTCCTATTCTAGTGTGGGAAAGCAGACTGATGATATATCGCATAGTAAAATATCACAGAACTCTCTTTATCCTGCAGTCTGTGGAATAAACAAAGGCACTCTGAAATATCTATTCTGCTACTGGCGCCAGTGAACGCTACAGCCGTAAAAGAGGGATTAAAATCAAGCAAATGCTCTGATTACTGCGGGGAGAATTGGGACCCGCTGCGATAAAGAAATAAAGTAGAATTGTCTAAATTACTCACGACTTTAGCACGTATAATCTGTTTCTAATGTCAGTTATCTTTCATCACACTACAGACATTAAAACACTCTAATGTCCTCCTAATTACATACATTATACCGGAATATAATCCACATACTTGAAAGTAGAATTCAAATCATACTGTGTTTTTCCAGGAAGCGCAGCAAGCTCATTATCATTGTGGTGGGATTGAATCAGTTCTTATAGTTTGGATAAAAACTTCATCACCTGAACCAAATATTCTGTGTTCACTGGAAGATGAAGATGGGCAGAAAATCAAACTGTGAATAAGATCTTAATTGTGGAAAAAGGAAGCAGAGGTAAATTCTATTTCAGCTAAATTAAATCTCCCTGGGGTTCGTTGTTGGATGATTATCACTGGTTCAGGCTCCAGATGCCCCCCTTGGTGCTTTTAATAGCAATTTAAACCTTATTAATTTTTCCCTACTATGATTTAAATTAACCGTGTGATTTTTTTCCATGTCTGATCAATTCAATCCACCAATTCTGTGCTCTATATCGCTTAAAGAATTTATCACCTTAAATGCTCTTAAAGAGAACAGCAAACATTTGTCAGCAGCTGATGTCGCTGCTTACGGGCATGTAAAGATATAAAAAAACAGTTCTCAGGAAGCGGAGCTGTGGCTTCGAGGTCTATTCTGAGGAGATGAATCCAGCTGGATGAAAAAACCCACTTCTACCAGTTCCCTCTTTGTGTTTCCAGCTGTTAATGTTCCCTTAAACCGTTTAGGAATAGCTCATTTGAGGCAGGATGGCGGTACCTTGCAGACGCGGGCCACCCTGGCCACAGTCAGCTCGGTGTCACAGTCCAGCTCCAAGGCGCGCTCGCTGAAGAAGAAGTAGATCTTATCGTCGTCGCCGTCTTTGCTGCCGCTGCTTTCCCTCACCAGGGCCGAACCCACGAAGTCCGGCTCTGCACGGACAGGAATCACCAAGGTTAACGACCTCAATCAAAATGACTGATTTGATCTGAGTTTCAAATGCATTTGTCTTCTCAGAATGTCATGAAAATACATTTTTGTACATTTTAAGGTGTCCTTATGTTCTTTTAATTTCAACATTTTCAGGCTGTTCAATAAAAATGCTGATAAATGGGTCATATTTTCCTTTTATCACTCAGACATGGCATTTTAAAAGAACCTTTAAGTAGACATATTATGATTATTTTGTGCATTCTGAGCAAAATTAAAACTTTATATGTGTTTTTATGGCTGAGTTGGTGTATTTTTAGGAATACTGAGAACTTCAGAAGCAGAACTGATCCTGCGGCTACAGTTATCACAGAAACACAGAATTCCGACTTCTCTGTCTCTCTTTATCTCCTATAATCGCTCTTCCGCCTCATCTCTGCTCTCCTCACATTCCTCACTCCTTCTTGTTAATGGTCCATTTTGGGTTTCTCACTTCCAGAATCGCTCTTTATCCACTTCTCATTAAAATGTGGGAGAAAAAATGTGGCGAGCTGCTGGGAATTTCTCTGAACATTCCAGCGACAAAGCGGTCCCCCACATCGCTTCTTTAATTCATCCTGCCACAACTACCCGCTGAAACTGGCTCCAATTAAATGCTCTTGTGTCATTCAGATGCTGCTTAATTGAAGGTGAGGCCCATTTTATTAGTCTCAGTCTAGTTTTTAATAAAAGCCCTCATATCAGCAGCAATATTAAATGGACCCCTCGATCCGCGCTGCGGCCGTATCCGTGCATTATCTTTTCATCCCTAGTCCTAATGTCTCCTCCTTCATCACCCACTCCCCCGTGGGGCCTTCATCTTCTTCATCCTCCTTTTCCCTCCATTTCTCTTCAAGTGACTCGCGCTCTAAAGATAACGATCCTTCGCTTCCACTGCTTCATTTCCTGCATCTCATTCCTCTTTCGCTTGTTCATTAGCACGACGCTGGGCCTGTTTTTTTTATTTATGTCTTAAAGGGAAAAGAAGTATGACATCATCACAGTCGGCATTAAAGTTTTAGCGTATAAAGTATTGAGATGGATGAAAGTAGTGGAAAAAAAACACACTTAGATTATTTTGAGGTTAATGTTCTGCCAACTCTTTTTATACCAGTTAGGTGAACAGTTGTGGCAGGTTTAATTGGGCGTTCTCTTACTGGGAACACTGGTATGAATGATTAATACAACAGTGGTTCACGTTTAAGAGGAAACAAGCCATTAGGCAGCAAGATAAAATGCTTGGATCCTACTGTGATGTCATGATTATAGTAACGTCTATGATTGTAGTAAAATATAATGAATTAAAACTATTTCCCCTCCAAAAAATCAGCAAATCTAACCAAGTAACTTTTTTCTCCTTTTAAGCAAAAAAATCCCCAAAAAACAACCCAAAAATAAAACACATTTGTCTCTCAAAAAAAAAGAATTAAATCTTTGTTCTTGTGGCGGATCTGGCACATTGTTGACTATCCTGTCGCCCACGTACCGTTGAGCCAGGCAGGCAAGTACTCGCTCTTCATGCTGTAGTGCTGGTAGCCCAGGTTCCTCAGGATGACTGGCTCCGTACCCAGGAAGTTGTTGAGCGTCGCCGAGTACAGCTCCTTATCTGCGGCAGCAAAACGCCGAGTTCAGTTTTTTTTCTCAGAGTCGAACGGTAAAATGTTAAAACGGCTGCGCGGAGCTGCAGACAAGCTTCTGCAGGACCGGCGTGCGGTTCTCTAACCTTTAAAAAGCTACTGAACAACTTCTGAACAATTACGTAAAAATGTCAACCGACTTAGAGTTTGTGATGCTTTTATTCCAGTAATGAGCTGGAATAACGAAATAATGAACGAGTGTAATTGCTGGAATAACTCTTTAACTCATTTGTGTCTCCTGGGGTTCACTAACAGGACTCTCCCCAAGATATCGGCCCCTGGCGGTGAACAAGCCCCGCCTCTTTGTTTATTAAAAAAATATCTATAATTATAATTAATATAATAAATATATATTATATGTGATTTTATTATATTATCACAGAATTATAAAAGTGTTGTTCCCATCAATGGGAATTTTGATCTACACAATTTTGATCTACATTTCAGTGCTGATTGAATTTACGTATTTAATTATTGAGTTAAAGATGAAACATCGCAACTGACAGACTGGCATCGTCTTTATTCCACTTGGAATATGTGTGTGTGAGGCAGAAGAGTGTGTTTTCACGTGGACATACTGTTACTCACCCACGATGAGGCCGGTGTGACCCTTGGCAGGGTCATAAGGGCATTTACCCTTCCCATCATCCAGGGGTGCTGTGCTTAGGGTAAAATAGTCAGCATTCTGCAAACATACACACACACACACACTTAGGAACATAGGTGTTTCATTGTCAGTGTGATGACCTACATGACAAAGCTGCAAGCTTTGTGTGTCCATAACGAGAACCAGGACCTCAGCTATCACCACAAATCAGTGTCCCTCTCTCTCACACACACACGACACACACACACACACACACACACGCGCGCGTGCACGCATTTTCAGATATACAGTGTGATTTATTTTGGCTGTGTCACACAACGGTCTGAGCCTGAGGCCACTTTAACACTTGTCAGTGCTGCTCTTGATGACTGACCGCTGAGGGAAAACACACACACACACAAACACACACACACACACACACATGTGCACACGTGCGCGACGACTCACCACGAGGGTGCATTTGGGCTGGAAGGCGTAGGTGCCGCAAGTGTAGAGGTGTGTGTAGTTGTAGGTCTGCAGGAAGCGGATGTAGTTGAAGCACTCGGTCTGTGAGGGCGAAGCAAAGGATTGTTATGATGTTCATGATATTCATTTGTTACCTTCTTCTTTCTCCCAGTACCGGTGTCTAAATAACTATTTATTTTCTGCTGTAAATACTTTGGTAAACTGAACACACCTTTGCTGGAATTACCTCTTAAGACGTTTTATTGACCCGAAAACTAAGAGACTGAGCCACATTATCTGAGTAACTCCTGAAATGAGCATATGGACGCAGGGCAGCCGAGCGTTTCAACTCAACAAATATGTGTGCAATTAAGAGTAGAGTATGCGCAGCGCTTTATGTGAAGTGCCCTGTAATGTCTCCGCTGTGACGAACACTAACGCTCTTCGACGGGAATTGGAAGCAGATGCTGGTGCGTGATGTGAATGAATGAATAATTCAGGGCATCCGGCTGATGTTGGAGCAGCACAGCGAACGCGCCTAATAGACAACAGAAGCACTGCTTTAGCGTTAGCCGCGACGATCATCAGCGGGGCTAATCACAACGAGGTCCATCTGGGACAGAAACTAAAAATCATTAGCTACAATGACAGATGGCGTAAACACCATATGGTTTTTGGCCGGTCTTCCATATATGCCCTTTAACATTAGCAGCTACTGTAATAACTCGCCGAGCTCGCTCCTGTTTGAAGGACATTTTAACTCATCGCTCAGGTTTCAGAAGGTTAATTTTAGTTGTAATGACCGCGTGGAGTGTTCGTCAACATCGTGTCCTTTGGAGGGAAGCGTTTGCTCCCTGCTCCGGTCGCGTCGCTACAAAAGCACGGCGGTCCCTTTCAGCTCTGAGGCGCAATAAAGAGGCCCCGCTGTGAAGGCAGGAGAGCTTTGAAGAGGGAAAACACACAAGTGAAAGTCCAAATTAAGAATCGCTTCTCATTTGTTGAACAGGTCAAAGACGGAGCCGCTTTATGAACGACTTCTACTCTTATTTGGGGGGTGAGGCCGTCTGACTGTGGACACTGGATTAGCGCTGCGCTGCCTCAAAGGCTGAGTCCTTATCACGCCCCACATCAGACCTCGGCGGCCTGATTAAGGAGAAGCCCCGAGCAGAGCGGCCGAGACCCAGAGCGCCCCCGCCACTCTCGCCCGGCGCCGTACCTGGTTGTTCTTCCCTTTGGCGGCGCATTCTTTCTTCTTATCCTGCGGCGCCGGCCAGTCAATCTGCACGGAGACGAGGGAGGGAAAGAGAGACGTGAGACGAGTCCCCCCTCCTGGAACAACGGTGCCCCGCGACCCCGGTGGCTGGGCCATTATCTTCAGAAGTGACCCGCAGCAGCTGGGAAATGATGGAGGGAAGCAAACAAACGTTCTCCCACTGCTCCCCACCTTGGTATGATTTACAGTAGCCGTCATGCACGGCTGATGACCTTTGACCTGCGGACCCGGGTCTGTTTTCCACACCATTGGAAGTAATTACGCTGGTCATTAACAGGAGCGAGGAGCCACAAAACGTGCTTCAAACTCAGATTTACTGGACTGGACTCACTGCAGTTGGGGGGGGGGCAGTAACGGAGCCAAGTTACTGCTTCTGATCAGGATAATTCATATTCAACATAATCTGTTCCTCTTGAGGCAGAAAAACAAACTCGCCCCTCCAGAATGGATGCAATAATATTTAATTCCAAGGTTAAGATTTATTAACTAAATTAATGATACGGATCGGATTGTGAGCAATCACCATGGTGATTGTAACTAATGTTCTTTAGTTTGTGGGGAACAGGAACAACAGCAGGCCTGATGGTTGGTTCTCATAACTCAACAGAGCACGGGTTTTATTTTTCCAACACAGGCGTCACTGTTTGGAGCAGATGGGACATCCGGGCCGCTCTCACGGTTCAAACCGAGCAAATCTGAGACAAACGAGCTGATAAATCTGACTCATGTGACACACAACGAGACGGGAATGTTTATTTTAGGACATTTACTGGCAGCGGTCCACCAGTAACTGAAGATTAAATGAACTCAAATGAATCATCAGAGGGATAAACGGATCTTTTTAAAAAAACGTAAATCTTTTGTGTGGATTGTTTGTCTTTTGCCCAATAAGAAATTAAAAGACGGAACGTCCTGAATAGAATAAAACAGCAGCGAAATCTGATGTTATTGCTTAAATTAGTGCTTTTCTTCTTGATTGACGGATGATTTAATGATCAAACCGGCTTTCTGCTAACCTGGAGGGGGAACTCTAAGCTTTTCCATGTAGGAACGTGGAAGGCTGCAGAGCGATGCCTAGCATGAAATACAAATTACTAAATCACATGGAAGCTTCTTTCGTTGACTGACTCTTCTAAAGTTTTCCCTCTCCCAGTCTTCCCATATAAACCTGTGGAAGGGCAGGGAGCAGAGGTGTACTGCTAACCATTCACATTCCCACCTCCCGGCTTTTCCACGTCACAGTGTGGAAGTGCGGTAAGCATAATGTTTCTTGATGACAGTGGATCCGTCTGTAAAACACATTTAAAATCAGGTTCCTGCAGCCTCAGAAAAGCATTCCGGGGAGAAAGGACGATATGGAAGTCATAAACAAAGAGCGGCGAGACATTAAAGCGGTAATAACGGAGCGGCAGTTAAGGGGGGGGCGGGGGTGAGGCGACGGGCAGATGGTGATGGAAGGCATCTCATCATTCCCTTGTCCTCGTTCCCGCGTGTCGGCGGTTCACGTCGCACGCTGGGGGAAGCCAACAGGTGGCGGTGTTATTGCAGTCAGGCTGGTAATGCGGCGGCGCGCGATGGCCCGAGCGTGTGTCTAATAACCGCTCATTACGGCGGTAAATCAGATAACAATCCCCACGCCGCCGCGGGCTGCTCGCCGCGCGCTCGCCGGACCGCGCTGATGGCATCGATCGCAATATGGACCAATTACCAAGGGAGCAAAGCCAGACCTGATTGAGTCTTGGGAGCTTTAGTGTCGTTTGTGTTTGCGTGGAGTTAAGTCAGGGGGTCAGGGGTCGAGGAGCGTGGGGGGGGTTACGGGGCTCCCAAATGTCCCAGAATATTCGGGACAGGCCGATTAAAACGCCGACCGTAAATTAGTGAGGGAACGCTTCTCAAACTCGCAGGAAGCGCGGCCGTGCTGCGTTGGAGTGTTCCTCAATGTGCCTGTTTCCGCCCACGCGTTCACAGCTACCCATCAAAGAGAATTCTTGCCGCCAGATAACCTCCCAGAATACAATCTTCGTTACTGGCACCTCACTCCCACCACCACAGTTGGACCCTTTAAGGAACACGTAGATCCAAATCTTCTAAAAGAAAAAAAAAAAACTGAAAATGTTTGATGAATGAGCCCGAAGAGGAGGATCTGTCCTGCTCGTCAGCTGGTCTACGGATCGTCCAGGCCCCGATCATTGAGCCCTTTCAGGTTCTTTCAAAGGAGGTGGCCAAGAAGTTTTCATAGAAAGTGTATCCAGATCTTTCTTTATGTTATAAAACTGTGACAGACTCTGAAGAATTGTGGGTCGAACCAAAGGCAAAAGCCGATTTTCTGCTTTGTAAAAAATATGTGCTCTTAGCTAACAGCACCAATTAAAACATTTTATTAGAATTTTGACCCTTCAAGGAGGACACTTTAATACATTTGGAGAGTGTATTAAACTGCTTGACACTATAGATTATTAGCTCCTACATGGCCTGAAGAATTAATAAAAGAAGTAGAAGACAGCCCAATAAAAAATCTAAACAACTAAGCTTGGCTGCGGCGCCTTCACTATGACATCATTTAATGTTTTTGAGTCGCCAACGAGGAGAAGAGAGCGAATAAAATAAGGTTCTGGAAGTTAATAGACGGACAGCTCCTCCTTATCCAGACTGAACCTCTGCACTTTTTAAGCTTTCCCACAATAATGATATCACACTTCGCATCATAATTGAATTTGCTGCATTTAAATGAAGTGTTTGAAAGGCGTTTTTAGGCCTGCAGCTCTCAGTAATCAGGCCACGCTGAGGAGACGCCACTTCAGCCCCTCGTGCTGGAGCACCGCGGGGGATTTCTCTCATGTGCTCTCATCAAAGGCAGCAGCCAGCGGAGGGGGGCTGCGCGTGTCTTACCTGCGGCCGCAGCTGCCTGCTGATGTCGTTGGGGTCCAGGGCGAACAGCGCCTCCCGCGCGCCCACGTACAGGACCCTCTCGTGGTCGGACAGGGTCAGCATGCTGTAGTTGAACACGCCCTGGACGCTGAACCTCGCCATGCTGTCCAGCACGTCTGCAGGAAGACAGAGACGCATCGTTGTGATGACGGGAAAATGACGCCTCAGCGCGCTGACGTGTGCCGATGAGGCCTCGAGACCGAGCGAGCCTCTGCTACGTTGTCTTTCTGCCTGTGAAGCTTCCTGCTCGGTTTAACCCCGCGGTCATCACACCCGGAAAACGTCTAACACAGCTACTCTTCCTGTCAGCGTCTCAGCCATCCATTAACCTTCAACCCCAAAAAAAACAATGTTTTTTTTTTTTTAAATCCAAAGTGCTGTGAAATATGTCACAATAAAATTACCACTTTTCTTGTGCAGTTGTCAAGCCGACTGCCATTTTGGCCCCCAAAAAAATGAGCCTGGAAAATAAACCAGACTTCCAGGCTGGAGCTGAAGATGATTATTTTTTTCTTCGATAAACCAGAAAATGTCAAAAGTCAACAGCGTTTCTCATCCGACACAATCGTCAATCTAGTTCCCTTTTTTTCTCTTCAGCTTCACTGAAGAAAACTCACTCGCTGACTTAGAAAAGGTCAGCTTCCATCAAAAGCAACACAATTAAAGTATTTTTTTCTCGAGTTTAACAGGTGGAAGTGCTAACATGCAGGCAAAATTGGCAAAACTAAAATCCAATTAAGGCACAATTAGGCAGGAGTGTGTTTTCAGAAGTGGTTATTGGTGGACTCACAGTCCGCTCAACCCATCCAAATAGCTTCCAGACTTAATTTGAATCCACTCAATCCTTTGTTATGTGCAATCTACCAATGTGAAATAGCACCATGCGTTAATCTGCAATTAATTAGCGCTGAGAAATGAGAGAACACTTGGAAACCAAGAGTGAAGGCAGCAAAAAAACGGAAAGCTGACGGTTCTGCGCTCATCGGCTCCTGAAGGGAGCTCAGACGGACCGACTGCCCAAGCAGGTCCGCTCATGTCCCGATCTGCGTGTCCGATAAAGCCGGATGGATATTTAGGAAAGAAACATCCAAATAAACAATTTCCTGATGAGCCCGGCTGCCGCGATGAGGCGAGCGCCAGCGCGGATCGCTCAAAGCAGCTGCAGCGCGAATACCGATAAGAAGGCAGGCCGGAGGGGGACGGGACCCACGGAGGAGTCCCTGACGACGCCTTCTCCTCGTGTAAAACACTGGAACCAGGAAACGCTCCAGGCCAGGACGCTCATGAACTGAAGCGAGAGAACGGCAGAGTGATCTCTGCTCCCATTGAAGGCAACTTGGAGAATGGAGATGGCTTTCGCAGATTGAAAATCACAACCTGGTGCAGGAGCAGCTTAATCTGGGCCTGACAGAGCGGCGACACGCAACAATGCCGGGATTTTGAGGCATTACGGCAAATGGAAAACGCGACCTGGGCGACAACGTGGACAGAATGTAGAGGCCGGGGTTGCTCGGGAATGCATTCTAATAATGGGAATAAATGCGCAGGTGCCATTAGACGCTCATTATCTGGGCTGAACATACAGATGTAAATCGCATCTTAATAGCAGCCTTAAATGGCGCCTTTTCCTCTGATTAGGGCATCGCTCGGCGTATTAGTGGAATATTAAGCTTCTGCTATTGATGAAGCTGGCTGATCCCAGGCCTGTCTAATTGGTTTAAAGGCTGCGCGCTGTCTCACGCTGCCGACATAAACAATCTTAAAATGATTACGGGAGGAAAATCACAGAACGTTCCCTGCGTGCTCCGAAAATTCAG
Source organism: Lagocephalus sceleratus (assembly GCA_911728415.1). Taxonomy (NCBI): domain Eukaryota; kingdom Metazoa; phylum Chordata; class Actinopteri; order Tetraodontiformes; family Tetraodontidae; genus Lagocephalus; species Lagocephalus sceleratus. Next base: position 9,594,612 of record CAJVRN010000237.1, on the reverse strand, counting down.
ATGTTGCAGCTCAAATCCCCCCAACCGGAGCTCAGTGGAGCGGGCGGCGCAGAAGGGATGAGATAGTGAGATGCAGAGAAAGGATGGTGTTTAGTTTTCATTATCCACACTCTTTTTGTCTGCAGTGTCACCTTGTCCCCCCCCCCCCCCATCCAGACTGATGGTGTTTGGAGGCGCAAGGTGTCTCCATTATGGCCGTAATGCAGCAGCCCGGCGTGAACATCTCTTTTCTTGTTTTCAGCAGCGTGAATATTTTCACCTCTGTTTTGCATTTTTCATCAGTGAAAATAGCAGCGGAGGAGCGTGGGGTGTGTGTGTGTGTGTGTGTGGGGGGGGGTGCAGCGAGAGCCAGCGTGATTTATGGGATGACTAAGTGTTCGTGTGGCGCCGTGGCCTAGTTGAGACTGAGGACGCCATCTGATGGAACACCGGCTGAAGGTGACTGAACTAACGTTCACCTCTCAGCTGACCCCCCGCTCAGGGTTGGGGGGGTTGGAGGGGGGGTTCCAGGCAGCCACAGTCGGACCTGTGGGTAATTGAAGCTAATGTGTTGGGGAAAACAAAGCCTTTCAACTGGTTTTTGGTACTCCGGGTGTCCTCACAAACCAGAATCTGGGAACACGTTTTCCACTGGAGGAGACGATCGTCTCAGGAGCGAGCGGGGAGGAGACAGAGACAGAGAGAGGGATGGCAGCATCCTCTGGGGAAACTGAACTGAGCACATCTGCAACAAGTACACACACACACACACACACACACACACACACACACACACACACACACATGGAGCTCTGCGCTGTCGGGCTTCAGCAGTCCTTCGCTCTGTCTTTAAGGAACAGTTGCAGTTTCCCGTTCTGACCACCGCGTGGCAGACCTGAGCCCAGCCACCGCGCGTCTCCGACAAACAAAAACCACGCCGATTATTTAAAGTTTGTGTGCCTTGAAGGCATTAAGTTTCATTGTTTTCACCTCAACCTGTTGTTTTTGCAACTTCATCCTGAAGGACCTGCTAAATACTTGCTCTTTCATGCCCGACAAGTACGATCGGAAGACAAATGAGTTTGAACGAGAAAACAAATACACAGAGAGGGAACAAATTAAAGAAATAGTCTAATTAAAAATAGACTAAGTGTGAAAAAGAGGAACGTAGACACAGTGTGAGGGGACCTTTGGTATTGCATTGAAAACCTGCATTTCAAGCTTTTGAGTTTTGGAGGGTATTTTTAGAGTGAAGGAGACTTTAGCAGTAGTGTAGCTGATCCAGCCACATCTGCTGGCCTTTCCGGTTAATCTGCAGATATAATCTACTGAAATAATTTATCTTTATTCAGACATCTAGATGTGGTGCATTAGTGATGACTGGCACTTCATTGTCTGACTTCTGCGTGGACTCAAGCAGCTCATCTTACTGCTAAGACATCTGTGGTTCATCTGCCTCCCACTGTTTACACGTTGTTTGTAGGATGCTTTTGATGCTCTGCACTCGACATATTTGAGCTCTTGGTGTCCTTGAACGCACCGTGTGAGTGGAATTCCACATCACAGTCGTAACAGTTGACCGTGAAGGGATGACAAACACAACAAACTGTTACAGAATCACCTTTGACAGCGCTGCTTCTGGTGACTTCATGATTTATGAACAGGAGTTTTTTTAAAAGAAAGAAACTCACAGAACCACAACTTCCAAAGAAAGGTGGTTCATACAGATGTACACGGGGGGGTGAAGTGCTGCCCCCTGTCTTCCCCGAGCCTGCGGTGGCTGATTACAGGTTTAAATCGGGGAGCTCTTCCTTCTAACGTGGCGCGTGACTCCATGGAAACTGTTGCTGAAACAGCACCGGTGTATCCGACTCAACGCCACTTTCAGACGTGCCTCAAGGTCACGTCCCCGTTTCACCGTCCGGCCCGGGCAGCCGAACAGAACTCCCACGCTGGGCGGAGCAGGGGGGGGGCCGAGGGAGGCGGGACGGGCGCCTGTTGCTTCCAGAGCCGCCTGGAGAAGGAGAGAACTGGGGCCTGGCCTCTGTAATCTGCATCCACGGCCCTGCCAGCAGAGCGGCTGCCTCCCTCTGCCCGTCCGCTATAAATACATCCGGCCTCTTCTTATAGCTCCACGCCGCAGAGCCGCGCGCACCAGACTGTGATTAGAGGCCTATTTCAGGGACAGCTTTGAAGCAGCGACACACGAGAGGCAGACGATCTGAGCAGCGCCCACACAGACGAGGCAAGATACACCCCAGCGGGGTGGCGTCAGACCCTCGTCTCAGCCGGTACCCTCTTTGAAAGAAAACACACACACACACACACACATGCACACACACGCACACACGCTGCTTTGTCTGCTCAACAGACGACAGGTTCGCAGGAGACTCAGGTGTACGACAGAATGAGAGCATGGAGACAAAAGGAAAGGGAAGATGCGCCTCTACAAGCTGGATCTGCAAAAATAAATACCTTTTGTCAGCTGAGTGTAGGTTATCGCAGGAGATTAGGGATTATATTTCATTGGATTATTCACACTGCAACAGAAGGAATTCAGCGACTTAACGCTCTGGTGAATGCACGAATGGAGACGGAGGAAGGAGAGCAAGTGTGAGCGCAGAATGAAAGTGCACGTTTGTCTCACTGCGACTTAAACGTGTAAGCTCTTGTTTGTGGAGAATTAGCATGTGCCGCGCGGCGCTGCCATTAGCCTTCCTCGATAAAACCGACTCCATCAAGCTGAGAGACGAGATCAAGGGAGGGGAGGGCGGGAGTCGAGGAAGTGGTACCAGTGGATTAACACAACAATGGAGGGGTGGAGCAGGGAGGGGCGTTAAAGGCAGGAGATGAAAGTACGTGTGCAGCTGGGGGGGGTCAGGATGTGTGTGTGTGTGTGTGTGTGGGGGGGGTGGCTCTGTGGGGGGGGCAACCACTGCAGTTTACAACATGCAGAACAAATCAAGAGCTGGTTGGTGCCATGAGTGAAGTGGGTCCGAGCCTGCGTGTGTAACGGGGCAGCAGCAGATGTGGTTCACGCGGCGATAATCGCCTGGGTGACCGGAATTCTGGGTTCGGCAAAGTTGTCAATAGTTCTCCTAACCAGTGGCTGGTCGGTGCATCTCTTCAGCCTCAACCTGTGCATCAGAACTTTGTCTGAGCAGCGTGCACGTGCAGCCCTGAGGACTCCTCACATCTGGACCCGGTGCCGTTAATCTCTGCAGCCCAATCAGCGCGGGGTCAGGGGATGAGCGACGCAGATAAAAAGCAGTGATGAATCGCTTTCCCTCCACCCCTCCCTCCACGTTTGCCCCCATCCGTCCTGCCGAGCACGCGCAGCCGCCTCCTCCTCCTCCTCCCGCTCTGCCTCCTCTTCTTCTGCTCTCAACCACTCATTACTATAATTGGAGGGTCGGGGAAGATCGCAGCGAGACGGAGAGCAAAAGGGGATGGAAAAAAGAGAAAGGTCGAGAGGTTCCTGGAGGTCAGAGGCCACACCCTTTTTCCACTTTCTGTTTTGTTTTGTGGCTCCCATTCTTCTTCTTTCAGGATGAAGAGACACTTGCTTTTCTATAAAGACGGTGTCTCATCTGCTGCATCAAAGGCTGATATCAAGTATCTGAGGACTTGTCTGCTCACCCTGCCCTCCCCCAGCCTTTCGCTCCTCTCCTTTATTCCTCTGGTTTTAACCAGGGCTGCTGTAATTGAGAGGGACCGTATGGCTGGCCTGAGTTTTTCTCTGTGTTTGAATCCGACAAAGGCTTTTTGAAGGTTTGAGAGCACGCCACTCGCTTGGATCTATTTAAACAGTCAGCCACACAAAGACGTCTCCACGCCACGACTTTTCGCTCGGCGGCGGCGCTCCTGTGGAGGAGGAGGCGGCGCTAACCTGGGCGCAGTTTGAAAAAGTCTGGTGTTTGATTTCAGACAGCCGCGTTCCCGCTCTGATCCGGGCTTACAGATCTCTGGTTTGGCGTCAGGAGCAGCTCCACCTTCCTGTCAGTTCATGCAAAGAGTCATATTTTCAGTAAACAAAGGAGCCCACCCTCCGCTTCCTGTTCGCTGCGGCACACCGCGTCCCGTGTGTGGGAAGGGAAGCCAGCTTGGATTGATCTCACTCATTATTTCATGACTTTAAGAAGGTGTTGAACATGCACACCGTAGCATGGACACCTTAAACCTGTTGATTATTCTATACATAAACCTACATACTGGCTGTTTCCTGCTGAGCTCAGGGATTCACTTTGGAATTAAAAAAAAAAAAAGATTAAAAATAAGATTAAAAAAAATCGCAAGAAGACTGTGGCTAAACTGCAGGGCTTCACCTGCCCTGCTGCAGCAATATAGATACATTATCCTTCTCAAGGACACTCTGGTAATTAAGACTCCATGGACCGGGGATCAAACCACTGACCTTTCCATGGATGGTAACAGCCCTACCACCTCAGCTGTAACCTCCACTTACGACGTATATAACATCGTCAGCCTTTTCGAGGTGTGGATTGAAACTCAGAGCAGAGACTGCAAATGGAACATTTCTACATAAATATAAAATATTAGTTCAATAAAAGGGGAAAGAAACGAGGACAGATGCAGAGTGTGGGAGTGCAGGAAAGATGAGCAGAGCACTTATGACACGACTCCAAATGTCGCATCACCAGCAAAACACAAGTTTCTTGGTGTCCATAAAGCTGATGAACAGCCAGCACACAGCATCTACCGTGTCAACATGTGGCTTTAAACTCACACACACACACACACACACACACACACCCACACACACCGTAAGCGTGCTTGTGCTCCTTCCTGTGTAGCCTCCTGTAATTGCCTGGTGAGGGTGGTGCCACTGGTGCTGGGCGGGATAATATCTCCTGAACCATCTCTACCCCAACATGACCCCCCCCCCAATTCTCTAACGCATGCACGTACAGACACACACTCGAACACACACACACACAGACACACACACACACTGCCTGGAGCTCTAAATCCCTCAGACTGCCAGCCTAAGCAGTGCACACACTCACACACACACAAATAAACAAAAGGGGATTAAATAGACAGACACACACACTCTCTCCCCTCTCTCCCCCTCTGTCTCGTACGCATGCACACCCCTCCACATATACACACACACACACACGTGCGTTGTGTTGCAGGAGTGTGTATTTTCCTTTCTCTGAAGCTACTTTCTGGCCTTTTAAGGCAGTTAGACTGGCCTCTCTCAGCCATTACTCCTTCATGTCTCTCTCTACCTCTTCTCTCTCTTTTTTCCATTATATATCTCCTCTCTCCCTCTCCCAAGTTCCCCCCTTCAATCTCCCTATCCCGCTCATACAGCAGCTTTGTTTTTCCATTTCTTCGCCCCTCTCATATCCTCCTCAGCTCTGTAGCAAGAAGCCATCCATATAAGTCATTTAACCCAGTATTGAGCCTGAAAATCTAATTTTTTTCTCTAACCAAGTGGAGGAAACTGTCAACGGGCCAGATAATACCACTTGTTTCCAATGCAAATCAATTTGCGTCAGGAATCTTCCCACACTCAAGCGCCACACTGGAATCAGGTATGACAGCGGCGATATGCCATCTCTCACAAACCATGACAAGGCTGTTATTTTATAGAGAGGAAAGCAGAGCTGCACCCGCACTTATCTGGGCTCTCCAGACAGATTTATACGGCTCTATTTTTGGAGGAAAACACTGAATATGAGATAATTTGACATGCATATTTTTTAGGTGCCACGTGTTCACAGCTGTTTGCCCGTCCTGCAGCGTCTCCGTGGCTGCTTGTTGGTTGTTTTCTTCTTTTGTCAGACTGCGCTGTTCTCTGTGTTCATACCCCCCCAGCAGCAGCAGCAGGAAACACAGAAACATTACAGAAATGTGCCTTACTTTCATGTCCTTGAAGGATAATTTGGATGCCACGAGTTCCACCTGTTACTTTTGCTGCATGTGTGATTATAATTTGAATCACAAAAATGTGTGTATAAGAATGCTTTGATATTTTTTCTAAAATATTTAATGCATTTTTGAGGGAAAAAACAGAAGTCAGAAGTTATTATTTCACTTGTCCACAATAATAAACCCTCAACCTGTAGAATTCTATATAATCTATTAAAATCTATTCATAGATTTTGCCTGAAAAGACAACAAATAACACTTGAAGACATTCAGGACCTGAAGGAATAGTTTTTTAACTTTAGTTCAGAGTCACTTTGGGACAACACTGAGCCGAAGGAGGTCTAAGAAAGGAGCTGGAGGGAGACATTTTCTGAAAAAGCCTCACCACCGACGTCGCTACCATTGAGAACCTTTTCTGCTCAGCAGCAGCCAAAATTAGAGTTGTTTGTGAAAAAGCCTTAAGAGCCTTTAAGCTCACCAGGAGCAACAGCACATAAATAGAAGAAAAAGAAGGGGATAATGAGGGGAAAAGAAGAGAGAGGAAGAATGGATGGGGAAAGAAAGGGGGAATATATCGCAGAGACAGGTGAGAAAATACTTAAAGATTTCCTTAATCCTCCAGAGAAAGAACGCAGAAATGCGACGGATTAAAAGCAGCTTTTCTGTGTTTGCAGCGTGACCCAGCTGTGGAGGATGGGCTGATATGAACGGCAGATATCCAGCAGAACTCTGTGGATTAGGCATTGTTTGGGCGCGATGTGTCGGTGGTTGGAAAAAAGAAGAAGAAGAAAAAAAAAAAATCGCTGGCGTGATGAAAAATCCCCCCTGATTGTTGCTCATTCTCGCTTTTATTGGTTCTGGGTGAAATGTCTGAACAGATAATTCAATAAAAACCAAACTTGAAGGATTCCACCAGTTCATAAAATCCAATTTTGGGTCTGGCCTCGGTGGACTTGATGACAGGAAGTGGAACCGTTTTGTGTCAAGTTCCATTTTGGTGAAACCCTCACATGAGTAATTGACCACAGACCATCCTGATTGTACTCAAGCGTACGAGGACGAACTGTTAAGGGGCCGAACCAGAGGAAGCTCCGCACCAGAATTGCATCACGTCCTTTATTTACCGCCAATTCGGCCAGAGACTAAACTTTTCCACGGCAAACCAATAGTTTGAACAGCTCTAAAGTCAGACAGATTGATGGTTTAATGGGTAGTTTTGAATAAACAGTCTGAATTTGACGTCCTGTTAGTCACCGAGTTAGCCGAGTTGCTTAGCCCCGCGTGGAGACTATGGCAACGAGCTGAGACTGTTTTTGTGGCTCGTTGATGTAATTATGTTGAGCAGAGGGGAAGAATACGACACGGCAGTCTCACCCATTCATCACCGGATCATTAGCATCGTCACAGCGTCTCCACGCCCCCCCCGGCCCCGGCTCCGGCTCCGGCTCACTTACCGTGGTATCGAACCGTCTTGCGTGGGACTGGATTCCAGTTGAACGCCAGCGACCTTCCCCATCCAACCAGAAAGAGCAGAAGCAGGGCAGTGTTCCCGCCCACGGCTGCCATCCCAGGGATCAACGCAGCGGATCTGGGGATCAATCAGCAGTCTGGCAGAACTCTGAAGAGCAGCTCTGCGGCTGGCAGCCTGTGGAGGGAGAGAAAAATCAACACATCTGCAGGAGCCCTCATTGGCCCGTCTGTTTATCAGGAGCAACGCTGTCACAAGAGCAATAACCAGTCACACATCTTTCATAAAAAAGCCCACATGCTCCATCCAAGCTGGAAGATACATCCCTCGCGCCGACAACGCGGACCATAAAAGTGAACACGGCTATCAAAACCTACAATAACCTTAAACAGAAATGAGTTATGCAAATAATTAAAGCCAGCAAGGACAGCAGTGCAATCAGCGCGTATGCCTGCATGTGCGTGCCTGCCAGCGGAAACAAATCAAACATTTTAATGACTTCTGGCCTGAGCGGAGCCGGGGTTAGTTCTACAGGAAAGTTCCCCCCGTTCGCCTCTCACTCTGAGCGATTATCCTGCTATCACCGCCTGAGAAAGCTCAGAAATAGCTTATCTCCGTCCTCGGGTCCAGCTAATTCAGCAGCTGTATATTAAAACTGGGGCAGAGTTATCAAAGTTAATTGGTGCTGGCAACGCATCAAACATCAATGTGTTGGGAAAAGAACGTGCGGGCGAGGACAATCCAATAAACGAACTGGTTTATATCTCATGAATACATCAGGGCAGGGCCACAGAGTGGCCTGACGGGTCAATAAAGAGCAGGAGGACGAGGGTCTGCAGGTGAGGAGGCAGCTTCTCAACGTTTAGAACTTAATCTGATGTGATTGCATTCCTACCGACAGGCTTTTATCAAAGCTTTCCAAATGAATTTTCTCTACAAAAACCAAATTAGCTGGAGGGGAGGAAAACATTTGTGCTCAGTTTCCTTAAATTAGTCAAGCGCTTTAATTCTTATTTCAGTGAGTGGATCTGTGGCAGCAACCTGTGCTGACAGATGAACGAGGGAGATAAAGCTGCCCAAAAAAGAAGGTTTAGACACTTTTTCCTGCAAAGCCATCAGAGCTGTCAGAGGATTGTGCAGAGTTTTAAAACCATTTGCTCGATCACAGATGAAATATCATCGTTAACAATGGGAGCAATGTGTTGTGAGCAGTGGATTTCCATTCATCCATCATTAAACACCATAAATATGAATGTTTGCACAGCAGAGACGCCGTTAATGTGGCCTGAAATGAACAGCGACCACACTGGCTAGTTTAAAGCAGGTAGAAAACTGAGATAACCTCGCTGCTGCTGGTCGTCAGAGGAAAAAAAAACATTAGATGATTACATCTCGGAAACTTTTCAAACTGGAATTAAAGCAAGAGCTGGTGCACTGAATCATAAAATCTGTGCCTCACATCTAATCAATGTCTGTAACATTAATTAGGTTCTTTCAGGGCAATAAAAACCAAAAGCATAAATATTCTGATGGAGCTGCTCCTAAGCAGGAACGTTGGAACGTTGATACACAATCTATGAGGTCTCTTAAGTCCCTGATATACAGTAGTGAGCGCTAAAGGTGCACGAGGGGCAAAGTGGACCTGGTTTCTCCGACATGAACGCAGAACACGTGTCTCCACATCTCCCACTTGCAGCAGAATTTTAAACTCCACATTTGGGCTTGAGATTTGAAGACGTGTGCGTGTTTGCGCGCCCACGTCCGGCAGATACGCTTTGTTATCGATCGCACTTTTGAGCAGAAAATCAGGAGAACGTGAGGGTAAATCCAACAGGCCTCCTCCTCCACCCTGCGCCTCAGATCAGACGGTGAAACGAGTGTGCTTAAACAACAAGCCTGCCAAAGCTGCCCGAGCCGCCGACCAGCTTTATTGGATCAATGATGAGGGCCTGGCCGGCCAGTGCCGAGGTGATCTGAGATTGAGGCGGAGCGAGGGATGAAGGAACGAAGGGGGAGAAATGGAGAACGAACAAACATCTGCGGAGGGGAGCAATTTTGACTCCCCCCCCTCTCCAATCCTTCGACAGCCGCCCTTTGGTAACATAGAGGAGTGGGCATCCTGAAGGCCGGATTAAGTGAAGAGGCAGAATGAAAAGACTATAGAGGCAGAGCTCTTGGGAGAAAGACACAGTCAAGGATTAAAAACAAATCAAGACATTCCTTTTCTGTTTGCTTATATCTGCCTCTTCTCTGTTTCTCTCAGTTTTTCAATAATGAGACCGCCAAATATTTTCAAAATGAAACAGAACGCGTCCAGCCTGTCTTCGCACTAAATCAAGACTCGTCGCGCACAGATCCTGCGCCTTATGGCCGACAACATGGGGACGATCATCCGAGGAAGGTTAGAACAGTAGCATGTAAACAGGGTGGTTATATAAAGCTACGCCTCCACCACATCAGCAGGCTGTTATCATGTAGCTCTACAATCCCTTTAAAAAGTAACAAAGGTCGCCAAAGTGCAGCTTGACTCAATTATCTGCTCTAATACCATGTAGCTCAGGGATTCCCATATAGAGAACACACATTTCTCCATAGAGCAACAACAATCAAACAGAAGATAAGCTAGCTGCTATATTGTTTTCTATTTACTGATCGTTTCAAATGCTGTGAAAATTGCACCATAAATCTTGATGAATGTTGCTCTAGGACAACCCGCTATGGTTTTTTATTTATTTATTTTTTTTATAAGAATGCTAGCTTATGATCCCTCGTGGTGGCGTAGCAGCCGAGCCAGCCTCGCGCGCTCCCCCGGTGACCAAATCAAATTTCCCGTCTCGCCGAGGCGCTTTATAAGGTCCTGCTGTGTCACGTAACTCTGCAGGCACCATCGCGTCATCTATTATCCGCCAGCGTTTGTTGCTGAGCCTGGTTTAGCTAATGAGCCGAGACACGGCAGCCTAATAATATCAGCCGACACTCGGCAATGAAGGGCTCATTAAAACACAGGCGGACATACGCCGCACGTGTGAGCCCCTGCGAGTGTGCTCGGGCCTCAGCTTTTGTGTTCGTGCGTCTGTTGGTCCAGACTAGACCAGGACGATACGGACGCAAAAGTCACGTAACGGATGGAGAATGGGACACCTTTGGCTGTCGTCAGGGAGACGTCACTGGAGCTCAGAGGCTCTACACCCCCCAGAAACTCTGCCTTATTTTCCTCACAGCTGTACATCCGTGTTTGCCATTGTCCTCTGCCTACCCTTCACTTCCCACACACACACACACACACACACACACACACGCCCAGATGATTGCTAGTCTTTCCACGCACTGCGTGACTCCTGACCCTGACCTCTGACCTTATTGTGTGTTTCAGCGAGCGTGGCCCTCCGGCCTCCGCTCCGACTATCACACTGGGACAGACTTAATGTGCATTAACCCGTAAGTGCCCCCGCGGCCTGCACACACACTTATGGGGAGATGAACTAAAGAACAGCCCCCACCCTTCACCCCCCCTCACAAAACAAACACAGAGGCTACCGTCAGCTCACTTCCTTCCTTCCTTCCTTCCTTCCTTCCGTGTGCCCAGCCCTCCCGTTTCCCTCCACCTTTTACGGCTCCAGGGCCATTAAAGACACACAGACTCGCACACACACACGAAAAATGGTTTGGCTAAATAGAAGAGCTGGATCAAACGATTTCACACGTGGAGGACGGAGACACGAGAGCAGCTCCTGGACATTCATGCTGCATTTCCTCCTCTTTGAGCAGACGGACAGAGAGGGAGACACTGGGCCTCGGATTATTTGAAAGAATTCTATCAGGCCCGGACTGTGAAGCAACGAAGGCCACAGAAGTGAAGGAGCGTCTCATTACAAAAGCCTCCGTGGAAGAGCTGTTAGCGTTTAGCTTTAGCTGCTTCAAGAACCGTTGAAACCGAATCAGTTCAAGGATGATCAGCACTCAGACGCGCAGAGCAGTTCAAACCCACACCGCAATCTCAAAGCAGCGCAGACGAGGAGCAGACTCTCGTCATGAGATAAAAGAAAATTACACTTAATTTGACTCTTTTTCACTGGAGATGTCTTATGACTGTGAGACGGTGAAACACGGTTTCAGGAACTGATGGTGTTTTACTGGTGATTAAACAGCACTGCTATTAAAAACAAGAATCAAGGCCTTTGGTTGGCTGTCGCTCTTCTCTGTTGCCAAATTACATTTCCTGACCCAGGTCCAAAAGAAGCCCGATCAGCCATTGAACCCACTCGAGAGCATTGGGAGGGGACAAATCTGAATATAATTTCATTCATTTAAATGACATTTATGAGCAGCAGAGCTCCGAGCCAAGGTCAGCCAACAAAAACAACTGTGGAATCACACAAAAAGAAACTCTTTTGCTGATTTCAGTGAGCTCGCTGCCTGAATGGCCAATCCATCCTCTGGAATTCCCTTCAATCGACTGAACCAACAAAAACCTCCATGCAGGCTGTCACATGATAAAATGCCTCTGAGAAAGCCTTTCCAGTGCATAAACACATATAGTGGATATACTGTCTGCTGTGTCCTCCCAGTGTACAAAAAAAGATAAAGCACCACCAAGCCTGCCTTTCCAGTGAATAAAACGAAAGTGGCCCCTGGACGTCCTTCCGCTGGACAAATACGATAAAGAGCCGTCTACAAAAGGATTCCTTCAGAGGGGATGAAAAGTACCTTCCGGGATGTATTTACAGAAAATGCAAATACCCCTCCAGGATACCTTTTCCAGGGAATAAAATGGGATGAGTGGTACTCTAGGCGAGTCCTACGCTGGCATGCCCCCTGCCCCCAAATATCGTAAATCCGTCGCTGGTGAGTGAAAATCAACAAGGACTCAGGATTTATCTGCGTTGGTGTTCAAGCGGCTCTGGAGAAGCACGCGTGTCCTTACAGCGACGAGACAGATGAAGGGAAGACAGCCGTTCACGCTAATGGAGCAGATACAGATACTCCAGGGCACACGCACACACACACACACACACACACACACACACACACACACACGAACACACACACACACACACACACACACACACACACACACACACACACACACACACTCATACGGGTCTTTAGTCTGAGCTGGTCAGCAAAGTGGCTTCACGCGTATATTCACAGACACTGCAGCTAATGCAATCACTTAGCTGCAGGCTCACACATGCATGATATTACTTCAAACCCTGCAGACTCATAAACAAACACACGGTGTGTGTGTGTGTGTCTCTGGCAGCGTGCGTGAGCGACGTGCCGGCAGGCTGCAGCATATGTTGTGCTGGCACAGATGAAAGCTCGGTAATCAAAGAGAGGTTTGATCTGCTGCATTCTCTCTGCTGAATGAGCGTTTAAATATGGAAAAGCAACGAGACGCCGTAACCATTTGATACTGTTGTAGCGGCCTTTATAAAAGACTCGGTAAACACGCGGTAAAGAGCGTTTTGAGCGCCCGTCCTCCCCTCCCAGCCATCAATGAGCAGAGCTTCATTGATTTGTGCACACCTGGGCCTATGATTTCTGATAGCTGCATGTAATTAGCGATTTACTAACCAGCAGTTTACAGCGACTCGAACAAAATCCTTCTCCCCTCACTGATTTCCCCTCCCGATGACCTCTGACTGCAGGAGCTCTGGCTCTCCACAAACTCCCCCAGTTTAATAAAAATGTCAAACTGGAATAATAATCAGGCGGCGATTTCCCGTGAGCGCCCGTGGTGTACCATCTCAGCGTCCCCGCTGCGCTGCGGACCCTCTTTCATGTCCCTCCCCCGGGAGACTGGTCCCTTCTCCATCAGTCCATCATCCCTCCCTTTCATCCCTGATGTAACTCCTTTTCGCCGCCCTCCTTGTTCCCTCCGCCGTCTCGTCCGCGTCACGCTCGGCCGGTCGGGCGTGGCCGGCTCATGATTCTTTGATCGGGAGCTGATCCCTTCGGTGCCAGGGGCTCCAGCTGATTACAGATGAAATGGATCTGATTTGGACTCTGACTGCGGGCCAAACACCTGCTCGGGCCCGAAGGAGGCGACGGAGGAGGAGGAGGAGGAGGAGGAGGAGGAGGAGGAGCGGGTAAGACGCAACCAGGGGAGACTTGTGTCCAGCTAATCGACGGCACGGCCATCTGCGCTCCTGCGCTGTGAGGGTGGACGTGGCCAGATCTTATTTCAAACATTTGGGGAGTGGGCGTCGGAATATTTCATTGATCTCCGCTTCAACAATGGTTCCACAGTTGGATGGAAGACTTTTAAGTCAATCCAGAATAAGATAAATGAGATAAATTGGTAATTCATTTCATTACGGGAATAATCAAATCTGCGAAAAACAGAGATCCAATAAGGAACGAATCAAACATTGATCGGTCTTAGTTACAATCGATGACGTATCTTTGAGACCCTTTGGGGGAGGATGTTCTGATCAGATCTTCCAGCTCACTCTTTCGCTTCCAGTTCACCCCTCATCAACCTCGCAGCCGCAGCAGGCAGCTGTTTTTCCATGGAAACGCTTGGATGAACCCACTGTACGCTCCCTGCCCTGCACCAAACAGCAGGCAGCCAAAATGAGTGAGCAGCTGGTGCACCGAGTGGATCATTTGATATCTAAAGGGGCAGATACGCTGGAAATCAAAGCAGAGTGCATTCTGGGAGGACACCGTTCCAAATAAATACTAATGTTGCCGTGCTTGCACACAAGAAAGTGTTTGCTTACACAATATTAACAATATTTGAGTATCGTCTGAATGAAATGTGTCCGTCATCGTAGGTCAGCGGAGCACCGGAGGAAAATCACTCGTTTGGTTATGAGGGTTCCCTCTCACTTGACCTGGGCCTGTGGGGTCAGCGGAGGTCAAAGGGGCCCATCAGCAAACAGCGCTGCTGCGGACTTTTGAGGAGATCTGAAATCTGATGATACGGCGCCACATTGTTGTGCTCCTCCGCTGAATGTGACATTTGTGAGGCCACATTTCCTCTAATCCGCCCTCTACGGAACCTCTCAGAAGGGCCGCTCTCATCTGGCTGTTACATCAGAAGCGTGACATCATATCTCCCCAACGCAGGACGGCTTGCCAATAAATTCACTTGAGCATGTGACCCCCCCGGGTCATCCATACTGCGTCACGCACATCCTGAAGTGAGCTGAAACACCGTAAAACAGTCAGACAGAATCGGTTATCATCGAGAATGCTTCATTAAGCCACCGTTCAACTATCTTCTTCTTGGGCTGCTTATCTCAGCGGACTTCTAAAACACTTTAGCTTCATCTCCATGTTTTCCAGAGCGTGTCGACCTCCGCTGACCCCCCCCCATGCGACGCTCTGATTTGCCATCAATGCGATTGCGCAAGCGTCCTCGCAGGACCCCGTGATCGCCGCTGAGCCAGGGGTCGATTGGCTTCGCTCAGGGCGACGGGCGGGACGGAAGCGTGGAGGGAAACCCGGCGTCTCTGGGTGATAACGCTCATGTCCGCGCGCGGGCACGCTCTCGCACGTGGGCTGTGCACGCGTGAGCTGATGTCCGCATCACGTGTCGGACACAAACGTCCCGCAATCTGCGCTCACGCTGGTGCGCTAATAAAATCACTCCAGTAAATACACCCCTCCGCCCCTCCGGCCAGACTCCGACAGAAAGGCTGACAAACTTTCTCTGCTGCATTTCAAAGCTCATTAAAAACTGCTCACCGCTCAATGATTTAGCGGCGTAATCATCTCCCAACAATAGACGTGGTCATATTGATGCCTGCGGGCGTTTGATGTCCGCTGCCTCATTTGGAAACAACAACCGCTGGGTGTATGAATGCAGAACAATCCACGCGCACCCACACATGCACTGAATCCCCATTACTTGAGATTCCCTCTGCATTCTGAAGCGCCGGCTGCCTGCGCTGGCTTGGGGAGGCCGCCCACCACGCTCCCAGGGAGGCTAATTGTCCAGTAGCATTCTATCACTTTGCCTCCCACTCTCCCTGTCCTCTCCTCTCTCCTCAGCTCGCCTCTTAGAGCTCTTTTTTTTTTCCCCTGGAAGAGTTCAGGAGTTCAGGAGGAGCCCTGGGCTCTGGACCCCGGCGAGGTGACGGGGGGGCAGGAAGGTCACGCCTAGCTGGACTCCTACAGAAGAGGCTCACACACCTCAGTGTCAGGCAGGTGTGTGGAGGTGAACCTGACGGAGAGATGAAGGCTGCTTGAGGAGCGCGCTGGAGAGACAGGACCGAGTGTGGTGTTAACACCAGGTCCATCACCAGTGGGCCAAACACTTCTGTTCTGTAGTTTAGAGAGCTGGAGAAGTTGCGTTCAATGATCAAAAATCAGAAATCCAGAGCTTTGAACCTCCCTGGATGTGATCAGATGGAGCCGTTAACGCCAGCTCCTGCCAGCGGCCCCGAGTGAAGGCAAAGCGTTCGCTTCCTTTCATGTGTTTCCAAGCACAAAGCGTGAGAGGCGTTTTACCCCCTATCGAACAACTGGCCACACTAAAAGTGCCCGTGAGCAAGGCACTTAGCCCAGCTCCAATCAATGCGCTCAGCAACTCAGAGCAGTCTGGAGACAATGAGAGACTTCAGTTTCTGGCAGTGGGCAGGTCCCAGTGGCCAAAATTAGCAGATTGTGGTTGTCCTGGGCAGCTCCCAGGAATGAATGTGCATTACTGCAGAAGAAAATGCGCCACGGGACATTTCTGAAGACGTGTCTGCACACTCAGCACAAGCCAGTCCTTCACTGGACCAGTTCATGACTGACAAAATCTGCCAACCACAGCAACAGGATCAGTTGGCCAAATCATCTGTGATCTGATGAAAAATGCAGCTGGCAGCGCCGTGGCGGAGGGGGTGGAGGTGAGAAAGGAAAGTTAAGAGAGGCGCTGCCGAGTCAGGGGTCTATTAGAGCCTGATTGAGCCCATTAACAGGGAAAGGTGATACGGAAAGAGCAGGCGGGGTGCCTCCAGCCCGGCTCCACATTAAACAACTGAGCCACACTCGACTTTGTTGGACACGGGGGCGGATCGATAGCAATGAGTAGGGAAGGGTGGGGGTGGTGGGGTGGTGGTGGTGGGGGTGAAGAGGTGAGGAGAGAAGAAGAGAGGTCCAGGTTTACGGGAAGATAAGCTGCGGTCGATCGAGCGACTGCTCCTGCTGGAGAGAGATGGAGGACAGGGGAATGCAGGATTCACATTCATCAGAGTGACCAGTGTGTGTGTGTGTGTGTGTGTGTGTGTGCATATGGTGTTCCCAAAGATTACCCGCAGCTTCAGACCCTGGCCTCTCCTCACTCACTGTCTTTGTTTTCATGTCTGTGTCACGTGCATTTTTACGTGCGGTTGGCGGCGCACGTTTGTGTTGTGCGCACAAACGCAGCGATGCCTCATTGTGACTGCACGGGCGTCTATTAGGGCATGTAATTGCACACATGACACCTGTCACGCCGCTCTGGTACACCACCTCCACTATAATTTGTCTTTATTTTCCCTCTCCTCACCGTCTCCCTGTCACTCTTCTGTCATTTCTCCCACTCCCTCCCCGTCAGACATCGTGCGGCTGCCGTGGCACCGTGTCATAAAACGCACTTTATGATCAGCAACTAATATTCTCCCTGAGATAAACACAGGCTGTGACAAAACGATGGAGCGATGGAGAGGAAGCAAGAGTAATGGAGAACTTTCCACCAGGAAAAGGAAAATTGCATTGTGATTGAGGGATAAAAACGTGCAGAGGAGAGCAAAGCAGCCCCCTCCTGTGTGTGTGTGCGTGCGTGTGTGTGCTGGTCACTGGTGTCACCGCAGTGTGTGTGTGTACGTGTGTTTACATCTCACAGAGTTCGCTGCTCCAAAAATACATTTGAGAAAGCCGGCAGCAACAGTCTGTCTCTCTCCAGAAATCCTGACCCAGTTGCTGAGAGTAATCCACAGACCTTGTTGTGAGCTGCAGGAACTATTTTCCCTCTGCCCAACTACAAGAATCGTATCACTGCTCTGGAGGTAATGCGTTTTCATGGCTGAGAGGCCGGCTAACTAAGCCATAACTCAGCTGAGGATCCCACTATGTTTACATCTGTCGGCCTGGTGCATCCAGATGCAACGATATGATGTTTGGGTGTAAAAAAATGAAACTGCTGACAACAAAGTCTGAATTATCAGGGGCCACATGTTCCTCTTGGCCTATAAATAAGGTTACAGCTTTATAAAAAACTGTTTAGAAAGTTCCAAATAATAAAACAACGATCAAATGCCATTGGCATTCAGGAGGTGATCAATCAGAGCGGAGTGGGAGGGGCCAGACGTGAGCAGGGTACAGAACAAAGACATCGATCCACGTGTGAAGATCTATATTTTTAAAATAAAGATGCCAGCTGTCCCTTTCGCAACATTCTGACTCATTAACAAAGGCTGATTGGCCTTTGTGGCCTGAGAGATGAAAAAGCTCACTAAATATTATGAATCGCTGGGTGCCACCCACGTTTGAGAGGGGTTTTAATGAGCGTCTCCTCACCCGTTGCTTCCGTCTGCTCTTGTTTTTCTGTCTCCCTTTGGAATAATTTCTCTCCCAGAAAACCCATAAACGCCTGTAATTTCTACGGCACCATCCTCCTTCCCTTCTTCTCTTTTTGTTCCCTATATTAATTTGATTTCTTTTGATTTTCTACTCAGTTTACACTCCCTCCCATTGCTCCTCCTTTCCTCGGTATTCCTGTTCTCATCTACTGTTCTTTCTGCTGAGGAAGGTAACAGAAGAAGAAGAAGAAGAAGAAGAAGTTCTCCTTCTCCTCCCTTTGTTGTGTTTATATCTCCTTACTTGCTCTTTTCCTCCTCCCTCACACGTCTCCTGGGCTGTGTCTTCTTAATCTTCCTCCTTTTTTCCGCTTGTTTTGTTTGCTTGTCTTCTTTGTGAATGTTGATTAGAGACACTTGACTCAGATGAAGGTCATGTTTGCCTGGAAGAGAAAAACAGGAGAAAAAGAACTCAACTGTTGAATGGGCATGTGCTTTTTTATTTTTTTTAATCACAAGACAATTCTTGACTCGACGCTTCCCAAATAACGGAGACGCTCCCAATTTGGAAGGCTCCGGCTTCGCTTTGCTCGTACGAGACGTGTCCAACATCGATGCCTCGTGACCTGATCTCTAACACGGATACCGACACCAGTGTGAATTTATAGCTCACCCGAGCCCTCAGGACTCGCCTCCACGCTGACCACCGCATCGCTGCCTCTCAGCCGCGCGCAGGCCGAGACTGGTGTCGGAGGCTGAAGTAATCACAGCGAGATCGCCAAGGGCAACGGGCGGCAAATAACACGTAACGACACGTGCGGTGAGCAAAGGCAACGTGTCGCTGTTCGTCCACGTTCGGCAAGAAACCTGATGTCCTCACACGTGAACAGTCCATTTGTCTTATGGGTAAAACTTTTCTAAAACTCTGATGGATGAGCACCTCAGGCAGCCAGGCTGTTGCCTGGGTGACGGCCGTCCAGGATTATGTGTAGATGGTGTTTTCTTTTTTCTGGTCTTGAAATAATATTTTTTCTTTTCAAGTTGGATTTAATTGATCCAAATTCATAATTGGTAAACGCGATGGGAGCAGAAATTCTTTTATTTTTTTCTTTCGTTTTATACTGAACGTTTAAAGATGTTGTATGTCTCAACAGGTTACATAAAAATAAACAACTTTAATTGATGTAAGTCCTCTAAAAGAGTTTGTTTAATTAAATCTTAAACTTAATGAGGAGCCTTACGGCAGGGGGTTGGTCACAGACTGAGAGGGAGTGTGTGTGTTTGTGTGTTTGTTCTGGTAAATTACATAAACTTTTAGTGGTCTTTACTTGGATCTGAACCTAAATCACTTTAACAGCTGCAAAATAAAACAAACAAACCAAAAAAAAAAAATCATATTGTGATACTGAGGCTGCTGGTCACGATAAACCTGCTGAACTCAGACACACACACAGGAGTGTGTGACAGCAAGGACCAGGAATCTGTCTGCAGAAGTGATCCAGACTTCAGATTTCCACTAGTTTCATCCAGAGTGCACACACACACACACACACACACACACACACACACACACACACACACACACACACACACACAGGCCCTGCTGAAGAGATGAGGAGTTTGATCCCTTAAAAAAACAATGGACACCTGCACACATGCACGTATGCATGCATGCACTCGCAGACTCCCAGACACAGACCCAGACACACTCACACACGCGCACACACACAGACCCACACACACACACACACACACCTCCATCTGCTGTTGGGTGAACTCCAGCTGCATGTGAATCAACACCAACCAACTTTCTGAGCAAAATCTACTGCATGCCAATTGTGAATATATTCCTGTGTGTGTGTGTGTGTGTGTGATCGTATCGTGTTATAAAAACACACAAGTCACATATATATGCAAAAGATGACCTGGTGAAAATAAATTGACATGCTCCTGAAGTGTCTCCGTGGCTGAGCCCCCTCTCCCTGCCTGTGAGAGCGGCTCTGCTGTCAGCCCCACGCTGGCTGCACCAGCCTGTCTATCAGTCTTTAATTGCTCCGCGATTCAACCGTCTCAGCGAGCCGCATGAAAGTGGACTGATGATGCACCCGTCACCCCCCCCAATCAACTTCGACAAGAGCACAACTTCGTGTGCTGCCTGATCGCCGCGTGAGAGACGAAGCAACGGGATGCTAATGACTTCCACCGGCCGGAGCTTTGAGGACGTGCCAGAGTGTGCGGTTCTGCCTCTAATCAGCAGTATGATTGGAGGAGGCGTGCGGCAATAAGGCCCAACAAAACGCCTGCCAGTCCCGGTTAGAGCTGAGCGCTCTCCAAAAAACACAGACACGCACGCATCTGCCTGCGAGCGCCTATCTGTTGGAGGCCTAGCTGGGGGCGGAGGTGTGAGGAACCGACGCCAGGCAGCGGAGCCCCCGTCGCGCCGCCCACGCCGCCGCCCGCCCGCCCCCCCGCTCACTGGAGGTGTTGGGATGTTCCGCCAGCAGCCGCTGGAATCCCCAAAAGTCCTGGAGGACCTCCTGGTCCACGGGGAGCGGAACGCGGAACAGAACATTCTCCTTGTTTGGTTGTCAGTCTGATGAGTTCTCTTAATTCAATCCTCTTCGTACTCGCACTTGGATGACGAGGGGAAAGGGAGCCTGGAAGGAGGCGAGACTCGCTGTGAGAGTCAGAGGAGGCACAGCTGTCTGGCAGAAGGCCTGCGGATCACCTCTGGTTGCCATGGCGCAGCCCTCCTTCACCATCAGGACGTCTCACGTTGGTTTGGCAGCTGAGTGTGTGTCTGCGTGTTGTACCTGATTCTTTGGGTCTTTACGCGTCACATCTGCCTTCCATCGGTCTGAAGTCCACTCTGCCCCCCCCTCAGTCACAATGGTTCAGTCCTGGCCTCTCGTCCGTGCGAGTGCTGCTCTATTAGCTACGCTTTGATTTATGAGTCAAAATTAGAGGTGGCCTCCATTCGAGCAGCGAGGTGCGACAAAGTCGCTTCCCCTCCGAGATCCCTCCTGAGACTCATCCATTCGTTCTCAGCTGAGGGATCGATTAAGAAATGAGTGATACACAGCAGACGGATTAGCATCTGTCTTCGCTGTAATCTTTGGCATTTATGCGAGCGCCCGCTCTGAGCTGTGGCGGAGATTTCGCCGTGTGCTCGTGGTTTAACTGAGGAGGAAGAAAAGCATTTAACATTTTTAGATTGTGTAAAACTGGACATTGTCTCTGCAGCTATCAGTCATCTGAGGTTTATTACACTTTCTGAGATGGTCACGGCGTTAGCATGTGCACATGCAGCATGTTTTCGTGGCCGATGGTTTGATCTGTAATTGCCTATCAAAGTTTTGTGGGACTCACGTCCCCACAGATCCAGTGAAATCCCGAGGAAAACACAAGATTTGTTGTAATCACTCTTAATGAATAACAGAACCAACACTGGAGGGAGATTTTGGAGCGCAGATGTTATCAGCCTCTGGAAGCAGTCAGAGTGGTAATAAGTGGGCTCCTTCAGCTTGTTGATTTCCACCGATGGTGCAATGGTGATTCAGATTTCTTGTTTCCCAGTGAAGTGGGATCTTCGGACTATTATCTGCTCATTTCCTGTGGAGCCACAGAACCTGTGTCAGGAGCTTTTGGTGATAGATACTGATTTCGAGCCCAGAAGCTGTGATTGTTTTTGTTCTCGCTGTGCCAAAAGACACAGAGGCCCTGAGAGGCTGAAGGGCACCTGGAACGAAGCGAGGGAGGCGGGCATGAGGGAGGAAGATCTTCGCAGATAAGTCCACACAAGTCGAAAATCTTCAGATCACAGGTACAGAGGCGGGTTGTGAAAGGTAAAAGGATGGAGTAAACACACAGACGTACGTTCACCCGGCTGGATGAAGTTTGGGAGTTTTGAGGTGTCCCGTACGAGGTGTGTTTGCATGAAGATGCCACATTAAACCACCAGCCCAGGGCCAATATTTGGCTCATTTTGGGAAAAAAGCCAAACAGATCCCCCCTGATAAAAAGGCTCATCCAGAAGTATCCAGATGTCAGCTGTTCCATCTTGTGAACTTTAAAAACATCCATGTGACCAATAACATGAAGCTCTGCTGCAGGAGCCAGTGATGTAACAGCACCTTTGGGGTCAAATAAATCAGGGGAAAGTTTTCAAATGCTATGGAAGCACTTTGGTTCAAAAAACTAATTCATTAGGTGATGAAAAGCTGAAGGTTGAGAGGAAATTATATTATCCGGATTTTGTTGTTTACCCCAGTTCAAGGTGTTTTATAGCTGAGCAGAGCTTTCGCACATTTTCCACCTTCATCAAATGACTCAAATCTGCATAAAAGTGAGAGAAAAGTAATCATCTCCTGACTAAACGTCCTCAAACTTCCCCGACTCGTTAAAAAAGGACATTATCTGATCAATGGCGGTCGACTTTTTTTGGGGTCTGATTATAAATCTGATCAATATGAAAAAAATCGGTTTCCTCTCAACGTGAAGTGAAAACCGGCTCTGCGGCAGAGGCGCCCCCGCTGGGCTGTTTTCAGTGCCACCATTGTGCTTATCTTCCTGCCCACGCTGCTATCTGATTGGCTGGGGGCCACATAAGTAAGTAGCCAATCATGTGACAGGAAGCGGGCGAAGCTGTGCCGCTCCAACGAGACCAAAAGAAACTTTGCGGCCACATTTAATGCAAAAGTTTTACGTTTGTGATTCTAAACTGTGAGAGACGTTTAAAAAGTAAAGAGCTGCTTAAAATAGCAGAACCATTTTCGACAAATTAATTAAAGGCAAAAGGCAAAGCCACAAAGTGGGTGAAGGACTGTTCACTGTTTCTGTTAGCAGCCAATCAGACTCCAAATGAATGCTGATGTGACTCTGTGTCTGTTAAAGATGCAAATATGAAGACAGGTGCCTGCTAACTAATTTAATAATACTACTTTATTGCAATGGTGAAATTTGATGATAATTATCACCCTGCAGTCACAAACACTGGCGGTCTGGGTGTGTTTACAACTGCGTGCTCCAGAGAAGTCTCCCTGGAGGAGACCCTGAACCTTCCAGGGGAGTTCTCCAGGTCTTGCACGGGCACTTTGGAACAACAAGAAATAAAATATAGATCAGATATAAACACGCAGTCGTACGCTGAGGATTCATAGGCCCGTCCAAGGTCAACTAGAGTGTTATTTTTCTGCTTCTTCTCCGCTGGAATAACCAGGCAGGAATATCCTTTTTCATTAGCTCTCCTCTCACCGCCACTGCCGTCTGTCCAACAAAATGTAGCTGGCTGAGGGTCAGAGCCGCAGCTGAAATAGCAAACAGCCAGGGAGCCGATGGATTATCGACGAGGAGGGAGGTTAAAGAGTAATATATGTGAGCAGGAATCAATTCATGCATCTACTCCTGTAAGAGCGAGCATCTGTAGGGGGTGTGAGTACTGCCGAGCTCTGGTTTCTGCATGTGTGCGCACTCACCCATCTGTATGCGTGCGCTTGTTAGCGTGTTTGTCCATGTGAGCATGTGCAGGTGACGGCAACGGCACAAGCTCCACGCATCAGCTCATTAAACGTGCCTCCGGGGGCCGCGGGAGGACCTGGCGCCATCAGCACCTGTGCCGCCGGGGAAGACGTCGGATGAGTGGCGGTCTGTGGTGACTGCCGGACCCCCCGGGGCTGGGACCGTCTCACTGGGTTGTCCCATTCACGAGGGAATCTTTAAACAGGTGACATCACTGCGAGGTGATGTCACCAACCTGAACTCACATCCACTCTCTCTACCAGAGTGACCGAGGAAGGTCAGTTTTATAAATCTGGAAATAAATGTGGATGTCTGAGTATTTTTGCTCAAAAAGGATAAAGCAGCAGGATCATGTGTGTTTACTCCAAACAAGCCGTCACCATTCCAGCCCTACCCAAATGAACATCGACGTAACCTGCTGAATCGCAACGGCGGTGGGCCACCAGGGGCCGTAATTAAACATTAATAGCTAAAGAACCCTGAAGAATGGATTTAGGAAAAGGCAGGAAAATCTTTACCAGGGCAAAGAGAACACAGAGAAACACTGATGCTACTAAAGTATTCATGAAGAACCCTCTTATAGTAGCAGAACTTATAAGGCGCTCGCATAATCTCGGCAGCTTTCGTGATTTATGGAGGTTTTGCATTTTTATTGTTGATGGAATATGAAAATCACAGTGATGTCATTGTGTTTTATCACGTTTTTCTGCAGCAGTGAACTCCTCCCTGATCTAACCTGTGGCTGGTTCCTGCATTACCCACAATGCACCGGCTATCCGAGAGCCATGCGCACTCTTCAGCAGCACTGGTGTTAAATAGCACACGTTTATGTCCCTGTGAACACAATAATGGACAATAATTGGCCAGCTCTTTGGACTGCTATTCTTGTGAGGACACGCACAACTGCACACTCAAACTCGCACACTTAACTCAACCTGTTGAGGCTGACATAATGAAGCACGTAATCACGCCCACGGACACGAGACACAAATGAGTTTTTATCAAGATGGATCGCCTCTGTTACCGCTGCAACACACAGGAACGCCGTCCCCACAAATATAGAGAATAACTCTGAGCACACAAAGGAGAACAGGAAGGGAGAGGGAATTATGTATGAATGAATAAAAAAAGGGATTCCTGTCAAAAGAATGATAATTTGATGAGATCAAGGAGCTGAGAACACACACACGGGCACACACACACACACACACACACACACACACACACACACTCCCAGTACAGTAGCTCAGTCTGAGGTCATCTTTATTAATAAACGCTGTGACAACAAACACACCACCATCAAGGCCTCCACGCTCCCCCGCTCACTCGGCCCCCCTTCACTGCACGGAGAAATGACATTTACCAGACAGGCGCAGTGGGGGGGCCGTCTGTAACCGCACACACACACACACACACGAGACAGCGTGTCAGTGATCTGTCAGAGGGTAACTGTGCAGAACAGGTGTGTGTGCGTGTGTGGGAGGTTCGGACAGACAGGAAGTTTGCCCTCCACACACACACATGAACCGAGACGCACTGAGGGACGCAGCCGCCTCATTTGTTTCCAGTGACAGGACAGAAAAGTTAGGGTGGACCACAGGGTGCACCTCAGTGTAGAGGTTCTCTGCAGGCTTCTAACAGGACTGAACGACCCTGCGCCGCCGCGTCCGTCCATTTTTGGCCGGCGGTGGTCCCCCAGATGTTCTTCTGTTGTCGTGCTTCAGGTGGGAACCAAGAAGCATCCAGCGAGCTTCCTCGGCTGTGTCGGGCAAACCCTGTCTGGAAACACACTTTCCCCCCACCTGCTTGCTTGTTGGGTCCATGTGATGTCAATGTTGCTTGCCGATGTCCCCCAGGCTCTACATGAACCGTCATGATACCACCTCGCACCCCCCCGCGTCTCCTCAGGTTCCCCCCTCCCTGGAAAACATCTTCATTTTGGTTTTCTGCGCCCGGCCCCCTGCTGGCCAGCCCTTCTATTAGAGCCAATCATGTTTGATGTTGCCTTGTTAACCACCTTTAAATCATACACTCTAAAAAGGGTTATATAAATAAAGACATTATAATTATCATATTTTTCCATGGAGGGCTACAAACAGTCTGAAAAAGATGGATACTGAGTAGCATAATTATCAGCCTACACGGTATTCCTTTCCTAGGTGGTTGGAGGTGCTCTCGAGTTTCATTATCATGCGAAACGAGATGCTTTTTCTCATCAAAATTTCCAACAAACATCTGTTTGTGCTGCCAAGTACAGGTCGCATCATATCCCCTGATGATGCTTGTTTCAAAGGAGCCTTTTGTGGGTTTAGATTACATAAGAGTGTTTACTACAGCGACGCGGCGCTCTGAGGCGGAGCTAGAGCCGATCACGGGAGCGCTGCATCATGCTGCCACGGGTGAGGCGAAAATCTATCGCATTCACTCCGTCTTTGCCTGTGACCGCAGTTAATGGTCACGTGACACCCCAGAATCCACGGTGGCACGCCGCGGCTCGTTTCAGAGGACACTGCAACAGCCGGAGCACCTCGGGTTTAACGTTTGTTTTAGAGCCCTTTGCTTCTTCCACGTAGGCAGGCCTTTTTTTAAAACATTTTTTTATGGCTCTTGTTTTTATGTGTGGAGATGAGCCAGTGCTGCCAGCTGCTCGGCTGGTCCCAGTCGCTCAGTTCAGACCTCTGAGGCTCTGGCACGCCGCAGAAACGTCCTCTTTCGGGGAAGATATTCCATTATTGTGCCGTATGTTTGGGTGAATACGGAGACACTGCAGCCTGTTACAGTGCCGGTCGGGCTCCTTTCTCCCAATCAGCTCTGACCTTTGTCTTCTGGCGCTCCTTCATGCAGCTGCTCGTTAAAGTGACATTTTCGATGGTGTACAGTATTTATACGGTTGTCGTGGTGATTTTCAGGATGCCACGGCCTTTCAAAGCCTTCGTGCTGTGCAGCAATGATGATGATGATGATGATGACAATGGTGATGATGATAATGATGATGAGGATAATGATGATGACGATGATGATGATGACGATGACGATGATGATGACGCTGGTATGAAGATCTTCTCTGGCCAGTAACTGTGACGTCTAACTGGGATCGATGGTGCCATAATTGACGGAGGGGAAACATGTTAAGGTGCCGCCTGGTAGATTGTGTTCGATTGTCGTGTAGTGAGGCTACATTTTAGATTGACTTGGGATTGGACCTTCAAGGCTGGTGTGTTTTCAAATTCTTAGTTATTGACTTTTTTGAAAGAACGACTCCACTTTGTTCCCCGGGGTGGAAAATTCTTTTTACACCATCATGTGATGTCTAATAAAAAAAAATCATATAAACAGATATTTAAAGGTGGATTAGAAGCTCTGAGGCACATTTTTACTGCAAACCTTCGTCTGATACATGAAGAGCATCAAAAATTCACTCAAGCGAACCATCATCTAAAGTAAAGAAGGGACTTTTACAAATCACAGGCCGTTGGGAATTCTAAAAAATGTCACAGCTTCTAAAAGCTGCACATGCTGTCAGCCTCTCAATCAAAAGCTTAGCGGTCAACCTGAGATTGGCAAACAAAAAGGATTTTCTGTTTCCAAGTGAAGCTCCATCTGCACACTACCAAAACGCAGCAGTGGGGCGACTGTTTAGACACACGGCAGCAGGAAAATACAAATTGGTGTGCCGGGAAAAGGGCGTTAAAAACTCAAGACAGATCCATCGTCTCGGGCGCTTTCTGGAATACAAAAGAGAGCCACACACTGAGGGGCATAAAACTTTAAAACTGATGGCAGCGCTTTAATGAGCAACCGTTAACAGAAACTACGCTTTAAAAAAAAAAGAAAAAGAAAGCGAATGTGACCGGAGCCTGACGGAGCATTGCCTTTAAGTGAAGGTTGAGGGGGAAGAAACGAGGCCATTTTGTGGCTGCAGTGGAAAACAAAAGTGGTGGGGCGTCTGGGTGGTGTTGGTGGGGGGGGCGGAATGACAGGAAAATCAAATAAATCCTGACAATAAATGAAGAGCAGAGGCGGCTTGTGGTCGCCCTCCACACGTCGCTTTCCTTTCCTTGTCGGCCTTTGTTTCTCTCTTCTTGTTTCCTTTCATCATCTCACATTTCTCAGGCTCACATTTGTCTTTTTTTTCCAGTTTTCTCGCTCGCTTCCACCTCATTTTCTCTCACACACATCTGCCCGCTGCCTTCTCGCTCTTCAGCCTGGTCCCTCGTGATCCGCTCATCTCTGACTCTTCTTTTCTTTCAGGGACTGATGGGCCATTCTGGAGTCTCACTTTCTACCAAAGTCTTAAATGATACATTAATGATGGTGGTAGAATAGCCCAGCTTTATGCTTGGCCACATTTGATGCTGCCATGGAGAAGGGAGGAGCGGGTGGCACACCAGCCATGAAGGTCGGCCACAGAGGCCATAGCTGTCAGGCTCCTCCCACAAACCCAGAACGCACCGCTCCGCGTCTCATTTGATGCTTCTGTATTTTCCACATGGAGGAGCTGAGAGATTAAATAAGCTTTAGGTCAAGTAGAAACACAGATGTTTCAGTCTTTTTTGGCCGTATCATCCAAATCCACCCCCAACTTCCAAGCTTCCAGCCGTGTCAGATCTCCAGGAATGATGCACCAATGCTACAGTGACTAAATTTAGTTTTCAGCTGAGATGTTAAACTATTCGTCTAACTTTTCAGGGCTGTTTATCTTTTTGGCTCGTGTGTATCAAATGAATGTCGTACTGCTGCCAGGTAAATAAAGGATGATGAATTAACCAGTCCCACGTTCCAATGAGTCCATAACACTGCTCTGAATGACTGCTTCTGAAGAAAATACTCTCTCTTTATCTCTCTCTCTCTCTCTGTCTCTCTCTCTCTATCTCTCTCTCCCTTAAACACACACTCACACTATTCATCATGTTTGAGCATGTGAGAGAGCACATCTCCCAATTTAAAAAGATGAAGGAGAGTTTCTAGTAAACACTGTGTTTAAGGTGTTGGGATGCACCGATGCACATACACACACACACACACATGCACACACGCACACACACACACGCACACACGCACACAAGGCACATTTATAATTAATAAGACAAAAGGAGAGTCAGACACAAAGCACTCAAACAAAGGCCCTCACACACACACATGTACACACACAAAAACAAACACATGAAGACACAGAAGGGTATCCACATGTGCCACAGTCAGACACAAGATAAGATATGCACACAGGTTAGCAGACACAAAGAAACAGACGAGCGGCTCCTCAGAGACAAAGGCGACTGACACACACTCAAACACATGCACACATTTGTACTTCTATCTTTGTGAGGACTTTCATAGATATAATGTATTAATGCATTACCCAGCTCCCCACCCTAACCTTCCCACCTAACCCCCAACCCTAACCCCCAACCCTGACCCTAACCTAAACCACAGCAAACAGCCCTTTGAGGTTGTGAGGACCAGCCAAAACGTCCTGGCTTCACAAAAATGTCCTCAATTTGATAGCAGAATGCAGAGCACACACACATACACACACACACACACACACACACACACTCTTGTTGCCAGACGGTGTGGGACTGACAGTGTGGGACTGACAATGTGCCATGCGTCCTCGAGTGCTGCGATGTGCACGTGGCACGCTGAACGAGACAATATGCAACGAGCGCTGAGGTGGCGGAGCATCGGGCTCCAGAGAGGACGGTTTTGTGCGATCTATAATGCAGCAGGCTTTCAAAAAGGCACCAACTCTGTGGCACAAAGCGTGCCGCTACAAACCCTCACACACAGACACACATACACACATAGACATAGACAATGACACACACACACACACACACACACACACACACACACACACACACACACACTCATAATTACCAAGCTACCTGGTTTGACTTGTAAAAAGGAAAGAAAGAGCTGCATCCAGCTGCTAAATCTTCATCTGCTGGGGAGACATTTGCTTTTGTCTGGCAGCAGCGCTTTCCCCTGAAGGACGAGCAGACACGCATCACATGTGCTTTACAATCAACTACAGGTCAGCAGACGCGCCACAACATCAAATATTGATGGCATGGGAACTCCGCAGATGATGCAGCTCTGGGCAGCAACGGTCCAAGAGCGTGGAGACGGAGCTGCAACTGATCAATATTTGTTAAACACAATTACTTTCAAATCTATCTATCCATCGTCCATCTATTCATCCATATAGACATAATTCACATAAACATTGAAACAAGGTGTGTGCATGTGCTTGTGTGCGCGTGTGCATTTGTGTGTGGGTGTGTAGAGTGAGTGTGTTGGAGTTCATCTTTCTTTCTGTCCCTCTCCATTAGTTTTCAGACTTTCTTAGAGAGACATGTTATTGATTTTTTTGACTGAAGCAGAGGGTGCTCAGGAGTGTTTTTATACTGTGTGTGTGTGTGTGTGTGTGTGTGTGTGTGTGTGTGTGTGTGTGTGTCTGAGCGTGTGCGTGTGTTCATGGCTGATCTGACCTTCGGGTGAGAAAGAGTTTCTCTCCTCCCCACTGCTCCTAAAAAAGGTTGCCTAATAGGTAAAAAAAACCCCTGTGGGATAAATGGTTCCATATGTCGCAGGAAGAAGCCTGTTAGACACAATGTGAGCACTTGTGTGTTCACATGTGTGTGAAAAGTGTCAATGTGTAAGTGCATGTATGAGTGAATGTGTGTGGGTGCACACTTTAAGCACTCTTCTCAGCCCTCAGAAACGTTTCTCTAAATTAAGCTATGGCTAATATAACGTTTCAGAAGCCTGGGTATATTTGTACCGGTAGCTCCACGTGAGAGTAACAAAACACATGAAACTGGCATGATGTAAACCTCCGTTCTGGCTCGACAGCAGAGCTCAAGTTCAGAGGCGAGGGAGAGAAACCTCAGGTCTGTGGACAAACGACCACGACGGTTCGTCTCCATGAGCATCGGTGTGTTCGTGTAGCTGCAGACGTGCAGCCCAAAGTGTTACCAGAGTCAAGGTTCAACTGCTGTGTGGCACAGACGCATGAGTCAGAGTCAGAGTGTGTGTGTGTGTGTGTGAGTGTATTTATTCATATATGGGAGTTCAGAACCTCAGGGTTCCACTCACAGTGTGAGGTCCAACTATCTGTGTGTGTGTGTGTGTGTGTGTGTGTGTTTTGCACACTGAGAGCCCTATTACAAAAACGCACCAGGCGCACCAATGTGGACTGAGGGAGAGATCAGAGGAGCAACAAAATGCAAAAGATGAAAGAGGGAAAAAGAGAAAGTGACTGGAGATTAAAAAAGAGGGAGATTGATGGTGCAACTGTTGATGCTGCTCAGCTGTTATCTTAGTTGCTCAGGGCTGTTGTCTGTTGGCTCCTTTCTCACTTTCAAATTTCTGTCCCTTTCGACGAGTCCAAACCTGGCAACCTATTCGTATCCCCATCTTTTTATCTGCTCTGTGTGATACCGTTATGGACTCGTCCCATCGAGTGTATCTCTGCCTCTTCCTCCCTCCATCCCTCCCTTCCGACCTCATCAGAGGCCAGCGGGCTGGAAAAGAGCAGCGGGGGGCGGAGAAAGGAGGGGATTTCAGCCAACTACGTGGGGGTCAAAGGTGAGCCTGCAGCAGGCTGGGGACGCATGTGGGGGGTAACCATGACTCAGTTTTCCCCAGATCACAAACCAGACCAAAGTGGCAACAACAGGACTATTATAGGCTGCACGTCCAGCTGCGCTCAAAGGATCGGCGCTAATGAGGCGCTAACCAGAGCTAGCACTAATGATCAAGCCTGCTGAACTGAGATCCAGATCAAATACCCAACATCACCAGCATGGCCTCATCCTGGGTGGGTCGTGAAGGCAGGAGCCAGCCGCGGAGCCTAGCTCAGTCCACGCCCAGATGGGGTTGTGTTGGTGCACTTGAGGCCTGTGCAAAACTGGTTGTGGACGGAGAGCAGGTGACTCACGGGCCCATCAGCAGCAGCTGGAAGACTATATAAGGCCCAAATCTGTTGAGTCACTCGTGCTGTCATTAACAGAGAAAGGAAATCCAGCACATCTGTGCTGACATTTCAGCCTCTTGCACACATTCTGGTGATCTCACGCTGCACTCATCCAAAGGGCCGATTGTACAGGCATGAAATAAAAGCTGTCGCTGCTCTTTCAACAACAAAGGAGAGCATTGATTAGCCAGCGAGGCCCAAAAGGCCCATTTTCCCATTAAAAGTAGCGAAGCTAAATTAATTTTGGACAATTAGGCGGTCATGGAGGAGCTGTGCATTCTGAGACAGCGTTCTGGGAAACATCTTTGTTTCCATTTTGTTCAGCAGCTCACTGATTTGTCTGCTCTGCTCTGATAATCGGTGTTTCTGTAAAAAATTAAAAGCCGGTCTAACAACGGGAAAGCGTTAAAAGGTAGATGAATGAGGAAGTAATGTCGCTGAATGTTGAAACACTGAATGTTCACATCTGGACTGGGCCCAGAATGGCCCCAGCGGCCCGTGTTTGTTTGTTCCAAACCTGGGCTCTGACCCACGAGTCAAACAGCATAGATTTGTGACAGAAGAAGCAGCTGGTAACAAAACCAGACAAATGAGACGACGTGGGGGACGCCAGAGTGAGATCCACGCATCTCCCACTAATGAGGGGATGCAGCTTCAGCGTAGAGAACACAGGGCTGCCCAACACACTGCCGGCGCTGCATTAACAGAGCTGGTGTCAGTGTTTTCCTGAAACCTACGAGGACAACAGGTCCAAGAGTAACAAGCTGAACATGGGCAAATGGCCACTTATAGTCATCAGACACACGCTCAATAAATCTACTGGACTCCCCCGTCTGTAGAGTGGAGCAAAGTTGGAAGGCAGATTAAAATGTGTCATCATATCATAACTGTGAACCTGCTGCAAGTGCTCAAAAACACAACACAGGCTTCCCAACAGCTCCGACGGATAACTCTAGGATGTCCCTGCAGGGTTTGTAACAGGTCTTTAAACTCTTTAAGAGTAATGCACATGTACATCTTTTATACAATTACTCCAACTTTTTTTTTAAAACTAGTTTCACTCCTTCCCACAACTTTATTGACAACAAATGAGTCAAAAAGAAATCTGTGAAACTGCAAAGTGACTCTCCACATGAGCCAGGCAGCGATGTGGGGCCCCCACAGCAGTTCCTACCCTGTAGAGAGACCATTAGCTCAGCCGCAGCGCCTTACTGGTTAAGCTGCAGCTTACCAGCCTGGGAGCCACAGGGCAACTTTTATTGTTCTTTCTAAACTTTATGTGTGAGTGCAGAGGGCTTTGGGAGGGGCCCTGCACCCTACAGTGTGTACAGTGTGTGTGTGTGCGTGTGTGTGTGTGTGCGTGTGTGTGTTCTCATGCTGTGTGCTCCTGGCACTTCCTGCCCACTAACCGCCAGTCCCACGGTAGGGAAGGGTGAACTCAATCGGACCAGAACAATGAAG
This sequence comes from Lagocephalus sceleratus, assembly GCA_911728415.1. Classification (NCBI taxonomy): domain Eukaryota; kingdom Metazoa; phylum Chordata; class Actinopteri; order Tetraodontiformes; family Tetraodontidae; genus Lagocephalus; species Lagocephalus sceleratus. The sequence continues at coordinate 9,561,809 of CAJVRN010000237.1, read as the reverse complement.
CCAAAAAAAAAAAAAAAAAAGCCGTCATAAAAACAAGCTCCCATGCTCTGGTTAGCGTGGAGGAGGGTGATGGTCTGCCCCCCCTCCCCCTCCCCCCCACTAATCCTGCCTCATATTTCACAAACACATTAACGCACAATCTCTGATAGCCCATTACTGGGCGGGTGTGTTCTGCGGGCTCACACGCAGGAACCAGTGCATGCAAACCAGAAGATGTAAAGGAGCTGCAGGCGGCCAACAACAGAAATCTTTGCGTTCACGGCGGGCCCAAACAGTTTTACCATGTCACCCAAACCAGACTAACAGAGGGGAACAGCCAAACCCCCAGCAGCCTCACCGCTCTCCTGTTCACAAAGCCTGGTGCACACGGCCGAGTCGGAACAAACAAAACAACAAACGGGGGAGCGGAAAAGTGTGTCGAGGGCCACAATATCACAGGCGAGGCCTCAAATAGCGACCTGGAAACACAGCAGGCCGCCATATTTTTATCTGTTTCATTTAAACGGCTCCCTGATCCAGAACTTTAGCCACAGAGGACCAGTTCAGCCACTGGAATTAATGAGATAGTGTCACAGATGTGTGATATCTGGATCAGGCAACATGGCGGTTATGGGAAAGCGCTCATCCACCTTTGATGAGAAAATCAGCAGCACTCTCAGGTGTGTGCGACACGCGTAGCTTAGCCTCGTGCACACGGACCAAATCCTCAAGGATACATCTGTGTCTGCTGGAAAAATGGTCTGCAGGTACGAGAAGAGAATATCTGCAATTTCCAACCACCATGGATCAGTCCTATAGGTGCCTTCAGCCAGCTGAATTTTTTCCTTGTTCGGGACTGAAACATCAATTCCAGCACTTTTCGAGTCTCCTGGTTCATCGGGACGTTACTAAACTGCAGAGCGATCGTGTTTCTCTGGTTATAAATAAATAAAAGAGCAAATACGCTGCTGAAGACTGCCCAAGAGGAAAGTCAGGAGGGTTCCTCCAGGATGGTCTCATCATCACATGTATTTACAGAATGCTCAGTCAAGATGTGTTTTACCTGATGGACCTCATGTGTCCTGTTTTCCATTAAAAATACCCCTCAGACAGAGAGGGGGGGGCCGGGGGGCAGCAGATGGTCAGGAGTGTTTGGCTGCTAGCAAACATGCAGGTCAGCGCTCTCCTCTCTTGCACTCCATCCAGCTCTGATAAATAATGCAGCAGATCCTCGGCGCTCCGGCCCCTCGCGGACGCCAAGCCAGTCGCCGCCGCCGCCGCCGCTCTGCATGTCCGCACAGCGTCGCCGATGGACTTCCATCCATCTGTTCATCCGCTTGTGTCGGGCAAACCGCTAACAGATGTGGGGTGGTGATGTTGAGTCAGTGGGGGGAGGGGTCCTGAAAAAGCCCTGATAGGGGAGTCGTCAACAGTTCGGGCTCCACTGATTTGCCTCCAGTGAAGTCAGCATATTGGATTCTCCTCCGTCCCCACTGGACTTATCGATTACCCCAAAGTGACAGATATTTATTACCAACTGGCATCTGATGGACCCTTACAACTATGAAACAGAAACTCAAGTATTTGAATCTTCCATAGGAAGATGAAGGAGGACCTTCTGTGTCCTCTGGTTCCAGCGTCCACACCTGGGACGGACGGCTCAGCGGCCCTTATTGATGCTGAGAGGAGGCGGACGCGTCCGCGCCTCTCGCCGATCGAAGTTTCTCTGTTTCTGCAGATGTCGGGCGCTGTGGAGCAGCTCGGCCCGACTCGCACGTCTTCACCACCTCATTGGCAGCAGAAACAGCGCTCCAGGGCACGACGGAAGCAGAGGGCACGGGATTAAAGCATTGGAAAACAGCAGATGGTGGGAGGTGAGCAGGGTCAATGAAACAACCGGCACAAGAGAAAGAACGGGAAAATAAGATGGTGCGTCAGGCTGTGGGAGGAGAATGATAAGAGGCGACATCCTGCTTCGAAGACGAGGCGTGACGAGGGATGAAAAAATGGAGATGACGCCAGCAGCGATCTGTTCTTGTGCTGGCTGACACCGGCGACACGCACGTGCAGAAAACAAGAGTGTGAGTGTGCACGAGCCAGACCTCCGCTCTGGTGTCATTTCTAGTGCACAGCTGTGCACATATCACACCTCTCAACACACACACACACACACACACACACACACGGACTGAACAACCAAACACCTACTAATGAGCTGCCCATCCCCTCCGTCGCTGTTTCACTGTGTTGGAGGTTGGTTTTAAGCGTTCTTTCCCAACAACAGGTCAAAAGCAGCTATATCTGGAAGCCAAGCCTGCAGACAGAATACTGAACATCTGAAAACACCCCGCAGCCTTCGTGCAGCCTTCCACGGCGCTCTGTTTGGACTGCGATGGTGCTTCAGCTGCACTCCAGCTGTGATTTCAGGTGGAAAAGTGCTCGATGACTTTCCCGCTGCCCACCGTGTGTCCACCCCCCTCCACCGCCCCGAAGAGCGCCGCCGCGCATCGTCTTCAGATGTTTGATCGTAATTATTCCTGTCACACATCTTCAGAGCGGCAAACAGGAAGTGACACTGATGACACGTTACACAGCGACGGACAACCTCGCATGAAACAATGACGGTTTGTCGAATTTGCAGAGGCGAAGAGCAGAGTTCATAGAGGGGGGAGCAGGAAGAAGAAAAGTTTTTTGGCAGAGAGTAATTCGTGGCATTGACACTGCGTGCACGTCCTGAAAACACACAGTTTATATCTCTTTGACCCTGCACCCCCACCAAGGTCCATTTAGCATGATGGTCTTGTAAACAAGTCTTTTCCCTTCTTCTTCTTCTCTAAACACTGGCCTGTCCTGCCCAGCCCCGCCTCCCACTGTTCCCCTCCAAAACACACACACACACACACTCACACAAACACACACGCACACTCACAGACACACACACACACACACAAGCCTGCCTGTCTCTGTTCAGTGCAAACATTTAAAAAACACAAACTCTGTGAAGCATCAAAACAAAAAGAAGAAGAAAAGGTTCATGTGCATCAGGTGGGATCAGCGGTGAGACGCGGAGCTGACAGGAGACACAGACCAGCTCCAGACCACGGGTCTGAATATTCCAGAGAAGTGATGGACAGAAATGACGGGCTGTTGCTCGGCGGACAGAAAAAAAAGCAGCCTGGAGCGCCACTGAAAGAGCATCCGCCGAGGAGGACGGCAGCACAAAGAGCGTGACGGGGCCGAACGTGTGTAACCATCATCCTGTTATCACGGGGTGGAAACTGCGCGCTCAGCTGTTCACCATGTGGGGCAGCACCGATGTGACACACGTGACACGGAGATGACAAACACGCACAAACAAACAGCCTGGACAGGGGACATCTGGAGCGGTTCTGGCCTCGCTCTCACACTGGGACAGTTCATTAAAGCTGGAATTAAACTTTAATTCTCCGCCAGTGTCAACAATTACAGTCTGTACTGCAAACACCCTGATCTTATCTTCACGCCATTTGCCCCAGAGAGGAACTGTTTTGATCACTTTCTCCAGAAGTGACTTCACTTCAGTTCTTCTTCTTATGCTGTTCAGCTTTTTTGTTTTGCTCTTCATGGATTAAATCTTTAAGTTGTAGTCATTTGCAGCTGTACAGGAAAACGTGCAGAACCCAGAACCCAGAGGGAACATGAGCTCGCATTAATGCAGAACAACAGCAGACAAATGTTACCAAAAAGGAAAATCCCACATCTGTCCAAAATACACAGCAACTGCTCAGTACGAGTACATTTACAACTGTAAAGCGCTGCTATGTGTGTGTGTGTGTGTGTGTGTGTGTGTGTGTGTGTGAGAGAGAGAGAGCGGGGAGATGGGAAGGCTGGCAGTCAGGATGTGGGATCTATTGTCTGTCTGACAATGAAGAGATGGAGTCAGTAGGAGTCCGGTGGCTCTCAATGGAGGCATTAACATCTGGGGCCAAAGGGCTGCAGCGTGTGCGTGCGTGTGTGTGTGTGTGTGTGTGTGCGTGTGTGCTTGTGTGTGTGCCTCTGTCTTTGTTGCAGCTGCCCTCAATATGGATCATATTTTCAAGAATAAAGCGGCTCTCCAGAGGAAAGCTTCATCTTACAAACTGGTTTTCCATAACCTTCTCCACTGAACTTCATGCTTTAAAGGGTAAAAAAGGGAGGGAGGGGGGGTGAAAATTATTTTTGGCAGGATTATCTTTGAAGCAAATGTCATTTAAAGCAGAAGCTTTAATTAATACGTGCACAAACAAATCCTGAGAGACAAACGTTACGGGAGAACCGCACGAATACAGAACCACAATAAAGTCGCTTCCATCCATCCCACATGATTCACGCAACACAACCCCACTTTATGTTCCACCACTGTCTCTTCATTAACTGGCAGTGGCACCACACAGCTTGTAAAGCACGGCACAATAAAGGCAAAGCAGTCAGGACCCCCCCAGTCACAACTGCCACCATCTTTTTTTTTACACAATTCCTGGTTGTCTGTCCAAAGTGGACTTCTGCACCAGCCCCCACAATAATTACAATAATCACTCAGCTGAAGCAAATACTTATTTCATTAAGGGTAGGCTGGGTTGGGGGGCACTCCAGAGAATCTCAAGTCTGTGGATTATTGTCACCATAAGAGGATGTCAACTGAGCGAGCGGCAACTGCGCAGGCAACAAATTCATTTCTGCAAAACTGGGTGAGAGCTGTCACACGAGGCCGGGTGATCCCCCACATTATATTCAAGATTATTCAAATAAAATGGAGCTAGAATTCTCGTATAATGCAAAGCCCCCGTCAGCGTTACCAGATGGGTTTGATGCCACAAGAGAAAATGTTCCATAAAGTTTGGACACTCCAGAATTTTAGGCTTCCGATTAAACCTGAGCCTTTTCTCTGGATTTGAAAAAATAAAAACAAATCCAGCCTAAGAGAAGCCGAGTGTGGCGCAAACGACGGGCTTTAGCGGAGAACCGTGATTGCAGGGCAGCAGAGACGAGCGTGATCCGGGGCTGATTCGCTTCCAGCGGCTGCAGACCGCAGTGCGCCGTGTTTACGCTCCTGAGTTAAAGTTGCACCCCGGCGATGAAACCGGCCGACCTGAACGACACCCGGACCCGGCGACTTCCACACGGCCGCCGGATCAGCACGGGGCGAGCTTCGTGGCAACAGTTGGGGACCGGGATGTGCTCTGCCTCCGCCGACTTTTAATCCGCGCAGCGCGGCGCGGCGCGGCGCGGCGAAGCGCGGCGCGGTGCGGCACGGCGAGCACCGCGACAAAACAACGCTTCCAAACTTACCTTCACGACGCGGCTGATGTCGCTGGTGGTTGCAGCACTGCTTTCCTCTCTGTCTGTCTTCAACTGACGACAGATCCAGGATCCGCTCCCCCTCCTCTTCCTCTTTCTTCTCCCTCCGTTTTCTCGAAATTGTTGTTGGATCTGAGTTATAAATTATTCCACATCCTCATCACTCGCAGAATTCGCCCTCGGAGTCCTTTTCCTCTTCTCCCACTCTCCCTGTCTTATTTCTGAATAAAAATGTGCGGACCAGAGACCAAATCAGGCAGTCTGATCCTGTCATTCAGTTTCTACACAGTCCAACTGGCACTACGCGCAACTCCCTCCCAACGCTTTGTAATACGAAACCACCAGAGGAGGAGGAGGGGTGGGAGGAGGAGAAATGGGGAGGAAAAAAGGAAAGAAAGACAACAGAAAAGAAAGCGTGAATTTAATGCGTTATCTGGGACGAGCCGCTTGTGTTTCCCTGCGCAGGATGGAGCTTTAAGCGCAGTCGTGGCGCGGCGCCGCATCTCTGCGCCGGGGTGCTGCGGCGGGTTTGTGCCCCCAGCTCATCCCCGCAGCATCACAGCGGGGACCGGGGGGGCTTTCAGAAAAGGCTCACTAACAGGTCTCCGCCCATTAGCCTCTGAACAAGGGCCCCGCGGAGCCGTGAGGCCCCCCAGCAGCCGCCGGGTTGCTGATGAAGACGTTACATTGTGAAGGGCTCTCATGGCAGGGTCAGACCTGACGTGTGCTGAGCCTCCTCCACACTTCTTTCACACAGAACCAATGGGCAAGGCACGCGTCGCATTGGATGTTGAGGGACCAGCACGGCTTCACCCCCCCCACCAACATTATTACAGCTCACACTGGACCTGCTGGGACTGCCATTAGTGTGACAGTTCTGGGGGGGGGCGTTGGCACAGCCATACTGTTGCAGGACCGATCAGAGCCACTGTAAGGAGCTTCACCCTGAATCTATACAGCTGCCTATGAACTGCACCACCTGCTGGTAGAAGAAGTCACAGGTACAAAACACACATCTGGGTGCAGTTTGTTCGGGGATTTCTTGTGTTTTCTCCGAGTTGTGCCGAAGAGTCAGCCGCGGATCTCCAGTGGACCAGAGCTGTGGTAATTCACATAGCCCTCCTCTGCTCTAATCTCCTTCTCCTCCTTCTTTCCCTCTCCTCTCCTGGAGTCTGCTTCTTGGTCCCACACAATCTGTGGTTTGGTGCATTTCCAGTGGACCTGAGTGTATATGTGCCCTCTTGGGCACCCTGATATGGGGAAAACATGATAAAGTGTCATGTTTAATAACCTTCCAGAAATGCTTCCCTGGAGTCCGGTGGATGAATGTGATGAGTGTAGGTAACTCTCCAGTGGATTGACACTATAAAAACACTAAAGCGCCCTCCTGGGTGCCCTTCATTGAAAACCTGCCCTCTGGAATCTCTTTCCTGTGGATAGACGTGATAAAGTGTCCTCTGATGTGATCCCGATAACCTCCTAGTGGCTAAAGCATGATTAACAGTCCTTTAGAGGCTTGTCCCAGCTAAAAGCACAATAAATCTGTCCTGTTTGATGCCTGTATGGTCAATAAAATGTGACAGCAGGGTCCTCATACCCACCCCAAACCCCCAGACACCCTAAATCTGCCACTGAGCATGACTATTATGTACGTGCCCTCCCCTCAACCAAAAACACAAATGCTAGCACACCCTCATTCTGAAACATGGCCTTATCAGAATGTAGCTTTAATTGGAAGTTTCAGCTTCACGGTGCAGAACTGGGTGTCTGATGTGACACCAGAGAGGAACCCTCGTCTGTCCCACCCCTGGATTAACTCAGGAGGAGACGTCTCATGACAACAGAAGGCCTTTAATGTGCCATCATAGCTGAATGGACATCAGCACTGACCCAGAACACCGGTCCAAACACTCGCTGGCCAAGAGCTCAACATGAGAGCCTAAAGAAGCGATCCCTGTGAGCTCTACCTGTAAAAGCATCCTTGGGGGATCCACCGCGATCCAGTTTGGCTCTCCCTGGTGCGGTGGTGCCAGTATACTTGTCCTCTGAGCCATGTGGATGGCAGGATTGCTGGTTTGGACCTTCTCAGGTATTTCTAATCATATTGGGATCTGGGGAGTTTGGACCCTGGAGCTTTGCATCTCCGCTTCCTCACATGATTCATGTGTGGTTTTTTATGGCAATAGGCTCAGATTACTGGGGAAAACACATGTTTTTATTATTGGACACGTCCAAATGCAGCAGCCCATTCTCTAATGTCGGCTCAGCTCCAGCGCACAATGCTTGTAGGTTTTCCCCTAGTTTCATGTGTCCCACATATAGCTCCTGATAGCTGAAGATCCCTTACACTACAGATGAACTCTGGCGTGGTGATGTCATCAGCTGCTGCCTGCAGAAACAACAGTCGATCTTCTCAACTCCATTCAGGAACACTATGGTGTTTTCTGCCCCAGTGCATGCTGGGAGGTTTCCCCCTTTACCTTGAGAAGAAAAGGAGTCGTTGGAGGAACAAAAGCAGATCGACCTGCAGCTCTTCTAAATGGCTGCAGCCATTAAGATTACTAACAATCCCCAATGTGGAGCACAAAAGCAGAATCACAATCAAGGATTACGTCCAAAGACTTTGCGTGGAGATTAGAAGATGCATGATGGGTAATCTCTATGGATGAGGACAGGAAAAGCTGCAGCTCATTTTTGGTCTCAGTGGGAACCATCACTGCCCTGCAGGTGCTGCAGGGCCTTGGTGGGAATCCATAAATCAAGATGAGAACTTCTCCACTGTGTGTCTGTGACCGTTAATTTGATCTCGCGCAGCGCTGATCTGCTCCACGCTGCACAGGTTCAATCCTCCTCCACTGGCCTTCGGAAGCAACACAGACGAGACCGCCACAGCATCCCAAGTCTGGCAAGTCTGTCTGGTTTAGGAGAGAAGGACGTGAAGCCCTTTTATGCCTGTTTGCTCTGGCTTGTACATTTAATGATTTTAATAACCAGTCTTCAGTTTTAAAATCTGTGTTCTTACTCTTACTTAAATTATGTGTCAGGATAAGTTCGGAAGGCAAATTTGGATTCTCATTTATGATGAAAACAGTTCAAAACAGCCTTGGACCACACGGGGAGACGCTGCCGCTTTCTTCCTCGAATGCTCAAGATGGGAATTGAAATGCAAAGAAAAGAGGGAATATGCAGACCTTGACCCATTTTTCTCAGGGCCCGTCCCATACAATAACAATTTCAGATGAAATACTGTGGTAGAATTTAATTTAGAGGGATTATTTGTACCCAAGGTTGGATAAAATAGACCTGAGATGTATAATACAGCAGGAGCAGCCAGTCGTGTGTGAAGCCGCCCAACCTCAAGTTCACGCTGTTATTGACGAACGGCTCCTCCAAGCCAACAGTGGCCACTGAATAAATGCGTTTCAGAGTTCCAGACACTTTTGTTTTCACACCCTCCCCTTCTCAGCTGTGTGAAAGATATTTTGTTAAGAAATGCACAGATGTCTGAAACACAGCCTTTCTGATGGCCTTCAAGTCTTTTAATATCTCCAAAGAGCATCAACAACTTTTTTAACTTGAAAACTCAATTTTATTATTTAATCTGCCCTTGCAATCTCATGAAATGTCTAAATTAGAAAAGCACTCAGAGGGGGCAGATTCCCACTATGCAGGTTAATCTCTCAACACACACGCATATATATAGTAATATAAGGTTATGTAACATAGTAGTGTGTTTTATGGGGCTTTGATCTTTGGAAGATCAAAAGTCCCACCAGAATCCAGAACATCACTAAAAATGTAACCTCCTTGGCTTGTTATCAATATTTCCTGACAATTTCATTAAAATCTGTTGGTAACTTTTTGAATTATTTTGCCAACAAACAGACAGACAGATAAACTCCAGCAGCCATCACCTCTTCCCACAGGTAAAACCTGTGAGCTCTACCAGGTTAACACTTTGTTTTACTTTAGTTTAACAGTCTATATTATGTGTGTGTGTGTGTGTGAGTGTGTGTGTGTGAGTGTGCTCAAACAGCTGCAGCAACATATCATATTTGTCAGCGGTTTTCTTTATCAGACTCCCATAAACAGGCTGCAAGCAAAAACTTGAGAGCGTGAAAGCATACATTAAAGGCTAATGCCTGACCGATAGCGAGTCAGCGGTTCCGAGCACTTGCTTGGTTTATTTTTCATAGAATCCGATAAGCAATAACAGAGAGACCTGAGGAAGGCTGACAGTCTGACGCTAATGAGAGGGTGAGGAGACGCCGACATGTTGCTCAGTGTGAAGGAGCTCCAGCAGATTATCATCGTGTCAGTGGATAACAGCTTCTTTAAGAGCCTTTGTCAGAGCGTTAACCTCCACAAGAGGTTTACAGCTCGTAAGAGTCTTTGTGCACACATGTGTAGAAGACCCAACCGGTCCAAAGTGGCCTGATGATTCCATCTACCCACGAGACCTTTCACAGCATTTCTGAAGGGAAACGGTCAGAGCATGGACACACGGGCTCACTCTTGAGTAGAGACGATGGTGATGAGCAGAGGAGGAGTGGCTTTACATTAGCAGCAGGTACAAGTGCACTTGACATAGAAAGAACAGTTTATCTAATCAGAGGGAAATCAAGTGTTTTGGACGTGGTGTTAAATCAGATTCATGGGCAAAACGCCCCAGGGCTAATCAAGGATAGTGGCCTCCTGAGCGAGGCAGCCAGTGGGATGGTCAAGGCTTCCCCAGCATCTCCCGTCTCTCTGGCAACCATCTTAGCCACGTTTCTCCCTCTCAGTGGCTCCACCTACTGCACCGGCCATACTGCTAATTACTGTTACTAATGAGATGGGGGGTGGGCCACTCATGCCTGAAGACAACATGCAACAACATGTTCTTATCTCTGTGTACATCTGTCAGATGCTCACTAGCATGCTCATCAACATGTATTTATGATTTATTCAGGACTTCGTTCATCCGTTCAGTGTCCAGGAACAAACCTCCGCCTCAAGTCCTGATGGAAACACATGATTGCTGCTGCCAAGCTAACCTGGTCCTCCAGAATGTGTCATGTGAGCCAGAATTTTATTTTCTTTCCTCTGGCTTCCAATAAAAATCACTTGTAAAGCCCTCGTGATTATCTCCAGGTTTCTGTGTCAGGCACCTCGTTGCATGAGAGATTTGCCAGTGTGACGTAACCAGCTGGTCTCCACTGTTCTTCAAATGGAAGGATTAAAAGAAAGGAAGGGCTGATGATTCATGAGTCAGGGACTCTCTAATGGTTAAAGATGTAAAACCTACAGGAATGATCAATAACGGCGCTCCGACCAAAGGAGAATCCATCAGCCTGTGTCTACGTCCATCCTCCTGGAGGAGGTTTGGTGAGAGGATCAGACTGATGTTCTGGGTGGAGCTGAGAGGTGGAGATGGAGGATTTAACCTGACATACTGGTGATTTTAAAGTTTTCAACTTTAAAATGGTTTCAGTGGTTGAGATGATGATGGTGACGATGATGATAAGGAAGTGTGGGGTTGATATTGATAACCTATAATTAGTTGCTGCTGTGGCTGAGGCTGATAAGATTATTGATAATCTTGGAGTTTGGTAAACTTGGTAGTGCAACTTGATTTTCCTGTCTGAATCTGTGTCTGTGTCTGTACTTTTCAAAGTCTTCTCCTCCAGGGGCACTTGAATTCCTCCTTTCTTCACCACGACTTAATTTCGTGACAGTGCTGCTGGAAAATAAAGACGCTGAATGTGCACTCAGATGCCAAACTGAGGCAGAATACAGCTTAATCCACACTGCAAGCTTCCAGGACAGTCCGCGTGAGGCTGCCTCGGGAAATTTAGCTGCTCATATATAGCAAACGTAGGAGGGATTAACTCTAGTGATTAACAATTCAGGTCAATCTTTCCCCAGGAATAACAGAGAAAGTGATTTGGTGGGTATTGATGGGAACTAAAGCCTTCAGAGCTTCACTTTCAAGGCAGGACAGAAAAACTGCAGCCTCGACTGGTCGTCTCTGGGTGCAAAAATCATTGTGTTTTTTTTTTTCTCTGTTGTGGAGCCGAAGCATCTCAGAAGCGGTACTGCCGAGGCTGAATTAGCGACAGGCAGGCGCGGGAGTGTTTTCTGGCGCACGTCCGACCAACGTGGAAAGCAGGCCAGGTGGTGGGAAAGTGGGGTAAAATCTCATTACAAGGCAGAGCACAGGTCACCTCCTGGGAGTCCCGGCCCTCCTTGCAGCACTCTCTTCACTCTGGACTTTTTATGGTTTACTCTGTCTGAGATTTAGTTGGGATTATTCAGAGTAAACAACTTCTTTACCTCCTGTTAGCCTTCATTGTTTGCTGGTATTTGTAATACACGGGTGTGAGTGTATGTGAATGTGTGTGTGTGTGTATGTAAATCTTTTGTGATGGGAAAGCGTTTAAGAAATAAGGGGGTTGTTTGGAAATGAATGAAATCTCTCATACAAATATTTACTGCTGCACTTTAAACTCTGTCAAACCTTCCAAAAGGATGTTTTTCTAACATAAAATTGACTAAAAGTAATTTAGCATGGAGGCATAGAGCAGACAGAGAACCCAAGTAAACAAAGGAGGTGAACATTTTACACTTTTGCCTCAAAGTCATCCTCCTTAAGAAGATTAGTCAGTAACTGTGCGGCTACATTTATTACTTAGTTAAGCTCAGACTCGTAGCAGCTTGCTAGCCTTTAGCATGGAGGCGAACTGGTGCAGAGTCAGGATCCAGTAAAGACTTTCCCTCTCAGCTTACTGAATGATGGTTGCATGTTGACACCCCAACAAGGTCATTGCAGCAAGCGATTCTTTATTATCTGCATTTATGCATTTTTATAAACCAAGCTTGAAATGTATTTCCTTATTTTTTTTCTCCTGAACTTTAATGAGGAACTTTTTAAACTTTGTAATCAAATCTGGGCGTGGCAGATGTTGGGACCACATCTGCAGCGAGTGAAGGGTAATGAATTGTTTCAGGACCACGCAGAGGCAATTTGATTCCGAACAGTAGCCAACAGAAGTTGTCATAGTTGATCTAAAGGTCTCCACGCAACGTTAACTTCCTGACAGGAAACTGCTTTCTGCTGCTGCTGATCTGTCACATTTCATCTTGGTGCAATTTCACGGGTAAACATTTGCGGAGAAATCTCCCGACTTCATCTGAAACGAACGCCCCGAACGTTTCAATGCCCCGGCAGTCGCCTGGCTCTTCATATCTATTGAGACGAGTGTATTAAAGCAGGCGCCATACGATGAGTCGCTCTCCTTCCCCCAGCGGAAGACGGAAATTACAGTTCATGGTACATCGTTTCATTCAACTTTCATATTCGCTGAGGAGCGATATGAAGTGACAAGTGAGGTTTTAATCAGAGCACTTTCAGGAAAGAAAGGCGAGATTGTCAAAGAAGGGCGTCTCATTACGCTGTCATGAGCAGTCGTCACCGTTTTAAAGTGACCTGCATTTGAAACCATGTGTTTGATTAGGAAGGCGTGCAGACGGCTTTCATTAGACCCAGGTAGACCTTTCAGAGCGGCATCTTCTCCGCAGGAGAAGAATTAATCTTCTCAAAAGTCAGGGGTTCGCATCAGCGCTGTGACAGAGATCAAGCAGTTCGGCTCGGAGAAGTTTCTGTCCTTTCATTTTTGGGAAGATGCAGATCCCGTAAATCTGGATTTCCGCAGAACATCATGGCTGCGTTGACGGGAGCGGAGCGCACACGTTTCCAGTGTTAAGGCAACATTATGCAACCCTTTTAACCTTAAAATAGCAGCAACACGAACCAAACAAGCAGAACAGACAAGAGAGGAGAACTCCTCAAAACACGGCACAGAAAACGGAGCAGGAGGCATCAGGAGGGGCTCTTAACAGTCTCCAAACCCCAGTTTGCAGCCTGTCAGCAGCAGAGCAAAAAAACTGCTGATGGAGGCAGTGTGGGGTCCCTGGGAGCCCCGAATCTCTCCCCGCCTCTCCCATCGGCCACTGTGCCCCTGGCCTGCCGCCGCCTTACCATAACAAAGAGGCGGGACTCGCCCTGCCGTCGGCCTCGGCCTGCCCGTGTCCCCACTGGATTCTCTCTGGCAGTGCTGAATATGCAAACCCACCGTCGTTCCTCCAAGAGGTCATCTTCTTCTCCTCCTCTTGGATCGTGTGTAACCTCAGCTGTAGAACAGACCCGGCTTTTACCTGCTGAGCAGGTTTTGATTAGGTTTTATTTTGTTTTTCTGCTGCTTTCTTTGGCGGAGGTCTGTCTGGAAACCTGCTATAGATATTCAATTTGAGCCAACTCACGATCCCAGTGTAATGCTAGCTTTCCTTAGCCACTAGCTTCATTCCTCCTGCCTGTTGGCCGGAGGGGAAACAGAAATGGATGGATTAAGCAGAATCTCTGCTGAGCGATGTCTTGAAAGTGAAGGAACCAAATTGAAGCCTCTGCTGCTCACTACGGGTATACAGTGTAGGCTGCTTGAAGCGTGAATGCCTGTTTATTACCTGTGATTTCATTTTTCTTCCCTGTAGTATTCTGCCTCTTCGCTTGTCAGTTTTGAACAGTTTGAGTCTATCTATCTATCTAAAGGTGATGAAAATCTCCTCAAATGCTCCAAAGATCTTCAGGAATCATGTTAGGATGGTATTTGTTAGGATGTTGAACAGTATTGGGGGAACTAGACGCAGGACTGCAGCTTCCAGTTAAAACTCTGCTAAACTCACGAGATATTTCACCCACAAGTAGTTCCTCAGCATCCTCATGATGGTGGACTGAAAGCGGGGAATCAAATGCTAACTGCAGTCAAACGTGCTACTGTGACTCGTGCTATCGAGGATTAACCTACTGTACTGATGCAGCGCTCCCATCCAGCATGGTCCTCCTCTGTGTTGTCCAACCCCGTGTCATCTAATACAATCATCCTTCAATCAGTGAAGGCTGAAAATGTAATCATGCAGGTCTGAAGTTTTGGTGAGCCATCTGCTTTATCCAATCCCTGACAAATGTCCATGTCGCGGCGCTCCCGCTGTCTTCAGCAGGCTAATTCCACAGGTTCATCTTGTTAGGGATGACACACATAAATACTTGACGGCGTTCGAGTCTTGGCCGCGGCCGCCACCTCCGGCCGTCGCAGCCGAAGCGCTTTGGGCCCCGAGTGACCTCGGAGGATGACACTGAGCCCCTCCGTCTGCCGGAGCTCCGGGGCCTGCGCCACTTCTCCCATTCTCCGAAGCTTGGGCGCAGGAACGCCTCGCTCGGGCGATGCCGCAATCCGAAAGGGCAATCCGCTCAGCCATGAAAAACAGTGGAAATACTTACACTTGCCATAAATGCCTATAAGCTCGGCAATCTTTCATGCTTTATAAAGCTGTCTGCAACAACACGGCCAGACTGAAGGCGTCTGATAGGGAAAACAAAAGACAAATGGCCGACCATGCCCTTTTCTAATCCATCAGCTTCTCCCAGAAGCCTTTGTCCTTCAGGCAGAGAGGCGCGTGTGGGTCTGATGGCACGCAGCTGCGATTGCATCGCCCTGAAAATGCCGTGGACAGTATTTGAACTTGCTCTCGCGCATTTTTCCTGATGACCTTTAGCCGCAACCCTGCTAGACTGAGGGATCAGGCCGAGTTATCCGCCCCCCCCCACAGAAGAGAGACCCTTCAGACGCCTGGAGATCTCCATCACAGGCTGCTGCACATGCACAGAAGCAGAGGACGGTGTATTTAGGAGCAGATGTGGCATTTGTAAACGGGCTCTGTGAAATCATTTAGTGATATTTAGCATTTTCTGGCACGGCTTCCTGCCGGCTGTGTGAAGGACTGGAGCTGTTAACTGTGGGCACTGGCTCAAAGGCTCATTGTTAGAGGAGGCGTAGAAACACCAGCATATCCTTAATACCCCCATATGCTGATTCACATGCCCCACCACACACTCGCGTCAACACTCCCACCTTTGTGCTCCGTCTCCAAGACATCACTGTTTCCAAAAGCCCCTGTGTCTCCCAGTACAGTACAACGGTGGACTCCTTCTGAGTAAGAGAGGTGAATTGTGCCGTGCGGCCACTTAACCCTGCTCCCCCTCCGACCCTGGAGATCCCAATAAAACCTGGATTATTTTTACAACACCACATACGACTGCAGACTTTAAACGCTGCCCTCCAGCCGCCGGCTGAGGCGGTGAAAGAAAAGAAAGCAGAAAGGAAAAAAAAAAGTGTGCCTCTGAAAGGGCAACGTATCCAACAAACCATCAATGAAGGCATTTTCATCTAGCAGGAAAAATAAACAGCCCGACTGCTCCGTCTTCTTTTCCTCCTTCACTGAGCCCCATAAAGCTCTCTGTGTTTTCTGTCCAGGTCAGTGTTGTCTTTATGTGGAGAAAGGTCAGGATCATAGTGGGGGTGTATTTAACAACATGACAAAGAAAAAAAAGACATTTCTATTTTAACCAGCTATTTCCAAACATTGGGGGTGAGGCTGCAAATTGCATGAGCTCCAACGACAATGATTCATTCCTGGTGCTTTCCTGGATGGTGTTTATATCAGCCAGTCTGCATGCATCTGAGCCCCTGGAACTATCATCACTGGGCCAAACGCAGTGGATATTCAATTATTTAACAGGAAATTGAATAATTCATTAACATTGCTGATGAATTCCAGAAACAAAATGTGCACATTGCTTTGCGGCTGCTGTTGGACAGTTGTGGTGATGTTTTCTGGGTTTAGAAACATGAAGCGTGTTCCTGAACAGAGGAGCCGCGTGGCTTCATCACATGTTTGTTTTTAACTTCAGCGGCGGCTCTGAGCAGAGATTCTCCTCCATCAGGAGTCCCACACGTTTTACTTCCACCTCCAAGTGTCTGAAATAGTTTGGTGAGAAGTGAGAAGTGTTGATGAAGTCCTTTTCGTTTGCTCCCTTCAGGTTTTTAAGTGTGAGAGTATTGCAGCAGCAGCAGCAGCGCAGGCACGGAGGTGTGTGATCAATAAACCAGGTAATGCTTTTAAAACTCACATTAATCTGCACTATGTCTCATAAAAAGTGCCATTTTCATCCTCTGGTCCTCAAACTACTTCCCTGTGCCTGCTGATAAAAATCTAAGCTCAAAGACATTTTCCTCCATTTCCTGCTGTCTCTCACCTGAGTCCATCTCCCTGTGAAAAAAAATGAATTCAGTGAAAGTTAATAAGACCCTCGGTGAGGGCGGCGTCTATTTCCTGCGTGACTATGGTTTAATCTGGTATTTAAAAAAAGAATGGCTTATTTACTGTGATGGAAAGTTGTGATTTGACATTACTTAAAATGAAATAGTCGAATAGTTTGCGTCGCTTCCATTGTGCAGCGTGGCGGCTCGGCGAGAATGGCTGGGGGTGGGAGGGGCAGCGGGAGCTGCTGCATCAGCATGTGTGCAGTAATGTGATAGCGAGGCCTGGCCGCGCAAAGAAAACACAACCAGCCCTCCTACAACCCACCCAGCGAGACCCTGAGAGGGGAGCCTGGTGACTGGATGCTCCTTTCAAATGAATGGTGGAAACACGACGATTCCAAGTAAAGCATTAAAGGTCTGAACGGCAGAGGTCTGACCTTTAGAGGGGGAGGAAACAGAAAGCTCAGCAAGACTTTCAGGAAATTATGAGTTATTTAATTTGTTTCTGGCTCTCGTGCTGCTTTCAGTCATCTCCTGGTTCCCAGTCAGGTTTTAAGCATTTGTGAGGACCCCTGAGCTGTTTTCTGCAACAGATTTGCCTCCGCCAGAAAATAACCCCGCTTGCTGTTGCAGCGTGAGTCATGTTTTTGACTGGGGGGGGGCGTTAGGTGGAGCCTGTGAAGGTAGAATTGACCTCTTTAAAGCCAGACATGCCCCACTTTCAACACGGTGTGCATAATTTTGGAAATGGGAGTGGGTTACAGTGGATGAGACCCTATCTGAGTTTTCTGTTAGCTGCATGACAGCACTGATGTTCCCAGGGATCATGTCATATTTTCCCAAAAAAGTTCTGATAAAATATTAGGTCCCAGCGGACAAGACCAAAAATGTTTTCAGCTGAAAATTAGCGGAATGACATTTAACGTTCCCCAGGAGGACAAGTAAGGCTGTAATTACTCAAATCAGAATTTAGTTTGGGACAAAGAACCCAATAACCTTCCTGTCATCCTTCACGCTACTCAGAGGAACGTGATAAATATCAATAAGGACCACCGGGAGGGAGAAGCAGCCTGTCAGGCAGGCTGTTTTTAGCTCGAGCATTAGCAAACATCACCAATGACAGCATGTGTAAATAGAAGTGGTGTCACCCGAGGAAAATGTCCCAGGGGATTCCTCAACAGCTGCTCGGCTAGTCTGGTCTCAGTTCCTCACTGGTTGATCTGCACACAAACTAAGAAAAAAAAAAAAAAAATGGGCTAAATAGTTTTTTGGTCCACAAATCTGACCTCTGACCTCTGGTGCTGGCTTTGAGATTGAATGGAAGGGCAGGTTTTTGTGGGGGGGGGGCCTCACCTCACACGATCTGGACTCACATCCTCATGTAGACCTGGGCTTGGACAGCAGTGACCCCTGACTGTGGTGTAGAGCTCTAAGGACGCCCTCTGTCCCCCTGAATCATTGACCCTTCGCCCTGCCCCTCTCTGGTCTTTTCACCTGCAGGATTTACAGGATTCCCAGGAGGTTTATAATCACTGAAAAGGAGCAGGATGCGTGGAACAATCACAGCTGCTATTACGTTTCTGAGGAGGCTGGAGGTCACAGGTCAGGAAAAAGTCTCCATCCAGGCTGCAAAATACCTTCAGTTGGACACATTTGAAGTGTTATTGTTACGGTTCTCTTTACACTTCTGGTGTTATTTCACCTGATTCACGCTGATCTCACTGTCATCACATTTACAGCTTACACAGATCCAGCTAATCAAATTAATTCTCAGCGTGTCTGTTTGGCTCCAGCTGTAGGACATGGGTGGGTGGGTAGGCCAGCCCAGATGTTTAAGCTAGCATAGACCTTAAGAGGAGGAGGAGGAGTGGAGGAACCTCCCCTTTGGGTCTGCTACTTTCATCCAAACACTTCCTGGTTCTGAACTTAAACTCTCCACCCCCTCCCCCTCTCCCCGGGGGTATCTCCTACCCGGGCTCGGTTTCATCGCGTCATGGTTGCTCTTTGTGCTGCTGTGTTTAAAGAAAAACGTCGGTTAGAGCAGAGCGGCGACTGGACACGGAACATGTGGAAAGAGTTGGACCTTTGACCGTGTGACAAAGGCTGCATGACTCTTTTTATCTCCCCAGCTCTCACGTAAACACTTCTCACGTAAACACTTTCCCACCGTGCGCACGACCTCACGTGTTCAGGCAAAGATGTGTTCTGCTGGGTCCAAGCATCTACCTCAACACACACAACTGCTGTTGTTTTATCTGAAATGGTGTGACACACACCAACAGGCGCACACGCACCGCTGTGATGCATTTGCATCTGCCCTGATCCGAACGGGTAGAATGACAAAGAAAGAGATCCTTTTGAAACCCAAAGCCCTCGTCCATCAGCAGCCTCGGCGCTCTCTTGCAGCAGGCCTGCAGCAGCAGGAGAACACGGCCTCTGTTGTCTCACACGGCACCCTCTGGTTTTCAGCCCTCTTTTCCCGACGGACACGGCAGCACAGAAGCCTCGTTGTGCCGAGGAGCATGTGAACGCACTGCTGACTGCAGCGCGGCGAGCAATGTGACTCGTTACTGTAACAAGGTCACTTTGCTCTGCCAACGTTGAGTTTGCGAGCGTGGCTGCACATACATTTATTGTATAAGACGTCTGTGAAGGCACATGGCATTTAGAAGAACTGGTATATTGTAATTTTTCCTGCATTATCAGTCGCAGCAGCAGCAGCTCTTCTTCAACTTTGCTTCCTTTGTTCTGCTTCATCTCTCTGTTCTCTGAACCTGTGCTCCCTCAGTAGTCTGAACATTTCCATCGTTCTTGACCTACTCCCTGACCTCTGGACTGACGTGGTCTCAACAAACAATAATTACAGTGCACTTCAACCTACAATCTGATTCTGGCTCTTGTTTCTGCTCTGAATGTTTACTTCCTGTCCGTATGGGAGTTTAGGTAACACCCTGGATCTATATTACATAAGGAACACTTGGCATGCTTTTAACTATGGTTATGAGCTCATCATGATATAACACTGAATTACTTCATTTAATATCAAGAACAAACACAGAAGAGTTGACCTCTGTCTTCAAATGTCTTCTAGAGAGTTTCACCTTTTCCTCTAAGATTGGTCCATATTTTATTCCCAATATAATCCGTTTGTGTTTTGTTACTAAATCTGTCAGATTTTAAACAAACCTTAGTGAAAGGTTTACTTTTCGGACCAGTGTGATGACCGATAAACCCAAACACTAGTGCTAATGATTGACGTCTGAACTCGGCTCGCCACCGGGCAGGCAGACGATCTGGGAGG
Organism: Lagocephalus sceleratus; assembly: GCA_911728415.1. NCBI lineage: Eukaryota > Metazoa > Chordata > Actinopteri > Tetraodontiformes > Tetraodontidae > Lagocephalus > Lagocephalus sceleratus. The sequence continues at coordinate 9,542,075 of CAJVRN010000237.1, read as the reverse complement.
AAACTTGACACCGTGACTCAGCTGCCCGGTTTCTCCTGCACTGAAAGATAATACCGAGATCTTTGTTCATGCTGGTGATTCTAGATGCTTGTGTGCTGTGATTTAATCTATAGATGAACATTTCCCAGAAACCTGTCCAGGATCAAGATGGTTGGGGATGAAAAGTCACTAACTTGTGATTTAAAAACAACAAAAAACTGGTTAAATTATGAAAAAACATCAGAATTCAGGGAACGACGCTTAATCTGACAAACAACACCTTACTCTGACAAAGTACGGCTTAGCCCGACAAAATTTGAGCCAAATCTGACACCATGGAGCCGGCTGAGCCTGAACCGTCTTAAAATAATAAACACTTTTTTTATTTAGAACCATTTCCCAGAATATGTTTTACAACCCCCCCACTGGTGTTTCAGATATAAAAATAGTCAAGTGATCTATGAGATTTTAATCCTTCGATTCCATTAACGGGTTCATGCTCTGCCGCCGTGGCCACGGACTTAACCTGTTAATCTATTTGTCAGACTCACTCTGACGCGTTCGCAGACACGGATTTGATTCAGTACGATCGGTGTGTCTCTCCGTGTGCGTTCTGTGTGACGGAGATGGAATTTAATCTACTGCATGAGATTTGTAAACATCGTTGATGCAACGCGACAGACGCACACATGTGGGCTTACAGATAAACATGTGCCTCCCCGTCAGCGGGGTCCCTGGACCCCAACAAGTGGCGCTTACACATGCCAGTGCCTTTGGGTGACTGAAAAGGGGTAATTTGGTGTGAATGTCACCATTTCCTGGCTCATCCCGTGTACCATGCGTGTGATCCTGTGTGATCTGTCAAGTGCAGCTTGAACTGAAAAACAGTGAGAGTCCTGATCACAAGACAGGTCACGAGTCCTTCAGCGCGAATGATCAAGAAACTCTAAAAATTGTGTTCCGTTAATGCACCACTTGCTTTGCTTTAAATAACGATAGACACATAAAGCCCAGCTTGATAAATCTGTATCAAAGCTGTCTGATTTGCAGTGCAGATATGGCAGACGTTTGAGAGAAACCCGTATTTTTCTCACTCTCATGGGCAAAATATTGTTTCGCCTCCACTGAGTAAAATCGTGAAACTCCTCGATATGTCTCGGTGCAGCATTTGTCAGCCCCGGAGGTCTACAGGGGCCTCCTGGTGCTGCAAAGATCTGTTTAATGCACAGCATCCACTCGAATCTCGTTCATCTGCTGTGGAGTGAGCGAGCATAAACAGGAACCCCTGGGACGCGGTAATATGCTAAACGATTTGACACCGGTCCTGCTCAACCTTATCCAGCCAAGGCAGCAAGAGATATGAGGCCGTGGTGTGCGTGTCAATATGTGTGTGTGTGTGTGTGTGTGTGTGTGTGTGAGGGACAGAGAAAGAGCACAAGAGCAGTGCTGTGACAAGAGTTCAGAGCATGTGTGAATATCATGAGTACAGCTTTGAGATGAATGATGTTAGGATCAGCTGAGGAAAAATGGAGGTGCATTACAAAGATGGGAGTTGATGAGAAGTGCAGGAACACCAGCGGAGAGTGGTGTCTCTGAAGATGTGTACAATCAGAACAGAGATGATCCACGAGTGCGCGTGCACACACACACACACACACACACACACACACACACACACACACACACACACACACACACACACACACAGACAGATAAGAATGAAGGTGTTAAGGATGGTGAGAAAGTGTCAGGCTGAGACTTATCAGTTCTCCCTCCACCTCCACACAAGAAGGATGAAGGGTGAGATAGTGAGGGCACATGAGGGTGCACACGGCAGGTTGGACGTGCAGGATTTGTGGATCGATTTTCCCCGGCAACTTTATCAAGGTTTTAAACACAACAAAAATTCTCTGCAACAAGTCTGCGAAGCACCAACGATCACTCACCAACACCATCTACAATAAGGATTTAAAGCACATTTGGCACCAAGAACATTAAAGGTAGGTGAATAAGAGGAGGAGGAGGAGGAGGAGGAGGAGGAGGAGGAGGAGGGAAAAGTCCAGAAACGTGACATAAAGTAAAAGTACAGGCATGAAAAAGGGGGACAAGAGCAGATCAGCACTGCAGAGAAAAGAGAAGGCTATCTACAGAGGGAAAAAGGTTTGAGGAGGAGAGGGAGGGAGATCAGGAGTTTGAGGAAGAGAAAAAGATTGCGACGCTGCTGAGATGGAACTGAGAGGAAGGTAGGTGGCAGCGAGACAGAGAAGTGGATGTCTCAGGCCATTTCCTGTGATGATAGCCAGAGGCTTATTTTTCACCACACTCCAATCACTACACCTCCCCCACCCTTCTATCCACTCTGCCCCCCCCTCCTTCTCCCAGCCCACCGAAATCTGCCGTGCACAATGACTCACGTGCTGGCATGCAATTTGATTGCAAAGCGTTAACCTCTGTGTGGCTACTGTAAAATGCGCTGTGGCGCAACAATAATGAAGTCCGTGTTTGTCGGACTCGCTCGCAGCTCGTTCAACAAGTGACTGCTCCAAAATAATTACATCTCATTTCATCATTTGTCAGCGAATTACTTGCTCGAATGGCCATGCACAATGGCGGGCCGGGCTGCTGATGGTGCAGGGGCGGGGCTGGGGACATGTGTGAATGTGCTGGTGTGTGTAAATGTCCGCCTGCGTGAACGAACGAGCCGAAACTGAAAACAGAGACTGAAAACAGTCCTGAGCTGCAGAGATGTTCACATATAATGCAACAGTCGACTATTAGCGTAATTAAACATTCCCCTCCGGTCATATGAGCTGGTGGAAAAAGCGCTTTAAGGCAAAGACAGTAATATTTTATCTATATTCACCAAGCAGCTTTTATTATAAAAAAAGATGCCAGTTTTGTAGAAAATGTGTTGAGTTTTCAAGTCCTTTGTTTTCTTTCCAGTGTCTTTCCTTTATTTTGTTATTTCTATTGAGAAAAAAAACTAATGAATCTAAGATATTCTGCAATGTTTGGGGGAAAAAAAGTTGGAGTTTCCTCTGAAATATCATGTTTGTGACCAAAAAAGGTCTTTCTCTATGTGGAAGATACTTAAGGAGATGGCGCCCTGAATAAGCTTATCATCAGCCCATCTTTCCTTCTCTTCCTTCACTCAACTGCCCATCCCCCTACCACAGGAGCCTGGACCTGCTCAAGGTTTATTCCTGTTAAGGAGTTTTATCTGGCCACTCCTGTGTGTTTGGGGTCAGGTTTTAGGCTTCTGTAAAACATTGTTCTAACAGATACTATATACATACAGCTGAAGTACCTTAATGTTCTTTTTTGTGATCAATTTTAATTGCATATTAGAATCTATGCAAGTATGAACGAGAGTGCAATGTGTGTGTGTGCGTGTGTGTGCGTGTGTGCGTGTGTGTGTGTGTGTGTGCGTGTGTGTGTGTGTGCGTGTGTGGTAGTGAGCCGTTTGTCTCATCCTGGAGGAGCCGATAGCTGCTGAGGGGCCAAAGATGTAGCTGTAAATATTGAAAGGCTTCCAGGCGCTCCGGTCCGCCTGCTCCAGACTTGAGGCCGGACCGTTATGAGCGGCCACATGGGACAGGAATGGGCAGATAAAGAGGGAGTGAGAGACAGAAGGGGGTGAATCTCTCCTCCATTTGTTTTGTTTGCAGGGCAGAAGCCTAATGCTTCAATAAAGGGGGCAATAAAACACCAGGAAGTGGTAGGAGCGGTGAAGGTGACGAAAAAAGGCTCCTGCGTCTTTTACTGGAAATGCAGTTTTAATATCCGACTGCAGCAGTAAACAAACTAATCACTGAGCAGATGTTATTGAATAAATATAAACCATTAAAAGCAGAGCCAGTTGAAAAAGAGCTTTAAGGCAATAAAAATTATTCTGACTGTAAAAAATATTAGAACAGCTGCTCACCATCAATATTTTTATTCACCAGACAAAGCGACGCTTTGTCTGGTGAATAAAAATCCTGAATTGAAAAACACACATAACTAAATAAATAACCGAAACTAATAAATGAATAACGAAATAAACTCCAAATTAAAGTATTAAAGGATCCAGGATTGGGAGGATGGGACTGGGAGGTGGTAAATTTGGGGAGGGGTAACGAGCAGCATCGTCATGCGACAGCAGCATTCTTCCTTCGTGGTGGCTGAACCTTGTAGAGGGAAAAAACGTCCAAATCTGCTGGGAACGAAAACAGCAGCTTTGATTCCACAGATTCAGATGGTTTAAACTGGCTAGAAGTGAATGTGCTGAAGTGGAGCCCATCAACATCGCCATCATTCTTTGGCGTCTTGTTGAGTCTTCGCTCAGAACAGATGTCTGCACAGCTGATTTCAGGACTGCTCCCCCTTCTGCGCCCCCCCGGCCCTGGAGGATTCCGGCTGTGCGGCTTTTCGATCCCTCCAGACCTCTGCTGAACCCTACTGACTTTTCTCATTTAGCATTTGTTCCCTTTCTTTCTCCCAGCATCAAAACAAAGATTATCTCTCCTCCTCCAGTGTGCTTTTTGGGGATTTTTCTGCTGCTATCAGGGAGTCCCTCCTTCACCTTTTCCCTGCCTGACCTGGCCGCCTGATTTCTTTTTTTCTGTCCTACATGGAGTTGTCAGGCTTCCACCATCCAGGAAGCCTGCCCTTGTTCCATCTGTCTCTGCCTCTTACTCAGTTAATCCTGCCCTCTTTCCTGGTTTTTATCTGTTGAGATCTGTGCCATTAATCGCCTGATGCAGCCAGAAGAATAGAAACACCCAACTCAACCAAACAGGCTTGAGTTTAAAAAAGCAAATAGTGCGTAAATATAATGTGAGTAAAAACATAGTTCCCTTTTATTCAGCAAGCCTGGGTGAAACTGGTTTGACCTTTCATTGTGAACAGGCATCGATTTGAGATTTTCTAATGTTTCAAGAGGTCAGCCGATCACCACCTCCTCTTCCTACTCCTCTCCCTCACCACTCTCCAACTCCAGTAAATAAAAAGCCTCTTCCCTGTCTTTTCTCCCACTTTTCCAAACAATGGCTGGCGAGGACGGACAGTGTGCAGCTGTCATTTAACCCCCCCCTCCACCAACCCTGGACTCCGCCTCCACTAACATCTGCTGCATCCAGTCTGATTCCAGCCAGGGTGGTAAGTGGGTGAGGTCAAACCAATCTCTCTCAGCTGGTAATGACTTCCTGGTTCCACCCTCACTTTTCTCCTCTCCCTCTCTCTCTGTGCTCCCCGGGGGGTTGCTGGGAAGGATATCAGAAATCTGTTACCGAGCAGCATTTGTCCAGTAAGATTCCCACCATTATTACCACAGCTGACGACCTTGGAATCATTATCCACCCCCACAAGTGTTCGGGGCTGAGTAGTGAAACATCACATCTACGGCCACAGAACTCGTGTGGCCAGACGAGGAAGTACAACAGGAACATCCAAAAATCGGATGCTAACAAACTTCCAAAATTGCAAATAATCCAGCCAGGAAGCCTTCCCTTTGCCATGTGTTGGAAACTTGTATTTTCTCTCTAGTTTTGGGTTTGGCTTGATTATCTTAAAATAACTTCAATAACTAAAAACCTCCAAGTTTATCCATTTTCAGTCTAAATATTGCATTTAGACTGAAACCTGGCCAGATTTTCTGCCAAACTTTGTCCAGCTCTAACTAATCTGTGCTGCGACTTCTGTTTTTTAGCACCAGGACCAAGAAATTAAAAACAAAACAAAACAAAAACCCTGTTTAATAATTCCACCAAACAGTTAGAGACAAAAGTTAAATCTGTTCAGGTTCAAGCGCTCTTGCTGTAAAGTCGCCTTCCCAATCTGCTCCTCTGGAATTCCCTCCAACTGCCATCTAATTAGGGGTGAATTGAATGCACCACAGGGTTCTGGCTCCACTTTGAACACTATCATCTCTCTCGCAGATACCCTCAGTCTCCTGTTCCCCTGCAGGAGACTCGCTCTTATACTTGTAACGACGCGTGATCCCTCCTCTCCCATCCGTCTGTCTGGATAATCAGCCATTCAAACGGGGGTGGCTGTTCCCCACCAGGACCGCCCGGGACGGGTGATCTGCTCATTACCACATCCCCTTAATGAATCCCCCTCCTCCTCAAATATTTTAAAGCCCCCCACTCTCTCTAAGAGCTTTGCCTTTTGCCTCTCAGTTCCTTTTTTCGTCACTTTCATGCTTCCTCTGGCTCCATTACTCTGTCTGGCTGTAAAACCACCCAGGACCTGCCAGCTCTCCAAACCATTCGGCTGCATCTTCCACGTCTGCCTGTGGGTCCTCACTTTCTGGGGGTGAAGCAGAGGACGCCGCGTTACATCTGAGTTAACAGGCGACCCCGGCGGGATGGAGCAGACCTTTCCTCCACAGTGGCCTCGTCTGAGGCCGAACTTACACCCCAAGTGACTGGTGACAACGTGGAAAAGATAGTGGTTATCTGGCTGTGAGTGTTGGCTCCGAGTGGTGTTCCTACAAATCTCACAGCAGCAAAATGCTATTAACATGAAATGAGATATGCTGCTGCTGGGAGAAACCCATGGGGTCAGACGGGACTTAATGCATCTTTTAGAGGCCAGTTTTGTACTTTTCAATCACACTTGGCTGATACGGCACCGTGTGTTTTCTAGGATAACCTTTTTAACTGAATACACCCATCGAGCTCGCTGCTAACTGCTGCTAACTACTCCTGACCTATCACTTGTCAAATTCTTGCAAATTTGCAAAGATGCAGATGGTCAGTTAGGAGCTGGTGCCAACTCTCATGGTGGGTAAGAGCCAGAACAACTCACAGGACATTTGGGAATATCGTTAGTCACAGGCTTTTACTCAAGAAGGGAGCATGCATGAGAAAAATACACGTCAAAGCACTTATGATGTGTGTCTATGTGCACTTTACAAACACACATAACTGTAGCACATGGTGTGTTTGTGTGTCTCCGTTGATGCAGAGAGCTGAAGTGGACCCGGCCGCCTGGTGCTGCCTGAGGACTGCAGGCTTCTGTCCATGGCGGGGGGAGCAGTCTGACAAGCTGTGCAGGACACTCATGTAAATAAAAACTAATTAAATCTAGAAAGTCAAGTATAACAAATATATTCTTATGAAAATAATAATTCCAACAAATAAAACCCCCACAAACCTTTGACAACAAAATACCACAAATAATGATAGTGAATGTATTGTTAAATCCACAAAGACACCGTGAAGGAGGAAGTCTTCAGGAGTGTTTTCTATCAAATTTCGATAAAATGTGGCACATTTCCAAACCCATCTCTTGAAAATGTTTTGTCACGGCCCATTACATCTCATCCAGACACGCTAGCTATGCCCTTTAGCTCCAGGAAGAGAAGGTGTGATATATCTGCCACGTAAAGCTATAAATATCAATGAAGGTGAACAGATCATTTCATGTGATGTGCAAAGAAAATGACAATGTGCCAGGAATGATTATAACACATCATAAACACTGAATCAGTTAACATATTCTTGTCACGGCCCTGGGGCCTCTTTCTGATCCTTAGTGTCTGGTGGTTGCCTCGTTTTAGCTTCAGATTATCTTCTGAGGTGGACCCTGCAGCCCAAACAGGGCATCCAGTCCAGTTCCATAACACTTGCAGTGTCCCAGCGCTTTCTGGAGAAAACAAGAGATCAGCTTCTCCAAGAATGTGAAGGAAGACTAAAAATTCTAAGTGACCTCCAGCAGTGTCTGGACCCAGAAGACTGGAAAACAGAGATTCTGTCCTATTCAGCACAAATTCTAGTTCCAGAAAGCAGGAATAGTATCCAAGAAACTGAAAAGCACAAGTATAGTTCAGAAAACTCTTCTCCCTCAGCTCTAGTGATTATGGAGATGAAAAGTCCAGGTATATTGCTGTGTGCTCCAGTAAACGTCAGGTTTGTACCATCTTTGTGGGCGCACCTATTGACGTAATGCAGCCTCTGAGCCTGAGTCTGACCCCAAGAACATCTATAATCCGGTATAGAACCAGGCCTTAATCCTCTAACAGTTATTGGAACATTTCCTCACTTTGTTAGAGAAATACATATTCACTCACACACACACACACACACACACACACACACACACACGCAGTGTACTGTTTCAAACTGCAGCAGGTAAAATATTTAATCACAAAGAAAAGAAAATGTATGCCAGAGTTTCATCTTAAAATTATGAATTTGTCCAAAAAGATTATTAAAAATTCTTGACAAATGTCACAATGATTTTACCTTTGGGTTTATCTCCATTATGATGAGGCGCCTTTGTTTCTGCATAGAGAATAACTGGCAGCAAAGAAACTTTCTATACTTATAAATTATATATCATGAACTTTATATTTATTATATGCACTGTGAGTGTGTTTGTGTGTGCGCACACACACATCTGAATCAGAGCAGAAGAGTCACACTTGTTTACTCCAGAAGAGAAAAGGGAGCTGAGCTGTACAGAGGCTGGTTGAGTAGCTGCATCCTCACAACCATCCTGCCATCTTGTCCCCCATGTCCAGCCTCACTCTCCAGCTGTTTGGACAAATTTTGAATTTGTGATGGCAGAAGATGAGCACCAGGGAAGGAGGCAGGGGTGGACATGGGGAGGGGGTGGTCTCATCAGACTACTAATACATTTCGCTTTGAATCAATGGCTGCAAGTTCCAAGTATGTGCCAAAGAAAAACTTTGAATGTTGATGTCTAGTTGATGTCCACGGTGTTTCTCTAACATTATCATAGAGTTAATGACTTTTTTGGGCCTTACGTTTAGTGATGAGCCTGTTTGGAGATCTGTGAGAAGAAGCGTCTTTGCAGCTGTGTCGGCCCAGGATGTCCCTGCAACTGAGGGAAGTGTAAAGGCCGATTAGAGGAAGCAGAAAAGTAGGTTGGTGGAGGAGAACTGAATTAGAACAGGACCCCTGGGGGGGAGGAGAAAAGGGGAGACAAGGAGCAGGACAGAAATAGAAGACAGGAAACGACACCAGTCAGCCGGGCGGAAGAGGAAAGACAGAAATAGAGGACGCGGGACAGATGACTGGGGGGTCTAAGGTGAAGAATATGAGGGGTTAGGGAGAGCAAGAGACAGAGGGAGAGAGCAAGGAATGAAGGTAATAATCTAATAAACCATCAACCACACACACACACACACACACACACACACACACACACACCTGATCACCTTTTAGCAGGGGAACTTCGAGCCTCTATGATTTCAGCATCATCAGATTTCATCATGCGTGTCATATGTTGAATTTTTCATTTTTCTGATCAGGTCAGTTTCTGATGCCGTCATCAATCAAGTCGTGAAGCACCGCCGTGACTGACAGCAGAGTTGTGCTGATGAATGGGCGTGGGCTGGAGCGCTGTGTTTGCCTGACGTTTGTGCAACAAAATAAACATGGCTTTGTCCATCTTTATTCACCCGAAGAACATCAGTCGATGCTCAAAGAGACCCGGGAATCCATCACTGACATGGGTGTGTGCTTCAGGAAAAAAAAAGTGTGTGGATGGCAACAAAAGAACAGGATCTGGATCTGGATCAGGATGGCGGTTTTCCTGACAGAGGTGTCTGGTCTCATTGAGTAGCGAGATGAGCAGAGATGAGGAGTCATGACCTTTGACCCCAAAAACAGCTTAGCTGTAACCAAATACCTAGGAGGGGGGTGTTGCTTGTCTGTGGAGCCAAGACTATGAGGAGGGTAGGTTGATTATCTTTGAACTCTGTCTTTGAATTTTGAATTGAGAAAACGAGATCCACAAAACCACTCCTGCCACAGGTGCTTTGCTTACAAGGGTTTAACTTAATTGGTTAATTAAATTTGAGTGTAGTGTGTGACTAACAAACAATCAGATCACAGCCCTCCCATTCATGGAAAAGACTACAGATGGATCCAGACAACTTTCCAGGAAGATAGTTCCAGACTTTCCAGGAAGATGGTAATGTTGAGCGCCTGACTGTATTCATCTACAGTTAATGGGTTTATCTTGGGTATATATTATTTTTACTTATGATGGGCCTGTGATTGTGGTGTAATCACAGAAAAGCTGCACTACCATTTGAGCGTCGTTACTGTTATTTATAAAAACAAAAAGACAAAAGATACCTTTGTTGCTACAGTCAGGTTTGGTTGCAGTTTCAGACCAGTATGCCCCCCCCTCCCAGACACCCCCACTTTAATCAAAGGGCTCATAGAAACACACTTCACATCCATCCACCAGCTCCAGACATCAGGATGCTCCTGCCTGGCTCATATCCTGAAATGTCACAGTCGTATCTATCCTGAAAAATAATCAAATAAAACCCTTGAACATATAGAGACATTCCTGCCACATACAAGCCCTTTTCCAGGTTCACTCTGTGGAAAATTGATGCATTCATCTGTAGGTGAATCGCATTTTCCCAACACAGAATCTGATACATTTTCCCAGGGAAACCGCAGAAACTAATCAGAGATTGTCATTGGATTCAGTTCCTACTGAGACTGTTGCCCCCCCCCCCCCCCACCCCGCTGCACCGGGGGTGGAAGCTCATGTGTCAGACACCCTGATCAGACACTCGCCGTCGGTGGACGCTCCGCGTTCCCCCGCCTGCAAAAGTGTATTTGTGCAACTGATGGAACAATGAGGTGGCATTGAGACGCAGCGCAGCAGCGAGCCAGTGAGGTCACCTGAAGCGTCACCGTGCTTGTGGCGGCGGGCTGTGCACGGAGAGCCACGCCAAAGCCAGTGCTTTCTCCTTCCTCCACTAAACAAAGAGGCAACGCAGCAATAAATGTGCAGAGAGAAATAAACAGTGATGACGCTGCTGGATTCACTTGTCAAGGTGCCAAAACATACAGTCAGAGCAGTGAAGTAAGTCCTTACCACCTGCTGAGAGGAGGAGAGCAGCACAACGCCAGGCTGCCAGCTCCTCAGATAATTACACACATTCACCTTCACTGATCACAACCCACGTCCCATTTCAGCTTCTCCCTACCTGGATTCATCTTATATTTTAAGGTGGGTGCAGCTGCATTAACAGCGGAATTGATGATGGATGGAGGTTCATTTAACTGGAGGAGTGGAAATAGAATAAACAGGAAGATGAGCCGTAGAGATAAAATTGTGATACAGGCAGCAGCGGTTGTCTGTTCCCAGCTCATGTTCATATTTACATGAATTTGTACTGAATATTTTGACTATTTCATCCCCCCAAAAAACACTTGTTTTTCTGAATATGTCTCACCGTAGCTACACAGCCGTGGAAATTGATGGGTGAACTCTTTCCTTGCAAGTTTCATTTTTTAAAAAGTCACCGACACTCGGATGTGAAGGCAGCGGTCCATAAAATGCCATCGATGGCATCATTTCATATTTCTCACACACAGGAAGATGTGGAATGTTTCTAGCATTAATGAGTCCATACATCAGACTGTAGTGAGGGGAGTGATGAATGCAGAGGTACGAGCAGACAACTGATTAGTGCCATGGAAACCAGCGAGGCGTGGGTGTGGCCTCGCTCGCTGCTGCTGTGGTGGCATCATGACGGATGATGGAGACATTGAGACGACGACAGGTTGATGTTAATGCTTTTAGAGGATAAGATGACAGATACATACGTGCACGTGTGTAGCTGGGTGGAACACACTAAAAATAATAGTCCAGTTTGTCCAAATCAGCTCGTTAGTGAAGAGAATTAAGATTCTCTGAACCCATCAGCTTTATGGTTGTGAAGTTTTTCGTCTTTTTTCCTCCCACCAAATCTGAAAGTCTAGTCTTGAAATTCAAATTTTAAGTGATTAAATCCACCACCGTTTTCTTTGTTATCAATTCAAAAGTCAAACTTTTTTGCTGTCCCAACAGCCATATTCATGGAACCACGCAAGGGTCTGCTCGGGTTCTGCTGCCTGTGATCAGCAGTCATGTGGGTGTCATAAACAACCCCCCAGCCACACAAAGCCATTGTGCATCTCAGTGCTGTGATCAAGGCTCATATCGGGAGGGGGGTAGAATGAGCGGGAGGGTGCCGCCCGGCCCATCAGCTCCTCTCTGGTAGAGTCCCCCCGCAAGTGTTTCCAGGCTGGAACATGTGAGCAGCGGTCAGAGCAGTGTCCTGACAGGGATGCTTTGTCAGTGTTTGTTAAATGAAGCAAAACAAAGTTAAAGGGAAATACAGCAACTCTGTTGAAAAATGAACTAATCTGATTTCCATAAAAGACATTTTCAGGTTGTGAGAGTGTGCACGAGGGGCAGGTTAATGCATGCCATCATCACTCAGTGCTGCTTTGTAATTACCGACTGATGCAATGGGGTCAGAGCGAGTTTTTAATTCATGGCAGCTTGTGGAAACAGTTTGGCGGAAACGCCTGTGGTGATGTCATTAGTTTGGGTCATTTTTAACGGAAAGTTTGCTGTTCCAGTTAGAAATGTGGCGATTTCTGATGACTTCTGTGACTTCTGCTGCTTCTCTGCTGATCACTGTTTGATCTGTATTTAATATTTGGTGCATATGCTAAGAGTTAAGCTAAAGGAGGACAGTTTGGACATCTCTTTTACATTATTTTTTATTAACCCTGAAATGTTGAATTAATTCTGTGTGTTTGAAGACAATGTGATATAAATTCATTTTAACGACATATTTGAACTTCAAAAGGAAGCAGAGCACCGTGTCTGATTTCCATTTTACATGTTACGCACCACATTCAGGATATGGGCTGCATGAAAAAGCAGTCAGTTCTCCCACATTCAGACCCAGAGAAGGTTACAGTCATGATGAGGTTACATTTCTACCATAACTGTCACAAAATGACAAATCTTAAATCAGAACCCTTCATTAAAAGGCCAAGTCATTCCACTTGTGAAGTAGCTACACATGAAGATGGCCAATTCAAAGAATGAAAGACAAACAGAGATGGTGATAAAGTTGGCAACGAGTCTGAGGAAGTCAGAAGCCAGAACCTTTAAGCACATCTGGTTAATATTGCTTAAATTAAAAGACAAGTCTAACCTTAATGTGATTAACAAAAGGAGGTGTCTGGGTTTGGACATGAACTCCAGGACACAGGAGACACACCCAAACAGAGACCAAACTTTGACAAAGGACAGAAGCGGAAGCTAAATACTCCAGGGAGGAGATGAGACAACGACGCTCAGGTGAGACACAACAGGTGAGAGACATCAGGACAATCAGGCAGAGGACAAAACTAGGAAGGAAAGCAAGTGGCAGTAACCTCAGAAAACATTACGCACTAAAGATTCAGCAGCAATGAAAGCCTCTTCTTAGACGTAAGTCAGTTCTAGTCAGACTATTGATTAGGTCAGTCACCTGATAAAAATGGTATCATCTTTCATTTTTGGAAAGTAACACATTCAGACGCAAATGTCTTGAAAATGAACATCGCTTATGTTCAAAACACTATCTTCCTTTCTTTTTTTGAGGTCAAACAATAAGGCCTTTTTAAATGAGCCAATTCCAACAGCTTCACAAGACATGAAAGGGCCAGATAAAGAGGAAAGAAAATCAATAATTGTGTTTTAGTTTCAAGTCTTTTCTCGGAGTTTGCTAAATAAAACAAATGTGCCTGAAGAGGTCGGGTTTCCTGGGAGTTCACCCAAAAATGCTGCATAAAGTTATCCTGGTCTTCATTAGTATCAAATTTCTGATCTATAAACTGTCTTCCATAAACAGCCTGGAACAGTCTGATCCCATTACCGAAACCATGGCAACATTTGGTTTTGTGTCATGGCACAAATGTGTAATTTAGCATGTGTAGACTTCCACATCGGAGGTATTTAGATAGACCTAAGTCTGAATTCTGGCATTAATTCTACTGGGCTCAACACTCGATTGAGGGGATGAACCCTGTAATCCTTCAGCCATATTAACCCTCAGCTCCGTGCTCTGGTTCAAATGTTGATAATGCCGTCGTCGATATCAGGAGGCGCAGAGTTGCAGGTGAAGCTAATTAGGTTAACGACCAGCCTTCGGATTAGCTCTTTAGGACAGAAGGTTTTAGATTTACTGGACTGGATTAGTGAACGGGGCGGCCTGGTCATCTTTAATCTAATGGTTGAAATAATGTGTGATCCTGTCTTGGTTCAGGTGACAGATTTTCATGTGTGTCACCTGTGTGTCTTGTCCTGTGATGCGCCTGTGTATCCACTAACCCTCGTCCTTTTCATTACGCCTCTGCACCCCTTTGGCTGTGCCAGATGGTTGGATCTGTGTTCTGGTGTCTTTCCCGGCATGTGTTGTACTATTTTGCCGACAGTTGTCATTTAAAAGCCCTGAAATGAGTCAACCCCCCCATGTGGCTCCTTTACTGACGCAAGCTGGACTGACTGGCTATTGACCACCGTTAATGGTTCCACTAACTCTTTTCTTCTTCTACACTTTTAGCATCTAAAAATATTTAAAAGGACAAAAGTACAAGAGCAGTTAGGTTCATTTAGTTGGGACTTTACTTTTCTAAGATGGCTCTTCTGACACTGATCTAATGAAACATTTTGTTTCCAATTAGACAGACAACGTATTTAAACAAAGAAAATGATCATTTACAGACAGGATTTTGCAAATAAAATAAAGCAAATCTTGTGGCTTTTGTGCATGTTGTTTCCCTGGAAACCCACAGAATGGAATTTTTAGTTTGTTTACAACTTCTGAGGAAAAAAAATGGAAAGAAATTCAGTTTGTCTGGTGATATTTTAGAATATTGACAGATTGCTAAGTTCCAATGGAAAATAAGGTGTTTCTGCTGTTTTTGGAAAACACAACATTAAAACCAACAAGAAGATTCACTGCTTAAGGTAGTAGTTTGTCAGAGCAGAATGCTAACCATGCTGAATATTTTAAAGGAATTACTTATTCCATGGCAGACGATTGAGGCCTTCTCCACCCAAACTGATGCAATGGAGTCCAGAGTGGGCTGATGGAATGTTTTCCACAGAGGCTCTGCCACATGTGCCGTATCTGCTTTTCTGCCTGCAGGGAACTGGGGGACCACGGATGTGCACTGCAGAGAAGTACGCTAGGAAGGCAGCGGGATGCTGGGAAGCAGCGCTGGAGAATGGTGTTTACTGATCAGGGGATTACGGCGGAGACAGCGGAGAGATAGAAGAGACGACAGCAGGGGTGTCACGGAATGATTGGGCTGCCACTAAGCCAATTGGGGAAATGGGAGCATGGCCAAAAAGACGTGAAGAAAAGAGGGACGGGGACAGGATGTGTGAGACGGGCGGAGAGGGAGAGTGGGGAAAAACAATACTTTGAAGAAAGGATGCCTGAAACAAGACATCAAAAAAATACAGATGGGAGAAAGAGAAATGTAAAAGGAGAGCCAGTTGTTTGTCCTCCAAACATCCATTTATGTCGCCTTTTTCACAGAAGAGGGGGATGGGGAGAGGGATGAATGTGGGCTGGGTTCTTAAGGCCTTAGAACATTGTTGAGGTCAGAGATCCTCAACATCCCATCTGTCAGTTTGTCAGCGGGGGGTCAAGTGTTCCAGACAGCAATCTGAGAGCAGCGAGGGGTGGCTGCAGAAACACGCAAAGAACTGAAGCTGGTGTCGAACTAAAGGAAGATGCTTTAACAGCACACAACTGATGAATTTATATTGATGCAGAGTAATCGGGTGCAGGAGCCTTCAATGGTGGACACTCGCTGAGATCCTCGGGGCACGTTACGCTCCATTCAAAGCCGACACAGAGATGAAGATAGAGACTCTACATAGAAGCCCGAGCTGACATCTAACCCGTAATCTTCTTGTTGGCAATTGACATCAGGCAGCGCTGAGCCTGCATTCGCCTCAGAAGGAGCCCCAAACAGCCAGCAGAGGCAGCAGGTTCCATTTAAGGTTACAGAGTTCAAGAAAACAGAGCTCAGTTTCTTGTTTTCTTCACCTCCAGCCTTGTCTCCACCACCACCACCCCCGTTTGGAACAGTTCATCCAGATCATGACTTTCTGACATCAGTTGGTTAATAAATATGCCTCCATGTGGCTCCACAGGGTCTAATGGTTGTCTCTGTGTGAGTCCATATTCATGATCTGGGCCATTTCAAGTCAGGATTTAGAAAATGCAGCTGCCATTTAAAAGACTGCATTTAAGTATATTTAGTTTGCAAAGTAAAATGTGTTTTAAGCCGCCTAAAGTGTGAATTCCTTAGAGTTTTGTCAGGAGAAAAAAAAGAGGTTTCCTTCAATTGGAGCCTTCTGGAAACTTAATCAATGGTTGCAAAAATGAAGACATCTTGCATTCACAGCTGGGCCGCGTGCCATTCCAACAGCACGACAGACTGTGTGCAAAGTCCCACAAGAATCATTAACTGTCATTTGTGTCCAAGTGGAACAAATCTTAAAACTAATTAAGCCGCAACCCCATGACGAGAATGCAAAGACAAATTTAGCCGTCGGGAGTGGGCGAATTAAGAATCGATGGCTAACAATTTCCCAAGGCTTGTTGTGAATTCCAAGTGCAGGCACATGGCATTGGAATGCCAAATCAGTCACAGCAAACTGACTCCTACATAAGCAGGTACGGAGCGGTCGACCAAAACTGAGCCAGAGGGAAAGAGAGCGGGCTGCCTCACCAGCAACGCGCCTCATCCTTTCAGAGCTCACGCCAGAAAAATGGACATCAGGGAGGGTTAACGTGGCGTGCAAGTTGCTGGGACTGGAATGGGCAAGAAATCGTGTGAATACACACACACACACACACGCACATACACAAGGGCTTCGACATGCAGGGGAATGAACTAAAAATGTCTCCTCTAATGTCTCATAATAGTGTTCAGAGGTATTTTCTTGTAAAACTCAGACAGCAGGTGAGTCTTGTGCCTGTCACAGGTGCCAGGAGTTAATTATAGTTGTAGCAAAAAACTTTCCAATTTCAGGTAGCATCTGCTGATTTCAGTTTACACAAACATTGGACGGATGTTTTTAACAAGTCTAAGAAATACACATGCCGATTTCTGCGACAGCTTTATTTGACGGTGCAAAGTTAATTTGATGTTTGTTTACTGGGATTGGCCAGGCTCATTATCCCGAACCAATGCTTGATGAGCGAGGTATGGCTGCCGATTTCCATTTTGTTGTCGTTTACTTCCCCACGTCTGTCAGGAGAACCGCTGATTGGAGCCAGATTTCCATTGTGTCAACACAAACAGTGAGAAGGCTGAGGGAGGTGGAGGTAAAGCAGAAACACTAACAGGCGTTAGGGAGACCATTATCTGCGACTGTCTGTGACCCTTGCAACCGACGGTGTTGGAAAATCTCCCACCTATGAAGCAGTTATGCAGGCGTCCATCAGAGGTTTGCTGGAGTTTGACTGTCTGAGCTGATGAGGATACTGGAATATGCCAAAGTTACCAGGAATGGGTCTGGAGAAGGTCATTTGTGGAATATAGCCTGTGAAGAACTTCACTTTTGTGCACTTTCGATTTTCTGTAAGAAATTTTCTGTCTGCGGAGTCACTGTGGAGACTACGCTCAGCCATGCTGTGTTAAGTTCAGAGTGGAAGAATACCCTGGGAATACGTCTGACTGAAAAATCAACATTTCTTTATTCATATTTCACCATTTGTTTGCTGCCCTGTCAGCCAAACCCATCTAATGCTGTTCTCCAACTGAATGGCAAATTATCAACAGTTTCCTGTTTTCTCAGAAAACTTTGCATCAAACTTTTGGTTGACAGCTCCCTAATTTCATTTTTGGCATTTGTGCAATACAGCAATATTAATAACCATTGTTTAATTCACATTAATGGAAAAAACCCGTGTAGTAAACACACTCTACTTTTGTGCTCGCCTCTTTCAACAGCTCTGGCATCCGTCCTGTCAGCAACGCTGCAAAACAAATGGCCCTTCACGCCAGCCTGGTAGAAAGGCCACGGTTATCTGTTGTGTTCAGCAACGTTGTGTCCTGTCTTTGCTGGCTGGCACGGTTGATGCAGGTTGTGAACAGAAACCTAATAATCCGACCACAATGGAGCAAATCTGCTGAAATCAAATCCATTCTGCTGCTTTGTGTCTTTTAGAGGCTCCTTGTGAGGTGAGCATGAAAGTCCTCATGATTAGTGTGGTAACTCCTGAGAGCTTGAGACGCATGAGGAGTTTGACTTTAAAGAACCTGAAAAATGTTTGTTCTGGAAAGTTCATGTTAAAGTTAAAGCATGATAGTTCAAGTGTTTGAGTCTGAGCGAGATCAGCACCACTTCTGTCCATGTTGCTGAGGGGACGTCAGGGAAAAGTCGTCACCTCAGCGACGATACTTTCTGACCCAAAATGTCTTCAGTCTGAAAAAAAGTACTAAAACTGTTGCGAATCTGGAAATTCGGGTAAATTACTGCCACTGTCAGATGTGCCTAGAGATGTTTTTGGCAGATGGATTAAGCAAAGACTAAAATCATCATTCTCACCTCATGCCTTTTTCTCCACTGGGATCATGTGATGTACCTGCAGCCCAGCACCAGACTGGGTCACAGATATTAACCCAGTAGCAGGACCAGTGCAAAAAACCCCACTTCTTTTCAAAAACATGCACATTCACAACTGTAACGAGTTTTACAGAAACCTTTCTGCCCTAAAGCCTTGAATTAAGTTCTGAAAACCTTCAAGGTTAATTTCACCCTCATGAAACCTCCTACCTTGAACTCATCGGTGTGTGACTGTTGAATAAGCAAGCTGTGTATTTGGAGGCCTGACTTTTTTATTTTACGACTGATCCCGGCACGAGATGAAGGCTTTCCTGTTCCCCCTCTGTTGGGGGCGTGGGCCGAGTCGCTGCCTCCCTCTGCTCTCACCCTGGCTCCTTCCAGAACAGAACATTGCACTCTGTTGGAGCAGCACAGCTCCTGTCATTGCACCTTAATGGACCGCTGATGACTACGACCTTCTGCTCAACCCAATGGGGACGGGGGGGCAAGTACGTGGGGGAGGTGGTGCACACTTGATTTGAACGGTGGATGGCTGCGCAAAGGAGACAGAGGACATCCAACTCATAAAGGCGAGACGGCAATGAGTGAGGAGACACTGGATAGGGGGGGTGAGGTGGAGGAGATGTCTTTGAAAAGGAATTAGGTTTGATGGAGGGAAAGTCCCGAGAGAGCAGAGGACTAGAGAGGGGAAGAGAGAGGGAGATGAGCCTCTTTCTACACAAACACAAGCAGCTAATGGAGTTTTTTCTCACAATGATGCAGTTTCCTCCGGCCAAAATGTGTTGATTATGAATGTCAGACCTCTAGCTCAACTAAAGATCACTCTGTTCCTGAGTAAATATATCTGACATTAAATCTTTGATTTAATGTCAGATATATTTCAGTTGTAAATGTACCAAATGGATTTTTAAATGTACCAAAATAGCCATTGAAGAGTTAAACTGACTGCACAAACGTATCCAGATATAGTTGTAAAACATCGTGCAGTTGTGACGGTGGGGATTAAAGGAGCTCAGATGGCTGTTTGAGGCTGCAGAAATACCTGGAAGCTCGGCGTATTCTCCAGATGAAGCGGTCCGTAACCGACTGAGACGGGCCGCAATGACGGGAAATGAATTCCAAAACAAATCTGCTAACAAATATAGGTTCCCACAGATGAGAGGAAGAGAGTGGGAAATGGTGGCGCAGCGGAGAGAGGTGCCGAGTCATCTAATGTATTTGCTGTTCTGAAAGCCTGAAAGCGCCAAACAGGATGTGGAAGCCGGAGTCAGAGACGGCAAAGGCGGGCAGGAAAGCTGGCGAACGAGCTGGAATGAAATGTGAAGAGGAAGGATGCTGATGTAAATGAGGGGCGACAGGTACAGTGGTGGAGCTATCCGCTTGGATAGTGAAGATGGTTAATGAGCTGGTGGTGAAAGAAGGAGAAAAAAAACAATTCTGAGAGACGGATGAGAAACCCGTGGCTGGAGGTGGCTTCGCTGCATCACGCTTAATACACAGTGTGGCCAAAAGATGTTAAAATCCCGTTTGGGTGATTTAACTTTTGGCTGACATAAAATCAGCCTGATGATGCCATTCATCATACACGGTGATTCGTTTAGACTTTTCCGCTGCAGCAACTCCAAACTGACAGACCGGAGTGAAGTCGGAGAATGTCATCTTTGAACTCAGACTTGACGGTAAGTAATGGAGACCGCTTGTATGAGAGCGGCGAGTCATCAGAGCAGACGGCTGAAGGGGAAATGCAGGAGAGGGGAGAGAAGCGGGAGAGGAGGGAGATTTAAAGGAGCTCGGATCAAACGCTCCCTCCAGCCCGAGGGGATGTGCTGACTGGCAGAAAGCGACCGCCAAGGGAGGAAAGAGGGGTAGAAAGGGAGGGTCGAAAACAGGCTGGCGAATCTGAAGGAGGTGGAGACGGAGCCGGCCTATGTGGCAGAAAGTTTGACTTAGTTCCCAAAACAGCCCAAACGGATCTTCGTCCCGAGACCTTCAGCCAGAATAACCCTGACTTTGACTCCCAAACACCAGAGCAGGAAAAACTGTCCACAGGAGGCTTGGTCCTGCTCGACGTGTCTTCCTGTTTGAGGGGAGTTTTTCCTGCGCCTGTTGTCTGACTGGGGCTCAGGCCCCACATTTCTGTCCAGAGATAATCTTCACTGTGCCAGACACTGTATAAATAAAGTTACAGTCAGTTTTTGACATTGAATGTGACTTTATATATATATATTAGAAGGGTAACATTCTTCCAACCAGTTTCATTAACAGTGTACCTATTTCATTTAGGGTTTATTACTTATAATAAACTGTTTTTATGCCAATTAACTGTAGCTTAATGAAAATGGCTTCTGGGCTGTAAGGTCAGACTGAGGGCACAGTCAACAAAAATATGTTAAAAGCTGTTAAAGGGCAGCTTCAGCCATAAATGCAAATGGCCTTTTCACATTGTGGAAGCTCACCTTGGATCTAGTCAGAGTTGACAGCTACGTTTCAGCAGCTTTAGGAATCCTGCCCCAAGTGGCATTAAAGAAACATTGCATGTAGGCAGGGCCCAGGGCCTTGGAGGAGCTGTGGGTAGGAGAGGAAAAAAAGGGGGAAGAGACAGCGAACAGAAAGTATATTATACATTTTTCATTAAGTTTCCAGGCACTAAGCCACATCAAAGCATCTCAGAGATAGAGGGGAGCAGGAGGAGGGGTGGGGGGCAGGATGTTCTAATTAACTTCACAGTCTCTCCCCTTTTCTCTCTCATACAATCTCATTTCGTTAAAATCTGTCTCAGTCCAGCACAATGAGCCGAATGTGTTCATCACTGCAACCCCCCAACTACAATCTACTGCAGCGATCAAACAGGAAAACCCAGGAAATGATGGCGGGGGTGCAGGAGGGAGACAGAGGGATATGTGAGGAGCATGAACAGTCCTGAGGTGGTGGGCCTGCCACACCCACACAGGGGGGAAGAGAGGAGGAGGAAAGACCCCCCCACACCCTCCAGGGTTTTGCAGGTGGAATCTGTGATTTAATCAACATAATTTAATTACATGAATTACCCAAATGTTTAATTCAACCTTAGAAAAAAGCCAGAACAGAAATACTCGACTTTTAACTTTGTTGACGAGCGCATGCAACCTTTTCCACATGTCCAACATCTTGGTCTGTGTCACCAGCCCTACTGATTGCTGCTCCAAAGAAATGGGAGGAAATGTTGGAATTTTAGCTTTGAATATGAATGTCTAAATGACAGATGGAATGCTTCTACGGAATCTTTGAGGTCACGAGGGTCACACCACTCTACCCTCCTCCACCCCCCTCCCTTACTGTCTAATATGAGTCAGCAGGAAGTGAGCAAATGAGTGAGTGGGCTCTTCCCTCTGAAGAACTGTCATCTTAATAACGTCACTGAGTCATTCATCTTCTGCCAGCCTGCTGACGGAAATCTATTCTATGTAGGAGAGAGTGTCCTCTGTAAGGGAACACACCTGGCTCCTTAAAAAACCGACAGAAATGAAATGAAAGGAGTCAAAGTGGGAAAGAAAGTTGGAGACAGACCAAAGTGACCCACTCATGGGAAGAGCGACGGTTTCCTGTAGATTGCTTTTCGATCAGACTTAAATATTTGTCGATAAACCACGGCAAATCGACTGCTAATCCCTAATGCCGTATTGATGGAAATGATGACTAATTGCCTGCAGACTCTGCCTGGATGTGTAATCACCACTGTGAATTTTACTGACTTTGATACACGCGTCTTCCCGACCCACCACCCTGCACCATCGGCAGCAGCAGATATGGGCTCAGATGCAGAGCATCATGGTTCAGAGTCATGCTTTTAGGTTTGTGGTGTTGCTTTTGTCAAATAAGCAGCATTTCCTTAAATGCATGACACAAAACCTGCAGATTCGACTTCTTGCGCAAACGACCTTTCAGACTGCTTTCGTAGCTGGATGACCTTTATTCATTGTTTTTTTGTTTGATGCCAGGGATAGAAACTAACAGGAGGTGTCACGTGTGTAGGTCTTTGCAGTGTTTTCACTAAAGATGAGCAGATAAATTCAGTCTTTCATATTTGATCAGATCAATCTTTGACACCCCGTGTGCTCGACCGTTCTCTAACATGTAGCATGGAGCTTTTGAACATTGGCAAACAAAACTGGGACACACCACTGAAGATTTCAAAACAGTGGACAACTACTTAGCGTAGATAATGAAGGAACGGTGAGGATGACAGCTTAAGGAGAAGTGGTTCGTCTCAGCCGCGGGGATTACACCCACAGCTCTGCAAACATTAATTGGCGAGGAGACCTTGAGCTCAGCGTGGAGAAACAGTTCTAGCTTGTTACTGTGATTCATAATTAGTTTTATTTTTGTTGTTGTCATCCTCAAACAAGATTTAAAAGATAATGAATAAGTAGCGTTGCTTTGTCACGTACCCTGATGATCCCCGCTGGCTTACTGAATCCATAACCGGTTCATAAACAGCGCCAGCGGCCGGGGAGCGCCTAATGAAATTTGCTTCGCTTTTTGATTATATAAGTGATTTTTTTTTCTTTTTTTGTTTTGCTTCACTAAATGTCAAGACCTCAGTCATGTGGTTCAGAGCAGTGAGAGCCATCTAAAAATAAATAACCTTTGCTTGGACATGGTGGAGGATAGGAATCCATTTAAAAAGATCGATGTAGAAAGCCTTTCATTTGTGAGGCCACAACAAATATCAGTCTCTGAAATACTAAAGAATTGAGGGGGAAAGGTGTCTAAAAGATGGGAGATTGGTATGCTGTATGGTTTCACTTCACAATAACTATGTTTAGTTTTGATTTGTGATTCCATCTGCGCTGGCTGAGGCGCTCGTTTGTGCTCCAGCTACTCCAGAGTTGTGTTTACTGCAGATCTCCTTTCACTTTCACAAACCTAACAAAACTTTTGCTTTCATTTCAGACAGACATCCCAACAACATTCAAAATCCCAAAGAAATCAATTCGAAAGAGTTGTACTGGTGAAACATCATTGCGTGAACAAAGTTCACTTTTTCATCTGCATGTTGTTAGATGAGTGCACCAACTCAGAAGTCTTAACTGTCACTTCTCACCTTTAATAAAGCACGGTGCGGCCTTTGACTCGTCTGCCACAGAACTTTGCTATCAATAGACTCCAGATGAGCCCATTAGCTCGTTGCTACTGTCAGCACCAGTCTGATAAGTGTGTATCTGGCTGCTGTTGGCCGTCAGAGCCTCGCATGCACTTGTACTTCTTTTGTCTGACAGACTCCTTCTTTTCTTGGAGGGGGAATGAAAACAACGTGCGTGCGAGCACTCGTTCCTATCAGAACTTCCTGCCCCTGGTGCGGATCTTTCCCACAGTACATCAGCGCATGCAAACAATCGTCCTATCAAGCAGCAAGAAGGGGGCTAATGAACAGATTGTGCGAGTTGCCTCCAGACAGACGCTGACATATGCAGCAGCACCGAGACCACAGACGTTCCAACTGAAGCACAGTCACGACGTGCTCCTCAAAACATGCAGAACAGTTCTCCAACTTTTGTTAATTTGGTGTGTTACCAAGCTCAGAGTTGCAGTACATCGTGGAACTTTGCACCAGAAAAATTCAAAATGAAGCAGAACTAATCCAGCCAAGCTGACGAAATGTTAAAGTTTGGAGCTAATGGATGCATCAAGTCCATCAGGTGCAGCACGTGATGGGGGTTAATGCTGGACAGAATAGTAGCTCTGAATGCTGAATGCTGTAGAATAATTATGGCATAGAACATCATGTAACAGAAAATGCTGTCGTAGCAGTCCATCACCTGGATGTAGGCGGTGGACCGTGAACACTGCATTGAAGTAGGATGTGAGGACTGTTGGGGCTGGTCAAAGGCTGCTCCGAGGACAGTGATATTAGTGTAACAGTGTTGTGTGCAAAATGAAGCATGAGATCATTATTTACCTCACAAATCAGCAGTTTTCATTTGATTAGTGTATTAGTGGTTAAATCTTATCGCCTTCTGATTAATGAGCGTCTGCTCTCCCTCCTCTGCTACATGCACCCTGGTCTAATAAGGTACCCATCGCTGAATAATGAAAGAAGCTTCAGGTGTTGCTGCTGCTCTCCAGACTCACTTCCTTTCCCAGGTTGTTACGTCTGATCTGCTTTCACAAATATTCCCGTGATTGGCAGCAGAAAAACAGTCACTGGGGCTTCTAATAAACCTGCAGTGTGAGATCACAGATTACATAAACATCATCTTCCCAACTCTGCACAGTTTGGTTCGGCACAGTATGGTACAGTTTGGAAATGTCTTCATTCTCGTTTATGCTAATGAATGAGGAGGGTGGAGGTGGAGAGCGGCATCAGTCAAGCAGGGTGAAATGTCAAATCACGACACAGTTATAAGCAGATGATAATGAGAAGAAGGATCAAAAGCAGGAAGAGTGAAGGAAACAAGTAACATTAGCTTAACACATCATTGTGGTGCAGCATACTAATAAACCCAGGAACATCAGGCGGAGGAGGCTCTGACACGCATCTAAATGTCTCTAAAACTGAAACCAAGCCGTGACCTCTCTGGGTCATAATCCAAACCAAACCTGATCACATAGTCAAGGCCTTTCAACTAATCGGGAAGCTTTTCTTTCACAAAACGGCTCCAGGCAAGGTTGTAAATCATTTGTTCACAGTCGTAGTTCTGGTGTGAAACAAACTGTTCACCTGTTATCACATCCTCTATTAGCATTGATCAAGTTTCAGCTTTAACTTCAAAGTTAAAATGAATTCTTTCTCACACAGCAGCTTCTGCTCAGGCGGCCGACACACCGAGCCGAGCACCACACACCCATGTGGAGTACTCTCTCAACGTATGGCTAATTGGTTCTTATTGACTTTAGCGGTAGCAGATACGACGTGATGGTGTAATGACGGGAGATTAGCTGCTGGTGTGGAGCGGTGTAATAACAGCGGCAGTGGTGGAGAGCAGCATCGTGCAGTGATATCACACCAGATAAGCACTGCAAGCAATGTGATTACAGGGATAGTGGTGTAATCTGAGCCCTATTAATATGCCTAATTGTAGCCATTTGCAGCCACCCTGAAGCTCCTGGCTACGAAGGCTGAGCATTCATGCAGAATCTTCAGTGAAAGCCTGTGATGATGCTCATGTATGTGCAATGACATGCCAATAAACAGGGGATGGGGTGTGGGGCTGAATACTAGCCTCCAGTTTTCTCTCTTGGGTTCACAATCCCCATGTTTAATATTTACAACCTTGTTACTCCCCCGTCTCCCTGCTCACCTCATCCACCCCCCACGTCTGTCATCACGTAGTGGAGCCCGTCTTTACTTCAAACGCCTCCCTGTCTATTTGTCTCCACCCTTCATCTCCATCTCAATTGTCAGAGAGGCGCAGCCCCTCCACCCCCACAGCGCCTGTCCCACTATCGATCTCCTTTTCTTCTGTCCTCCCCCTCCTCTTTTCCTGTTTGCATCTCTTTTTCTCCTCATTTTTTCCCTTTGTCTTTCCCCTTTTGCTCGTGCAGCATAGCAAATTAAATGTGATTTTGGCTGCATGGCAGCTGCGCCATTCCAGAACTTCACACAAGAAGGGGACTCTTATTTATGACACAAACTAAATTCTTTTTCTCTGTAATTCCTCCAAATTGCTGCACGATGATACGAGTGGAGCCTGATATGATTATGACGTGCTGTGATTGGGAATTGAAGCCTCAGTGGATGAGATTACAGCAATTATGGACCATTTATATAACAGCAAAGAGCATCATAATGATCTTCTCACAGAACTCTACTGTTGTTTCTGTCGTCCACGGGCTGCTGTCGCATATGTTTGCATGATTTAAGGTTCTGATGGAACTCAGTGATGCAACTGGACGAAACTGTACAGAAGGCAGAAGAAGTTCTGCTCTGCAAACTCTCCAAAAAACTGTCAAATGCAAGAAACTCTACTCACATTTGCTTTATCATCTCTTTGGCTCTTGTATATGATAAACTTTACTGCATCCCTTTTAAATTCTGCTTCTAAAAATTCTTTCCCTCTAATTATTACTGTTTTTCTCTAAGTTGTCTCTGACAGCAGGAAAGAGAGCGTAATGGAGTAAACAGATGAATTTAGCTTCTGTAATAATCCTTTTAGCAGAAATGTCACTCTCGCCTCCAACTTTCCTGCAGGTCAGAGATGTTTATTGGCCGGGTTCTTTACTGAAAGGAAAACTAGGAAAATTGGGTTAAAACTTAAGAAATGTTTGTTAAAGTGTAAATATAAACCTGTGATGACTGGCCTTTTGTTAAACCAACATCTTGTAGTGATGACATGCCAGAGTGGTTCACGAGTACTGCTTTAACCAAAAAAGAAGAAAAGAGTGGTTCTGAAGAGGAGGAGGTTTAGTTAGAACTTTTTATTCTCTTTCAACATCCGATCAGCTGGTCCTACTTCCCCGAGAACAGAGACAGATGTGTCCCAAAAATCAGGCTGTGGATCAGTGATGAATTGGATGAAGGGAACTAACTCCCACCAGCATTTGTTTGTCAGACTAAATTGCAAAGGAATCTTCTGTAGATGGGGATGGAAGCACAGGATTGACAGTCAGCTCATGATAGGAGTAACACAGACTTGAAACTGGCATCAGATTAATTTTTTTATCAGTGTTTTCCACCAAATCATGTCTGGAACAGCGACATGACAGTGAACTGGAATTTATCCACAAGTTGAGGGGGGTTAGACATGGACATTCCATAAATCTAACAAACTATGAAATCAAGACTTTTGCACCAAATTTAATTAATGTACATTGATGGTGCTGCCTGCAAGAAGTGAATGGCCTGTCCTTACTCACTTCACCTTTCTGAGAGTATTAGAGAACCTACTGAGGCCATATGAACCTAACAGGAACCTAATGAAGGATTTTGGTTATTTTTTCCAAATTTAATTTTAACCAAATGGGAACCAGCCGCAGAGTGTTGCTGCCTTTAACCTGTTTTATGAGAATACACAAAGAGTATAAAAGCATCAGCAGTGAAAGTGAAATTGAGTCAAGGATGTTGGTTCAGGATACGCTGCAGCTCTGACCACGTGATTAACAGACACCCTGATATTTATTAAGAGACGGGGAGTGGGAGTCGGAGCAGCAGGTTCTTTGGATCTAATAACCACCTGGCTCATCAGGCTCGCGTGTGTAATTGCAGAGCACTGATGGAGTCACAGTCCTCAGCCGGGAGTGAAGTAGGTGAGCCTTTTCAAATCTCAAGATGTGACAGGAACAGTTCATTTTCATGATTTATTTTCCATTTCCTTTGTGTTTATTTTCAGGATTCATTGTGCCTCGAAAGCGTCCATATTTTTCAACATAAATGTGCAAAAATCAGCCACATAGGCCCAGTATTTATGCAGCATTAGATGGCACACCATGGGTGTTCATTCTGTCCGTCAATAGAGGAACTCCATCAGTCTCTAATGCATAGCCAATGAGGGCTTCTCTGACAACAGGCCTTTGTGTTGCACTGGAAACAGATTGATCTCTCTGTATGCGGAGCACACGTTCGGCCCTCGTCCCCGAGGCCCTCATTGTCTTCTATTTGTTTAACATGATGGAATATGCAAATCAGACAGTCACTGCTGAGATAAAACACACACTCCGGTGTTAACTCTCCGACCAAACCCACAAACACAAAACTGCAACCCGTTTAATCGAGCGTTCCCCCGGTAACAAAAACAGAAATGTAAGATGTTTAAATAAACAGGGACATATATGCAAATGTTGGAGCTGCTTTGTATTCTGAGGAGGCGCAAGTCTGCACAGTTTTAAAACCGAGGTTGAGAATCTGACTTATGGCGTGTTTTCATGCTTTTGATTCCAGAGTCACTATTCTGTTTGAAACAGCCGTGTTTTCTTCATCTCTGCAGAGGCGGCCGTCCTGTGGCTTCTGGGATTCCGCTGGCTGCCGCATGCTGCTCCGGCCTCGTTTGCTACAGGTTCATTACGCAGACGTAACATGTGTGAGTGATGGTTTTCTGCGGAATCATTTGCGCAAATGGAAAATGAGCACATGGATGAGAGCATATGCAAAGATAAACACAAACAAGCATCCCACCCACCAGCCCACCCTCGCCACATGCCGTCTCAGGCTTTCATGTCTTTGGCCCAAACTTTTGATCGGTCCCAGCAAGTGAGCGAGGGGAGCTTGTTTACTTCCCTACAGCAATAAATATTTTACACTTAGCATCTTCAACCTGGAAATCAGAGCGCTGTGAGGGAGAAGTTTCATCATTCATGACAGCAATCAATGTGTGTGTCTGCATGAATGAAGCTAAAATATAAAGATCTACACCGTGTAAGCACACACACACACACACACACAACGTGATTGAGGTGTGCGCAACGTCAACGTTTTCTTTCAGCATCTTACGAGATGCTGCTGGGACCAGTTTGTCTCTGGTGTGAAATGGCCTGGTGGTCAACATGTGACCACCAAACACAAAATCAAGGATGAGCGCATCCTTCCAGTCCCTTCCTGGGACCAGTCCTGGAAAACAGTATATCAGTGAGCGCCATGAGGCCTGACCTTTTCCCACCGTGACCTTAAACCCACCAACAATTACACATTAACAAACCCAAACAAGACGCGCTCCCTGCCATGAAACAGCCTGTTTAATTAGCAGCCTCACAGAGTTCTCCCAATCCGTGTCATCTCCCTCCAACGTCCTGCTTTTACCGCACCATTGGGACAGAGCAGCAGACTTGTGGAGGGTTTTCATTTGACGCTGAAATAAGATCCAAGTCGCTGAGGAGCCCGCCATCGGAAAGATGGAGAAAAGGGAGCCACTAAGTGGCAAAAACGAAAACGAGACGGAAAATGTCTCCAGGACCTGGGGGGAGACCGAGAGAGAGGTGGCAGGACAAAAAGGAGGACAGAAAGTGCAGCGGAAAAAGAGAAGACGTGTTTGACACCGAGCATCATGTTCCACCAAGCTGCAGTCTGACACTCACCAACATGATGCCAGAGCATGTTAGTGAGGCGAGAAGAGCTCCGATTCTCCGGAGGAAGCCAGAAATATGCTTCAGGACAGAGTCTGCACATGTGGGAAAGGAAAAGAAATTCACTGCAGCTGCTGAGGATGTGTGTGTTTGTGTGCGTATGTGTGTGTGTGTGTGTTTGGGGGGGAGCTCAGCAAACTTTGTAATGGAGCATCTTGTTGCATCAGAGTACCAGGAATGACGACAAACATCAGCATCTAAATAAGCCTCTCTGTCACAAACACAGGTGACTCACGCAGTGTTTGCCCCACCTCCAGATTTACGGGAACCTGGAACATATCAAAAATAAAAACTTGCATTTCCCAGAATCTTCTGCACCAGAAACCATCTGTTAACCCATTATGAGGTTTAGCTCTGACGGGTTTCTCTGCAATAAATAATAGAGACTGGTATAAATTAGCAGTGAGGAGGAGGGCTGCTGTTTGCCCCGGCATTACCAACAGCCGGGAAAAAAGAGCCCAGCTGTGAAAAATGATGCCCAAAGTTCAAAGCAACTTCAATCAGGATACATTTCTTGGCTTGATTAATAATTGAGAATCAGCCTGAACAGCCTTGAGCTGTAACACTTTTTTGTGTGACAGTGTGCGCATGAATAAAACACAGTTTGGCCTGCAGAGTTGTCTGCGTGGCTGGGATATGGCGGCGGTGTAGTAACACAGCGCCGCTCTGAGATCCAGCTCTCTTCTTTCTCTCTTTCTTTTTTTTACTTCTATCTGCCTCTTTGCTTCATATTCACTCTTGTTTGTGAGCGTGTAAAAATAGGTGACGTGATGCGACATTATTATTAGTAATGATTATTAGTGATGAAATATTGTATAAACACGATGAGATGTGTGAAGGGAATATTGGTATATATTGTGGAAATATTCATGTTATAACAACATAAATAATAATATCTGCATACATTTACATTCAGTATAGGCACAGCCCTGGATTAAAGGTAAAGGTCAGCGTCTCAAAATACCAACTGACACGTTCATTTTTTACTAAATTAAAATGATCTCTTCTTCAGCGCTTGTCTCAGCTGTTTTCCCAGAATAAACAAACCTTCAGATGTCATTTGCATGTTTTTAAAAGGGAGCCCTTTCATTTTCATCACTTCTCTCTGTGTCCCAGAAACCACCTCCTGCACAAGTTTAATGAGAGGAAACAAGTCCGTGAAGGTCATTATGTCTAAATTATTTGCCCGCTCCTCTGAGCTTTAGAAAAAAAAGGAGAATTATCTGTACAGAAGCTGTTGCAAACTCCCCCCTAATGTTTTTAATGAACCTAAAATTCTCTGTCATCTCATTATTTTTGCATCACCCGGGACGCCTGAGCTGCATCCTTTTACACAGAATGTGATTTAAATGTCCCACAATAGGGAAACAGCCTTTTCACCTTAAACACATGCAGAAATCTGATGGTGTGCAACCTTAAATATAGATTAAAGGAACAAAGAGTCTCTCCTCAAAGCTGGTCTATCCTGGTTCACCATGCTATCAGCCTGGGGGGTTGGTGATCATCAAGCATCAATAAATCTCCCTTCTTTTTCGATTCAGCCATCCCTGTGTAAGATTCCTCTCCTCTGTTCCTGCTGCTCAGACTGTAAATACTTTTTTCTCAATCCCAAATTACAAACACCAGTTGTAATCCCAGGGGCTGCCACCGGGAGTTCATTACACACAAACGGTCGTCGCGAGCGGCCGAGTGTCGGGATCTGCCCTCTGAAGAGGGGAAAGGCTCCTTCTCACTGTCACGGAGAGTAATGGCATGGTGAAGTGCTGTGAGGAAACTCCTAATGGACCGCGCTTCCATATTTAATGGCCTCTTCCCTGTTTGCTGAGGGCAGGTGCAGGAAGTCCACCGTTCATTGAATGATTGTAATAAGCACTTGAACACCAGTCTGACTAAACCTCCTCCTCTCTGCCTCCAGTAATTTAGGATCTCTAGACTCTGATGTGGAAGCTCTCAGTTCCTCCTTTCGATGTTTTGAATAACTTCTGGTGGACAAATGTTGGTGGACATGGATTTGGTGAACTTGCTCTGCATGATGCCTTCATGACTAAGACTTCTAATGTGAGGTTAATGTGAACATTTGTTGGCTCTGAGGATGGGGAGGGGACATCCTGTCAGAACTGTGCGACCTCTGACTCGGGATATCCTCCTAAAGATAGACCACAGCCAAGGCCGCAGCACCCCCCCCCCCCCTGCTGGAGCGAAGGGTCCCTTTGGCAGCTATAATCTAAAAAAAAAATCAGTCTTGTGGCACTTCAGTATCATTGTTTTAGCTCTGGTCCGGGGATTTAACACAAGAAGTTGTCAGCAGGGGGGTCAGAGTTCATCCCTGTGATATCTGTTCAAAGCAAACATGCAACATTAATGAGAGAAAAACTTGAACAGACGTCTGCCTCCTCCAGTTTTTCTGTTTGAACTTGTTCGATCCATTACCAGCAGCCTGATGCTGCTTTCACCCGAGACTTGATGGCAATAAACACTTGTAATACAATTTCAGCTGCATCTATATTTACCTTGAACATCTATTTTTCATCAGGAGGGAATGCTGAGTGACCCAGAGCTGTTGTTTTAGGTTCAGCGGAGGGGCTTGGGGACAACGGCCCCTTCACCTGCATCAGGCTGGCAAAAGGTTTCGGCCGGAGAGAGAGATTCATCTGTATATTTAAGTTGAGCTGCGGGGCACTCTGCCTTTATTGTACGTTTAAAATTTAATCCTCTTTGGATGTGCTACATAGCCATGAAATAATGCTTAAAATAAAAGGCGGAGAAGTTCAAGACACCACAGCATAATTTCTCCAGAAAATAATCATTGTATTACCTTGTTACACCAGGTTCTAGTTCAGGGCTAGAAATTGGTTTTGGAAATGGAAGGAAATGACAATGACAGCAATAGTCAGTTCAGAACCTCGGTCTCTCTCTTGATTTTGACAACTGAGTTTTCCAGATAATCTTTCATCTGTATGAAATTAAACAGCTTGTGACCTTGTGACATTAACCCACACAACACGGGCAACATGTTTCTTACAATAGTTACCATGACAACTGTTTACAGCTATGCGATCTAAAAATACTCAAGCTCTAATCAAATTCAACATATTAAACCACAACAGGGGCAATGTCAAATAATCCTCTCTCCCCATCAGTTTGTGTGTCCAGAGATTATGATTTTATATAAACTAGTCTTATCAGAGCGCCCCCTGGTGGACAAATCTCAAGTGTAGCTGTTGTGTAGCGGTTGTGTTGATGTTGTTACATTTCCAGGTCAAAGCGATGCTAGCTACTTCTGGGTATCGCGACAGGTGACAAGATGTGTTATTTATTTTGGAAGCTTTAGAGCCCAGACTTACCTGAACATCATCCAGAAAGTTTTCCACATCAACCAACTTTTGAAGCTGTATTTTCTATTTAAAAAAGAGGGCCATGAATCTTCTCACTTTTAGATTTATGGAACTATCACTTTACAGCCAGGCACAGATTTGGGCATTAATGATGGACGGGATATTATGAGCTGCAGCTGAATATGTAATCTGAGAGAATCTGCTGAGAGCCGGTGAGGCACTATCGGGTTCGGAAACAACACTTCCTCAGGATGAATTCCTGGAAGCCCCTGACTCACAAAGACAGGAAGATGAAGAGTGAGGGATGGAAGGGAAATGAAGGGCTGGAGCAAAATACAAGATAAAAAGGAAGAAGAGCAGTAGAGAATGCAGCGCAGAGGGAAGTGTTTTGTGTCGAGTTCTGAACAATTTGACCCCACAAATTGGGAAAGGACTCTATCCTTGAAGAGCACAGCTCCAAACATCTTCATCTCCAGAGTAAAAAGAGAGCTTATGTGGATGATTTAGTATTGCTCTGAAAGAGAAACAAGCCAGGTATGTTTAGGTATAAAGAACAAACTTGGGGGATCCCCTCAACTTTCATTTAAAGTGAAGAAACCCTATCTGTAGCAGCTTTATCCAAATACCTGCTTTTCAGTCTTCACTCATGTAATTTAAAATTAAAGCTGTGCTTTCATTTCTTCTTTCATTCAGCCATATCAGTGACTCTTCCCCCTCAACCCGAGTGAGCACTAATTATGCAGCCATTTTTCATCAGCCCAGTTTTCTGATGAGGCTGCTCGTATCTTCAGATGGATGTTTGTGGACGGCCAGGCTTTGAGCTGACAAAGTGAAAAACGTGATGTATTCCTGCATGACAAAGTCAAGGCTGATGGGAAGGCTTCAAAAGTCCACTTTTTAACAAAAATATAGCTGCCTTTCACTGACTCTGTTCTGCCATCCTCTGAGCCAGCTGAGCTTCCAGGTGGGTGAAAATTACAATAAATCTGAGTTGAAAATGGTTTTCTCCACATAATATTCCAGAGTCCTCACATGTACAGGCATGCATTCATGTCTCTGCAGCCCTAAACATTTACAGTAACATGAAAAATACACAGATGTCAGTCCACTGCAGTGGTGCCAGTTTTCATTTATTTTAATCAAACCATTAATCATCAGATGATTGATTCTTCTTTAGAAACAATAAAAATAGCAGGTAATTAAACTAAAATCTGACCAGCCCAGACAAACCACATTTCTACCACCTCTTGCTGTGTTTGACTGTTTCCATGATGTGGGAGTTGACTTAGCCCCCTTTCGCTAGTTTATGCTGTGAGAACGAGCCGCAGATGCTGATGCAAAAGTTTGGCAGAAGCCAAAACAAATGAATCATCCTCTGAAACAAATTTGCATGCATTTGTAATTACTGGCTGGGAATGAGATGTTATTCCCATCTAAAATTGAGAGCTTATCATTTTTACATCAGTGATGACAGTGACATAAATATTTTGTTTGTAAAGATATTAATAAAAGGTGGAAATAATTTGCAATATTCGAGGAGTGCCTTGAAGATCTGTATACATGGAAAAATTAGAACCCTGATAATCTGATGGAAGAAATGTTTTTTATGTGGTGATAATGTAGCACATTTAAGCTTTCTGTGAAGTGCTTATCCAGACTTTTAAAGAGTTTCCATGGAATAACTGAGGCTCTGGCCTCCATCGGTCGGTCATTTGGCACCGGCTAACAGTGACAAATTAAGAGTAATATTTTATTAACCTGTTGTTGGAATCAAGTGGTGCATGTTTGTTCAGCGCCACCTTTTCTCCAGTCGCATGGAAAGCCCTCGTCAACAGAGGGTCTGAGGAGGAACTGGCCCTCCCCTCTGCGCACCCGTAATGACATGAAAATAAACAGAGGAAATGGCCCGACCCAGCTCCCTGCAATTAGGTCACCATCACACGCATGCAAACATACACCGCGGAGCTGCCACCTCCGCTGTCGTGTTATGTTGCTGCGGCTGTTACAGCGGAGGGGTTGAGCCGCAGACGCAAGCTGCTCAGTTGCAGTTGATATATTTGGAAAAGCCAAAGCTGGAAGCAATCAGAAAAGGTGGAGTTAATTAAAAATAATAAACCCAGTATGAGTTCAGAGTCTTTTACTGGCTTTTCAACCTTGCTGCACACAGCTAAAGATGTCCAAATAATAAAAAAAACATTCCATAATAGTATTTTAAGGTCTTTCCTGTGCCAGCACCCACCAGCAGCCTCATCAGGAATAAGCAGTCGTTATCAGGAGACGAGTAATTCCATCTAAAGGTCTTGATGAGCGTGGGATAGTCATTTTAATACAGTCCTCACATTCTGACGCACAGCTTGATCATTCTGATGGGTACACAGGTGTGTGACATCAGTTGCCTCCATTGTTGCACTGGTCCAAACCTTTTTAGCCCGCGAACTAAGATGCTCCTCTTCTCAGGCCATTTTTCTGCAGGTAGAGGTGCGATTTAAATTCTACTGCCGAGCAGGAGAGAAACAGAAGCTCGATGAGACCAGTTTACTCCACAGAACAGGTCAGACTGCACACGGCGGAGGTTGAAACATGCAGGAACAACTGAAGAGTCCCAACAAAATCTGTCCTGTTACCCAAATCTTGGTCACATTTAAGGTTGAATATAACCAATTTTCTCCCCTGCCTCTTCTTCCTGTCTGAAGATTTACAACATTTACATTTAATAAAGCAGCTCAGCATCTTTTGGTGTCTGAGGAGCTTTAAAGGTGTCAGAGCTGTAAGATGATGTTCTGCAGCTGTTAATGAACACACACTGTTTCAGTTTCAGGAAATGCTAAAGTTTTTGTGGCTGACGGAGCAGCTCCAGGTCTTTGTGTGCACATACGCACGGCTCCAGCATAAACATCTGACCTCACAGTTGAGGTGTTTGGCCACGTTCAGACAGGTGAGAAACGAATGAGGTGGGCCTGCCTGGGTCGGAGACGCACCCCCACCAGGAGCCTGCTGCCAGTGCGAACAAAGTGAACGAATCCGCTCAGCGTTTCGGCCCCCGCTCCACTGAAGCCCGACGTCATGCGGAGTGTGTGTGGGGGGGGGGTGCGGGAACAGCTGGCACCAGGTGCTGCTCTGAGCGGCCCCCCCATCTCTAAAGCTCATGTTTAGATCTGACACCATGACTGAGCCCATTTCTCAGCACCCAACTCAAACACAAACACATGCTGGGGCCCGCCAAAGCAGAGTGGAGGGGCCAAAGCTGCAGTCTGATAAGCTGTGATAGCGATTGGTCATGTCTGAGTCCAAGCGGCCGTGTCAGAAGTCCAGATAGAAGGGTGGGGCGGGGGGGGCAGAGAAGAGAAGGGGGGAAGAACACACAAATGCTTCCGAAGAGAATGAGTGACCCACAGAGGATTAAGAAGAGAGGGGCCACTCTGAGAAGAGAGTGTGTGTGTGGGTGTGTGTGTGTGTGTGAGAGAGAGAGAGACGGAGACACAGAGAGAAAGAGAGATGCTGCTGTTTTAATTGATGCAGAGGACAAACATTTATTCTGATGTTCTTGTTTTGCAGCAACGTGAAAGAAGAGGAGGGATGGGCGTGTTTGTGCGTGTGTATGTGTGTGTGTCTGTGTGTGTGTGGTGGGGGGTGGTGGGCAGCATCGGTGTGTTTGGAACTGTATGGAAATTTATGAAGACAGACGATAAAGCACCTCAGTCACCCTCTGCTGGTCGGCTGCAGTAAACGTCATAACCCAAGGTTAGTAAAAAGATATGGCCTTATGGGTGGGCACTGGGTCTGGTGAAGAGGGTAGCGAGTGGTGTGTGTAGGTGTGTGTGTGTGTGTTTCTGTGTGTAGGTGTGTCTGTGTGTGAGAGAAGGGTTTGACAGACATTTGGCCCAAAACTTTGGTGGTTTTTCATATGAACTTGAACACTGCTTGTATAATGTGCTACATCCTGCTGGACAGATTGTTTCCTCATCCTTTTCCTGCTCTGTTGTGTATTTTTACCTCAAACACACACACACACACACACACACACGCACACACACACACACACACACACACAAATACACAACTTACCACATGCTAACACCCAGCTGACCACAGTCAGTTTTAGACATATGTTCCAGGCATGTTCCGGGTGGCATCAGTTCAGTGTGTGTGTGTGTGTGTGTGTGTGTGTGTGTGTGTGTGTGTGTGTCTTTGAACGAGTCATTAGAGACAAACCACAATAGTGCTACCAGCACCACCCTATGCAGTCTGCTCTCCCTCTGCCACTCTCTAAAACACACACACACACACACACACACACACACACACACACACACACACACACACACAAAGAACAGCAGATGTCAAAGTTTTCTTCACTTTAAAAACAATAAGACAAACTTTAGGAAGAAAAAACAAAGAGTAAAGCTATATTTCTTTGCTTGGACTGATAACATGTCCAGCCATGACATTGTTGTCATACAAGTAGAGAAAGAAAGGAGGGACATGTATGCATGACATCTTTCTGAAAGGGAGGGAGCAGTGGAAGAGAAACAGCTGCAGGAGGACAAAATGGTGCCGCAGAGCTCACCAGAGAAATTCAAATGTCAGCCATCTTAAAGAACTCCTGACTGACTAAAAAGAGCAGATCAGCAGAGCCAAGAGAGGAAAGCTGCGTCCTGAGTAACCAAGAGGCCTTGGGCCTGCTGAGGACGGCAGAGCACTCTGGAAAAGAGTAAATGTTCTGCAGCAGCCTCCCGGACAGAAAGAGAGAGCATCGAGAGAGTGAGACAGATGTGTTCATGATGAACCATATAAAAGAGGAAGAGTTGAGGAAGGAGCAGCTCATTGTGAATGAAAAGAGCTCCAAGAAAACAAAGGGAATTGTAGACATCAAACCAAGAGCTTCATCAGAAGATGAGAAAAGCTACAAGAAGCAGCTGGTTCAGTTTTCTGAGGGCTGGGGGGGTCAGAATCCGGCCGTGCAGAAGCTTCCAGACACCGTAGAGGACAAAGAGCTACTGGAGGCTCAAAGCATCCAGACTTCAGATGGTTGCAGCACAATTCCAGCACAAACTTTTTTTCTCCCAGCAGTTCAACATGGAGAAAAAACAGAAAAGTTTTTGTTGATGTTGTCCTGGAGAGTAAAGCGCTGGGAACAACATCAACACTAATCTCCTCATCTCCTCACTCCACCCTGAGCAAACCAGTTACAACATAAACACACCATGGGAAGGAAACTGCCGTTTTTGAAATGAGTTGTAATTTAATTTAAAACAAAACACTGAAGTTTCAAAGAAACTGGTACATTTGTGTGTGTCTGTGTGTGTGTAGGGGGGGGAAAAAAAGTGACTGAGGGAGGGGTGATGGCCTATTTTATTAATGATGAGTTTGGACTCCGTTGGCTCCACTGCGTATGGATCAGTCCGTCACACACACACACACACACGCACGCACGCACATACACACACACACACACACACACACACACACACACACACACACACACACACACACACACACACACACACTCTGCAGTGCTGATGGTCAGTCCTGTCTGGCCTGAGTCTGGAGTCACTTGCAATCAGATCAGTTAATGTTTATTGATTCCACTGCAGATACCCTGATAATCTCCACACTGAATGAATAAACAAATTAATCATGAAGAATCAGAGCTTTTTTGGCTTAAGTTACTAGATACAGGGAGATACATTTACAATAAAATCATACATTAATAACTGGGGCTGGCTCTTATCCCAGGTATTGATAATGTTCTTTACTACTGATGAAGAGGATCAATATCAGTCCAATTTAAACAGTCGCTAAGCATCTCTGATACCCAACTTATACAATATAATATACAATTAGAAATAATAAAGAATCCTCAAAACAAAAGATGACAACACCACTGCAAAAATCAAAAATTCCCCCCAAATGAGGCAAAAACAGGGAGAAAAGAGGGAGGGGGATGGAGCTCATTAAGAGTTAGCCTTCATTAAGAGCAAATTAGGAACTTTCATTCTACAGACAAATGTGGAAGACTGGAATAGACTGGAAGTGTGCGTGTGTGTGTGTGTGTACGCGTGCACGTGTGTATGCAGGCATTAGGGTGGGGGAAATTCATGGAAGTTCAAAATGACTTTTTAAGCACATCATTAAAAGGACTTTGAATTATGAATTTGTCACGATGGAGGTCTTTAGGCATGGGAGCAAAATAGAAGGGGCATATCTTCATCGGTGTTTGGGATGGCAGTGAAGTCCAGAACGTCTTGAGTGTGTGTATGTGTGTGTGTGTGTGTGTGTGTATGTGTGCAATGACAGCGGTTTCAGGGTTATGTCAGTCTGTGTGGTGAAGAGATTATACATAAAAGGATATGCAGAAAGAGTCAAGAGGAGCATCATTGGAGATGAAACAGAGAAAGATGAGCTGATACAGACAAAAATGCTGCATTTGTAATGTGTACGCAGGCATCAAACACATTCCCAGGTAAATCCAAAATGCCTTTGGATGTGCTGCAGGCCTGAGTAGCAAAAAGGAAGGAATGCATTTTTACCATGACTGTATTCTCCGGGTAAATGTTACGCCCTTAATTCTGTTCAAACATAAGAGTTTAAATGTTTAAGAACATTTATACCATTGCCATCTCCTCACAAGAGGTGGAATACATTGTTTCAATCAGACAGGTGAGGAAGGGGACTGACCACAGGAGGATCAGTTAACCCTCAAAGACGAGGAACTGGACAGAAAACTAGACCAAAAATAAGTAGAATATGTGTTCTGAAGCAGATCCTGGCAGCCCTCTGAAGTTCAATTTCCCTGGTCTTTGTGGGCTGTTTCATTCATACATCTGTATGTAGGTTTCTGATCGGACCTTTTAAGACAAAATGACTCCCGTGTGATTGGCATGAACTCTGGAATATAACCTGTGGACCAGCAGACTTTCCCGTTTTAGCGTTCGAGCCGGTGGGCTTAAGGTTGCCTGCAGGCTGTCTGGAATCCCTCTTATCCCAGGGTTCATCGCCTCACTTTTCCTCCTACATTTGCAAAGTTAATGTGCTGTGGATAAAGTGAATAGATCCCTCATTCTGAAGCTCAGAGAGGTTAGCGCTCCAGAGAGACACAGCTGGACATTAAAACCCAGCTTAGTCCGCGTTCCCTCCCTGGATGACAAGGAGAAACTAACGTTTGACACCTAAATCAAAGCTAATTTTCACTGAAATCTGACTACAGCACCCTTGGAAGAAGCTGAGCCAGGACCTTATTATCACTGCAGGACATCAGGGTTGGCCTGAAAACCAATAACTGCCCCAGAATTCACAAACAACGGTTGAGCTTTTTGCCAATCCGGCTGACACCAGTTACCACCACGCTAACCCCCTGGAAAA
Source organism: Lagocephalus sceleratus (assembly GCA_911728415.1). NCBI lineage: Eukaryota > Metazoa > Chordata > Actinopteri > Tetraodontiformes > Tetraodontidae > Lagocephalus > Lagocephalus sceleratus. The sequence goes on along the minus strand of CAJVRN010000237.1, from coordinate 9,501,966 downwards.
CCAACGTTAAGGTAATTCCTCCTTTCCTGGCCTGCCTCTTTTGGACCAATCAGCTTCCAGACCAGAGGGACCGACAGCAGATAATGCACAATAAGAGCGCTGACTTGATTTTCCATTACTGCTGCTGCTGCAGGAAGTGTTCTGTCAGTGGGCGGACGCTAAAATGGGCCGTAATGAGGGAATTGAGGTGTTTGCTCGAGAGGAGAGCAGCACGAGGGCCCATTTCTCCTCTCTATATTTGTTTGTTCGGTCCTGAATGTCAATGTTTCAGTTCCTAATGTCAGTGGAGATACAGCTGGTATGTTTGTGTGCATGTGTGATAGAGTAAAGACTGCATACATGCAAACATGTCACGATTCGCGTCTCTCTGTTTTCAGCAATCTGACCATATCTCCTCATCTCCTCCCTCTTCGCCTGTTATCTCTTTCCTGTCCATCTCCATTTCGGTCTCTCTCGCTCTTCATCTTCCCACCCTCGTTCACTCACTCTGCTGTCCTCTCTTCTCCTGCGGGGGTTTCTCTGGGTGTTCCTTTCCTGTGCAATTTTCTCTTTATCAACATTTGATTTCTACTGAGTGAGCTGTCCTCCACACACAAACTGACAGAAGAAAGTGCAAAAAAGGGTGTTTATCCTTGTTTACCTTGTCCAATAAGCTTCTGTTTATCTCCATCCAACAGCAACAGAATGCAACAACATACGTTTACTGTACTAGAACATGTTCATGCACAGATATTTAATATTTAGTGTGATTTAGTTCTAAGAGTCAGGTATGTATGTGCACATGGACATGGGGAACAATGCAACGTTCAGGTTGCAGGTGTGAGAGGAGAAGCTGTGAAGAGTTTGACTGTAGAGAGAAATAAAGCACAAGGTGAAACAGGTGCGTGACACTGAGATGAAGCCACGCCCACTGGCAACAAAATGATGATCAAGACTCACAAAAACACAATGTTGAACATGTTGAATTATTATTAACATGCTGATTGAATTATTATTAACATGCTGATTATCTGGGTTCATAAACAACTGGAGGTGAGGTTGCCATCTGTGATAGGCTTTAACACACACACACACACACGCGTGCACTCACGTAGGCTTGCAGAGACACAAGGTCTGCTGCAAATATACACAAATGGGCGGTGATGGAAAGGAGGACACACTTCAGCCGCTCAGTCAGCATCTTGGCACGTGTTTATATGAGCAGACCCTGAAAATGCAGCTGAGTGGAAAGACAGCCCGGAGGTTAAGAACAGGAGGAACTCGCCATTTGCTGATGAAAGAATGTTTCAGTGTGGAGAGGGTGAGAGAGTGGTTATGACAACAGTGCTAAAAGCTGCAATTTGGCCTGGTATTACACACAGTCCTGCATCTATCTCTGTCTCTCTCTCTTAGCACAGTCACATTATTTTATGGGACATGAAAAAAAACGCTGCATCCTGTCATCCTCCTGCCAAACAGAAGCATAACTCTCTGAAGCACCTTCCCTTTCCGTTTGAGCGCTGAGGGCCAGAGTAGCCGGAATTCTGCTGCATCTGCCCGAAGTTGACTGCAATGTTGTAAAAAGTAAAGCTGCACAGCGCAGGTTCAGCCTGGTGGGGCCGCAGCAAAGGTGCTGCTAAGGTCGTACTGAGATTGTGATTTAAGTGCCATTTTAAGGGTGAAAATTCAAGTGGACTTATCCCAAATCTCCACCAGAAGCAGCGTGGAGTCATGTGCTTTGTGAATATTTCATTCAGCCTCACAGTATTTCAGCTCTGCAGCATTGGAGGAAACTTTCTTCAGTTGCTGACTCGGGGATAAAGTGGCGTAGCCGTAATGCAACACTGCGCCCAATGGAAATTTATGGTAAGTGCAGCTGGCAAAGCGATATTTTTATGTATTATGGAGTGGACCCAATCAAATATGGTCAAGCTTTTCACATTTTCTACATGAATCTGTATTAAGCAACTGGAAGGTACATCTAAATTGCAGATACATTGTACAAATCAGCAAATATAAAATGTTTAGCATGTGCATTAAGTGAGCATTCTGTGTGTCAATTTATTTCGACTTTCTTTGTATTTCGTTGCCTGACTGTCAATAAAATTGTATAAATACTTGTGCCATGTAACCTGTATAGAAAAAGCATCAACTTGCTTTTCAGATGTGACAGAGGATTCTGTTCAGAACTGACCTTGTAAGAGTGCCTAGGCTGGAAGATGTGTGTGAATGTGTGCATGATTGTGTGTGGGAGTAGGTGGTATTAGATGAGTATTAGTAGGAAGGAAATGGAGACCATGAGATTTGGTTACAAGCAACTTGAGATCACTGTGAGAGAAGAAAGAGAAAAGCTGGATAAAAACAGATTATGGAGATGGGGATCAGGAGAGGAGGTGAGCAGACCCTGATGCAACGAGGTGAAGGAAACTGGACAGTGCAATGTGACAGCTGAGAGTAAAAGGAAGAAAGCGGACTAACTGATTGTGGATAGTGTGGCTGGGAGCCGGAGGAATGAGTCATAACTGGGCTTCATTAGCAAGTATATCTCTTGACCTATCAGCATAGAAGTTGCACCATGTAATTCCCACACATCGATCCACTGACCTCCACAGTTGCACGACTGATACCGCCTCTCATTGTTTTTGCATCTGAGCTCAGATATAGTCCTAAAGCGCTCCTTCAGTGCTGCCCCACCCCCACCCTCCATTAAATATTGAATTTCTGCAAATAAGTGCAAAGGCCAGTATCTTGTTTATGCCTCCAGCAGGTCGAGAAATATTCAGGGCAGCTGAACTGAAAATGTTTAAAAGTTCTAAATGTCCCATGCCCAAATGGAAAAATAAAAAGTGTTCCGATGTGCCAAAACAGATCTATTAAATATGTGATTTTTCATTGTTAGTGAAACAATGTTAAATAGAAAAAATAGAGGAAATAAGAAAGTTGTTGTAACAAAAACTTTGTGGCCAAACTGACAGAAACATGATATTTTCCAGAAACGCCTCCTGGTGGACAACCATGATAAGATAAACATCTGAACAGCTTCACAATTGTTTAGCTCTCAGCTTTTCTACACTTCTCCACTCCTCTTCTCTCCATTCACCACCTGTCAGACTTGTCTCCAGCCAACCACATGAAGTTTCCAAACTTTCAAAGTGTTGTCTCTCTGCTGTCTTTTGCCTCCAGCACTTATCTTCACCCAACACCTTCAGCCAGAATCCCTCCTGAAGCTTCTAGCTGCATTTAGCTGCAGGAAAATGGTTTCAAACTTTTATTATTAGCGGTATACTCAGCTCTAAAATGCTCCCTGACACTCTTTTGCTTGTTATTATCAGGTTTGTCAAGGCTGTTCCTCTGAAAACAGCAGTTCTTTCAGCCTTCAACAGGGAAAAGGAATCAAAACATCATATTGCAAAATTAAAAAAACCCAATAATATCCTGACAGGTCATAAAATGCAACATGAACTTCTTTAATAATTCTGTGTATATGACAGGACCAGTCTGGTTTGGTGCCCAGCCCTGCATCAGCTTGAAAACAATCATGGGGCAACGAAATGTAGAGATGGAGCATCGCCAACAAACCCCCAAAAACATAAGAATGCCGATTTCGATTTTGGAACTTCTAGCTACCCCAACAACCAATGACATTGATTTTGCAAATAGGCTAAACTGTTGTATAAGAAGTTGTATTAAGATGAGTAGGGTCAAATAACATTAAATATGGTTTTGCACTGAAAATAAATTATTTTAAACACAATTCTTAATCCTTATCACAGAGGGGGCGGGGATTGTGGCAACGCCCCCAGACACAACTATAGCCCCATTATGATGGTCCTATTGGTGCTTCTATATCTCCACACACATTCCAAAACACTGATTTGATCTTTATATGTTCACACTAGCAGCTCAGACTAATGAAGCTCATGAAGGTTAGACTTCTCACAATGATTTGACTGAAACCTTTGTTACTAGTTTACAACAAGGTGTCTGTTTCCATCGCACTGATATGGTTTGAAACAACGCTTCAGTGTAAAACTCGATGAATGTCAACGCAGGGGAATTCACCCTGTCGTGACTCATCAAGAAACGTTTTGTGATGGGAGAAGTTAGGCTACAGGGAAATTTGATGTGTTTGAGGTTTTTGAATAGTGAGAACAGGTTCCCTGGAGTGTTGCAATACAGCAAGTACATACAGCATGTACAAACTGGCAGACCAACTAATTCAAAAACAAAGATTTGAGGAGTCAAACTGTCAGTATTCTGTCATAACTGGAAATGTAGAAAGGGTGTGAGGTCTACAACAGTTGCAAAAGAGACGTGCGCAAAATGACTTCCTGTGATGAAACAAATGGTTCCCCAATGGCTGAAAGCAATTTTGTTGTTATCAGTAAGGCCAGGATTGAAAATAAGTCTGTCACCATGAGAAGAAAACATAATAACAAGCACTCTATTTTCTCTCATTTGGCCTCATTCAGTTTGCTCTGAAATCAATGATGAGTTGGACATCAGTGCCACTGATCTTGTGGTTGTGCTGGACATGAGTGACGCCCCACTTGAGCTGGAGACAATCAAATCTTTGAAGTCATTTAAACTCATCCTGTTAGACTCGGTTGTGATTGAAACATATCAGACCTGTATCAGTCGCCACAATCTGCCTGTTCAATTGTGTTATAATGAAGAGAAAGTATTTTAGAGCGCAATTAAAATCACGTATGGTTTATCTTGATGAACAGCTTTTGATCTCTGTTCATAAATAATCTGCTTAACTGTCGTTGAAGCTCTGACTGTTCAAGCAGGGGATTCCAGATGTGACGTCATTTCAGATTATGTGCTGCATTTACGACCCAGTCTGTAGGATCTGTGTCTATATTTGGCTCTGCTGTTAGAAATGACAGACTAATACAAAAAAAATATGACTACATGGTTAAAGATTTATATGCAGCAAACCTTAATGTGGAAACCTGGTTCATGAACCCAGGATTCTGACCATGAATAACACAAACCCCTATAAATATGCTATAAATGTAGCTGTAACTGTCCCCTGTCTACTGCAGAGACAGTTGAATTTACAGATGTTATTGTCCCTGAAACTGTCTGCCTGCATTGAACTTGTCTCCAACCAAGTGGGAGAACAATCCTCCTTCTGAATCAATGACCGATTCAAATTCATGCATCATACTGACATTTAACCAACAGAGCCAGAAAGGTTAATGGAATTCTATACGTATGCACACTACAGTGGCTGATTGTATCACAATGCTACTTAGCAGAAAAGCCAAACTAAAGGGAGAAAATCCTCCCACGGCTAAGCCTCATATCAGCACATTCTCAAACACACTGAATGGGAGTGCATATGATTAGCTGCTTTGTCCGTCTGTCTGTTTACCACCTACTGTTTCACCTACTGTTTTTTCTGAGCCCCTCTGCCTTTTCCTTTCTCTCGCATTGTCTTTGTTCCCGGCCCGTCCGACTTCCTTACCGTTTGTCTGCCTGCCTGCCTGCCTGCCTTTCTGCCTGTCCTTGTATTCAAGCTGGTCTCCCCTATCTGTCATGTCTCTGCAGCAACAGCTGAAGACAGAATACCCACCCTATCACCACTCCATCACTGAATCAATGTCCTCCTCCATATTTCTTCTCTCCTCCTCAGCGTGACTTCAGTTGTGCTCTAAAGAAAGTACAAATTCTGTTGTTTTTTTGTTTGTTTGTTTGTTTTGTTTTTTATCAGCTCCTGCTCTACAGGAGAGGAACCAGTCAAAGAGTCAAAGCTCGATGGCTGCCATTTCCCCGAGCCCCCGGTAAGTGATGAGAGCAGGGTGGACGGTGGGTCAGGCTCCTCTAATGCAGCCAGACAGCTTTTACAAAAACACAATTACCCCAACACAAGGGCAGGGTCCTCACTTGCTCCATGAGGCTGATACTGGAGAATCACACAGTCAAAGGAGTGAAAAGCGCCGTGAGGTACGCTGATCCTCAGAAGGACGACGGGCCTGTGACGCATGAAGGCACAGAATAGAGGGATTATGGGAGAATATGGCAACGCAAAATAGAGACAACAAATATGTCCGGGTGCGTGAAAGGAATTATGCAACATGCAAGAGGGGATTATAATCTGCTGCAGGATTTTCAGTAAAACTTTAGGAAAGAAACAAATGAGGAGAGTAGTTCCTGTTGTGAGGACAATAATGATGCACTCATGAGCTACAGCCAGAATTAGGACAAGTACAGTTAATACTTTTCCTCATTAAATGACTAATGAGTACTAAGACTTTAATATGTAGTTGATGAAGCTAAAAGATAAAATGCTGTAGTATGTGATATTTAGCTGCAAATAAGTACATTTGGAACAGACCCTGTTGCAAGTTTGGATCAAGATTAAGGCAAAGTTTGAAATTTGTGCTCATCTCTTGTCGTCATCCCTTGGTTCAGAGGGTGTGAGGAACACAGCTCAAACCAGAGAGCGGAACCGCTTCGGTCGACAGCTTTCTGCTGCATCACAACAGCTTTCAGCAGCATCAATGCTGCAAGCGAGTGTAAATAATAGGTTTAAGAGGGCTGAGGTGCCATTGTTGAATGTGTTTGAAAGGGCCTTTACCTTCACAGAGATGATAACAGTTCTGACTTCACTTCTCATTGAGCTTGTTTCTGTAAAATAGAAATCATTAAAAAAAAAACAAGTCTACTAGAGTACTAGAAAATATATTTTTGGTTTAGGTTTGGAATCTTTCACAGTACCACACTGAGACCATCTGCAGACCTGCGTTAACTTCATGATTAAATATAATTTCTACTTTGGTCTTTGGTCTAAACAGGTTGCATTAGTACATTTTGAACCCTGTGGACTCTGGATCTGCTACTGTAACCCATTCCACCAACACTTGTGCAGAAGCTCAGAACTTTCATTACATAATTACCAAAGTTTTCGTATTCCTCGCCTGCAGAGCCCACACTGGGGTCACCCACGTGCCCACGCAGTTATGACCTTTCTGGGTATTTATTGTTCTTCAGCTCTCTGCATCTTGCTAAAGATTTGATTAACTTTTAAGATTGCATCTGCATCCTAGTTTGAGGCGCTTTGCAGTGAGAGCTGCTCACTCTTTTATATTGACTCCTTTTGCAATTTTGGAGGTCTATCAAAGCTTCATATATTACTATATTTTCTAAGGGAAAGGCGTTTTTAAATGGGCTGCATAGCTGTGTGCACTCTTAGTATTACACGTTAATTTTATAGCTTCATTAGGGCCGGCGGCCTTTGAGTGTCTAATTGGTGTAATAAAAGTAAATATTGAAAAAAGCCGAACACCGGCACGACTTATGGAACATCAATTTTATAGAGAAGTAACTGAGCATTGCTGTGTTAGCAGGTGAAATCAATGGTGAAAAGCCATTAAATTCCATTTTTTAAAGCCACTTTTCTTCCAATACTGTCTCCATGTTGTCTTTTTCTCACAGTTAGGAACCATTTAAAAAGAATTTTATCATCAAAATAATTGTACGTTGAGTCCGTTTCAGCGTTCCAGATACATATTTAATGATCATTTAAATCTTCTTCACAGGGGAAACAAAACAAAGCTCATGTTGCTGTTTGGAGACATGCAGCTTTAAAAACAGCAGTTTTTCAAAGTGTGCAAGATGCTCAGCTAATTAAAATGAAAATAACTTGTTGGCGGTCAATACGGTACAGCCTCGAGAGAAAGAAATGTAATTAGTTGGAGGACTCAGCACAGACATGGATATCCCATGATGCACTGTCAGGTTTTGATTATTTTCTCATAGTAGACCTCAAACTGTTTTTGTCTCAATTTAGGCACATTCTCTTGCAAATAGTCCATGCGGGACTTAGGAAGATTTCTCCTTTTTGTCTGGGTGAGGAGGTAGTAAAGGAAGTATAGAAGAAATAAAAAGTGAAACCACAAATACGAAGAGAACCTAAACCAGGCTGGTTCCAAACACAAACAATGTTTTAGTATTTATGGCTGACATTTAAGGTGAGCCTCCATCTGAATGATCTACCCCTTTATCTCCCAAATGTCAGTCATGTTTTTATTACCCTGCCCTCTTTTTAACGCCCATCTCTATTCTTTAAATGTATTCCCTTTCTGTTGATCAAACCCGCCTCTGTCAGATCTGATTCAGGAAGCACCTGTTGGGTTTAAATACACGACATAATCTCTTCAGCGAGATAAGAGGAGCTGTGGTGGGTCTTATCTCCAGCAACAGCTTGTGGTCGGCAACTGCGTTAGAAGCCACCATCGATTAGAGCCCTTTGACTCCACATCATGTGGCCATTTGTTTCTCGTTTAGAAAAAAAAAAATCCCTTATCTAAGTGGGAATAAATAAAGATCAACGAATGAGGATGCATATTCACCTAAACTTAATGAGCAGCAGTGAAATCTTGTCATTTTGTATCAGTGTAAAATTCACTCACAGGTTTTTTTTGACTGTTTGAGTTTATTCGACTCTTTTGGTGAAGCAGTTGGATTAAAACATTTCTGCTTCACAATTTTCTGTCAGGAAATTCAGAGATACTGCAATGACTTTGAACTATTTATTGTTGTAGCAATTTATATTGAGAAAAATCTGGGAATAAGAAAAGCAGTGAAAGTGTGAGGCAACAGATTGTTACCTTTAACAAAAGAAAATAATTTTAAAACAGTAGCATGTGAGAAAAATCTAACATTTTGGTATTATGTTTTGTTGCACATACAGAAATACCTCGATAAAAACAGGAGGAGCAACCAGGAGGGTATCTGAAACGATGTGTTCAAGGACAAATGCCTGTCTGCTCACAGACTCAATCTGCTGGAAACAACAAAAGCAACTGAAACAAAAAGCTGCTTGTTGAAGAAGAAAGAGTGAGGAGAGCACAGGAGATGGGGGAGGACGTGTATGGAGGGCCTTTCTCTTTCTGGGAGCTTCGCTGTTTATACTATATTCCATCTGTATCGTGTTACAGCTCGCTGCCCGCATCGGCCGGGAGAGGCTTAACCAGAAAAAAGTCAGGAGACGGAGAGGCCCAGGAGGGAATACAGGTCACAAAAGATTTACTTCACCCCGTCCACAACCCGTTTTTCAGCCACGAACAATACATGGAGTAGAAGAAAAGATATGGAGTGAGATAGGCAGGGCCAGGTGGGGGAGGAGGGGTGAGAGGGGCCGAGCGTGGATGACATACGAGAGAGAAATATACACTCTCAGAAATAAAGCTGGTGAATTCAAACTCAGTAGAATCAACAGCTTGCCCTGAGAAGCCTTTTTGGTTCCTCATGTGATGATTTGATAAAGGTTCCACCTGGAACTCTTTCAGATGGTTTTACTCAGAACACACGGTCACTTAGGGTTCCTGTCAGAACCTTTTCTTTTGTCCAGGACTTCAGCAGGAACACACCTCCAAGGTTCCCCTTCATCTAGAACCAAAACACATTTCCCAAATTTCCCCAGATTTTTTTAAAGATTCCACTTCACATCACCACTGATGGTTCCACCTGGAACCCTATTACATAAAGCTTCTAGAACAAATATTAACATTTTCCAAGTGAGAGTTGAACCTAAAATGGTTTTAATAAAACCCTCCTGTGGTGCCTTTCCTTTTATGAGTGTGCAGTGGAGGAAAAAGGTAAATAGAGTCCCAGAGTTTTGTCTCTGGGGAGGGTAAGGGATCTCCTGGTTGGCGTTGGCTTCAAAGCATTTTGAAATTGAAAAAGGGACTTGAGAGCAAGATGGGATGAGATGGAAAGGTGAGAGGGAGTGAAAGAGGTAAGTCAAAGAAGAAAGAGGGAGAGAAAAAAGACAGACAAAGAAAGAGGGGAGAAGTGAGGTTCCCCCAGGACGTGTGCTGAATTTGAATTGGAAATTGGAAACAGAATGCAGACTTCAACATGGCAGGTAAGACTACAGTACCTCTACATGTGTAAATAGAATTAAAATACTGCACACACGGGAGCCACCACAGCGCCGGCTTAAACCAGTTCGGCTGCCTCTCTTCTTCACCATCGCACATGAAGCATTTTACCCAGAGATCCTGATGGGTGACCAGAAACAGGGAAGTCTGTGAGGAAAACAAGACAAACGCAACATGGCGTCTCACTCAGATATGAAGATAAACATGACATCGGGGATGCTCGCTGACATCTGTGCACATTGTAACAGCAAAATAACGATTCCCTGAGAACCGGGACGTCTTCCCAAACACTGATGAATGTGTTGTGTATCCAAGTTTGTCCCAGAATAACCAGCCCGCCCAGCTACTGTCAGAACTAGTTTAATCTTACTGGGTGCGTTTGACATATAAAAAACTTCTGGGAAAAAGATGCATTAAAATGGTGTATTGAAGTGGAGACTTGATACAGGGGTGTAGACATGCTAACCTGAATTAGCATTTTAGATGTTGCCCAATATTAGATGTGTGATTTAACAGCAACTTTAATCAACTTTAGCCAAAGTATAATTACTGTTTTAAACCAGTACTTTTGGAGGAAAAACCCTATAACACCAGTAAATATGCCACTTGTTACTTTGGCCCATGCTGAATGTCCTCTTCCTCACCCTAACCCTCTTCTGTGCAGATGGTGCTCACCCGTAAGATATTAAGAAACCCCTGAGACCAAGCGGGTGAGAATGCACTCTGTTCTCCGCTACCTTGGCAGCCGTGTACTGGTACCCAGCAGAGCGCCACGTGCACAGGCTGAGTATCTCTGCAAGTGCTCAGGGGGGAGAATCCCATGATCCCTGCTGGTCTACACCCATAATGAACATATGCTGGCGTCTCAGGATTTGAGAACAGATGCACTTTGTGCTGAAATACTCCCACGCTCCCATCCTCACATAAGCATGCACGCAGACACCGGAGGCTCATGCCTTTGCTGCTAACATGCAATTATGTGGCTATGATGTCATTGATTTCCTGCACTGGTTGGAAGCAGCAACGGCGAGTGATTAGAAAGTGCTGGAAAGTGCCTCGCTGTGTGGAATACTAATGTGCTGGTTTCAGAACAGCAGTTAAAGAGGAAATGTTCCTCCATGCAGGCTCGCTGCTGATGTTTATCTCCTCTGTGTGGAGAAAGGCTGGACCTGCTGACTCACCGACTGGCTGGCCGAGTGAGTGGCAGGCTGAATCAGCCATGATGGACACGTCAGATCCGAGCTGTCCAGCAGTCCAGTGGACTGAGCCTGCCCAGGGCTCTGGGAGGAAAAGAAAACAAACTATATGGGCAAGAACACCGATAAGGAAGTGACCACTTCCATTCCAAATACATTGTCTACCATTTTTTTTGGGGGGGGCCTACCTTCTTTCTCCTTCTGTAAAATGATTGACAGCATGGAATGAAAACAAATAATTGTACTTTCCAGACAGCGGCAGGTAAAAGAGCGAATGACTTTCTGTATAACCCAAGGCCAGACAATTACACCGCCGAACAAACCTGCACGCCTCTGCTGTCAGCGTACAACACGTGATGCACAGAAGGAAACAAGCAACATAAATTCACATACAGACACGATAAATTATTTGAATCCTGAAATACTGCACAATATAGCGACCGTAGGAAACATTTTGCCTCCCTGTGGTCGAAGCTTATCGCAGCAAATTAAAAATATGTGATTTAACCTTTGATCCTTCACCTCTGCCAACATCATGTAATCCCAAGGGGAGTGTGAAGACTGTGAAAAAACACAATCTATTATTTAAATGATTAACAGCCTCTGCAGATATTTCAGTGTGGGTGTGTGACTGCTTCATTTGTGTCACGCAAGATTCTGGCAACAATTGTACATTACAGCAGAATACAATAAAAGGAATCATTTATTTATAGAAATCTCTGTTTTTATAGTGAAGTAAATCACTCATAATTATCCATAGAAGGCTATCATGCTGCACATTAATTTATTTGGTTCAAATATAAATCCACCAAAGATGTAAAAACCATCAAACCTGTTTTTTAAATCTTAAAATTTACAGAAATGTCATCTGTAATGATAAAACATTAGGATTAGTCTGGTAAGAGAAAAACTGTGGGGCTGAAGAGGTATTTTCTCATAACTCGGGGCTTTAGATGTAACTTACTGTGACAGGAAATTGAAGAAATTATCAAAAATCCCACTGACAAGAATATCTTGATAATCAGCTGCTGGTTTATGCCTGATTTTCTTCTTTATTTTCAGAAGAAAGTTGTGCTACTGATGAAAACAGAAAATAGCTGAATGAAACAGATGAGAGAAAAACAGAGGCATTTGATGGAGAGATGGAGATGTGCAGGTGAAGCACACTTCATAGGAGACAGGCGATGATGGTTGGGTGTGTGAGGAGTGAGAGGAAGGATGATAACCAAACCTCTCCAACTGACAGAAGAAAAGGATTTCTTTTTCTCTCTCAGTGAGTGGGATTGACAGAGTGAGGAGGAAGACCAGAAAATAGATGGAATGAGAGGGATCAAAAAAGACTGGAGGGCAGGAAGCAAACGACAGGGAACTACTGGACTGTTTCAGCAATCACACAACTGGAAGAAAGTAGAAAAGGAAGGGAGGAGGAAAGGACAAAGGGAAGGAAACATCTATAGCAACGCATGCATCAAGACAGATGACAAATGTTATTGAGTCAATTTATTCCTGAAACTTCTGCTGGAATTCATCTCTCCTGAAGACAATAACATCATCTACATATAGATGCTCCCCAATCCTGTAACAGAGGCAATTTTAATGAGATATTTCTGAAAAAAAGGAGTCATAATTCGTTTAACGTAACCATATTTTTGAAAAATCAGATTTCAGAAGAAAATCCTATGAAATATTTGGTAATTTCTCATTTCAGAAAAGTATTACCAGTACTGGCACTACAATAGTAGAAGTCTTATACTTTAGTAGTCAGATTAATTTGGCTACAGGTCAGAAGATGGAAGTTAAGTGACAGTGTGAAGTTCAGTATGAAGCAGGTTCTGAGTCACAAAGACGAGCGTAAAGTCTTGCCCTCCCCATTAGAGAGCAGCTCTTTGTGACTGAGGGCTTGAAAGCATGTTTTTTTCATATATACTGCTTGAAGTCTGAGGCCTCTCTTCAAATTCAGCGGTGGGTGACCAGCTCATTTTTTTTAACAGAACACAGATGAACACATCCCAGCTGCAGCAATGTGGAAGGATGAGTGACAAGCGAATCTGAACCTGGTCAATATGTAAAAAAATAAAATAAATAAATCTTCAAATTAGTTACAGGCTACTTTTATCACATCCTGGTGGTAGAATACCACCAGGGTGTGAGTCATCAGATCTCTTAATGACTGGTTCCAGTTATGTCCAACCCTGGATTTTTGTGTTTTCTGTCTGTCTTCAAGTTACTTTTAGAACTTAATCAGCTGTGTTCTGACAACTGCTAATTAGCTGCAGGCAGCTAATTTATCTGCAAGGAAGTGGGAGATATTGACATTTAACCCTAAGGTTAGTATCTGTGGCTATAACAGAAAAAGACCCAACTGTGAACAAAATCATGATGTCTTCTACAAGAGTGACCTAATATTTCATAAGTAAACATGTGATGAATATGTATAAAAAATTGAAGGACCTTTGTGCAGTGCTGCACTTCATTTGCTATTTTTTTGCCCTATTTGCTGATCATCTGCTCTTTAACCCTCTAACCTCTCTCTGGTTGTGCTCCAACATAAAATAAATACATATATTTTAAGAATTATTTATTGGCCTTTGAACCAACACATCATTATTCCGCCCTATATACTTGCAAATTTATTGTTTTTTTGTTTTTTGTTTTTTTTACATTATGTTGCACTGATTGAATGCATGTAGGTTTGGAGTTACATAATATCAAAAAACAAAAAATATATTTACATCAGTGAAATTGACAACTGTTTCCTAAAAGATAAAAATCAATGGGAAAAAAACCCCATAATGCTCAAAAATGTATTATCCATCTATATCAGGTCAAAGGATGAAACCAAAACCACATCCAAGGACCAAGTTGCAGCTGAAAAAAAAGATGTTTATGCACAGAGCAAACAAAATAATGAATATGAAACAGCTCCAAGCCAGTTTTGTTGACATGAAAAATCACTTCATGAATTATTTGTGCATGATTAAACAGATTATGATCAGTTAAATCCACACAAACTCTGCTGCACAGACCAGAGGCATGGCAATTCTCCGGTCATTAATGAGATAAGAGGAATCCCTTTAATAACCCTGTGAGATGACAGTAAATACTCTTTGATTATTCATAGGTTGTTTCAGACTCAAATGAATATGAACTGAAACTGCTGAGGTGATCAGGAGGATGGACGCACATAGAAGTGATTTCATTGCAGGAAGTTCATTTCGTAGATCTTAATGTCAGATTACACTGTTAACATAACTCCTTTAAATCCAACCATTTAAAGCTTAAAGGCACCTGGTAACATCAATCACTCCTCATTTACAGACTTAATCCAAGTGACAGGAGCAAATTAAGCTTTTATAAAATAATCTCAGGATTATACCAACGGTCTGGTCCCTCACCATCATAACCTCAGAGCAACAAACATGGAAACGCTGACTCCAGGAAATAATCCAATCAAAAAGCAAACAAAGCACACTGAAAAGCATAAACACACTCATCAAACACGTGCACACACACAGTTGTGCATTCAGCACTTTAAAGAAAACTATTAGTCGCTCAATCAGGCAGACCTCACAAGGGAGAGAAAGTTAATTAACAGCCGCATCAGAACGCCAAGCCTTGCACTATATCAAGGTTTCAGGAAACACGATGGGACCAAACAACTGTCACATTGTTCTTTTCTGCCGTCAGTCGCTATCTCCTCATTCTGGGCTCTTTTTAAAAGAAACCTCTGATTGCAGAAGCAGAATAAATGTTCTGAATATAGCTGTCATTCATTAATGTCAGAAGTTAAATGAAGTTAAAATGGTAGCCAAATAAAAGTATGAGGATCATGAGAGGTCACCTATAAATTCTCTCTCTTGAAAAGGCCTGAACAATGCTGGTAGACGGGCCTCTGCCTGGTACTGCAGTCCATCACTAGATGGCTAGACTTCCATTCTTTACACCAGAAGGAATAACCTTGAAAACCAACGATATGTTGGCAGCAAGTGGCAACCCTCCATGACATCTCCCATTGGTTTGTGAAGGCCTGTTTGAAAGCCAGGAGTTTGACTTACAAGGTGAGACTTGGAGACAGAAGAAACCATATTAGATAAGAGAGCAGAGCTGGAGGAGGAATAAGAGCCACCTGTAGCCTCAATCTATGTAGCCACGCATAGACTGTATTCTAGACCTGACATGTCAATCAAATAGACATGGTTCAGCATAAAGATTAATATCTTGATTGCAGAAATATTTTCACATGGACTACCAGATCATATTATGGGATGAAATCTAGTTGGTAACAATGTTTGGATTGGAGCCATGGCTTTTTGGAGCCAGCCCTCAGCAGAACTTTGGGGAATTACACATGAAATCACTTCCGCATGGCTTCACTTTTCTCACCAGAAGTCTACATCCATCTTTTATATCCAGTCTATGATCAGAAGGAGTGTCTGATCAGTGAACATCTGGCTGCAGCTGACACCAGGTGAGTCACTGCCGTCCGCTGATGCGCAGGTTCCACACATGCCCATAAATCTGGCTGTATGTAATTACGTTTTCTGTTCAGCCTCCAGGTATTGACCGTGCTACAATAACCAAATGAGATCTGTGCCTTTGTCGCTCGAGTGAAGGCTTGTTGTGACAATGTCAAGACATTATTTATTTATTCTGCAACTTTCTGCCCCCCCCATAAAAAACTCTTACAAAAATAACTTGTATTCTGAGAGTTAAAAAAAGGTGGATTTTAAAGAATTGGCATAGACTTATCACCATTTTAATGAAACTATCGTTGCAGTGGAACCAGACCGGACAGATGCTGGCACAAGGTCTGGATCCCAATGCCAGATTTTTGCCTTTAATTTGAAACCAGCTCACTTCTAATTCCATCATCAATCTTTATATTGACACCGTGTTGGCATGCGCTTTCTTGTGCTAACCAAATGTTGAAGTTTCTGATTTATTTGACTTCAAAAACAGTAAAAGAACAGTACCTCAGCTCTGACTATACCAGCTGCGCCAATTAAACAATTAGCAGTTATCTGGGCAGCACAAGTCACCAATTAGTGGAGCAACCAATCAGCCATTAACAAGCTTCCTGCTCCACCTTTTCCATTAAACAAACTACTCACTTCATGGTTATGATCATTGCTTTGGGTCCGTAATGAGCAGAAAAACATCAGTGGTAATAAAAATTATATAAAAGAGCGCGGCCGCTCAATGGGCTGAAGGAGGACCTGAATTAAGCGTGTGACTCAATCACTGAGTGAATGAGACAAAGCCGAGGAACCAGATGTTCCTTTTTATTCCATGTATGAAACTGTGTCAGCAGAGGATTGTTTTGCCCAATATCATCTCAAAATGGCCGCCAGTGGTTAGGCGTGCTTGTGAATGACAGTTTGGACACAACGTGAGCAGCCAAGTGCAAAGACAGAGAATAGTAAAAGGGCTTATTAATTTAAATGGAGCAATTAATATGAAAATATTGACTTTTATTCAGGCTTGATTAGATTGCTTGCCTAGTCAAACCCATTCAGTGGGGCTTCTTTATAAAAAATAAATTCCATGCAAACAGCCTGAATAGACGATCGATTGACTTGGCCCACGTAGTCTACCTATTCTTCTCCACACACTCCTTAATTACATGTGACAGCACAGGCGAGATCTTTCTGCATGCTTCAAAGTTCATTAGGCCGCTGTTATCAGAGGCACCAGTAGAACCCAGTGAACCGGTGGTCCAGAGCCGACCACTCATGCTCTAATCAATGAGAATCAGATGCTTCACAGGTGAGAAATGTGTTCTCTTTAGGGGTGCAATGAACCAACGATTTGCTCCTTTTCACAGTTTCACAGTCACAATCAGCATTAAAGGAAGGTTAAGCTTGAGTTAGTTCAGAAATTTAGAAATATCTCTGCAGTCCGGGTGTTGCATTTTCCTCATTCCAAATCCAGGTTAAATAAAATATAACTCGTAAAAGATTGTTTTTATGACCTTTTAAAGTCCCTATTGTGCAGAAAGGGGCCTGCATCTTTGTGTTATGGTCTGCCCTGCCCTCACCTGTGTCTCATTAACCTTCCCTGTTTATTTAACTCTACATGATTCACTTGTTGCTGTGGCCTTGTTAACCTTTGTGTCACACATGCTCTGTGTTTAACTTCAGCTGTTATCAATTAAGCCAAAACTAAATTAGCTAAACTCTTCTGTCATTTATACAAGAGTTCCCTGTTTTTCATCCTTGTTTTTATTCTGACTTGTCTCAGTTTAACTTGACCCCATAGTCGCCCCTGCCTAAATGCAGAACATGCAAACAGCGTGGGGCCCCATTTTGTGTGAGGGGAAGCATTTTGTGCACATACACGAAGGATGCGCAGTTGCATATATGCACTGCTGGGAGGTACGCTAGAGCAGCTGTCAGTGTGAAGCAGGAGAAGTAATCTGACACTATGACGTAAGCTTTTGGCTCGGGAGGGGGGGCCCCAAAAACATTTTGCTTAGAGCCCCATTTAGGTCAGGGACGGTCCTGCTTTACCCTTCTAACATGTGTATTGTAGAAAATGTATAATGTGTTGTGTTCTACAGATCAAAAGCTCAGTATTTATTTCGTCTTTTAAAAGGTTTT
Organism: Lagocephalus sceleratus; assembly: GCA_911728415.1. Taxonomy (NCBI): domain Eukaryota; kingdom Metazoa; phylum Chordata; class Actinopteri; order Tetraodontiformes; family Tetraodontidae; genus Lagocephalus; species Lagocephalus sceleratus. The sequence goes on along the minus strand of CAJVRN010000237.1, from coordinate 9,484,296 downwards.
TCCACTTGGACCTTGGACTGTCAACAGCTCTGCCATAAACATCACTGACTGGGACGAAGTCAGACAGAAAAGTTAAATAAACTGTTTTGAATTCTTGCATTGAAGTATGATGAAGAATGATTATATGTATTATCACACACCACAAAGGGTGCAACGATTACAGCAAATACTACTAAATTGTACTTCACACAATGAGCCAATGGGTGCTGGGGTCTGTCCCAACAGTTACTGTGGCGACAGGAAAGATGGGGCCCGGAGTACCCAGAGAAGATGAACACCGTGTTGGTCAGGACTTATCTGTGATGTTCACCGAGTGGAGGTTACACTCCAGCTCATCTCAGAGTTACAGCAGCAAAGTAAGCTTGCAGACACGCTCAACAGCAAGCGCATCCCACTCTCACTCTGTCACTTAACTCATGTGTTAAGTGGTTCTCCACAACTCCTGACTCTTCTCAGACGGGCTAATTAAAAGCAGGTCAGGGAGGGAGGACGAGGACTGTGAGAGGAGCATGAAAAGTTTTGAAGCGCAACTGAGAAGCTCGTTGTCTACTAATAAACACGCAAAGCCAGAACATCCAGAGAGGAAAAATGGGTTGTGTTAGCCGCTGAGGATGAGCGTTAAAGAGAAGGTCATCTTTGTGTTGAAGAGAGAAAAGAGTGGGGAAAAAAAGAAAGAAATCTTCATGGCATAAAACAGAAAGCTTGATCGATGGATCCCTCAGTCACCTCGTTAAAAAGGGCCGGCAGTTTTATTAGATACAGGGCCTTGCAATATTTATACCATGAATATTTCAGAGTACCCAGCAGGAGTCCAGACGTGGAGCGCAGCCGCTATGCAGTGAGTGGAGTCACTCGCACTTTTCCTTTCCACTTACAGGGCCAGAGGAAAAGTGCTACGCTTCTTCATCATCCTTTATTTCAGAGTACCGAAGAGTGAAAGAATAGAAAATCCCCCAAAATTTGATGGCGTCTGTGGGTGCAAAGCAAAAAGGTTGTGGAATTATTTCAAAAGCGTTGATATAGTGATCTACAAGTTTTTAAAAAGCCCATTTAAAAATAATAAAGCCTAATATTGTACTGAAATAATTATTAGACATAGAATATTAATGTTCAACTTCATAGTTTGGGCTATAAATCCTTTTAAAAGTTAATATTGAATGCTACATTTACATGTACTTAGTTTACACATTAAATCAACAAAATGTTGAGTCTAATTTCTGTTTTTGGTTCCTAATTATGCATCAGTGTTTAGAATTCAGTGGATTTTTTCTGTGATTTCCTCCCTGATCCCTCATGGGGCTCACCTGTGTTTTTACTGGCCCCGCCCTCCAACATCCCACACCTGTGCATCATTGTCTCTCAGTCTATTAAAGTCCACCTGCTTCCTTGTTTGTTGGATCTTGGTTTCCATGATTTTGTGTTTGAGATTTAATTAAATCAAAACTCTTTTTTTATTTAAAAAGAGCTGTGTGTGTGTGTGTTGCTTTTGTTGCCATTCATTTAAATATGTGAGAGTTGAATCATGATTACATGTAGCATCCCTCACAACTTCACGTTATCCTCAGCCAGCTGAGAGGTTGATACTGGTTCTGTAGGTAAATGTGGGCTCTCTACATTAAAAGTCAGTGGCTGATCACAGACTCTGTGTTCTCTTTAGGGGAGAAATGAAGCAATGATTTGCACATTTTTCACACTTAAGATCAGCATTCATGGAAGGTTAAGCTTAATTTAGTTTTAAAACTTGGAAATATCTCCACAAAGTGATCAATGTGAGAGGGATAAGAACTGTAACAGCAGGTTATTCTCACTCAGTGGTGTTTGAATAAACTTGAGTAGCTTTAAAGGGGACACATTATGCAAAAACTCCCATTTTCAGTGCTTTAGTCCACATATTTGTGCCTCCCCACCTCTGTAAATATCAGTTTTCAAAAACTAATTGAATGTTAAGTAAACTGCCGTACTGTGTAATTTTGTCCCTAAATGGTCCGTTTTGCACTTCTTCCCTCCTGTAATCTAACAGTTGAATAATCCTGCCCCCATGCTGGGTATCCCCTCCCATACAACAACAGCTACCTGTGCAAGTGTCCGCCTCCTGGACGGAGCTCAAAGTAGCTCATTAGGATTCAGAGAGAAAAGCAGTGGCTATGAAACTGTGCTCAAATCCTTGTTTTTTTTTTTTTTTTTTTTTACCAAAGCACGTTGATAACATTTCAGACATCAAGGACATTTGGATATGAAGGAGGCACTTTAATATACCACAGTCCCCTTTAAACTTTCACAGTCAGAGTTGACACAAATCCAGAGACTGCTGATGGACAGCTGGGTGAAAGAGAAGACAACATCAAACATAGCATGTTTATAATTGTTAGATTCATGTTGAGGAAGGTGAGGAACACCTTCAGGACAAAATCCCTGCAGTAATTCATCCAGTCCACCTCAGTAGCTGCACTCTCACTTTAATCTGCCTCCTCGTCCTCGTCTCCATTACAAACTTCAGGACCTGAATTGGGCCGTTTCTTTTTCAAATGAACCTCCACTGGGGAAACCAGATCCCTTCTTCAGCTTCAATTCATCCCTGAAGGCAACATTCTCCAGATGGAAGACGCTGTCAATCCAATTAAATCATAACCTTTTTTTTAACAAACAAGTGTGTCATTTACATAAATGTGAGGCAGGAAGAGTTGTCGTTACCAGCAGATGGATTCCTTAGAGTATTCATCTGGCAGTGAGGTTTCTTTTAATGCAGGATGTGGATTCATAACCAAATGCATGATGAGTAAAACATTATCATCCTGTTTATGGTCCATTTTTGTCAGCCGTATTGCCATCTAAGAGTTTATCTCCTTTTTGTAAAGACTCAGATGTTTCAAGAGGGCGGGCTGAAGATGAAAGGCTGAAGATACTAACTAGTCACTTCTTTACCCTTTGTGCCATTGACCAAGTCCTACCCAATATTTAAGAGTAATGTGATGGATCGCTTGCTGTTAATTGAGCAATATGAGTTGGCACGGCAACAGCCTGATGGACTAGACTCATTGAGAGGAGGTCGTCTTCCTGACATTGTCCTCCAGTGAGACACACTGCAGCGTTGCAGCATAGTTCTGCAGTAGCTGAATTTCGCTCTTAAATTTGTAGCGTCTCCCAGACATCCAGGGGATGGTGGTGTGTGTTGTTTTGTGTGTGTAGCCATTAGCAACACCTGGAAATGGAAAAAAACCTTAGTTCTTTTTCTTTTCCTTAAATAAAAATAATAATTTGATGTCAGTGGGCAAAAATAAAAAATTCTACATCTGCTGAAGTCAGCCTATAATTAGGTGCGAAAAAGACAGCCTTTCAGAAGGTTTTATGTAAAATTTATGATTCTACAGTAATAGAAAATTCATTTTTCTTGTGTTCATGATTTATCTTCTCATAAATGTACAATCTTCATCAGAACAGCCTTTTCTCAGAATATTACCCCCTTTCATCACATTTAATAAGATTTTAATCCTGTTAAGAGGATTGTCTGCAGGGCTGCCAACAAGTCTGCCTGGATTTCCTGGACAGTAAAGTCTTTGATTGTACCATAAATGTATCATTCTGTTATGATCACCATCATTGTTATGACCATCGACTATTATTACTGGGACACATGAGGAGTTGCTGCATCACCACCATTTAGTCACACAGGTAATGGATTAAAACTGAAACAGACTGATCTGTCCTCAGTGGGAGATAATTAATGAAATGCTAATTCTTTCTGAATCAATACATTCTTTTATTCAAAAACGCTGTACTGATCTGGAGATTTTGTGATTTTTTTTTTCATCTAAACTGGCTGTCAACAATATGGACAGGCATTGTCAGAATAAACAGTCCTTTTGCCAATAAATGCATTCCCCATAAACACCGGGTCTCTTTTCATGTGTTTGTGTTTGTTTGTACTTGGTACATTCTGAGTAATCTACATTCTTCTATCAATGTGAGGACATTTTTGGGAAGTGAGGACTTTTTGAGGGTCAAGACAAGGTTTCGAGGTTGGGAGGGTTAGGGCTGGGTATTGCATTATACCCTCACAAAGATGTGTGTGTGTGTGTGTGTGTGTGTGTGTGTGTGTGTGTGTGTGTGTGTGTGTGTGTGTGTGTTGTACCTGTCTATGGAGTGCATCATCCCTCCCTGTCCGTCATTATTCAGTATTCCTTATTTATCTTCCACCCATACGTTCGATCTGATCTGATTAGTAAACTCCAGGTTCAGTGAAAATTTTGTTGCACACAAATGTTTGCTTATGTCTGACAGCCTCCTAATTCTCTGTTCCCATGGTTACATACATGCAGCGTCATCTGCAGTTAATTGAGGCTGGTTTTTACCTCTCATACTTTATGCCGCTTAAGGAAAAACGTTTCATTATGCTTATATTAATGTGAATTTTTCAAAGCACTGGTAGAACGTGACAAATTCCTCTCATTTTGTATTCATGAGAATTTGGAAAGTCTTATTTGATCTAAACTTTTGTGTGCGTGGGGAGCCATCTGTCAAATGTAACGTTAACCCTGGTTCTGTGCTTAGATTTTAATACTGATCAGTAGCAAGCAGCTTGTTGTTCAATTATTTCATCCTTTTGTAAGAAAGGTAAAGCGGACATTCCGAATGTCTGAGCGATTCACAATATGCACCTGAAGCAGACTAGAAAACAAAAGACACATTTGTGGACTGGTGAAGGCCCTGCCCTCTTGTTCCATCCCTCCTCCCTCTGACCAAAAACAACCAGCAGGAACAAAAGGCCAACGTGGTTCCTCTGCAGCGTGGCTGGACTTGAAGCTGTTACATCTTTCAAGAAGAGTTTTTTTGTTTTGTTTTCTCGAGGCTGGGTGAGTCCAGTAAAAGAACAAATTATGCTTTGACAGAGTCTCTTCACAACTTCTGTGACAGATACCTCCTCTGTGCACGACGCTGGGACAACCTTCCTAATCTCCACGCCAGCAGATTTGTGTTTTCTCTAGTAAACATGCCCACTCAAAATGTCTGAGTACTCTAGTTAGTTTTTGAACACTGGAGGAGATTCCTGGGGCAAAGCTTCTACCTCTGTGTTTCCCCGCCGTACCAGAATCAGAACTCTCGGCCAGACCCCGGTGGGGTTCAAATTTGATCTGACCAACACTAATCAATAAATTTAATATGATCAGTTACATCTGGGTCTTGATGCCAAACTACCTTTGTCGAGCATCTCGACTGGAAATGATCTGTAATATAATTGTAAATCTGTTTCTGTGGTGGCATCTACAGTGGTGCTCTGTGCTGAGTATGATGAGTGTCACTTCTAACAACTTTCCACAAGTATGCCAGAGTGACTCAAAGGATAATTGATGGGATTAATGGTACGCACGAGTCTTTCATCTCCTACTGTATGACTAAATATTGTGTAAGTCTTCAACCCACTAAAACCAGTATGGGTCACAGGAAATGTTTCTAGATGTAATTGCACTGCATTAAGTGTAATTCAGATTTTTCATGATAACTTTATAAGAGTGACAAGTCTCGGTGCTGGCAGCTCCATTCTAATGGAAATGACCCACTGAGGTCAAACCGCTCCCCCAATCAGCAGATTTACATATCATTAAGTATTTGAGTGAGAGAGATTATTGCTGCCATTTCCCAAACAGTTGAGGCTTTACTTAGAAAGTCGTTAATTTCAAAAACTTTGAAAATTGATGACATTATCTCATCCGCTGCCTCCCTGTTTATTTGCTCATAAGAAACATTTGAAAAATAAATAAGCTGACCACAGTTTTTTTTCTCTCTCTTTATGCTGAATAACCAAAAAGCATCATGAGGTTTGGAGTAAATGACCTGTGGGACTCTCGGACAGTCTGAGGCCACCTCTTCACCTCCCCCTAATCCACCTCTCTTGCTCCTCTAGCTGGCAACTGGTTCCTGAACAACCTGCATCGCTGCGTGCTTCGTTTAGAGGAGCTCTCAGAGGAGCAGCTGCTGCTCGAAGCAAAAATGGACGAGTGCTACAGCCTCTCCAACTTAGTTCCACCTTCATCTCCTTCCACTCCAATTTCTCTTCATTAATTGAGTCTCTGGCTTCTCCCCATGACCCTCCCCCTCCCCCGTTCTTCTCATTCGCTGCGCTCGCTCCCTCCTTCTCTCCCTGCAGACCGTTTCGGGCCTGTTTAGGTATGCATCATCAAGTGCACATTTAGACATGTCAGAGAATGGATTGTTTCTCCCTCACTTTCATTTCCAGCCTCTACCCTTTGACTCAATTTGTTGTCTTTTCTGCAAATGGCAAGATGCTCCCGTTCTGTGATTTACCTCACAACCCCGTGGGATGTGACAACAACTGCTGACATCTGTGACACTGGCCTTGGTTGGCTCTACTTCAGAATGAGCCTGTGTGAATAGTTTTAGTCTGTTTTGTGTGAAAAGTTGTTCAATTAAGATTTTCTACAACTTTTTCTACAACATTTTCGGAGGATGCTGTGAGATGTAACAACCACCTTTGCTACTACATATCATGTAACCACTGCACACATATGCACGTCTCTAACTTTGGCGTGTTTCTCAATAAAAATGACATTGCTGACTCTTCTGCTCTTGAAATGGTGACTGAACACTCTTTTAAAATGTGTTTTCTCTCATGTTTGAGAACAGAGCACTTTCTTTTACACTCAATTTACTGGCTGAAATCCATTATCTTCAATTCCTCAGTCTCAGCGTCTGTGTGGGAGATAAAGGCATAATTAGTTTCAAAAGGCAAAGAAAAGGCTATAACACAAGTTGTGTGTTTTTATTGAACACTTCTATTGTTGAGTTTCTAATTAGTTAATGGAAAATTCTGTTTCTTTAGTTATTTAGTGTTATTTGATCAGAAGTAGTGTCGGTGACATTATGGATTTCTCTTTCAGTGCAGCCTGGTAGCCACATTATGCTTCCTTTCATACCTGCACACAGTTTAGAGTGGCCTTCTTGCGTGTTGATTAATGACTTGAGGATGTGAAAATGAGATCTATTCTGATGCATCAGCAGGTAACCTTGTACAATTAGCTTGTATATTATTGGAACCTCTATTTATGCTTTTGTCCTTTAACACTACAAAACGTTCAGGTCTAGAAACTCAAATGGGTTTAAGGACCTACTCTTTTTGAACACCAGTTGACAGATTGTGGTAATGAGAACATGCTGGTTCCACGCTAAATCTTTAAATCAGTAAAAGTTTCCCTCTCTGGAAAAACATAATTCCAAAGGCAATAATGAGAGTTTTGAGTTGAGGTTGGACCATGAGTCTGGCCCCATATGATCCCTCTTTATTTCAGGGATGTTGAGTTTTATTCTCAAACTGTCCTTTGTCCTTTAACAGTTTAAATAAAACTGTCTCTATATTTCACTGTGAGTGTATGAATTGGCTTTTTGAGGCTCAGTCATGATTTAAATGATTGTTGGGGAGGTCAGACAAAGTTTAAAGTCAGAATAAAGCATTGTGCTGTGTGCAAAAAGCAGCCATGCCTTCTATTTTCTTTGAGAGCAATGCTTTCTCAAAGGGAACACAGAACAGAGAATACATAATCTCAAAGGGAAAACTTGAAAGCTCCAGAGAGCAAACATACAATTCAACCCGAGTAAGCATCACTTTCAGGCAGACGGTAATTCTTCAGAAACAAGCATCAGTGTGACCGCCTAAATGTCTCGGGGGGGGCTGGAGATGATGCAATAACAAGGAAGGTGATGAAAAATGCAATACAATCAGCTGTTGATACATCTGCAAACATTATTTCTCTTTACTGCCTCCAAAACCATGGCTAAATCAGGAGTAGACGGGGCCAGATAGTAAATGATGGTTGGTGTCCTCTGTGATAAATGAAGCTTAACCTGCAGGGGGAGACAGAGGGAACACGGGCAATCTCAATTAATATCTGTCAGGAAAATGAAGAAAGCAAGAAGCAGTAAAAACTGAGATGAATGTAAATATGGTCAGAAGGTGATAAGATTACGAAGTGAGAGGGCAAAGGCAGACGGGGCTATAAAGCACTAAATGGTTTTCTAGTAATTCCAGTGATATGATGGGCAGGACAGGCAGAAGAAGAGTTTATTTATCATGTCCTCTGCATTTATTGCTTCAGAAAATGGCTGTTTTTGTTTTTCTAATAAGTCCAGACATGGTGTAGCTACTGCAGTGGGATATATCAGCACAGAAGAGTGATGTATAAAAACATGAATGCTTTTTTTTTTTTTTTTTACAGAGAAATAAACTCGACATCATCTCTAAGGTTTAGTTATTCTCTCTCTGCAATTTCTTGTTGGATAACTACTTGGTTGTAGTTCTATTTCATGTTCTTTATTTCTCTTTCCAAGAAAAATGTAACCTGTTCTGAATATCTGAATCTTACTTTTCCTGACATATCATCTTAATAACTAGCATTGAAATCCCATCGTCAATAGGAGGCACTACTTTTATGACACTCGCAAATTTGTCAAACATTTCATTGCTTGAAAATATCAAACTTTGAGAGAAATTTTCTGACACTCCCTCAGAGCTGAATTACTCACTAAAAAGGAGTATTGTGATTTTATTTTCTTGCATAATTTGTGTAATGGGTGGTATATTGACAAATCATCCATCCATCCATCCATCTTCTCCCGCTTATCCGAGGTCGGGTCGCGGGGGCAGCAGCCTCAGCAGGGAAACCCAGATTTCTCTCTCCCCAGCTACTTCGTCCAGCTCTGGGGGGATCCCCAGGTGTTCCCAGGCCAGCCGAGAGACATAATCTCTCCAGCGTGTCCTGGGTCTTCCCGGGGGCCTCCTACCGGTGGGACGTGCCCTGAACACCTCACCAGGAAGGCGCCCAGGAGGCATCCTAACTAGATGCCCGAGCCACCTCATCTGGCTCCTTTTGATGTGGAGGAGTAGCGGTTCTACTCCGAGCTCCTCCCGGATGGCAGAGCTTCTCACCCTATCTCTAAGGGAGAGCCCAGCCACCCTGCGAGAGGAAGCTCATTTCCACCACTAGTACCCGCGATCTTGTTCTTTCAGTCATGACCCAAAGCTCATGACCATAGGTGAGGGTAGGAACGAAGATCGACCGGTAAATCGAGAGCTTCGCCTTTCGGCCCAGCTCTCTCTTCACCACAACGGACCGGTGCAGAGTCCGCATTACTGCAGATGCCGCACCGATCCGCCTGTCGAACTCCCGCTCCATCCTTCCCTCACTCGTGAACAAGACCCTGAGGTACTTAAACTCCTCCACTTGGGGAAGGGTCCCCTCACCGACCAGGAGAAGACACTCCACCTTTTTCCGGTCGAGAACCATGGCCTCAGATTTGGAGGTGCTGATTCTCATCCCGGCCGCTTCACACTCAGCTGCGAACCGATCCAGCGAGAGCTGGAGGTCACGGACCGATGAAGCCAACAGGACCATATCATCTGCAAAAAGCAGAGACCCGATCCTGAGGTCACCAAACTGGACCCCCTCAACACCACGGCTGCGCCTAGAAATTCTGTCCATAAAAGTTATGAACTGAATCGGAGACAAAGGGCAGCCCTGGCGGAGTCCAACCCTCACCGGAAACGAGTTCGACCTACTTCCGGCAATGCGGACCAAGCTCTGACACCGGTCATACAGGGAGCGGACGGCCCGTATCAGGGGGCCCGACACCCCGTACTCCCAGAGAACACGCCACAGGACTCCCCGAGGGACACGGTCGAATGCTTTCTCCAAATCCACAAATCATTGGACATAAATACTAATGACAATGATAATTCATGTTTTAATATAACCCATTGTGTTTAGGATTTCTGCATTTACAAAACATGTTTTCCTCCTCTGCTTAAAGAAAATTGTCCAAACTATTAAAGCCATAATTGCTGAAGTCTAAATTTCCAACAATACAATATTTTTACTCCTGAAGCGTTCAAGTGTGTAACAGCCTATTTACCATCAGAAACAATTCACCAGCATAGCCTTGCAGTGCAAGTCTTTCTTTTCATCCTGGATTGATTGGTACAGGAGAGGATTGTTTGCAAAATGATTCTCTAAAAGCGCTGCTGTGTCGCTGATGTGTGGGCGTGCAGAGTGTATAAAAACTGTCTTTGCTGCTTCACACAAAGAATACAAAACAGAGCTTATTTGCTGTAGGGAGATTCAGCGCCTTTTGGCAATGACTGCCAGAGATGAAAGTGTGACGAACGCACACCTTCTGGAAGGCTGCCTGCCATGTGTGATTGTGTGCCTCCTGTCCATTCAGTCAGACTTGTGACGAAAAACACTTTCCCTCTCCATCTTACACACAGGTGCACACACACACGTGTGCTCAATTCCCAGGCAAGTCATCAAAATGAGAGTTGGGATCACACTGGTGTCATGCCAACACTCATTGGTTTATGGTTTAAATTGGAGGTCCACAATTCCAATCTAAGATGAGCATTCTTGGTCAGGGAAGCAGTTTTGACTGAAAATGAATAAAAGTATCTTTTATGAGGAGATTGATTGACTGAAGGAGACACAAGAAGACTTGAGGCTGTTGTCCTGTGTGACGGAGAGACACAATCCATTGGTCAAGGCTCATGGATGCCTTATTGTGCCATGAAATTAGAATGAAAATATTCTTTTTGGAAACCATTTAACACAATAAAACATGAAAAACATCCTCAAGTCTCATTGGTCTAGGGGTATAGCCTGGCATGACAGCAGCACCATTGAGTCCCTGGTGGTCCCTTGGTCAGGATTCAGTCCTCCTGGAGTCCCAATGAGGGAATCTACTTTGGCTGCAATGGAAAAAAAAATCTAATTTGCGAAAACCTAAGGCCTGATGGTCTATGATTTTTGCATTGGGAGCAAGAGGTCCTGGGTTCAAATCCCACATGACCTCTTAAGATGAAGGTTGGGATGGCTCTGGGCTCATGTCAACACTCATTGATGTTGGTTGGTGTTGAAGCCTGATTCTCACTTTGGAGAACAGATTGCTTGTTTTTTTGTTTTTTTTTTTAATCCTGTGCAAGCCCTTTGGGGGAGCTGGAGATTTTTCATTGCATTGTCTATTTTACTTCTAGCGGTAAAGATGGATGATGCACGCTGGTGACATTTATTGACTTGCATGACAGCCTGTGACTTTTTTCATCTCCCAGTGCGATTTTATCAAACATCAGTCTTACTTTAGTTTAATATGACTATTGTAATGTGGCTCGTTTATGACCTGGATAGGGTATACATCGTAATCCTGTACTGTATACAGTATCGCTTCCCTCTTGTGTATCTCTGAAAACACAATACTGAAATGCCACATGATAGCTTCTGGTGCAGGTTTAGGTTCAGTCACCTACTCAACAAAAACAAGTATTAATGAGGACACTAAATCTAAAATGAGTTCTGAACAGGGAATCTCTTCAGCATCAGAGGAAAACATGGACTTGTGTAAACTCTCTTTACTTCTGCAACAATCACCATTCTGTAATCTCTCATAATTGAAACATTTGGCCAGAGTGTCAATATCAGGTTCTGGTTCGCGTGAAGAAGCTCATCTGTGAAGCCGGTGCTCGTTAGGAAGCATCCTCCAGTGCTCCAGCAGCAGGATGATGGCCCTGTTTGTCCTGCTGCTGAGGAGCTCAGCAAAACGTTTCCAGGGAAACTGTCAGGAACCGTGAACAGAGGCAGCAGGTTTATTTCTAAAGGGACTGAAACAAATGTGAAATATACATGCAGATGAGTGGAGGCACCACTATCTTACACTTCACACCCACTGAACGCTTCCTCCAGATGAGTGTTATCTATCAACGGCCAAAAAATAACTTCTGAAGGTGCTTTCATGCTTCCCTCTTTTCTTTTTTGCTTCTCTGAATTCCTCCATATGTGTTAAATAAGTATGGATGTTTTCACGCTTGCTCTGACCTGTCACCTTGACACGACTAAAAACTGGTGCAAAATGTTCCACCAGCTACAATCCAGAGAAGCCAGCCAGCATGGGACTGAGGGGGGCTAAAACCTCCAACTGAGCTGTGTTGTGGTTTGTTTCGGCAGAACCTGCTTTAATCCCTTAAGAACTCTGTGTGGACAGAAAGATGATCAGAGAATCTAACCGATTTATGACGAGGTTCATCCTGTCAGCCTCTTTTAGTTCCCTTCCTGTTGGTGTCAGTTGACTGGATTCACTCAAGCAACTCAAAATCAGTATATTCCCAGCACAAATGGTTCAGATGCAGTTCAGTTCTGAGAATGTCTGCACATATATCAAGTGTTCATTTCAACCTCTGGGCTGTGTTGGCGTGAAAAATGAGTAAGTTGTGATGCTCGTGTTGGTCTTGAGCCCATTAGCAACACTCCAGAAGCTAATCAGAGATGACACACAGGCTATTCATTTTACATTTTCCCTCGTTTTGTCCTTCAAATTCAGGATCTGCTTTAATCACCAGTCAGTCTGTGACTGTCTCTGTATCTCTGTCAATTCCTCTGCTCCCCCCAACCATCCAGAGCTGTACATCTCTTCCAGGTCAGGCTGTCCTGATGAGTTACAAAAAGTCTGATTAACTGCCTCTCTACTTTTCTGCTGTTTTGGCTGCCTGATCACGTATTCGTATAATGGGCTTTAATATTTCTCTGTCTTGATGCTAAAGCTTTTTCAACACCATGCTTTACTTAGGAAGAGACTTAGACTATTTTCTGTCTTTTTGTACAGAAATGATTTTGAACTAACATTAGTGCCATTTTTTTTGTCATTTGCAGACTACAAATGATTCTGCCTTGATACGTAATCTTTGGCAGTAGCAGACCTGTCTGTTTGAACCCTGTGAGCACACCATCCCCTGTTGAATCATTTTCTGACAATGACTAAAGCCATTCCCTTTTCACAGTGTTTGAGGTGGTGTTTGACCCATGCAGAACAAAAACCGGGCACAAACTAGGCAATGGAAGAACACTTATTGTATTAATTAACCTTTTTGCCAAATGCTAGAGGACAAGCACGAGCTGCCAAACTGCAAATAATGTGTCCAGACCTCCAGATTCCCCTCCCTCAGTTGGTTTGATAGTTGTTTCTCCTGTTGTATTCTGTTACATCTGGAATACTTTATTCTTATTTTTGTGCAGACATTGGAAGTGATGACGCATGCATAATCCCAGTAGCATGGCTAATATAAAATAATGGATTATTTGTCTCTGTTGGAGCCGAATCTACACCCCCACAGCTCCATTCCCCACCAATGTTCCTGCAGAGAGGGAGCACAGAGACCTCACAGGAACATAATAATGGCTGGAGATAATACTGCCCGTCTTGGGGAGATGGAGGCAAAGATGCTCGTTATTAGTTCCTCAGAATAAGGTGAAGTTGTTTCTTTTGTGAGTGAAAAGGAGGCAATAGTGATGGTGCAGAGCTGCAGACATTTTAAAGTACAGGAAAAACTCATCCTTATCTTTGGCCTCACATCACCTGGGCACAATGGGGAGTGGCATTTGGAAGTTTGGCATTGATGGAGACGACAGCAAAGCAATGTGCAGTTTCCACTATGAACAGCTATATTACTGTTATTACAAGCATGAAAATTGCTGCATCTATATAACCTGCTTGATGTTCTATCGCCATCCATCATTCCCCACCCCTCCATTCCTTTACATTTCCTCATCTTTTCTTTCCGCTGTGTCATCATGAATCTACCTGCTCTTGTATGTCTCTCTCCTTCATCCTCCTCCTCTCCATCACCATATCACTCTCATTCCACTTGCCCTTTCCCGTCGGCCTCCTTGTCTCCCATTAGTACTATCGACCCCCTGGCTGTTCTGAGCCTTCATCACCCTCATCATCGCCAGACGGAGGTGCACTGTTTGAAGCTACAGTACTCCATTAAAGCTGCATGCTAATGCGGCAGACGGCCGCCGAGCAGAACGTCAAGTGGACCAATTTCAGGAGTGCTTGGCTACATTTTATTACATCTCATAAGCTCAAGGTCAGCTGCCTAAGACGAAGAGCTGAAAGCGTCCTGCGCAGCAGTGGAACCGTTCATCAGCCTGCTCGGCCTTGCCATCCTGTTTCCTCTTGCTCATCTTTAACTTCACTTCAGACACTAAACTGGAATTTATTTGTCATATTCCAACAGCTTCTCTCTTCATTTTTCTTGTTCTCTCTCGGCCATCATCTGTTTAAAATGGTTAGCATAAGCATATTTAGGACGTCTACGTGCAAAAATAGTACAGTTGCAGTACATGTGACCATGAATATCTTGGGCATGGGAGATGGAAGCTTTGTTGGGGGTGGGATATCCACATGAGTCGTTATTGTTATCTATCTTGTGGCTCATCACTGCACATTTGAAAGGAAAGTCTCTGTAGATGCTGAGGTTAACAGCATCTACGGGGCTTTTTAATGTAGCCAGGAGGAAACAAGGAGCTGCAGTCTGGCGGCATCGATTGCTACATGTTAAAGGTTCCAGCTACTCTAGAAATTTAGAACTCAGAGTCACAAAAAAGTTGCTTCTGAACTTACCCGCATTTATAGAGTGAAGCGAGTCTCGACCAGGACCCTGCTGCTGCTTCCCAGGATGCTGAGAGCAAAAGTAAAACTAAAACTCTAAAATAAAAGTGGAGGGATGGGATCATAATTAAATCAAGTGTCACTTTTAAGGGGCTTACAGTCGCTAAGTTGTCTGACAGTGTGCTCTGCCGCTCAGCACATCTAAATTTAAAAAGAATGAAAGCTGCATCAAAAGAGAGACAGTGGTGTGAAACAGAGTTCTGACTTATGATGAATGCGTGATGAGCCATGCATAAATCTGTAAGGGAATCATCATAAAGGTGACAGCTGTCACATGACTGCTTAGACTATTTTTACTATGACATTTTAGCGCAGCTGCTCTGCTTATTCATTAGTGAGCATCAACAGGAAGTTTGCAACAGGGCAATAACACAAATTAAATCAAATATAAATGATTATTTTATCTTTGTTTTCCCCAATTCCTGCACAAATACCGAGCTGTCCCAGAACACACTGATCCCTCTGATTCTTTTATAAACTGATGTAGGTCACACAAATATTTCTGCTTTTCATTCTATATTTGGTTTACACATGCACATGCATGCACACACACACATACACATACACACACAAACGTGCACACACTGCAGGAGGTATTGTGTTGCAGCCCTTCTGCAGCCATCAGATGAACCAACACACTGTGTCTTCACACCCCTGTGTTTGAGGAGTGTGTGTTTGAGGAGTGTGTGTTTGAGGAGTGTGTGTCTGTGTAAGGGGGCTTTTTGTCTGATCACACCAGAGAGGATATGTGTTCTCAGAAGTGATAATGGATCAGAAAATTGCGGCAGTTCGCATGTGCATGTGCATGTGCTTGAATGTGTCGTATGTGTGTCGAACAGGGTGTGTGTCTGTGCCCCAGTGAGGCAAAGATGTGTGTAACCACAATAATGTGTGTGATTCCTGGTTTGATCACTTTGAAAGGTGATGTCCAGAAGTTGACACTAAAGGTGTGGATTAGTGCCAACAGGTTTTCTGGCTTGAGGCCATCATGGTTTTTCTTCTTCAGCTCATTAAGGAGCAGATCGCCAGCTTTCTGCTCAGACATAATGGCATGTAGCTTCATGACACACACACACACACACACACACCTACACACACCAGTCCTTTTTCACACCCTGCAGGACAGAACTGTTTGTGTCCATGCTGACCTGTGCACCCACACAACATTAACATCTGGTTCAACAGAGTCATGAGTGACTGGTGCCAAACTCAAACCTCAGACTGGGACATGAACACAATTATATGGATTTCCTAGATTTTAGACTCATGGTTCTATCACTGATGTTAGCATTGCATGCTACATACTGTGCAGAGCAGAGACACATTTTTGGTGTATCTGGATGATTGCATGCAATCAAATAATCTGTAATCATATTTTCATACAATCTCATCTTTGTTGGATATTTGCACTCTCAGCTGAATGTTTCTGTACTCCTCCTAGTCTTAAAGAAGTCCAGGGCTTCCTGATTGCAGACAGATTCACAAATTGGGCTTAAATTCTTAAGTTTTTAAGCTTAAGTTTTTATATTGAAAAAGCAATAGATTGAAATCAGAGTAGAAGTTCATATTTTAGTTTTGTTTCAATGTACTGCAGAAGGTGGGGAAGGTGGAGTTCCACAAAGAACATCAATATCTGAATATTTCACTCCGATGAGTAAGAAATTAGCATGCTTGTTAAGATGATTATCAGCTTAAACATTCTTACATCTGATTATTTCATCTGATTATTCTGTACTGTTAAATATTATAATGGGATTTTGACTGCAACAGCTTGTTTGGGGTGAAGAACTGAAACTTGAGGGAATCTTATTCCCTCAGGAAATGATAATAAGCCCTTAAAGTGTAAACAGAGAGGAGAAAGTGTCACCCACTCATAGCCAGCCTGGACTTTTGTTGAACTGGGCAGCAAACGTGCACGCACACACACACTCACATACACCTCTGATAAGATACAGATCCAGTTCAAACGCTCGCAGCCTCACTGATGTACCTCTCAGATGCCCAACCTCCCTGGGGCGATGCCCAGTCTTGTTATCTGTGTCTTCTTTCTCCTCCCATTTCTGCAGCCCCCCCCACAATTTCATTTGATGCCTCTGTGTGGGACCAAACGCACCAGAGCGCCAAGGCTGATACAATGAAATGACCGATGTAGGCCACCCCTAGAGATGAGCACATGCTCATCAGGGCTGCTAATTAGGAGTCAGCACTGCTGAAGGTCTTACAGGTGAGGGGGGCTTTTATCGATGGAGCCGAAGTAGACCTCCTTCTTTGAATCTGCTTGCATTTTCTTTCTTTGGAGGGGTTTATCACTCTGGCGTGGACAGTGAGGACACTGACAGAGACGAAAGGGAGCCGAGCAGAGGTCATGAACTCACCAAGCTACGCTGCAATCCTTCTGGGTGGGCAATCGCAGCACTTTATCTAACTGAGCTACAGCCTCGAACGTGTTCTACGGTGAGTGCAGCGTCTGCTGTATTCACCAATCCCCACATGTGAGTCACCGTCAGAGGAGCAGGACTCTTCAGCTGCAGCCCGCAGCGCTCAGCCACTCCCACGCTGCCATGTCAAAGCTGCGGCCCATGCTCAAACATTCCAGTGATTCAGAGATTCATTTCAGAGCTGTGCATGGGCAAACACCGTTCCAATCAACTGATAAGTCCCTTTTTCTGAGGGTCACTGATGATGGTCTTGGTTCTGACATAATAGTGTTTGTGAAACATTTTAAATTTCTTCAAGTTGTCCATAAATATGACAAAATACATTAATCAAGCTTCAGGTTAGGTCCTAAAAGTAGATTTAAAAACAACCGAACAGAGACCAAACATATTAAAATCATTCATCTTTTTGTTGAGGACAATGATCCAAGCATATAAATTTGAATTGTTCTTTGCCTCCATGTTGGAATAAGATTCCTGATATGATATTTGACCCCCTGCATCCTCCACTGGTCGGTGCCATCATTTCCTCTTCCCAACTGGAGGTTCTCCCAGAATGTATGGAGTCTTGCATTAGTATGCTGGTCTGTGTTCGGCTGCAGAGATTAACTAGCCAATCACCACAAGGTGACGATTTAACATTTTTTGACATTAACACATGCACGAGATGAAAAAAAGCTTCAACAGAATCGTTTGATTTTCCTGTTCATACCAGTTAAATTAACTTCTGCAGCAAAAGGTGTCAAATTCCACATGTGATAATCTAATAAAGAGGCTTTATTCACTATTATTTGCCTGCATTTTGTAAAAGTGGTTTCCACTCAGGTATCATTCCAGTGCCAATCAAAGTTGCAGCCAGCTGATTGGTTGGCTTTAACTAGCAAAGCAAAACAGGCTGTCAAATTAACAGGTTTATCTGGTTCATACAGCAATTATAATCTGATAATCTATATTATTTACTGATTATATAGTGTTTAGTCATTTATAAAAAGCATTTATTTCATCTCTGTAACACGTCTACTCTGGAAGCTACTGTAGCCACTACTACGATCACCACTTTAACAAGCTATTGCATCCACACTTGAACAAAACACATTATGGTCATATTTGTATTAAACTAAGCCTCATTGAGTGTGATCTAATACAAACCTGTCATGATATGTTCACAACATCTTTTTTCATCATCAGTAGCAGCTCTGCTCTGCACATTTGAAGCATTTTTCTAGTTTTTTTTGATTATCATTTAAATTCTGCCGGCAGCTTCCCGTTCTCACCTCGTCTCCTCATTTTCAGACGATATCTTTGTGATCTTCAGACTCCAGCCTGCATGCACATTAATCATCGGTGTCGTAAACTTCTCGCAATCTCATGTCTGGAGCCCTCGCTGGCCTACAGACGAGAACACACGCGTCTGTGTGTCCCAGACCCTCCCGACAATGATTCATTCTTGTCTGTGGCTGCGTGCTCACACCAGCCATTGGCTAATGAGGGTGCGTGTTATTAGCCAAATTAGCTGCACCTGTGGCACCTTGGATCCACCTACTCATCCACCCCCCCCCCCAGACTGAACTTCTTAATGAGTAAAAACAACATTATTCGCATTAATGAATCAACATAACGAACACGAAACATGAAGCTGGTGTGGGCTTCACCCTGCAGCAGATCAACTTTGCTGCTTTTCTACTCTGGCCTGATTAATGTGAAGGCTGAGCTCTGCGTTCTGTCAGAATCAGGTGCAGATTGATTAATTTGACAGTCCATTACTTTCAGGGCAGAGCTGGGTGATTAAAATTGAGGCCTGTGCAGCCAGATGTTAATCTGTTTTTCAGACACTGCAGAGATGAGATGTAGCTGAGGTTCGTAGCTCAAACTCAATTTATTCCATAAGTTCTGGTTCAGAATCGGCCGTTTGACGCTACCGCTCCACTAAAATGCTGTAACTCTGCTGCTTCTTCGTTTCTGAATGGCTTCCTCATTAGTTTGGCTTTCCAAATCATTATGACTAAAGACTGTAATGAGGATTCTCTTGGTTTATGTCCTGAGGGCTGTTGAAGGCCTCCTCAATCTTTCATGAATGTTACCACAATTTACAAGCTGTTCCATGTTTTAATGAGGACAAAAATAACACTGTTATTTAAGACAAGGTCTCCCCAGGACAGACATGTTTACCCCCTTACACTTACGATTCTTCTTCTGTCCAGCTTTTCATGTATTTCTTCCTAAGGTTCTTGTGGACTCAAGGTATATTTGCTTGTACACTTTATTCAGAGGGGTCTGAATTTTTCCCTCACCATCATCAGAATGGATGCCAGGTTTCATGTTTTTTTTTCTCAAAACTACTGCAAACTACTGCATACCTATAGAAATTAAGCATATATGCTTGTACAGGATGTGTAACAAATACATTTTGATGTAATTTTGCATGAATCAGTTGAAATGGGGCTATAAAGAGGGTTTTCTGCTGCTTCACGACAGCTGTAAAGACAGGAACTAACCATGGTGGTGCAAGAAATCATCTCTCTCTAATTTGGATCACAGATCAATTGGTTGTGCAACAGGAGACTTTTTATCTGCACTTGAACTCTGCATGGGTTAGATTTTTCACATTTAATTTATTTTGTTCAACCAGCTTTGGGATAAATGTCATGCAGCTGATAATTTCCATTAATAACTTATGATAATGTTAAAGGCTTCAGTTTCATTCAAAACATGTCAGACAGCTAATTAAAATGCTGCTGAAATGATTAAAAAATTAAATACTCACATGTGCTTAAGCTCTTTTTGTTACAAAGACTGAAGCTTAAAATCAGCAGCACTTGCAGGAACAGTGTCCATTGTTGCTTTTTTATCTCCGGTTAAATTTGACATAATGACACCTGTGACTAGAAAGAAGGAAAGACACTGTATGTCATTATGTCAACAAAGCAAGAAAATGTAGGTTTGGGACAATTTTAATGATGTCATTCATTAGCAGCATAATCTCATTGTTGCTAATTTCATTTTCGTAAACTGCATACTTGCTAAATATTAGTATATTTAGATGGTAATTGGATGCATAAAATATGTACAGAATCATTCAAAGTGATAAACTATTTGATATTTCCAGTAATATTACCTAATAATGACACTAAGCTTAGGTGCTGTGTTTATTTCAATGTGGCTGCACTCATTGAGTCAGTATAGCGTTGAGCTACAATAAAACATGCAATCAATCATAAGTTGTCAGTCGTGTTCTGATGTGCTCCGGATGGTTTTTCCAACTTCAGTCCATCAGAGTAACGTGTGGGCATGGGCATGGGAATTTGAGCTGCAGGTATTAGTAAAAATGGCTGACTCCTCATATCCCTCGTCCACACCAAAGCCACTGAGCGATGTTGAAAGTTAATCCAAATTAACAGTTTGGCCTCAGGCATCTCCTCCCGGATGGGCTCAGAGCGCCGCTCACGGCCATAGATTTTATTTCTTTTTCTCTTCTTAAACATACGTCTGTTCCACATTGGGAGGGTTCTCTGTTTTTGGGGCAAATCTTGTTCTTATTTATAGATGTTGTGCAGAACTGTGATTGTGGGATTTCCATGGATGAAAGTGATTTTCTGTTGTAAATCCAACAACTCTTATAAGGAGTTGTATTTCCTTAATTATCATTCTATTAATGTGTGATTACACTGCGTCCCCTTGGAGTTTTCATTGTAAAGCGGCTGATAGGCTTTTAATTAGACCTAAAGGGGATTGGAAGGGTACTTTTACATATTCCACCACTGCAATGAATTATAAAACACTGCTGGTTGGACTCGTTCACCACCCGTTACATAACCATGAGCTGGATTTTCAGGTCTTCATCTGAGCTGTGAATTCACAGTGTTGGCTTTTTCACACGACATCAGGGGAGGAAAGAGCAGAGTGTACCTTCGGTCGCAGCGAGAACACAGGAAACATCACTTGACATGCTCCTCACATTTCAGTGAAATCCATCAGGCAATCCGGCCCAATCCAGCCCAATCCCTGGGCGTAATCCTGCTGGTCATCCCCACCTGAGGGGGAAAAGAACCAAGGTTTAACTGTTTTATTCTGTTTTTATTCACACATTTCTGGTTTCTACCATTTCTGTCCTGGTGGATGAATGCTGTCACCACGGTAACAAGCTCTAATGATCTGATAGGATGCTCAGATTCAGAAGAAAGCTTCATCCCGCTGTTGGACATGTGAACAGAGGTGGATTTGAATCCTGCTGAGACCCTCTGGCATGAATATAATCCACTCACACATCTGCAGAAACGAGTACAGACTCTGATGTTTGGCCCACTTTTGATGAGCTGTTGTGTAAAGTAAAACATTCATGCATTAGCTGAAGAGATAACACTCTTGAAACCACCCTCTGGTGGCGGGCTCCAGGAACCCAGGCTAAACTGCAGAAACACCAGTTCAAGGTGGCCACAACAGAAACTCTGGAGAAGCAGCGATGCCCCGTCCATCTTCCTGACCACAGTTCACAGCAGGGGCTCTGTTTTCCTGGAACAGAGCAGGAGCCAGGAGCAAGCACCACGGCGGCTCACGTCCTTTCATTCATCACTGAAAAGTCAATATCCACACTCAAGCCTCCAGACGAAATTTATTTAATAGGATCACATCAGAGGGAGACGATATTGTCTCTCTAGGATTCCTTTAACATCACAAAGACCTCCTACCTAAATGGCTCTCCTGACACATGAGCTGCTGCATCTTTGGAACAGAAGGAAATACGCAACATTAATGAAGCAAATATTCTGAAGAAGCATGAATGGATGGATAAAAAGGTTAAAAATATAGAAGGAACAAAGGTCTCCAGTTTGATCTGGACTTTAATTAATGTTCACCATCATCACATTCAATCTACACAGAATTAATCTTGTGATGCTGAAGTGATAAATGGCTGCTTTATGAAATTAATCACCAAATTTCCTGCGGGTGAATCTAACTTTCTCTATCTGTGCTCTTTCCCCTTTCTTCTCTTCCTCTTTTGACAGTCAGGGCAAACAAATTTAGCTTAATTTCAAGAAAGCACAAGGTCACCAAGCCTCCATAGCCGAAGTCATCTGTCCTGTCTACTTTAAACAGGCTGAATTACTCACTGTTTTACAACGAAAGCCGTTCTCTCATCATTCTGACAGAGGCAGTGAGGGGGCTCAAAGACCCTGATTTTACCGGGGGGAGGAGGGATTATCCAGGAACGCTGTCTGGGTTCCACACCTTGGAACATTGCTAAATGAAAGGTTAACCGTGGATCGGGGGGAGCAGATATGAGGTCACTTCCTGCTTCTTAGGGTCCAAACCGAGGTCTCCGCAGAGTCACTGCCATGTGACAGGAAGTCCCGTTGAAGTCATCATCATCCATCCTGGAACAATGAGCAGGCAGCAGGCCTTGAATAACACACATCCTGTTACAGCCGCCCCTCATGTATCTATGTTTCTCTCATTTATTCACTCATCTGAACAGCAGAAAATAACAGGTCGCAAAGCAGGAAGAAGCAATCTGAGTTTGTTTCATCTGATCGGAGGGTGTGAGGGCCAAAGAGGAGGGTCAGCTGAATCATGGGGCCACAGGTTCAACAACAGCGGCCCTCTGCTCTCCTCCACTGAATTAAGTGTAGAATATATCAAAGCTGGGGGAGCAAAAGCTCAACTTTCACACAAATAAACCAAGCAGCAGCATCGCCTGATCCAAAACCTCTCCTGGAATTACTGGGAATCAGCAGAAGGAGCAGGTAATCCACAGGATGACGTTATACTCCTACTCTCATAGTCTGTTAGCCACCGTTTATTCCCAACCAAAGCTGTGGGGGTCTGTGTCAGCTGACCTGACCTGGAGAGAGCAACAGGCTGGGAAAACTGGGATTGCAACAGTTCTGAACTGGTGATGAGGTTATTCCCTGATCTCATGGAACTTTGGTGGTTTGCTGGATGGAACAAATCCGTCGTGTCTCACCCCCCCACCATCAGACTCCAGAGACGCGACGCTCTCTGTTATACAGTTCAGCCTTCTCTCACCCATCCGTGTCGCTCTCTGTTCCCCCAGCCGTCTCAGACTTCTGCCTCCCCCTCCTCAGGAGGCCATTCCAGGGGGAAGTCGCTTGGTTAAGGGATTCAGCGTCTCATTGTACTTTGATATCTGCTCTTCTTTACGAGCTGTCAAGATGCACAGACCCTAATGGAGGGGGGGGGCAGGGCTGAGCCCAGCTGTAATTCAGGAAAAAGAGATGGAAAAAAGAGGAAAAATCTGTGCTGAGTGGCATCCTTCCAAGTGAGTCTGTGTTGAGATACACCAATTAAGAAAGCCATAATTAAGCGTTAGGCTTGACACACAGAAAAAAAGACCACGTCTCCCTTTTTTCTCCCCCCTCCTCACATCTTTCTCTGCACTCATCCGTAGCTGCTTGCTACACTAATGCAAGCTTGGGTTTCAGCAGGAATTCTCTGGTCTCATTTGGAAAGAACTCTTAAAATAGGCCAGAGCAGCTCCTTTGGAGGCGATGCTGCTTCTCTTTTGCTATCATTCATCTACGTTCTCCAGGTTCAGATTGTTTTCCTGTAAAGAAGAGGCACAATTTCATAGTTGACTAATGACGGTGGAGATAAGCCTCCCAGCTGTGCTGCCTGAGGAGGACAAAGCTGAGGTGAATAATGTTATTCCACTGTCACTTCTGCTTCCCTTTAATCATCAATCACGTGTCCTCATAAACGTTGTGTGTTCTCACAAAAGATGTGATGTGTTTGTCCTAAATGAGATGGCGCCACTCTGTCATTTATCAAGTCTCACTTGCATACAGGGAGCGTGCACGGAGAGCCTCGGCCCTCAGAGTCAGAATGTCCTGCAGCTACATCCCTCCGTGGATTACATTTCTGGAGACCGGGGTGGGGGGTGTTGGGTTTCAAAAGGACTCATGTTTGTTTGAATGAATCCCCAGCGTCTCTGCTGTGGAGGGGGGGGTGTGCATCAAAGCACGGTGGCATTGACAGTGAATTTACCTTCATGTGCGTTTGTGTGGGTGCACGCTGGACACGCAGCTGCTTGGCAACGGGCCCTGACTTTTTCTTCAAATAATAGAGGCGGAGCCAGAGCAACATTTTTATCTGAGTGACACCGAGGATACAAAGTCTATAAAGTGAAAACAAGAATGATGTTAAAACAAGTCAGAGGGGAAATTACCACAAAGAACAGAATGTAAAACAAATAACAGGCAGTCATTAGTATCTGGCTTATGTCACGAACACCAGCAGAGCGATCGCTGCATCAACCAGGCCGGTCTGATGGCTGCAAACCAGCACGAATCAGTGATGCTAGCTCATAAATCCAGTCAGGAGGAACCTGCCACACTGAATAACCTTTAACTAAATCACGTTAGTTGCTCCAGCAGACCAACAGGAGATGCCAATGCATAAAATCCAAAAATGGAGACACAAAATGAGACCGGAGCATTGGAGAAAAGAAAACACAAAGAGACTGAGGACAAAGCGGACAGACAAGTAAAAGGAGGAAAATCACAAAATGTAAGAGGAACACCCATTAAACAACACATAATGCCCACAAACAGTATCATAACCTGCCCATGGCTGCAGGCTGTCTGGAGGTAAAAAAGACATGAATAATTAATCATAGTGTATAACAACTGAATGAAAAGCCCTTTTTGCTCATTAAATTGGCCCCTCCCATTTATAGTTTCCAAACTGCCTCTGGAAGTGAGGGGAGCGACTCACTCTCACTAGGAAATTGATCAAATGAAAAGGGGCCACGGTGTTATTTCCCATTACAAATTCACCAGCGTACTGTGCATAAACATGCATAATCTGGGGTGTGATTTAAATGCAAAGTACAAACACACACAGCCCCCCTGCCCTCCCCACTCCCGTCTGCATCCCTCTCACACTCACTCACATACAGCAAACAGAGCACCAAGAGTCATTGGTGTGCATGTGCTGCAGCACTGGGAGACAGAGGGGGGCTTTGTTGTCGACCTGACCGCCTGCTCCACATCTCCTTCTCTTACTGCTGGGAGGCGTGTCTGGGCCCTGTGAGTGCTTCCACAAACACGAGCATGCTCTCTGCAGAATTTCACAGCATTTTTACTCTGATTAGACACTCAAATGCAAGTTGAGTAAGGGGAGTGCACGGGCAAAATGAGTCAGTGTGGAGAATAATGTGAGTTGGCATACGTAGATCTACTCTCATTGTGTGTGTATGTGTGTGTGTGTGAGAGAGAGACAGAGAGACAGAGAGAGAGAGAGAGAGTTGTGGGCGAGTGGGTGGGTCTGGTCTGGTCTGGAGCGGAGCAGCAGATGACTATCAGCCGGGTTGTTTAGGTAGCTGCTTCCTGAGCGCCGAACGCGGCCCCCGGGGGGCCGTGAGTGGCTGTGGACGCCGCGGCTGGGTGGTTGGTCAGCACTGCCGCAGCACAGCACCTCCATCCTGTGGAGGGTGAGGGAAGCGCACCCGGAGACGTCAGACAGTGGCGATCCAGCGGTTCCAGAAGGGGCCTCGGGGAAGAATGGGATCATATAAAACAACCCGCTGCTGGCTGTCTTTGCGAGCACACAGGGGCCAAAATTCCAGGATATTCCAAGTCCTTGGTAGCACAGAATAATCTCCATTTCCAATTAGTTTGTAAGTACTTTTATTCCTGCAATGATCACATACAAATAAGCACATTAAAATCTGGAAAGCAGGGAGATCTGTGTCGTTTTTCCTCTCAGTGGGCTCCACCAAAACCCTCAGACCCCTGGTAAGAAGAAGTTACCGCTTACTGTAGTTGACGGCAGGTGCCTGAAGCTGGACGGGGCAAATAGGAGCATCTCAGCAGGCGGACACTTTAGGAAACAGAGTTAAACGTTCCTCTCCAGACACACTCGTGACTAAACAGATCCACAATGAGGAGACTCCAGGTCACTGAGGGAGACTATTACTGCCTAAAACAATCCTTTGTAGCTGCCACAGCATGTCAGTGAATTTTGTGGATATTTAATTTGAAAAATTAATAGATTTTATTGGCTGAATCTCAGTTAAGTCCCAGTTAAGTCCATGCAGAATAGAGAAACAGTTTACTCCCATCAAGTGCTGCCTGTGCAGCTGGTTTTCACGTAAAACAACCTCACTGGGTCTCTCCTGTAGGGAAGATTTTTAGAATCTTTTAGCCTTTCTGTCTGCACACAATTAGGTTTAGGAGGTTTCATTAGTGAAACCGAGTACCTCCTGAACAGTTTGTGGGCATTAGAATCATGTCCTCGATTTATAAATGAGTAAATATTTGCTTTGAATAAAGGATTGTACTTGCTGATAATATGCAAATACGCTTTGATTGCAGATTTTTGTTCCATTGTTGCCAAAAATGCCCTCAAGTAGGTCATAAATTTTAATAACTCAGCCTGATCTGAAATGGGATACAAAGGAAATATTAAAGAAGATGAGTTTGGGATTTAAAGTTGCGTTTTCAGCACTTTCTGGATGCACTAATGCAGCAGCATTGGCCTCCACGTCTGACTCATTACACCATCTATCAGCAAATTCAGTCCTCTTGAATCAATCTCTAGAGAAACATTATCATGTAAGCAATATTCCAACCTTACAGGGAACATTAAGGCCTGCGGAGGAGTCATGCGTTGTGCAGTGGAAGCGCAATCATTGGATATTATATGGAGCTGCATCCTAAAATCAGGCTACAGTATCCCCGAGGACCCCCTGATGACAGACCCTGAGGAAGACGCTGCTGACACGCAGTCACAAACTTGGTTTTTACTTTGTGTACATGACAGCCAAACAGACGACTTATTGCTGGTTCTTCCTCCCACGGTGTCGTTTGTCTCTCGTAACGCTACATTATGCTAATTCTTCCCCGAATGGATACAGCGGTGGCAGACATCAGTGCCGTCATTCTTCAGATTGACAGCTCTGGAAGGCATCCTCGGTGGGCTGTCATCACCCGTGGAAACGGAAACACAGAAAATGAGAAAGAGACAACAAGAGTAAAGTGAAACACTTGTTTCCCCCTAAACGCGCTTCATTTATTAGTCCGTGTGGTTGCAGGCGCAGTCTTCTTGCTGCAGCTGCCACCTCCAGTCCGTCACAAAGGCTACTGGCGCCATAATCAAGACAATTTGCTGCGTCACCTCTCACCCCATGCCTCTGACAACCAATCAAAACTGTCCCACTGGCCCAGCAGAAGGGGCCACCGACGCAGACCCCCATGCACCATTACACCTCTGAGAGGCAGAAATTGACCCCATGTCGGACATCCTGCCAGCAGCATCATTAACAGTCAAACACACATCTAATGACCTCCTAATTGCTGCGCCGAGGCCGACTTTTCATATCTCAAACGAGTTAATAGAATTGTCATCATGGTGCTTGAGTATTGGCCAAAGATAATTTGGTGGCAGAAAATTAACTCATGAATTTAAAATGAACTGCTGGAAACTAATATAGCAGTATTTCACCTGCTGGCCATGGACTCTGGAGATCTACCCTCCATCCACAAAAGATCACACAGCATTCAATTTAAAGTTACGCGGCCGATGTGAATGTAAATTCAAATGGAAAAGTAATCCGACTAATGTTGAAGTTCTTATCCAAACAAACATTGCTCAGCGATGTGAACTGTGAGTGCAGTGTTTGGAGATTGGAAGCGTGCGCTGGGATCAGCAGTTCTGCAGCCTCAGCCAAATTGCCCAATTCTCTCCTGAGCGTGGAATCTGTCACCGCCAGCTGGAACCATTAGATAACTCCTCCCTGGGCTGGCGATGGCCACTCCTCCCTCCCATCTTCGCCAGCCAACCGGGACAGATGTTCATTTGGAGCTCGCCTCCTCCCTCCAACATCTTTTCTGGCTTAGTTAGCTCAGAGCACGTAGCTGTTGTCTGCTCTGACCTTTAAGGCATCACGCCGTTAGTGTTTGTGCAGTTTCTGGGTCAGACCGATGACTTGAGTGTAACTGCAAATGTGAAGTGATGAGGCTCGTTAGAAGTTCACGTCTATTCTCAGCTACGAAAACTGATAATGAGACGAAGATCTTTTTCATAAGATCAGACCTGTGTAATCACTCACAGAGTCGGAAGTTTGCATTTAAATTGTTTCAATTACTCATCTGTTAAGGATTAATGAAACTTAATGAAAATACAACATGAATTATTAGAAAAAAATAAGCAAATGTGTGGGAAATTCATTAGCTGGTGACCTTCTGTTGCAATTATTCACCATGATGCATGCAGCTCCACTTTTGGGCAGTGGTTGGAAGGGAACCTTTTAATCACTTTAATTAGTTTAAGATCAAAATGATTGCCTTAAATTTGAAAATCCCTGTGGCTTTCAATCTGAAAGTCCCTAAGTGATGAATGAAGAGAACAACAAAAGACACTGTGACAAACTGGAGCGGCAACCTTTAGTGTGCTGTCACGTTCAGCCAAGCAAGGCCGAGGTGTGTTTGGAGGCATCGGTGATGGCGGGGTCTCATCCCTGCTGGCGGTGTGCTTGATGAAAGAGTTGGATGCATAGAAAACTAATGTGTTTATGTCGCAAAGAGTAAAATGCAGGAATGATCATGGAACAAAGGGATAAAGAAGGAACAGTCAATTTATTAGTGACTCATTTTCATTCTGCTGATATTAATCAGGTGTGTAAGTGGCTACCAGGCTGAGCTACGAGCTCATCTTCTGTCTTTAACTCTGGTCCTGTACTAACAATGGAAAAGGAGCTGAGTTTTCGCTGCATTCTTGCAAATATCTGCAGGGATAATCCTGTAAGCCTAAAATACTGGTGGGAATATTTTATTGGCAGAAAGTTTGTAGTTAAATCCAGATCTTATTGTGTCCCTCGCTGAATGTCTGCTCCAGTCAGCCAGTTACGTCATCTCTTCTAGGTCTTAAACAGCTGACGTAACCACCTGATTCCATCAACACCACTACTTACAGTCTGTTTACAAAATCACTTCCGCTCTTCCGGGTTGGGATGAGGGAATATTGGAACAGGAAATGGGTGAGGTTCTCCCACCCCTGCTCTGTCAGGATCACTCATCAGGAGGATCCAGTGAATCAAAAGAGGGGACTTCAGGGCTCGGATGGGGAGGCCGCTCCTCCTCGCCCCTGAGAGAGGGCCCTTGTTCCTGGGTGACCAATGAGCACGGAGCTGCTGACAGAGGTCCCCCAGCTGGAGCAAAGATGCTCTTGTGTTGAGGAGCTACTTCC
This sequence comes from Lagocephalus sceleratus, assembly GCA_911728415.1. Taxonomy (NCBI): domain Eukaryota; kingdom Metazoa; phylum Chordata; class Actinopteri; order Tetraodontiformes; family Tetraodontidae; genus Lagocephalus; species Lagocephalus sceleratus. The sequence goes on along the minus strand of CAJVRN010000237.1, from coordinate 9,455,158 downwards.
TCCGACCGATGTTCTGTCGAGACCTCAGGAGTTGGTGTGGGGAAGTGCTTTTATTTCATATCATATTCCTTTTATTTTGTTCTACTCATTTTATGGGACAGACCATTTCATCGTTGTCCTTCCTATTCTCAGAAGTGTGCGATGCTCTGCAGGGAGAATTCACTCATTCACCAGTGATGTTATTATATTCGACTACCCAGGAAACCACTCAATTCTGCACACCATGTTTGTGTCTCTATAGAATACAACCAGCGCTCCACAAAAGCAATATAGAGCACATAGACAGAAACAAGGCTTGGTAATCTATTTCCCCTTACAAGCTGAAAAAAATCCATGGCAACAGTGATAACATCTTACTGAATGCTACACAGGCATTTATGAATAAAGCTGTGTCGGACATTGTTTCAAACTTGCAGGAAGATGAATGTGAATGCAAAGATGAAATGGGCTTTTCATTGACGTTATTTAAAAACCCGATATTGAAATTCTGATGGAAGCAGTCAAAAGTGGATTCAGAAAGATGAATATCAGCCTCAAAGCCTTGATCTTTTAATAATAGCTGCAGTGGTCAGGCCCAGGTCACATTCAATGGCGTCAGCCAATCATTTTCAGCACAATCAATCATCAGTTTATGTCTCCATTTCTGCCAGCAGAAACCATCAAGCATGACTTCACTTCATCTCAGAACTCTCTCTGACTTTTAAACTGACACATAACTGCCCTGACAGAGGTGTCAGGTGCTGGTGGAGGTGTAACAGAGCCACATCTGTACTTTGGTCTGACCCATCGGTACCCAGAGACCAAACACAGGGACACAATCAAAGGATGTGTCTGAAACAGGCTGTAAAGAACCTCCAGCTCAGTGTCATCACAGCCTGGGTGAAGCAGAAATCGCTCCTGTCCATCTCCTCACAGTGAGCATGGAGAATAATCAGAAACCTCCTGACCACAGATGCCCTGACAGTCAAAGGCGGCTTCTGAAACACTTTCATGATCTGGATTCTGTCACGTTTAGGTCCCGCAGAGACATCCTCAGTAAATGTGGGTGGAATTTTAGTGCGTTATGCATTCTAAACCTGGCACCACAGAACCCAGTCAACAGCCGGCGCCGCTTTATTTGTGCTAATTGCTGTTTCTCTGACATTTTATCAGCCCATCTGCTGCTGACAATTAGAGCATGTGGCGTTGTATTATAACACACACAAATACAGCCAGAATTACCCTCATACAATGAGCAAACAATGCATCCAACACACACACACAGGCAGCTTCATCATCTGCACCTGATCCCCAGTTGTTACAATAATCCACCTATAATTAAATCCACACTTTCATCTGTACTGCACCAAATGCAGCACTTATGTTGCTTTATGCCCGATCACTGGGACAAAGAACCTTGACTCAACCTGCAAAATCCATAAACAAGAAATAGACACATACATACGAGGGCAGGCTGAGAGGATCGCGCTCATGTTAACGGGAAGCCACACTGGTCCAATTAAAGCCTGTTTTATGACTTTGATGAATGATTTTTAGATATTTTATTCCCTTGGGTTTGTGCAGAGAGTTGAATGTGGGGGAGGACATGAATGCTGCTTACACAGAGGCTGACAACACAGATGCATCACGGCTGGGTCGTATGTATGTCCTACAGCTGCGCATATGCAGGCGCGTATGGAGCTCAGGGACCTTCGCCGCCTCAGAAAGACCAGTCTGTCTGTGCTGACTGGGAAAGTGAGCCAGACATCCATTTGGACAGGGAAGAGACTCACGGCCACAACGCTGATTTGCATTCAATTTTCTGGTTTAAGGAATCATAGGCTGGGAAATAAAGAGCTCATTTGCTTTGGCTCGGCGCAGTTGCTTCAGGTGCAGTTTTGACCCAGTTTCTGACTGTTGCAACGACCTTTAAAGACACAGCAATAACGTCCTCCAGCAACACCCCACCATACCAAACAACTGATGAGTGACCTTCTTCAGCTGCAAACAGACACGAGGACAGAGTTGAAAGTTTCCCTCTGATGAAACCGTTTGTCCTGCTAATGCAGCCATGTAGCGCCGGCGCTCCAGCATGTCCCGTGACCAGCTGACCAATCGTGGCTGAGGACCGTTGCCTCGTTTCTGCGATCGATCGCACCTGAGCTGTCAAACAGCCACCGTGTCTTTGTCTCAACGGGACACAACATCAATACTCAGTCAGCCCAGGTCTCTATCTAACATGATGGCTCAATAAGGAATGCAAATCAAGGATATTTCCAGGAGTGACCAGTCACAGGGGAGCATTTTATGATATTTTCAACTGCTGTTGTCTAATTTCAGAATCCGTGAGACAATCCTGAACACCTGTTTCACAGTGCTTACAAGTTGATTAATCATTGAGAGCAGGCTGAGTCAGTCGACCCTCAGCCAATCAGATGGACTGACACCCCCTGACAGAAGGCTTAAAGAGCCCTCCATTGGATTGGTTCTGTTCTGGGGAGTGGATGTTGGGGTGAAGTCAGGGCTTTCTGAAAGGTTTTTGTTTGATGACTCCTTCAGAAATATGGGGAAGACGTTTCCCTGCCTTAGGCCTACAAATGCACATTCTCTTCATCTTCAGAGAAAACATAAACCCAGTCTCTGTGTACTTCTTCCCTTTTGTCCAAAAGAAAGAAAGAAAGAGGAAATACTGTAGCTGCACCACAGTTCTGCAGTCTGAGCTGGCTGACTGCCAGGCTAATGTTAGCTTTGCTATTGATTAAGGTGCAAGCAAATACAACTGACTCACTAGATAATGACTAATGGCAGAAAAATGCTGTTTTATAGATAATTAGAAGGTTAGTGGAAAAACGAGGGAGCTGCTGTAACTCTTTAGGCTGAATCTGATCTCCTCTCTGATAGTCTGCTTTTCAAGCCCCCTCCATTAGACAGCAGGTCACCCTCCATAGTGCTCGGTGTCAGAGGCTGCTGAGCTTCATTCCTGTGGAGCAGCAGACCGCTCAGCCTCCAGCAGTCTTTATCAGACATCCAAGCTTCTGTGCAAACACTCAGCATGAATTATTCCTCTGGAGGTTGATTACAATGTCGACATGAGTAGCAGAGAGGAAACAGCCCTATTTCAGTTTCACCTGAGAGACACCTGACAGTTTCACCTGTGGGAGCTAACTGGATCCAATGTTCTGCCTGTTTTAGTTCCAGCCAGGCTTCGTTTACTGATCAACTCTGCCTGAGCTGTCTGCATGTTGCTGCTCAGGGTTGGAGCCACTTTCCTTCCACTGCTCTTATCTGGCCACAGAGCATGAGTTGTGAAGGTCAGAGGTCTGAGCCTCTCAGTAGTTAAGAGTCCTGCTCTGTGATTAAGGACAGATTTCTTTGAGCCCTCAGTGAATGATGGCGTGACCCAATATTTAACTATTGGATTAAGTCAGAATGTGAGGAGGTAAAACTCTGAGCGATGCCCATCACGAATCTCAGCTATAGCAGATGGGAAACTCATGCTCACCACACCAAGTTACTAAGGTAACTTAAATCAATGTTGCTCATCCTGCAGGAACAAAGATCTCCTATAGAACACATCAGGGGTCCAAATGAATGACTAGTTTGATCTGGAATGTTAAGACTTCCTGTGTTTGCGTGGCTGTTAATACCTGATCCACAAATCTCGTGTGTGGCACCGTGAGGCTTCACAGGAAGGTGCTGACGTATTCAAGGGCAATGCTGTGATTATTGGATCTGTGCACTTCACCCCCAGGAAACCTTGTTTGACTGGATGTTGACCTGGTCAACAGACTCTTACACCAATCCACACTCCTGCAGTAACATTTCAAATGGCTTTGTCGTCTCATTGCGTGTTGTTCCAGTCACCGATCAGCTGATCGCCTGTCAGCTGCCGTCATCACGCTGCTGCCGTCTGTGCTCTAAAGCAGCCAGGGGGGCTCCAGACCTTTGTGACCTCAGCTCTCGTTGACTAATATGAACATTTTGGGACGGATTAGATCCAAAGGTGGTTCTGAGTTGGACCGTGTGCAGCAGAGGGAGAGGGTGTCCTGCTCAACATCGCATCTGTGGAAGAGCTGATCAAGCTTTCAGAATAAAAGACAGATCCAAGAAATTTAATTCCACTTGACAACCAGGGGAAGGCCGCAAATGAAAAACAAAGCAATCATTAATTAGGCTTTGTGCCGAGCTGGAATCGCAAATTATGCTCAGCCAAAAGAGCGTAATTAGCGATTCCAGCTCAAATAGGGGCAGCTGCATCCCCTTGACCCACTGATTGAAGGCTGGGATTAAATGTGCGCGCACACGCAGTCCAGATCTGCAGACATCCTGCATGGAAAAATGATCAGTCATGGAGATGAACGCCGCCGCCCTCGTAAATAAGACAGAAGTAACGGTTGAGCTGCTGTCCTGACACACGCTGTCGGGCTGCCCCCCCGCTCGCCCCCGCCCCGGCTGGAGGGGCGTAAATCAGACGTCTGCTGCTCAGGTGAAGGTGGGCCTGAGGTTTGGGAGGCCTCTTCAGCTTTGCTTTACTCTGCGTACACGTGCGTTAATCAGCCACCCGGTGTCACCACTATGGGTGTCTAACTCTTGTTAAAGCAGAGCCTGCATGGGTAAACTCAACACGTGCATGCCACGTGCACTTTGAAGAAGAGAGCAGCCGGTACTTATCTGCAGGGAACAAATGGTTCTGCCAGGAACTGGTCCAAGTTCTGCCTCCCTGCGCAACAAAACGCAAATGAAGTCAAATGACTTCTGAAGGTTGTTTCAGAGTCGTGAATCATGTCACAGAAGCAAAGGACCTGTAGTAGGTGGTAGTTGTGTTCTTGTGTTTGCAGCTCTACTCAGCAGCGTTAACCCAGTGGAAGCCAGCGCGACGTGAGTTTGAAATTTACTACCCAGAGGTGAACAAGGTCTAGTTGTTAGGCAAACAGCCTGTCGCTGAGAGGCAGTAAATAAGAGCGAGGCTGCCGTCGGATACGACAGCATGTCTGCATCCAGCCAGGGACTGTCTTCTGCCTCTGGGTGGGCTTTGGAGTTTGAGCTGGGTCTAAAATGAAGAGCAGAATTTAGACCTGCAGGTTGGCTTGCTGCCAGCTTTGTGCATCTATTCACTCGTAAATCTGCCAGTTTTAGGCTTTATTATCCAGTAAAGTAAAACTTTTACAGCCACAAAGTTCACTTGTGTAAATGAGATTTAGCTGTGGAAAAACAAAGCTGCAACAAAAAATAACTTTTCTTTTTTTGTCTTTTGAGGGCAAATTGTTCATGAGGTCAGTTATTGGATCATTAAACTGCAGAAGCATCACCACCATGGACCTGTTGGAGCCTGAACTCACACCGTCGCTGGTTTGGTGTCTGAGTGATGTAGGCGGTAATCTCAGCGGAAAAGCTGAATATTTTGTTGCCTGCGATCAAATGAAGGCTGTTTGAGACAGACAGAAGTTAAGTTCAGCCTGGACCCCCCCTCTGTTATATAGATTATCCTCACGGTTGTGGAATCAATTTTGCCGTCCCTGAAATGCACTGTGGGCCTCAGTGGCGTGAAAACTCTCTGATGCAACAGGAATTCAATAAGACTCCAGCAGAGAAATGCCACCTGCAATGTGCACAGATAAAGGGGCTGCAAAAGAACCATTTTGACTTTTATTCGACTTTGGGGGAGGTTTTTACTCTGCATCCATCTAGGGTTGGGACTCTACTTCAGGGATCTCCTGACAGACACACCTTTGGTTTTTAACTGAGATGATACTCGAAGCATTTAAATGGCAAGGGTTTATCACTGATGTAGATATGATGAGTGCACTGAGCAGCTATGATACATGACCTTTGACCCCATCTACTGTAATATGCAATGAATTGGCCTCAGAAAGTGAGGGTAGACCATGACCTCAGACATAAAGGGGATGCTTCAGTGCACCCAATAGTGAAGCATCCCCTTCGTCCACTTGATGCCAATAAAGATCTCAGGCAGCTTAACTGGGGAAATGTGACTGAACTGAACGCAGTCGTGCAGGTGTGGATGCAGAACGATGCTCTGCACACCTTGATAAACAGTTCTGATAGATTTGCCTCCATCGCTGGATGTTTGAGGCCTCCAGCGAGGTCTAAATGACCTCCTGTTGACTTTTCCTGACTAACAGGCAGTTAACATTTTCACGAGTCCCTGATGCCACTGAGCCACACCGCAGCCCAACACCACCGCAGTGACCCGTCAGCCAGCCCACTCACGCATGACGACGTTCAATATATCTGATCTGAGTTCCAGGAGCCCTGCTTGTTCCTGTTTACCTTAAAGAACCCTTTCTGACTTTTAAACTTCGCTCTCCCTGCTGTTGATTCATAGCCCCAGGCGTGAAGGTTGATAGCAGCCTGAGTGAACAATGAGCATCTATGAGGGAGCGTGCACGTGCCTAACCGCGCAGGGAGGATGACCTTGCCATCTTTAATTCCCTGTAGTGATTCATTCTGCTGCAGGAGGGTCTGATGTGCTCTGGAGAGAAACTGCAGGGTTTTATTCCCTTCACATCCTCTCGTCACCAACAAATGTGAGGAGAAATCTTTCACTTCTGTTCGTTTAGATCCAAATAATCTTTAAAGGTGAAAATGGAAAGAAGGCGCGACACCTCGGTTTGCTGGAATTAATGACATGCATGTTTTCTTTCCCCTAAAAACTACCTGGGGTGCTGTTCTGTTTTTAAGTAGGAGGAGGAGCTGAGTCACAGTTGGATCCAGATTTTTATGCATTTTAATGTTGAACATTAAATAAAGGTCAGATGAGGAGCAGCAACAGCCCAAAGCTACTCACCGCTGATGCTAATCTGCCTGCAAACAAACACTCACTTCTTTCTGGAGCTAAAACTGTTTCATTTAACATGAATATTAACTAACCTGCACCACACTATCTGCTTTTCTTGTACTCTTTTCTCTCCCCTCATCCATGCTGGCAATCATGACAGTTTTCTGAAACTAATATATATATATATATATATATATATATATATATATATATATATATATATATATATATATATATATATATATATATATATATATAATATCTGTCTATTTGGAGGAATTCAATGAAGTGAAGGTTAGAATGAACAATGTTGGCTGTAAATTGAACTGTAAATGATTTTCCTTTAACCTAGCAGCGAATACATTGCCTCAGATGGAGCTGACATGACCTATAAATGAGAATAAAATCACTGATCACATTTAACATTTAATTCAGTTGTAAATCATATTGCTCCTCATTTCTGTGTTAAAGATATGGAAATGTAAACAACTTTTAATGTCTAAATATATTAGATTTATTCTGTTTGTGTGACAGTCTGAATAATATCTACTCATCTCTCCCATCTTGCTTTGGCCGTGTTTCTGCTGACCCCCGCTCACCACTACCATCATCACCCTCTCTAATATCGGACTCTCCGCTCCGCTAAACGAGGCCACTTTTCAGCACCTGAGCAGGGGCCTGGGACTCCCACCTCTTTTAACCCTGACACACCTGTGTGTCCCACAACATTACAGATCATTTCCTACAAACAGGAACACACACACACTCACACACACACACACATACTGGCCCTGAGACAAATGGCGCAGGGATGAGATGCTGCTGTTGCTGAAGGATGGAGCGTTCCCCATCAGCGGGCCTGGACTGTGAAGTGGGTTAAACAGTGTTTCAGATGGTGTTGGAGATAAAATTCTCTGCAAATCCATCACCTTAATGACTTCAGGTGAGATGTGTTGGCATTGATTTCATGTCACAACAGCTTTTCTTTTCCAAAGCAGATTTCATCAATCGCTGGAACTGCAGTGTACTTAGCTTTAGCTCTTTATTTTCTTTGTGGATCAGTCTGTAATTATCCATGAAGGAGAATAAAAAGGATACTGTTGCCGCTGTCACCGTTAGATTAAAACACATGCCTGGATAAAGACTGGTGCTTTTTTAGGGTTAAAGCAGCCTTGAGAAAATGTCTGAGGCTCTAGTTCAGCCTACATCATTCTTCATACATCATTAGCAATGCAGAGACTTCCAGGCGATAAACAGCAGCACCACTCTTGAGACTAGGCAGTAATAAATACGTTCAATTTATAAACATTCTGTATTTATGCACATTTGTGCATTAACAAAAGCTCATCCATACAGCCTAAATCCATCATTACCACATGTTCACACACACCCACATATGAACCTGGAGATGTAATTAAACATCACTCTGCGCTGTGGGGAAAAATGAATACCTGTAATCAGATACATGCACAATTGTCTAAAGATAGATGTGCCTCCTATTTTCCCGCATCCCAGAACAATAAAGGAAATGAATAATAAGGGGACATTGGCAGCAGTGGAATAATTATACACTCTCTGTCCAATCTCCATAAATAAACACTCGTGAGATGAGAGAGAAGCTCACACTGATGGGTCCAACTGTTTTTTTCAGAGCGCAGCTGTGCACTTTTATGGCTGCGGCTCGGTATAACGGTGCAGGTGAAGTATGTGCTTTCATTTGGCTGGAAAACATCCGCTGACATGATGGATGCCTGTATCTAAATGTGACATTAACAGTTGCTCTGAATTACGGCCCGTGAAAAGCAGGACCCTGACGTGTCCTGCTGGGTTGTCTTCACGCCTGCTCTGTGATTATCGTCCCTCCACCATCACCTCGACCTCGACATCAGTTTATTATTAATGGCAGAAAAGAAAAGGGTTAAATTACAGAGTTTCTCATGGAGCAGTGTAACAGATTCGTCTTCTTTCATCACTTTTTAAGAGTCACTTCTTTTGCATAATGGCAGCTTTATCTGTGAATGGCTGTCGGACATCAGTGCTGCCAATCGATTAAACGATCAAATCAAGGTAATTACAAAATCTGCTCTAGATTTTTGATTTTTTCAATGCTGGAACATCAACAAAGACAATGACCCCAGCTTGCTGTCATGAATTCATTTGTCATTTCCCCCGAAGATGCTTTGAATGCTCTGTTCCTCGCTGCTGATCCATTTAGCAAAGACACTTGTTCCCCCACTGACAGATCTCTCCCAGCTGTTTGGCCGGACTTCACTCAGTGCTAGGATAGCTGCTAACACCAAAAGAGTCTTTCCTGACATTGCTCCTACAGTGTTGAAAAGACGGTTCATTAGACACAAAGCTCTAAAATTCCACATGGAACCTTTTTTTTCCCACTGAATTTTTAAAATGTTTTGCACATTTGAAAGAACTCCAAAGCCTCTTAAGCCCTAGTACAAATCAGTTCAACTTGCTAATGTGTCCACATGGTGTTTGATCTGTGCCTGCAGACTCTGAAATGACTTCAGAGGCAGAGGCCTTCCACCCTGACAGGAGGCTGTCAACCCCTCCACGTCTGCTTCAAGCACGTTTGCATGTAGTGTAGGCTAATTCGTGGCTGACGTCTCCTTTCCAGAGTGATGAAAAAGGCTCTGGCGGTGTTGAACAGCTTTATTTTTCTTTATCTTAAATCAAAGCCTCATCTGACTCCAAAGCTGTGGAAGACACGTCAGTGCTTGAGTGAAGGTCGGGACTGAACATGGAGATTTGAATCCAAACCATTAGAAATAAATTGGTTTAAAAGATGAAATCACTGGTTAGATCTCAGTCTTTCTCTGCTTGTGTACAAAGGACCGGTTTGGTACAGAATTCTAGCATTAACCACGTCTAGAGGCTCCAAACAGCAGCTGTTGAAGGTAAATTCAGGCTCCTTTTAAAGTTTGTTTACTCGTTATGTTCTTTATGTGTGAGAAAGCTATTTCCCATTGGGGTGTGTGTGTGTGCCCACGCATGGTTGTGTGTCAGAATCTGTGTCAACTCTGATTCAGACGGCAGCAACTTTGAAATTTCTTTTCTCAAGTGTGCAGAAAGGATGAAACGGCGTGACGGTGCTGCTGCGCTAACATCAAAGGGACCAGCCGCATGTTTTTTATGCATGCATTTTTAAACTGTTTATCTTCTGCATGAAGAATTAGCTTTTCGCCCCCTTTAAAAGCAAATAGAAGCAAATAAATCAAGTTTGGGGAAAGCTTTTTTAGAGTGAACATGCCTGAGACAAATTCCTTAACATGCGCTACATCAGATTAAGGCAACACAAACACAACACTCGGAGCTGTTCTGCTAAATAAAGCTCAGATAGCCAGAAAGTGAAGGTACAAAGTTGGTGATTAATGTTGCAGCATCTCCCCCGCTGCTAGCACCACATGCCTGCTTTATCTGATAGGAAGTTCAGAGTCCTGGTCCTTGCTCGCAGCTGCTATCTCTGCAGGATCGAGGCACTTGTTGCCCTCAGCCTTTTACCCTGATCCCCCGGTGCTGCAGATCAGGCCTCTCTGTGAGGATCAGATAAAACACATCTGTACAGACGCACGCACAGGTACAGGCTCAGCATGCGTGGGGCCATCATGCATTAATGCATGGCTTCTGATTGGCTGCTTTGACACGTCAGATCACAGCTCGCAGGGGTCCAGATCAACACCAGCGCGCATCGGTGCATTTGTAAAGCCAGGCCAGTTTGGCCCGGACGGTTCACTGGCTGCCACGCTCCACCAGTCCGTCTGTCAGTCTGTCCATCCGTCAGCTCGTGCGTCTGTCAGTGCTGAAATGAAGCGGCTTCTCCTCGAGCTGGGCTGACCAAACCAATGTGCTTCCCACCAAAACGGGCTCTGTATGCTAGCGTGTCACACAGCTACATTCAGCGTCACACTCCACTTCAAAGAGCTTCACCCAAACCTGGAACGATGAGGCAGATTTACGTCTTTCAAATAAAGGTGGCTCATTTCCCCCCAAATGCACACGCATCATCTTCAATATGAAGACCTGGTTTGTATTTGATATTTTTAGATTATTTTTTTGAGCTATTGTATACTTTAATATAAGATATGATGATCATTTCTTGTTCCAACAATCCTCATTCAGACAAAACAGTGCTGGGATTGAACGGCTGGTTGTGTGGCCTGAAAGTTTAAAAAAAAAAACCTGACGGTATGTTGCCTTAATGTACAACAATCCCACATTAACTAAGTTTTAAAAAGATGTTTTCTTGAACACATATTCCTACTGTAGCTTTAAAAGCTCCCCTCTGTGTCCGGAAGGGGGCGAAAGAGGCCCGTCTGACGCCTCCTGCCTGACACGTCGGCCCTGACGGGAGCAGGTAGACAGGAGATGCCCCGCTGATGAACCTTGACGTTTGATTGACACGCACAGCCCGTCCTGCTAGTTTGCATTCCAGGCGGCTGATCACTCCACTTTAAATTGCTGCCTTGCTCATTACTGCAGCAAACAGACAGATATTTGTTAATGAAGCCACATGCTCCAGTAACTCCAGCTCGCTCGGGGCCACTGGGAGAGCGGCCTCCTCTCCTCAGCGGCTCTCCAGGGACAGAGTGGAGGGGTTGCAGTGTGGGTGGGGGCAAAGGTCAAGGGCGGGGTCACAGGGTTTTTAAGATGCTAAGGTCCAGCAGGCAGAGGTTATCTGGACCTAATGGAGTGGTTAAAGTTGAAAAAAGGAACAATATTAGGTGTCAATTTAACATGCAGGGCTCAGTTACAGAGCAGAGGAAATCTACTCTCCTTTAACACGAAGCCAAGTTCTGGTGTAGTACCAGTGTAATTGTTGTGCGGATATATTTATGAGGGTTACCATGATGGAAGATGAAGTGGTGCTATTATGAAGAGCATGCTTCACCACAGATGCTCTGCAGTGAAATGTAGTGGCATGTAAAGTGATCCTCAATGACAAGCGCCTTTTTCATTTGCAACCTTTGAACCAAAGCTAAAATTCTGTCTGCCAATGTGTTTACATTCACCTCCATCATTGACCGTCAGCTGGTATCTGTGGTGAGGTAATGTAGTGGGATTACTGGACCAGACTCTGAGTGGTGGCATCCGATGCCACAAATGCAAAAACAAGATACCGCAGAAGAATAAAATGTGGTGTTTCCTGGAGACCATCAATGTCTGGTTCATCCTCCCCAGTTTGGGCCCATTAAGACCCTGCATATTTCCATTAGGCCATTTCACGTTGCTCTGAACTTCTTGCGTTCTCGTCAATGCTGTTGCATGCTGCCAGTGTGTAACTGCAGATCCTCTGATGATACAGACGTCTCCCCCCAAAGATCTAAGAACACTTGACTGGTCCACTAACATAAACTGAAAGTGTGTTTTTGCTGCTCATTCAAACTCATGACAAAGCAACAAAGAATAACCAACACATCACTCCTCCAGAGCCTTTTAATTATCTAAAATATCATTTAGTTTGCCCTTTGAAGCAATAACAAGTGTGTTTGTAGAAGCAGGAGGGTTTTTGATGGCACAGCTTTGAACTGCCGTATTTAATGTTAAACAGTGACACCAAAGCAGCCGCACAACAGATTATTTCTGTTTCTGCTTCCATGGAGGCTTTTTTATTAGGACTGTTTGGAAAATAAGAAACTTCCACCCCGCTGGTGCACAGATGAACCTGTGCAGGAGTGACGTTTGCGCAGACTTCCTGTAAACAAAGCTCACGCTGACAGTTTCAGACCCACGCTGGCAGTTTTTTATTAGTTCACCACAGACGATGAGAAGAAAAACATGAGCCGGCTTGGAGCCAAGTTGGGCTGCGGGTCTGCTGCAATTTACCTGTGTTGGCGTCGTCCAGCTGGAGACCCTGACAGCTTTGTTCCCTAAATGATGCCAGCGTTTGCAGAGTTTCAACAACTATGCTCAACAGTGCTTTGGAATCTGTGGGACTATTCAGCGGGACGCGTCAGCTTTTACAGACAGTGATGTTTGGTGATGAAATGTGCTGTGTTCCACAGCTGAGTCACATCATTAAAATCATTAAACCAAGCCTGGACTGTTTACATTTGGATGCGCTGATGACCTGCTGATGCAAACAGGTTTCACTGATTCATGTCCTAATTCTCAAAACAACTCCATATATCTGCAAAATGCATTTTCTTAGCAATTATTAAAATGTACCGGATCTGAAATATTAATCTCTAACCTTGTCGGAAGCCTTTTTATAAATTCATGAATGGATTTGTGCTTTCCTAGGAAACATGCCATGTCTATTAATCTCTCTGTTCATGCTAATTTGCATTCAGCATATCTCCCATGTCGCCACCAATGAAAACCTGTAAATCAGCTATGTACCACACCATTTCCTGGGGCGTATCCCAGTATCATTTAGGTAAAAGCATGAACAAACTGGACCTAGTTCACTTACATAACACACTCAGACTGCAGGGAATTTAGAGTAACCAGTCCACAACCACTCACTAAAGAAGTTAAATAGGGTTTAAAAGCGCCCTCACAGGTCACAGGCGTTGCTGTGGCCACCATGGGAACGGCAGGTTTGTCTGAGATGGTGAGGGAAGGTGAGCTGGGGCTGGAGGGAGCCAGGCTCATCCATCCAGGTGGCTGCTGACAGGACGGAGATAAGCATCTCACCCAGGGCAAAAATAACACAGCGTCCCATTGAGACCTGATGATTACACGGGCTCACTGCCACGGCAGGCCTGATGTATGGCCTCAGATAGCCATCTCACACCCAGTAAGCTCCTGCACACACACAGAAACACTTCCACTGAACACAGGGGTTGAATGAGTGCATGAAAAAAACACCATGGAAGTTGACATATTTTGTATATATCATATCAGGAAAATGCTTCTGCAGCAGCGCTTATCCGAACACATCACATTAAGGTTTCATTTTGGTGAAAATTGACAATTTATTAGCACAAATGTTGGGAAAGTTCTGGGTAAACTAGTGTCATCTGCAGGTTGTAGGTGTCTGACAGCCTGTCAACGCAGCCTTTAGAGGATATCAGTGATACCTGGATGGTGGTACTATTTTTGCTTGTTTAACACGTCCCAGTTTGATGCTTCACATCAGTTATCTGCTGGTACAATAAATAAATCAAATGTAACATTTGTATTTTTTTGCAGGATTCATCAACATCTGATACTGATCAAAAGTTAGGTTGAGGGCGAGACAGTGCTGTATTTATCAAACAGTGTCGGGTACAACGTTGTAGGGCTTTCACAAGTGATCAGCTTTTTGCTAAATATGCTGACAGTGATGTGTGCACCGGTGTGAGTCCCAGAGGAACCAGAGCAACATCTGATCCGGACACCTGGGGGTAAGTTCACAGCGGGGGGAGAGGTCGCAGCATGTGTCTGCCTTTGTGTCACTGTCCCCTGAGAGCCGGCACATGATTTATGGAGATGTACTGTACTGCTCTCACGTCCTGATATTAGCAGTGCTACAGAGGAAAACCTTGAAGATTTGACCTGAGCTGTGCTTAATGGTTCAATCTCAGACATTTTGAAGCCATTCAAAATGCTGAGGCAGCCACAGAATTGAACCATCAAAGCTTCCCTGACTGAGAAAAAAAAGACTCATGAATCTCAGTGAGGCTGACAGCCCCATTGTTACCTCATAAATGGTCTGGTTCTGTGTCTGATACCCCACAGCAACGGGTGGAGGGAGCCGCAGGTTCAGGTTCTGAGCACGTGTTCCTCCTTTAGAAGAGACCATGCACCTGCAGATGTCACAATAAGAGGAACATGTCAGACTTCGTCACCTCAGTGGCTTTCCAGAATCAAGTCTGACGTCTTCAATGCTACTACTAAATTTAAAAACATAGCCTGGACTCTACACTTTCTTCTCCTTTTTGCCTCTATTATTATATTCTCAGTCTGTAGCAGCCCTCCCTCCAATCAGTCCACTGGTTCAGCTCCTCCTGCACTCAGCGTCCTGTTCCACACTACTGACCTGTAATCCTGTAAATCAAAAGGAGACCAAAGTTAAATCTGTCTACAGCATTTCTCAATCTTTTAAACAAGAAAAATTCAAAATAAGACAAATATCTTAATTTTGATTGAATTCGCAAATGCTCCCTCAGTGCTGTCGTCCATACCTCCTGTGTGTCGGGAACTGCTGATGACCTTGTTTTCGGCACAGCCGAGCTACCTCAGCCTGTCCTGCACCCACTGGGACCTGAAACCGAAGCACCTGCTGCCCTCCAACACTTTTCTCAGACTCCCAGACTTCTCCATTTACCAAACACTGGCCTACACACGCACTCAGCCAGCGCCATTTGGCGTTGCAGGGCCGTGTTTGAGTGGGGGGCTTCTGTATTTGTGTTTGTGTATTGTATGTGTGCGTTTGTGTGCATGTGCCACCTTCCATCTGTCCATCTGCAGCAGAGGTTGGGTGTGTATAAATGTGTGTGTGAGCATGTTCTGAGGGGTGAAGAGAGGAGCAGCTGAGGCCTAATGAGCTATAATGAGCTCTAATAGTGGAAAAGCCATCTAGGAGCCATGACCTTGGCATTATGACGGATGCCCGCAACCATAACAGTCTAAAAACAGCCTGGGAAACCAGCTCTGTCCTCTCACATGGTGGTAAGTCGGTGTCCATATTTCATACGGGCCGTATAATTACCTCAGAGTTAGCAGAGTTCATGCTAAATCTGCAAAATCACTTTGGAGCCTTCGTTTGATGACCATAACTTTGAATAGCAACGACAAAGGCAATCGGGGATGTTAATCAATTATGATACAAGAGTCGCAAAGCAGAAACTTGAGTCTCTTAATCCAAATTTCTCATTGCATGCGGGATATATCTGCTGTGGGAAAAGAGTCCTTGGTACAGACGCTGTCATTGTTGGCTCCCGTTCTCAAATAACAAGCTCCAGTTCACACTGAGAGACTTTTCTTACGAGTTTCCAGAGGACTGTAAATGCTTTAAACCGCTAACTGGAGGTCTGATTGCTGTTTTGGAAGAGAAGTTCAAATTGTTTAAATTCAAATTCCATGATTTGACCGAGCAGCTTTGCACACAGTACTGGAGTTACGCCACTGTCGAAGTAGTAGCACGATGGGTTTGGATCTCTACGTTAAGATGGAATAAACGGACCCTTCGCTCAGGTCAGGTGACCTTCCTCTGTCTGATCCAAACAACAAACTAGACTGTCAGACACCGGGTGAGGAGAAAACCTCACGCTACGAGCCAGAGTTACAGTCCTGATATGTGAAAGTCTGTGATTATGTAATTGGACGATTTCACCAGATCACCTCGCTGGTTTCTCTGTTGTCCTCCAGGTCAAAGGTCGGCCACCCATATGGGCCGCAGCTGATTTTCCAAATCCAACAAACATTACATAAACAGGCTGAAATATTTCACACTGCAGGTAATGCTTCTTTTACAGCGCAGTTAACACAAACAATTCACAGCTCGTATGTCTTTGTCTCTGCAGTTTTTGTTTGACTATAAATTACCTGACAGGGCACCCGCGGGACCCTATTAATTTACTCAGAAATGCTGAAGTCATAACAAAGCTGGCTAAAGACTTTGACAGATGAGTTGTGTGCAGAACTGTTGCACTCTGCAAACACAGCGTCTATACTGTTCCCTCGTAGTAATTATGTTTGCTGCAGTTTAATATTAATAATTCATCACAACCTGAATAATAGGAATTAAATGCATTATTATGATTCTAATGACTTTTGGCCACATTCTGTCTCCTAAAAAACATTTGGAGAAAGAATGAAGTTCATCACACAATAATCATGATTGATTTCATGACACTTTTCTGCATATTTTCCTCACAATGATTCAAATCACATATTTTCCTTTCTTCTATGAATGCGAAAGTAGCTGCTAAATTATTTGCAAAAATTAGAAAAAAAACCCTTTTAAAAAAAAAGCCTGCTTTCTACACGCTCCATTAATCTGCACATCCGTGCATCAGCCAAGTGTCAGAGAGGCCCTGACGCTGCTGGACACCAGCAGAGGAGCATGCTGGGGGACGACTGGTGAGACTCTAACTGTTGCTCACTTAGCAGCCCATCAAAAGTGCCTCCCCCTGCTGTTTGATGGCTGTCGGGACCACTGAGCCCTCAAAAATTCACTTCATTTCAATCAGACGGACAGGTATGCTGCCCCCGCCCCCAGGCCAGTCAGCTTTGACTGTCAGGCTGTTGTGTCGGCTTCTCTCCTCATTTGGTCATCTAAGGTCTCCCCATGACCGATCACTCAGCGTATAGGGAGCTGCACGACCTGCATGGAAACGGGCAGTCAGAGGTCTGCTCAGCTGAAACACCAGGACGCTCTTGGAATCCGTGAGACAGCTAACAGCTTCTCGCCAACTAATGGATTACTAAGTACCTCAATTCCCAGTGTCTTTTAGTATAAAATTCTATCACTGCAAAATCTGATTTATATTGACTCTTATTAAAAGGTTTTACAACTATAGATGAAAAACATGATTATTTATCTATCTATGATTATCTGTGTTTATTTTGTGCTAAAATAAACACACTGTAAATATTCTGCATCTTTGAATATTTGCATCAACAGGTAGTGATTTTTTTCATTTTTATTTTTTCCCTGACCGACTCGTCACACTCGCACTGTATAAAATGACTTATGGCATCCTGCTTTCTCAGAATTCTGCCGAAGGGGGAAATCTCAGGGGAGGCTTTAAACATTTCTGCCTGCTTGTGTTAGACGGCGTGTTCGGGCCATAACAAAAGATGCCTCAGGTTTAATGTTTTGGAAAAGAGGAGAGAAGAAAAGAAATTTCAGACTTGACCCTGCTGCCTTAAGTTTAGATGAAGACTGTGTATTAAAAACTAGCACATAGTCCTTTGTCAATCATCTGGGGATGTGTATGGTCCTAGTTTTGCTCCTGTGAGGGCAGAGCCTTGTAGGCGCTACTGTATCTGCAGCACCGGCCCTCCGCCACCTTTGGGGATGATGATGATGAGGGGCCTGTCACCGCAATCTGCTCTGGATGCCTTTGATCTCCAGACTTTGATCTTAAATAGATTCTTCAGTTTCATCCCGCTGACCTACCAAAGAAGGACCCAACCCAGGACTCCTCAAGGTCTTCAGATCAGAACGAACCTTTAGAAGAAATTGTCCGCGTATCTCCTTACAACGAGATAGCATCAACCTGACATCAGTGACTGGCACTTCATAACGGACACATTCCAGAGACAACTGTTCTGCAAAGTGCTTCATCAAAAAGGTTTTCTGAAATGAATATTACTCAAGAGTGTTTATAAAACATCTAAAGTGTGTGGAAAAAGAGCCTCAAGGCTTAAAAAAAAAAAAAAAAAAAAAAGTGCTTTAATCATTTTCACCAGAACAGATTTGCAGTACCACTGGGTTTGGTTTTGGGGAAAATTGTATATAATTGATGCTACTGAATTATTTTTGTAAAATAAGGATATATGATGGAAATATTTATTGTTACAAAGAAACAAATATTGTTGTATGCTTAACAGCCCAACAGTAGGGGGCGTTAAAGAGGTTTTATTAAGTTTTATTTCTATTATTTTTTTGGAAGGAGTCATGTTATGTCATCAACTCTCAATTTTATTCAATAATATTATATCATAAAGTAAATGCAATAAATCGTCATTCACAGAAACACTCATACACCTACATTGTTTCACCTGGAACCTTTCTTGAGTGCTCAGAAACACGGGGGAGCCTTTCACCATGGGCACAGGTGGATCCATAGAGGTGAGTTATTTGAATCAAACCATCAGGCAACATCACATCTAATCTGTTTAAAACATCACCTACTGACAGGGTCCACACTGGTCAAATGCAACCAAGTCTACTCTCAGTTAACTTACAGTTAAACTTAAAAGAAACTCTGGAATTAGAATCTGTACATAGAGTCCTTTAAATGTGGATGTTACTGTCTTGAAGTTTGAAGTTGTCTATGGACTTAGTTGTAGTTTGTGTTGTTGCTAAATGTCCCAGTAAAACCAGTACAACAACCTCCTGTTTACTTATAAATAAACCGTATGTAACAATTGAACCAGCATGTGTTAGATATGTTTAACTTTGTGCGCCAGGCGGGTGGTGCCATTGACTGAGCTGCCATCATCTTTCATTTTAAACCTTAAAACGATGGTTTCAAAGGTTTTAAAATTGAGGTTAAAGAAAGGCAATAGTTTCGGCTTGTGAGATCACCGCCGCTGGTTTCTGATGCTCGCATCTCCATCTTCTGCATTCCACCTTTATCACATCACTGCTGCTGCTCTGAACATTAGAAGCTGGTTCAGCAGATATTTTCCAGGAATGACCCATGATGGGTGGTCAGAAGAGCAGAGATCTAATCATTCATGATCGGCCAGTGTGTTTGAAAAACATGGCACGCGGCTACAGTCATCCATCTGTCATGGTACGCTTGGTATCACGGAAAAACCATCTGAGGAATCGGCGATGAGGCCACGGGAGGCTGCCATTAGTCTGCTCCTCCAGCCATTCGAAACAATACGCTCCAATAGGATGTCTGGAATAATATTATTGTGAGGATGTTTAAAAGGGCAGACAGACACGTAATAATAGCCCTCAAAATAAAAGATTTTCTCCAATCATTCCCTTCTCCTCTTCTCTAACCATATGTGCTTTAATGAAAAGTATATCACGCATGAAAGCATATATATTACTCTATTGGCGTGTAACTATTAAATTGCCCCTTAATTAAAGCAGGAGGGAGTGGCCCCCCCAGATAAAGGCGAGCCCACTCCTCCTCCCCAATTACCTGTCCGTCCTCACCTCTGCCATCCTCTGATAACCTGACCATGAATCAGACCGTCAGTGCGTCTCCATCTTAACGACTTCCTCTGGTCAGGGGTCAACGTCACATCACTCATTAAGGCCCAGCTCATTAGCTTGTGGGGAGGCAAGGTCCCACAATGATCATTTTCTTCAAACATTTGTGTGTGTGTGTGTGTGTGTGTGTGTGTGTGTGTGTGTGTGTGTGTGTGTGTGTGTGTGTGTGTGTGTGTGTCAAATATGCATCATATTCAGTATTTCTCAAGATGCTTTTGCAGCAAGATGCTCTCATTGCATTTTACCATCATTTTTTTTATCAGGAGGTTTAATCAGGGGGTTACTGTATCCATTTCCTGCCTCAGAAGTGCTTCTTTTCATCTGCCATGACTCATATTTTTCCATGAATAGCGTTTCATTCGAGCTGCAGCCTGCTGGTTTAACTGAGTCCGTGTTTGTGAGCAGGCTGCTGTCGATGACACGTTTGTGTCAGGAAGTGTGCCTGGTCATTGAATGCTATTCAGAAACACAAAAGCGGCACAGAAGGCAGTATTTACATCAACAGCGACATTAAAAGGCTGCAACAATGTAGCTCGGCGCTGCAGCGTGAGTCAACAGAGCCACGGTACAACAAGTCTGAAACCAAAATTAATTTGCCCCCATAGACTCCAGCGGGGTGGGAGAAAAGAGCTGCCGATTGTGTTTTGTTTTTGCCTCCAGCTTCACAAATAGTGGCACAAAGTATCCTTTCTGTGCCGTTTCCTTCCACTCTGATTGGACTAATTGGGACCTGTTGACAGCGAATCCCATCCGTGCAGGAACCGGCCAATCAGGAGGCAGCATCTGTCATCCCTGGCACACAGAGCTTCCACTCTTTCTCATAAAGGCCTTTGTCTTTGTGACCTCATTGACCTTCAGTAGGTTCTTTTTTTTTTTTTGTGGAAAACCTGAATATTTGTCCTAAAGCAGGACATGAAAAGCGTTGTTTTCCTGAAGTTAAAATAGAGATTAAAGGTTGAATGTACGCAGGCATGTAAAACTTGGCAGTAGCAGTTTTATTCAGAAACATTTGGTGATGTTCCTTCCACCAGGTCTGCTGTACATGTTCGACCTTTGAACTTGACTTACAGAAAGAAAAAATCATTAGCATTTTTTAAATGATGTGACTGAAATCAAGGATGTCAGAAATTAACATTTATGTCTAATTTAAGCTTTTGACCTCAGCGGTTCTCGGTTTGGGCTGGTACCTACCACAAAATGTCATTTGTCAGAGCACAATAAGATTCACGTGTGACAATCTGAAAGAAGCATCTCAGAATAGATGACATCACCCTGCAGATAACGTAACGCATGTAGAATAGCTATACAGAGTCGATAAGTCTCATCACCATGGTAACAGCGCTGAGGTGCTCAAGGCTGCTCTCTTCCCTCCGACATTCTTCCTGTGATTGTAAACAAGGGTTAATAAAATGCAACTAACAAATGTTGAACAATTTACTGCACCTCTGCAACGCAGAGATGAAAGGTTCATGAGGAAAAATGCAGCGACTGATATCACAGACTTGTGTCGAAAAACATAATAAATAAAAATAAAGAGGACACTTTTACTATTCTGAATGAGCTTTCTTCCACAATTTCCGGGCCAGATTCATTCACCTGACCTGTGTGAGGTTTTATAGCTGCTGGACTGACACGGTGATGACGGAAATGTTTTTTTTTTACCCTTCAGTAAAAGATCGAATGTAAAAGCTCCCAAGGAAGGAGAACTTCAGTCAGGAGTGACAAGCTACACTGTCAGCAGTTTAACAGACATCTCTTTCAGAAGAGCTGCAGGGAAAAGGCACTTTTTCAGGTGCGTCCTCATGAAGAGGTTATTTCTCCTCTCTGAGGTGACAAAGCACAGCGGCACCTTTTGCTCCTGGAGGCGAGACAAATGCGGCTGGTGGAGGAGTGGAACTGAGGGAGCTCCATCCATCCAGCCTGCGAGGGCCACTTGTCTGTCAGCGCCATTATGGGGCTCTCGTATCTTGGCTTGCACCTGTCTTTGGTGGTTTGGGATTTTTCGGAGCTGAGGAGAAGCCCGGGATCCCCATTCACGTAGAATGATGGACAGGGCTACCGTCAGAAGAAAAGGCAGCTGTGGCGAGAGAGAAAGAAAGGAGTGTGTACCCATGTCCCCTTTGTGCTTTTAACCACCTCCCCTCTTGTCTTCCACAGCCGTGTCCACACAATAGAGTCCTAACAGGAGCTGTCAGCAGACAACGCTACTGTGACCGCTGTGGGCACTGGGGTTAGCCTGGATCACATTAGCTCTGTTTGCATGGCACTGAAAGCCGCTCCGATACAGTTAAAGCAAGTCTTCTAGTGTTTTGTAAAGGAGCCTTTCAAGCTGATGTTTGCGCAGAGCAGAGGGCTAGGTCACGTCGAGGCACACTTTAGATGCCCTGGGGAGAATAAAGTAGCGGACAGGCGAGGTGTGCCGCGGGGGCGTGGGCCTTGCGCCTGAGGTTTGATCAATACAGTCGAGCGATGACACGCTGATTTGTACCGGCGAGAAGGATGCTGAATGTCTGTGCTGAGAGATGGCAGCAGGTGAACTGTCCCGACACTGTATCAGTGTGCTGTTGCCTTCTTTTATAGTGTTTGTCTCCTACTGCCAGTATTTTCTTACATTTGCAGCCCCTGTTTGCACTGAGCTTGTGAAGCTGATCCCCTTTGTGAGGTCGGCGAGTTGCTGCAGCTGCCGCAGCCATTTGTTTGATTTTTGTTAGAAGACAATAGTTGGGCAGGTGTGTGACATGGAACAGAATATAAAAATGAATGAAAAATGACAAATATGAAAATTGCCACAGAGTAACCATTGTGACCAGTATATGTCAGAAACATTTAAACCCATTTATATGCATGTTTACAGCCTTTACTCTTCCAGAACTGGATCCGTTCTGACCCATATATTCATGTCCCTATATAAGGACAGCAGGTACCAAAATTAGGTAGGCTGGGTTTACTAGGAGAAAACAACCTTTCTGACGTATCATAATAAATTCTCCAGGCACTTTATCATAGACTTTTTCATCTTGTGTAAAGTAAAATCAATATTTTTAATGTATCACATATTTCATTGAATTATAACCCAATGTGGTTGATAATGAATCCTGACAACAAGTTAAAAACAATAACTACCAGATTATTCTATTGAAAAATAATTTTCATTAATATTTATTACCTGGAATATACACTGCAAATACACAAAAATTAAACCTCGTTATCTGACCCACATTTGTGTCTTTTCCATGTACATTTCGATATGTGAAGAAACCTCATCTTATGTAACATCTGTGCTGAGGTGTGGTGTTGTACCGCCTCTTGACCGCTAGATGGCAGTGATGCACAGCAGAGGCTCCTGCTGTCCCGTCGGGCAGCAGCAACGTTCTGCTTTTCCTGCAGAAAATGTCTGGCTCTGCATCTGAACGAAAGCAGTGAGTCAGCTCTCTGTGTCCACTTCAGCATTTAAGATATTAAAGTAAAGCCCCTGCTTGCCCCTGCACACACAACACTGGGAACAGCCTTTTTCTTCTTTCTTTTTTTACAACCCACAAACGATTTGCAGCCATTGTGTCTCATTGGGAAGTTTAGGATTAAAATGTCTGAAAAATGAAGAAGGTATACATGACAGTTTACC
Organism: Lagocephalus sceleratus; assembly: GCA_911728415.1. Lineage (NCBI taxonomy): Eukaryota > Metazoa > Chordata > Actinopteri > Tetraodontiformes > Tetraodontidae > Lagocephalus > Lagocephalus sceleratus. The sequence goes on along the minus strand of CAJVRN010000237.1, from coordinate 9,431,914 downwards.
TGTCAAACATGGGCTTCCTGTCTCCCCTGCTCTGTATTTGGACCATCCAGGCAAAGAGTCAAATGGAGGGAACTGGAAACTTTGGAGCTTTGGTGCTGGATTTACTGTAAGCGTAGGATCCAAACCTCAAAGTCCAAGCCACCAGTAAACAAACAAGCAAGTCAACAGAAGCATGTTTGACAGAAAGAATAACTCGCTGTGGTAGCTGACTGCTGTGGCCGTGTTGTGGTTTGCCTTTTATCTGCAACACAGACCAGAGCGCGCTCGGTGAGCACATACCCAACCTGTGTGATGCTCTCTTTTCCAGCTGCCTCCACAATCTTTAATATCTGGAGATTTCATAACTGAAGTACTGTATCGGGGTATGGGGATCCAGGACAGGAGAGTGGGTGGGTTTGGGTAGCTATTGAAACGTTGCTCTCAGATGTCTGAATTCCTGATAGCAGTAATCTGGTGAGGGTTGAGCCGCTTCCCTAATAGGGAAAAGGCACAATTGTCATCCTTTGTTGATGCTGGCAGCCGACTCAAAGTTCTTAAGGAATGTTTGGGGTTTTTTAAGACTGATTGGAAAAGTTTATATGAGCAAAGCTGAGTTGAGTCTCTGTATTTTCTTGGATAAACCAGTTGCTTTCCACATCCGCCAGTGAACAACAGTGGGTTAAATCCAACAGAAGGAAGGAATAATGCTTGTGGTCGTGTGTGCAGGCGCGTTCTGTGGCCTTGTGTCACTTGTTGACATCAAACTCTACCCAAAGACCTTTTGAGAGGGAGCAGTGGACCTGACTAAAGAAGATGGTTCCAGTCTGCTCTCTATCAGTTGAACCACAACGCTCAATATCTCCTCTGTGTCACTGCTGGACACTTCCAGTTCTTCCAGGAGGAGTGTGGAGGCTTCCTGGAATACTGAGGCCAAACAGAGCAGATCTGCTTATTCCACATGGATTCATCACCAACACCGTCAGGCACAGATCTGCTGTGAAATGATTTGAGTGTGTATCATCTCAACCATCACTGTCGACAGGTTCCTACCGAATGAGCTCAAATCTGATCTTGACCATCTCGTCACTTTTCTTCCCTTTGCTTCGGACCGTGACCTGTTTTGTCTGCCTGAATGTTGCTGAACAGGGTTTTGGAACTCTTGCAGCCACTGATGGAATGAAATGGGACACAAAAGCACCTGACAGGACAAAGGTATCCGATGGCACTCTCCGCTGAGCCACAGATTGTCCTGGCAAGCTAAATAAACAGTAGATTAATCTGCCTTTTCTCGGAGCGAGCTGACAAACTCGGTCATGGCTTTTTTCAGCCAGCTTTGTAAGATGAAGCAGCCTGATAATAACAAACTACTCTGATACTCTGAAATATGAGAGTTCTTACCCAAAACTAACCAAGCTTTCTGTCATGTTCTCCTCGTGTACAGATAATAATTCAGAGCTAATAGCCTAGCTCTGATGCAGAGGAGAAAATACCTCCATGATGCCGCAGAGTGACAGTTTAAAATAATGTAAAGTGAAGACACCAAGTATCCCAAAACTGTGCAAAGGTTAAGAAATTGTACTCAAGTTACATTCCAGCGCTGTGATCCAGATAATATCTCTGTAAGGCTGGGAGCCTGGGTGCTTACGAGTCGTGGCAGGTGTCAGGGGAGCTCCCGAGCGGGCAGCAGCCTCGTCTTATCAGGCGAGGCGTTACGCTGTCAGCACGCGGACTGTTGAGTCTGCTGAGTAACACCGATGACGAGCAGGCATCCTTACACTCGTAGCACACCACCTGGCCACAAAACTACCACCGCTACACAACAGTATTTTAGACCACTTTTACTTTAATCCTAAAGATTTCCAGAGATCCGTGGGTAGGTGAGGAAGGACTCCTGTGAAAACATGGTAGATTTTAGTTTCTCTATCTCTATTGCTCACAAACTAATTTGACTAAATACTGTGTAAAACATGCTGATATAAATCTCGTTTATGTAATTACATGATGGATAATTAATGAAAAGCAGAAGTTGCTGTAGATTTGCTTTCTGATGCTGTCACTACAGATGGAGTTCACACTGATTCTGCATACATGGAGCTTATCAGGTTTGTGTGGACTGGTAAACAAAGACGGCACAGACAATAACTTGTAATTATGAAAGCATGTTGAGCAACATCCAGACGTGCAGCAAACATGTCATTTGGATGATTAGCAGAGGGGAAAAATACATGTTACAAGCTGAATTCCAGCGTTGGATAGCGAGCAGAGTTGCTGCACGGTCCACTACAACATGTGTGCTTCCCATCTGGGAGGCACACTCACTGTAATCAGCATCGGCACTGACACTGTGTTCCCCGGCTCAACCACTCATTTGGAGGGATCCTGGAGGAAGTAGGTTTTAGCTGGATGTCAGAGCTGACATCTGCCGACACAAGCGCTGCTTCCTGCCTCAGGTGTGCATGTTGACCCTTGCCTCCGCACAGTACCTGGAACTGGACTTCAGAGAGGCCGAGCACACCAAAACGGACACGTGCACGGGTCTCGCACACCAGAAATGTGCAGCTCAAAGCAAACCTGTAGTCTGAAGAGGTTTGTGGCTGACATCAGATGGGGAACAAACATTCCCACACTCATCCACGCACAGGAGCTTTTCCTGATTGGAATGTAGCGATTTTCTTTCTTTCCTGTGTTGTTGTGGTCTGAGGGTTTGACCAAAGAGGCCAGGTCAGTCAGAGGTGGATGAAGACATCAGCAATCTTAATACACTTTAAAATCAGGGCAGATTTAGGGTCAGTTGAAAGAAGAAAGTTCAGTTTGTTACTGAGGAATATCCAATCAATTAAAGGCAAAAGCACTGGTCCAAGGCCAGGAAAACATGAACATGACTGTTGCTTCATCAGCAGAGGTGAAACCCTGGCTGGCCTGAGATCCAGCAGTCCTGCCGTCGGAGGTAGCCTGTGTGAAAGGAAATAACGGGGGGGTGGGGGTTACAAACTGGGGCTGCTGTAGGAATGACTCAGCCTTGCCCCCCCTCACTAATTCAGTCAAAATTTTTCTCTTAAGCCGTTCTGCCTATAAAGCAGCGTTCAGACGTGTGGTAAGACAACGTAATGAGCTCATCCTTGGATTACACACTGTGTTAATGACTTGGACACACCAAGAGAGAACCCTAAATCAGAGGAGCCATGTTGATATGCCAAGGCCCCAGGAGACAGAGTGTCATTGTTCACCAGCCCTGACAAATTGGGACAGGTGGAGACATTTCTCTGGCTTTGTCCCCCGCCCCCCCAACACCATTCTGAAACTGGATCACGGTCTTCAAGTCATGCACCGCCATTCCTCATAACTCAATACAAGCGTTGCTTGAAGCCCAGTTGCTTAGCAACCAAATGTTTTGGCGCAGTGCTTTATTTTGGCTTGGCTGTTTCTTACACCACTACCTGCCACACCCGCTCATTCATACATGCTCAAGTATCCCAGGAATTGCATCACTGAAATGTATTCAATATCTCAGATGGATCATTATTGTACCTCCCATTTTTTTGTTTTTTGCTTCGCTCTGCAGAGCATATTCTGAATTCCACTCACTGCTTCTGCTGCTCCACTTCCTCTGTCTTTTCCAGTGTCTAATCTTTGTGTAGTAATGCACCAGCACTTGACTGACAGATCGGTGAGATGTACTAGCATTCAAACTGGTTTCTAACTTATTGCAAAATAAATATTTGCAAACAATACCAAAATGCACATTTACACGAGTTTCACATTGCACATGTTGCAAGCCTTAAAGATTACACATATATATACATATATATATATCATGCAATTGATTTTTTTTAAAGGCTCTCCTCCTCATCTGACATCCCACTTGTTACACTCTTTTACACCTTGTCTCACAGTTAAGTACCCAATAAGTATTTTGTAATGCTGTCTTAGTAATATTAGTATTTATTAGTAATTACACCCTAATTTGACAGCAGTTATTGAAAGTCGTACCCCAGTATTGCCCATCGGGCCAAGTTGTGCCTAAAAGAGGATCTTTGCCTGGATGAAGGGGTGCAGGATGGTGCACCATGGGGATGATGTTGTGCCATGAAGATGAGGTCAGAAAGAAATGGATCCATCCATTAGGGGTTATAATGAGAGGGAGCAGCTGCCTGCCTCTGGGTTCGACAGCACACAGATGTGAGGGAGTCTCGCCGGGGGGGGGTGCAGGAGTCCCACTACCATGACCTCATTCTCAGAGGCAGAACCCTCCACTGCTCAACCATGCCTTCAACTCACCTGAATCCACTCCAGCAGAACATTCTGTGCCGTTCTGCACCACCGTTGCTTTGTTAAACTCCGAGCGACCTGTGGGGGCATGGTGTGCCAAACACTGAGCTCAGCACCAGTACCGCCATAGCTGCAAAATCAAATATTCACAAGCGTGGTTGAATTTGTACAGCTTCAGCAGTGTTAAATGAAGCGCACAGTACATTAAATCTTCCATATATTTTCCTTTGATGCAAAGAGGTCACCAGCAGTGTGACTCACTCCAAATTCTTGATCTGCAAACTGTCTGGAATCAGAGCGTTTAGTGAGGAAAGCAGCAGAAGGGCTAATGTTTCCTTGGCAGAAGATACAGAGGCAGCGGGAAAGAAAGCAACTGTGAGAAACACAGACTAATTAAAGGGTCTTAGAGCAGCTACTGAAGCAGGTGGGTTTGGTGTCACTGTCAACCAGAACTCTTGGACTTTGGTGCTATGCTAGTTCTAGTATTAGAGCAGTTGCTCATAATTCAGAAGGTTGATCAATGGATTTGTTGGTTGCGGCACAGGATCATCATTAGCTTATATTTCCTGAGAAAATGAAAATAATGCTAATGTGTACTCTATGTGCAGGTGTGGAAGACAGAAGGTGTGATCTGTATAATTTAACTTTTTGACATCTAGCTTATCATTGAGATCCAATATAACATGGCCAATATCTTGTGACAGAGAGTGAACTGTGCTTTTTTAGGAATTCCTTTTTTTTTTTTTTTTAAGAATTTCTCTCTGTTTTAGTTGTGAGATGATACAGTAATGGTTTGGATCCCAAGCAGAGTGTGATGTCACACTCCTTCTCTGAGTGTGTGTGCTGTAATATGAGCTCCTCTAGTATTTGTTTTGGTAGGCAGGCCGACCGAATGTTTATGTGCACATTCAGTGCATGTTGGCCTTCTAAGAAAAGTATATTAAAATCTGTTTCTAAGTAACTTGATTACTATCGTTTGACAATAAACACTACTTGACATATTGTACTGAATGCTTTAAATATTAAATTCAGAGATTTTTGAAGGGAAATAAAAGCAAGATGTGATTTCTGCTACTTCTTGTAGAATTTCCCATAATACAACATTTAGTATATACTAAAGGAAGACAGAGATCCACATTGATATTGTCAAGTTTTATTTGGTTGCTATTTTTGAAATTGTAAAATTGCACATGATCGTTTCATGCAATGAAAAAGACACTTGTATGTTATTACATGTGTTGGATAGTAGTTGCTCAGTAACATTACCATTCAAGAAAGACAAGCTGAGCTAAAAGATACCAGAAAGCACTGTTTTGTCATTGAATACTTTGGTGTTTACCCTAAGCCTTGTGTGGGATTGACATGTCCAACCCCACCTCCTCCAGGGAGTTTTTTCACTCTGGCATGTGCAATGAGGAAACTTAAGCCTCAGCCGATATCTCCCAAACAGGAATTTTCACTTCTCTTCTTTATAATCCCGTAACCCCTGTTGCTTTTAAATCTGTGTGTGTGTGTGTGTGTGTGTGTGTGTCTGTGTCTGTGTCTGTGTGTGTGTGTGTGTGTCTGTGTGTGTGTGTGTGTGTGTCTGTGTGTGTGTGAGAGAGAGAGAGAGAGAGACAGGTCTAAATCTTCTCCAAACAGCAAATCTGTGTGGCCTACTGCTCCGCTTAAGCACACAATAAAAGAAAAGCATGTAGCCATCCAATCAGCACGGAGCTGAGCAATGACTAGACATTCTGCTTGGTGAGTCACAAAAAGATGCTGGAATTTTTATTTGCCAAGTGGCTCCAGAGGAATGGTCATGCAGATGCTGTGTTTAATTCAGAGATGTTAATATCATCATTCATTCAATCGATGTCATCTGTGCTAACGAAGTGGGAATGCTTGTATAAACCACTGGTAAAAATGTCCAGTTTTCCTTTCGCTATAAGTTATTATTGTTTATTTAATGTAAAAAAAAAAAAAAAAGAGAGAATTTCCATCAGGTAAAAGGAAAGGCATTCAACTGGAAACAAAACAGGATTTTACTTATTTATCTGGAACCCCATAAGTCATGCTTGGTATGTACTTCATCTTTGCCATACAGGTTTATTTGCAGAGTCTGTGTAGTTACATTCGGCCTGTAATCACATAAAAGTTATATTTGCTGCAGACGGCCATTTATCTTGGGGTCAGAGACCTTGAAAAGACAACTGTGATTTGGCAGCAGCGTGAGTAAATCCATCCCTCACATCTGCCTGGGCTGGCAAGAGCTTAGGGTACAGTTCAAATGTAAAAGTGCCCACGCACACACGCACGCACGCATGCACGCACACACACCCACCCACACACACACACACACACACACACACACACACACTCAGTGCTAAGCTAAAACATACCCAGAGGGAGCCAGAAGAAAACTCAGTTGGGCACAAAATAACACAAAGCCAAGTTGTTGCTGATGATAGATTTATTTCTTTTAAAGGCGCCATTAACAACACACTTACAGTGTCAAGAAATAAGGAACACACACATACACACACTCTCTCACACACAGTTATTATTACAGTCTAGCAATGTGCAATTTAAATCAAATCACTATAGTGGGCTTTAAAGACATGTCCTGAATTTGCTGCAGGAAGTCAAAATTACACAGCAGGTTGAGAAAACAGGTGAGCGGCTGTTTCTTCAACACCCTCAGCCGAGTGTCATCATGGAAGCCCTCACTCTCCCAGCAGATGGTCCGATCCCTGCTCCCTCCTGCAGAGTAGCCTCCCTGAATATAAATACATACTTGCATTATCACAAAATGAAGTTGCCATGTTGTTTTGAAGACGGCACATAATCTCAGAAGTCTCCTGAATCCGCTTAAATGTCCCATTATTTGTAAAGACCTGGTGGAAAAGAGCATGAGCTCCAGCAGCAAACCAGAACCTTTTCCACTCAGATTTTGTTCTGTATTAACAACCTAACCCACTTTAACCCAGTTAATGTTTCAAGAAAGCTGAGGAAGGCCCACTGCAGTGGAATGCCAGTATGCCACTACAAGAATCTCACCCTGCAATCTCTTTCAACATGCTGTTGAACTTCCATCCAAGGGAACGCAAAAATCTAATGGCGCTACATGCGATTGTCTGCAGAGGAACAAGTCTGCATTTGAACACAGACAAGGTTGTCCTTTCAGGCTTCAGTTTCAACAAAATGCAGAATGAGCTCCTGTTGGTTTTCTGGATACTAGCAGCCTTTCGCTGAGGGACCGATTCATTAAGACCCCCGGATCATCAAAGACAAATGTTATTTATGAAAGCTGCGATATGCCTGAAGACAGCACAATTCCACACATGTTTATCAGTGCCGCAAAACACAGCAGACCGGGAATATGTAAAGGCAGCACTGGTGAAAATATGACTTTGTGTAGCGCTCTCTCTCCTGTAGATAATTGCCGTTTTGTCTTGACGATATGTGCTGTTATTTATTTGCACAGGAACTGAGACGGTTTCCCTCAGGGCATGACCTTATTTTTTGCCTGGAAGTCTTCCTGGTGTAACAGAAACATTGATGTTATTCTCAGGTCACTCGAGAATTGTAAAACAAAACAATAAAACAATAAAAAATGTAAAATTGCACCCTCAGACAAAAAAAACACATTGAATCTGTGGCAAGACTTGGAGAACAGTTAGCCTCATGCAGATTGTCCTGCAGTGTATGGCAACTATTCAAAATGGAGCTAAGCAGACAACAGTTGTTATTGTTGGCTTGAAGTTTGGATTATGAGCTCAGGCTCCCTGACAGTAGAACTCTGAAAAGAAGTTCTGGTCAAACCGGTAGTTACTGGGGGAAGACTTTGTGGCTTTTAGCATGAGTGACTCATCAGATCTGTTCTTATGCATTGAGTTCCCTCTTGTACAACTAACCTTGAACTATGAACTGTGAGCAAATTAATTTATTGAGTTTTTTTTTAATGTATGTATATAGAATCTATCTCAGGGGTAGCCATGCAGTTCTCTTCTTTTAGAAGAATGTTTTTAACTTTTAATTTGGCTTGAATGCCTTATAATGGTTGAGGATGACCACCAGGAGGCTAGGAGGATGATTTGGCCTTGTGTTTGGCTCTCCATATTCCTCTGTAACATCATAAATGATGAAGGCAATGAAAATCTATGGAGTCTGTGTCTCTAAGGTTAGCTCAGCGGTGCTGCTGTGAATCCTAATTGAAATAGTTCCTGATATCAAAACACTGCTGGTGATGCCCTGAACATGAAACAATGTTGATGCAGAGGGCCTATGGAAACCTGGTCTGAGTTTAACATGCCAGAGTTTGTGCTGTGTGTTTCCCAAACAACACATAAATCACACACGGCTCTCGTTGGGCAATATTAATTAATGCAAACCACGGAGCTGTTTAGTTTTCCTGCAGGATTTATCATCATCACAGCTGTTGTGGTTGACGGCTTCAGCTGAACAATCACTCATGCACCTTTACCGCACCTCTTTTAACGTCTCGGTGGAACAATTTCTCAGCGAGCTGAGTCATATCATTTAACAGGCAAATTTGTACCTCCTATGAAGGACTTCCCTGAATTTGCAAATCTCTTTCAGAACATGTTGTTTCACATTTAATCCGATCTTGATGAATGTATGATGCCGATCATTTGTTGAGCAGCGAAGGAGGGTGAGAACGGGAGACGTTCCACTGTAAATACGTAACCCAGCCTCCTATTTTTCACGTTAGTTGGGTTATAGACTGACGGAGACCACCTGGAACGGAGATTCCTAATGAGAGGAGAGGTTTCAGCTCACGTGTAATGTGCTGGGACATCAAAGTGGAAATAATTCATATTTACAGAGTTAGGTGAGAACTTCCACATGGCCTAAAGGCTCCCTGCTGTGAAGTTACCTTTTCCCAACTGTTGTACACATAAAGACACACACACCCACACACCCACGTGTTCAAATGGTGATTTTATACACAGCATCACACTAAATACTAGCTCTGAATCTATCACAACTGTTGATGCTTGCACACTAATCTTCTGCAATATGCAAGATTCACAGTTGCAGAGGCACAGATTCAGGTTAGGAATGGTTGTTTTCATGGTGGTTTATAAAAAGGACAGCGTTCACTGGTTTAATATGAGATGTTCAAATAATGTCACAACCCACAGTGAGACTAAGAGATTGCATCATCTCGACCGACTTTAGAAATCTAAATTGCAGCGAGTTGTTTTTTGTTCCTAAATGTTGTGGTTGTGCCGTTCCATTAATGCCACTGCTGCATTTCCTGGTTTGGGATTTTTCCTGAAGTCTTGTGCACTTTTGGAGACAATGTTGCACTTTTCTTCAATTTTGGATGATGTTCAGAAGGAAATGGTCAAATTAGAGAAATTGTGTTTCTTCTCAGTGCTAAGGTTCTGCTTGTTGATATGAATTGCTCCTCCAAAGTTTTGAGCTATCCTTCTGTTAGTTTTCACAATCTTTCACTTTAATGTGTTTAAAATCAGCCTTTTTATTTTCAAGTGATTAGATTCAGGTTTCCTCGGGAACGTAGGACTGTTGGGAATACCTGGAATCGTCCCAGAGCTGAGGTGTCAGCAGAGCTATATTTGAGAGTGTTTTATGACTGCACTTTATTTCCATCACAGCTAAGAATGTAGCTTCAAAAAGTGTTCTTTCTTTCCTCAGCCATGTAGTAGGAATCATACTTCATCAAACAGACAAGTGAAAACAGAGAGACATGTATGCTCCTTCACCATGCCTGAAGCTTTTACTTTGACCTTCTCCCCCTCCATCTCTTTCACCCTCTCACTCTCTTTCTCTTGTCTACCCCAGGGCGGGATAAGAGAGGTGTGCGGGGGGGGGGTTCCTTCAGGTTCCTCCTGGCATCACCCATACCTAAGCTCAAAAAGGATGATGGGTAGCCTCGACTTTGTCGAGACAGCGCAGGGGTGAGGAGAAATGAGGTAAATATCAATGGCGGTGGTCTCACATAGCCCATTAGTCAATGTCTGCATGCTGGCTGTCTGAAGCAGCCCCAGGGTTTGCACTACCACCACCACCACTGTCCTCCCAGAGAATCATACCCAGGCAGAAATAAAGCAACCTGAGCCACGCATAAATCATTAGGAACATTTGTTACCTCGGGTAATTGTGCTTCATTCATCTTTGACCCCCCCCATTTGTCAGCTCCCACAGGCTGCTGGGTGTCAACTGTACAGATCTGGGCTGTTAGCCTGGGCGTGCCTCTCCAGAACCACAGGAAGCATTGATGGAGTACTACCAATACTGTGCAGCTATGTGACTTCTCAGCCCTTATCTGCAAATCAAACTGTGACACAAACATGTGCAGCATAAAAATATTTAGCAGTGGGTCACCTCAGAATCAGTCTCCTAACAAAGCCTTTGGCTTTGCAAAGCCAAAGACTCCCCATTCTTCAAGGTCTTCCCATTCTCCATAATCATTAGGTAAGGACAAAGGAAAGGCGAGTTGACTGTGAAAAGCCAACTGATCTGATTGTTTCCAGCTGCTGTAACAGCATCATCTGTTTTGACATGCCATTGTTCCTTCTGTGTTTTAGTCCCATTTCTGTTTTTAAGAGAATGTCTGGTGTGAACTATCAGGTGTTAAATATTTGATTCCCACATACTAAAAAGTGAAGGCATCAGGTGGATGTTTTAGTTTATTCCAGTAAGTGAAAGAGAATAGAATTTCTACACCTGACAATGCTGATCTTGATTTACTTCTATTTTCTCTTACATTGGCTGTGAAACCCTGTCTCTCACACCTAGTTTGTGGTAAACGTGTAAACTGGTGCTCAAACACAGCTGAATGAGCCCACACTAGAAGTGTTCTGTGATCAGCTCCCTAGGAAGACATGCGTCACCATTTGTAACACCAATTGTAATTTCACTGCCTCAAAAGCTGTTTGCATCTGTTTGCACTGCCCACCTCTCTTTGCCTTGGAGACACACGCATCTTTATTTACTTGTGTACATACACAGTAGTCAACAAGGAGCATCAAGACTTGATGAAGAGGTCAGGTACCCTTTCATAGAGGGCCTGTGCTGCTGCAGAATAGGACCATGGACAGCACTACACTCTTCCACTCTGGCATTTGGAAAGAGAGTTAGGAAGGTGAAGATTATATATTTTAGATTACTGACATCAATGATTCTTTTTTTTTATAACTGGAAGGTTGTATGGCAGAACAGAGGAGAAGAAGGGCAAATAAAGAGGGCAGAGCAACACTGAAGGGTATGTTTGGCTCTTTTGAAGATCAGGCCCATGAACGTCTGGGTGGCTGGTGCTGACAGGTGAGGATGTCTTTTATCAACAGGTGTTCGGAAGCCAGCGGAGAGATGAGGACAGATAACGCAAGCAGGCATCACAATCAACCCTGCAGAGCGATCACAGTGGAGGTGAACGGGTAGCAGTCACATTCTCCGACTGCAAACACCCTTTCACCACTTCCAGTCTCACCTGCCACACACACACTCACACACACACACACACACACACACCACCCCAGTTCACACAACACATGCTTATCGCTGTCAGAATCTGATGAAAGCAGATGCTGTGAGGTGGATCTAAATGCCGCCAGCTCTGGTTTAATTAGCACAAGTCATGCAACATGCTGTTGGCTTGCCTCACATGCACATTTGGTCTGAAAAACAAACGTGCGATGGAAATCAAACAGTCTTGCTGAAGCTAACACAGCCCCAGTATAAGCAATCTCAATGATTGGAATGTGCTTATTAAATTGCATGATACAAATCCAGAAATCCTAGCATTTTCATGCACACCCCATTAAGATTTAAGGTAATAGTTGAATGTGTGAGCAGATAATCCAGGACTAAGCTTCCTTTTTGCTTGCCAGATGGGCACCTTCAGTGTCAGAGATGTCCAAGATGACCCTTGTTTAGACCCCCGTATCATCCCTGGGGAAACTGGGTTATCTCATAGTGAACAGGTAGTGGGGGTGGGCTCTTGGGTGTCCTGCTTTTAAACTTGGAAGAGGAAACTAATCCAGGGTCAAAGAGGGCCACGGTGATGAGTGAACCTTCACATGGGGCGCAGAATATTCTAAATGTCTTCCCCTCACTCCAACTCCTCCTCCTTCATTAAAAAACTGCACCTGGGTCCCAGACTGATCCTTTGGGAACCCCCTCATAGCCCCTTCCTCACCACACTCTTAACCCTCCTTCCTCTTTTTCCTTCAATGCTATGGTCAGGCCCTGAGCCACAGCACAACTGAGCATGTGTGAACAATAATTTGATTCCACAGTGGGGGAAAATAGTTTTAATTACACACAAAGTACAACTTTTGGGTCGTCTGAACGACAAATGACTACTCTATCAGTCGAAAAGGACTTTCATCAAATGCCTGCAGTGGCTTTGCGCCGCTCAGCGATGCTCTGAATGTGTCAGCACCTCTCCTGCTACAGCCCAATTTCCAAGGCCAGAAACCATCTGACACCGAGCTCAGTCCAGTTAGAGATTCCTGTGCCCCAAAAACGACTCTGGTGGGACTCGAACCCACAACCTTTGAATCACTCATCATGTGCTAGACTAGAAGTCCAATGCGCTATCCATTGCGCCACAGAGCCTGTGGTACTCATAGCAACTGTGGGTGGACAGAGTGACCACAGAGTTTGACAGTGTGTAGTAGTTACACAGTAGTACTAGTTTCACTGAAACTCATTTATGCTTATTTAATGGCTTGTGTGAGTTAAACTATCCTTTCAGTCACAATGAACACCAAAAATAGCTCAGATTATCTTCCATGTACCATAAACTTGGCCAGTCGTGTGTGTGTGTGTGTGTGTGTGTGTGTGTGTGTGTGTGTGTGTGTGTGTGTGTGTGTGTGTGTTTCGTCATAGCTGAAATGAGAAAACACACACACAGGATTCCTGATTGTATAGCCATGGAGTGATAAGATAAGTTGATTAATCACAAAGGACTATCTAACAAAGTGTACACAATCACTTTCACTCGAACACTCAGAATAAGTGTAAAAACATCTCAGCTTTAACATGAATCTGAAGATTCTGAGCCATCTACAAAGATATGCAAGACCTCTGTTCTAATCCAAGACTGTGTATACACTTGTGCTGATCTTATATCACCGTTTGTGATTAAATATGTGTAACTGCTCTCTCCATTTATTTCCTGATATTGATGGAACAAAGCAGCCTCAAAGTCTGGTGTTCAGAAGCAGGATTGTGTTGGCAGTGTGGTGACATGCTCTCATTCACATGATTGTACTATGCCTGCCCCTAGCATAACCATTTCAATTGGATACCTAATCCCTGGCCTTGTATGGGCTACAAGCCACAATGTCCTTACATTGCTAGTGACATGCATATTCCGGTCCTCACCATGTACGTAAGCAGCACGTACCAGTACACGCCTGTACACACACGGATGGACACACGCACACACACTCACACACAGGTATGGGTCTGCACCCAAAGCACAAGAGTCACACTACAGTTTATCTCTCAAACATAAATAGGCTCCGATTTCAGGCTCCTAAATATATATGGAAGTTTAGATCAGGCTGTATGTCACTGCTGTTTACAGCCAAATGATTAATGAGGCTTTTTGGCAAGAGGAGACAGACAGCTCACACGGTGTCAATGAGTTTCTGAGAGACGCTGAGAGGTCAGGCTACTGTTGCTCTACAATAATCACCAGCAAATTCATTAACAAAAATTACTTCCAAAAACGAAAAAATTTAAATAAAGTGCAGACATTTCACCTCTGTTATGACACATGAGAACATTAGTGAAATCGTCCACTTGTAAGTTTATTGTCTTATGGTTTGCTGGATGTGGAAACTCATCACAATGCTTGTGAAAATGCCAGGCATAACTGCATGGGAGTAGGATAAACATAGTTTGCATGCTGTCAAATAAAGCAACTGTACCAGACTGGAAGATCGATGTCCCTCCATTCTGTCACTGTGTGACAGTCTTTTTGTAGATGGATTTCACATGGAACAACTAGTCAAACTGGTATGGTTCCATTTTATTTAGACTAAGTGCATGTATCCATGCATGCGCACAACGAGTTTCTCCCCCTCCACACAGAGCGGCGGCACACGAGCACACATCACCAAGCCCTGACTGTGTATTCTCAAAACACATGGTGTATGGTGGTGTATTGTCAGTACAGATAGAAAGCATGATAAGACCTCTGGTGCAGGAAGAATGGAAGAACTCCACTCAGATATGAGGGCATGTGGTTTTTCACGTGTGGGGTGGGTGACGTATGTGGCCTGAGGCTTTTGAAATGCAGCACATTCGTATGAAACAAAAACAGAGTTAGAAAGGTGTAATAAATAGTCTGTGCAATGGAAAGCCTATGCTTTTCTTCTTTTTTCACTATGTTTCATATTTTGCCAACAAAATAGTATACTATATATATAGTAGTCAGTAAAAGCCAAGTCCCAGTTAAAAATCATAGATTTCATTATTGTGATTAGATGTCAGCGTTAAATATTATATGGAACCTTTTCTGGAGCAGAGTTCAGCTATGAGGGATCAAAGTCAGATTCCAGATTAAGCACCACTGAGTACAGAAATGGGACCAGGGACAATCAAAATGATGCCATTACCACATGTCCAGATTATAGTCCATGTTAATGTTGTATGTGATTAAATCAGCAATTGGAGTGATATGAAAAGAAACAAAAATAACCTGTTGCTCCACTTAATGTGACTGAGTCCAAGAAAAGATAAGAGGCTTTTCATGTCACAGAAGCACCACAAGCTTGAAGTAGTGTCGCATCGCTCAGCATGTGCTCATCTTGGCATCTTGGTTCTGATGTAAAGTCTGGCCAGACACTGTCCCTGCCAGCTATTTGGCTTTCTATTCCCACGATAATATGTGGGGAAAACTGGATTTTATCAGGCACATTTTTGGATTGTGATTATCATGATTAATCCAGACCTACCCTGTGATTATTCTGATTTTAAAATGACAACTAATGTGATGATGGGGAATGACTTCACATCTGATGGGGCATGTGACTCTGGTATTGATCTTATCAATCACATTGCATACATAAAATAATGTCTATAGAAGATATGATTAGTACTGCATGAATAAAATCTAAAAATGTTGATGGAGGACATCCACCTTTGACTTTAAGCCCCCAAGATAACATGCCCCACTCTATTAATGCTTAAAATATTAATGTTAGCCGAGGGTCAACCTGGCACATGTGCCTGACTGCAGTTACTAACCACATATAACAAACAGGGAAGAGGTGTCGAGTGAGAGGAGAGGAGGAGAGACCACCAATTCATTCCAGATATGTCCACCATCAAACGCTGGGCTGGAGGTGGCCCTGGCTCAAGCACCAGGCGACCACCCCAAAGTCACCCTGCAGTCCCACTGAAGACAAATGGCTCAGCGGCATCACAGAAAAACGGATCTGATTACATTGATGCACAGAATAACTGGATCTTTCCCTGCCCAGTGTTTGGAGTTGTTAAGTTGCACATTGCCTACTTTCAAATATGTGAGGAATTTCAACAAAGAGGGGAAGAACAAAAAAAAGGAATGAAATCAATCTAAAATGATTTGTGTGCTTTGGCAGAGCTAGAAGAGCATTTTTTTGTGTGTGTATGAGACGGAAAAGGAGGTCTAAGGGTGGGAGTGTGGTGTTTATTAGTTTCTGCCAAGCCGGTCAGAGAAGCAAACACAAGCAGAGTGAAACCTGATCGACTGGCACGGGGCCGGGACCAGCGGCGACGCAGGACAGCGTCAGGGGAGAAACACTGACAAACACACATAATTAAACAAAACAGGACTCCAAAAAATATCAGGACACATTAAATATGTGAATTAATTTTGCTCAAACTGGAAAAATTTCTCAGCAAAGTCTGATGGAAGTTGCATCTGCTGGGGTGAAGGGAGGTTTTCTGATTGAAGTTGGCTAATTCTATCCTGCTTGATCCCATCCCACTTCACTTCTATCAGACACACACTAGCCCAGCAGGAAAATCCCTCTGTGGCCAGGCATTTCTTTTTAACTTGATATGCTTGTGAATCACCCCCAGTGCTGCAGCACTGCTGCACTAATGAACACGGGCCCACAGACAGAGCTGTCCGTGCCCCGCCATTCTTCCATCATGCTGGAAAACAGGATCCAGCTGGCCGCCACCCTGTCATTACAGAAAAAACACCCTGCTCGACCCGTCTCGTCCCCCTGACCACATCTCATGCTCAACGCTTATGCCTCCTGCTGCCAATCCTAGTCAGGATTTAACCTCCTGTAACCTGCCTTCATCTTGCCCCCACCCCAGCTGGACCAGTGACCTGCATCACATGTTGCTCATTTTCGGTTTGACCGAGTGCACCTCAAATACTGTTGTGAATCAGCTCTCATGATCATGAAAATGCCTGTCCTGCTCAACGATGCCTTCAACGCACATTGCTGATGGTTGTCTTTTGCTTATGAAATTCTGACTACTTATCATTGAACGCTGATAAATGTGCAGCGACAGTCTTGGATCTGTATCTGAGCCAGACAGATGTATAAATCTGAACGTGTTGTTGACAGCGTGCATACAAGAGGAAGGGGTGGCATGAGAGTCCAATCTGATAAACTCATCAAAGTGACGCGCTTGTGCCGAGTGTGAGTCTTGCTGGTGGATGGCATGGATGAAATGGTGCATGGACAGAGACAAAGACACACACACACACATGCCCAGCTGATACCTGCATCAGGGTAGTGTTAAGCCATTCCTAATACGCTGAGTGAAAAGTAAACATGGTCCTGTGGCATCAGGGCTTCCCGCTTACTGACAACCCATCTGACTCAAAACAAAGCAGAAACCTTCCAGGAGTTCAGGGTGAGGCTGGAAGGATGAACACTGGCTGAGCAGAACCACCTAAGAGGTAGGCACTCTGTAGACACAAAGAGTCGAGGGAAGATAATGGCTCTGTTGTCTTGATGTCAACAGCAATTACAGAATGAATGCATCTCAGAAAAGCGTGTCAGATGTAGTGTGTGTGGACACAACTGCAACACCTGCAAAAAAAAAGAAGCAGAGCATGGAGTTGTGTGGAACTTCCCGCTCACCTGAGCGGCACCTTAACTTCTGTCTTTGTATCCTCTCACACTGATGGGATGACTCAACTACAGCAACTGTTTAGAAATGCTGCTCTAGGATCACTTTTTTCGGGTCTTTTGTGAGGTTTTATTGTTTTTCCCTGTTTGTTGAACAAGGGAGAGAGAAACTGGCATCTAACAGACTTCCCTACTGCCTTTCGTGTAGACACAATAAAGGAACCATCAGATGGTTCACTGGGGGATCAAACGTCTCCTCTGCCCACCCGTCAAGCTGCTGTCTCTCGTGGAGTCTCAAGAGTTTCACAAAACCATGTTAACCAATCCCCAGAACTGAGGATCCTGTGGTTTTTCACCCTGGAGTACAAGGACTTTGCTGCTTTTGTTGTGGCCGTGCAGATTCAACACAACCATGGCGGGACCATGTGAAAAGTATTTGTACCAATAAAATGAGGACAATTGATATTAATGATGCAGCGAGTAGTACAGACCGCAGGAAGTGTGTGTTTGAGCCAGTGTGTGTGTTTGAGCGAGGGACTGTGCTTGGTCTGGGTCACTCACACTTGTTTCCCAGTAGGATGGATCTGATGGAGGCCACAGGGCAAGGAGCAGACAGATTCATCAGAGTCGTCATCTCAGGGTGTCCGGTATCCCAGACTGCACTGCTGCAGCTGCCAGGCCGGCTTGGCAGCCGTGATGGGCTCCAGGTGGACTAAAAGGCAGCATCAGAAATACAGAACCTTTGGTTCAGTTCTGTTCTGGACAACCGCCATCCCATCATCTGTCTGCTCCAAGCTGTTGTATGCGCCATCTATTTGGGTTATCATGCACACTTTTAATAATTTATAGAAGAGTTGTCTTCAATATATTTAATCCTGAAGCTTGTTAAAACTGAATTAAGATCCATTACTCAGGGCTGTTGTTATTTGTAATATGCTTTATTAATTTAAGAGTGTACAGTGTGTTTTACAAGTGCCTGAGGAAATATGAGCGTGATATAATTTATGGCTGCTGTTAAGATGGATTTTAAGAGAACCAAAGGTGTTGGAGTATTCAGCTTCAGAAAAGTGGGGAGAAGTTTATAATAATGATGTCATTGGTTTATTCTAAAATATGTGCTTCATCATATTGATTATTAGCAGTGAAAATATCCAGGCGAGGCTAATGTTTTAAACAGAATGGACCCAGCTGCTTTGGAACTTCACCAGAGGAGCCTTGACTTGACCCCTGGGAACCTGTGACTGAAAACACATTGGTCATTTTCGTCCATTTGTATCCACTGTGCTCCCCAATGTTTTCACACACAAGCAATGTGTGCACCAGCCCAAACCAGTGACCAAATCAGGTTACACTGGATTCAAATTATCCTGTTGATCGTTCACTTTCACAATATATCCATAAATACTGAGAAGACATCTGGCTGAATGTGAGAACTTCTTAGATCCTGATCATGATTCCTCTAGCAGGGCTCAGAAAAGTTATTCATCTTTCGTATGTTTCAGCCAAAGATTCCTTGTTAAATCCGGAAATTTGTGACAAGTTTGATTTAGGGCTTCTTGGACTGAAACAGCAGAAGCTTCTTTTTGTAATCAATCAAATCCACCTGAAGGCGGTTATTTTTCTAACTGGACATGCATGGCAATGGTATGAAGGCAAACCTATAAATAAACTACTATTTGTGTCAGAGACAACTTACATACACACAGAGAGGTGCAAGTGTGCCATGTTGCTGCCTATAACATGTGATTCTATTGTGTATTAAGACAACACATGAATGTGGTTCCTTACATTATACAGTTCAAAATTCAGGACGTGAACAACAGGAATTTTTGTCTCCACTTATTCAAACTTTATGAGCCTGTACAGAATGAAATTGTCATTGCAGCACATCTGTTCTATCTGACCCCACTCTGCTAAAATGTGACCTTTTGTCTGGACCCTTCTGGACAGACACAACTTTGACAGCAGTCCAAAGCCTCAGAGAATGCCAAACTATACTAGATGTAGTACAGCACACCAGACACTCTTTGTACTGAGATGATGAAGACTTGGTGCTTCATCCAAAGTCAATAAAAAGTGCAGGCTATCAGCAGGAAATGCATTCCATGCCTGTTATAATAAGATGCAAAGAGAGGATTATCCAATCTACGATCCCAGTAACTGCACAGTGCTACATTTATGAGGCATCTTAGATGCTTTTGCCTCAGAAACTACAGGCTCTGAGAAGCTCTCAAAGCCATCCCATAGATACTCAAGCTACCCACAGATGAAAAAAGAAGCACAATTTCAGAGGTGACTAACATCCAACTAACATCAAACAACTACTTAAGGTGAGAGGAGCAGCGTGTTTAAGAGCACTTGACAGCTCTGCCTCTTTGACACATACCAGGAAGAATAATCTTGCTTAAACCAACAACTGCGACATTTGCAGTGAGGACTATCAAGGATATCCTGAAGATTCGCTTGGAGGGATTAGGAGCCAAGATTTTTTTTTTCATTGTGTAGATTCTATAACATTGAATTATTGTTAAAACCCCAAATAATCCAGGAGTATGCTGAGACTAGCGAGTGTTTTATGTGTTGTACAGGATGCACAGCTTTCCCCTCCCTGAGAAGGTGCTGAAAGATGCTCGGTGTAATACAATCATCGTCCTCATTGTCATCCAGTTCCTCTATATTCCAAACATTGGCAGACACAACTGTAACTAAAATACTGATAGATGCAAGCCTGCTGGCAACAGTGAATGAACACGAGATAAAACTATGAGAAAAGTTTACAACTGTAGATGCATCAAAGAAATGCAATCCAAGAAAATTCAACCAGGATCTGTTACCTGATACAAACATGGCTGCACACACCAATCACTCACACACCCTCTCCCAGGAGCATTTATGAGTCTCCAGTCAAAACTGACATGCATGAGTCCAACCCCAAAATGTTGCTCCCTCATAAATGCCTGTTTATTCACCTTTCCTGATAATCAGAAATAGCCTTTGTCTACCCTGTCCTCTAGTTTCCACCTGCAAGCATCACGGTAATCTCCTATCCAGATTTCCAAACTGACAGTGGTCCAACTTTGGATAAATCTCCAGTGATTCCTGTCGCTCCAGGCCTGAAATTTGAGACTAATGACATACAACAAAGCAATAAATATGTCAGTTAAGGCACACTGTCGGGTTTTTTTTCTGACAAGATAAAATTACTGTTAAACAGGTTCTTTTCACCACCTTCAGACAGACAAAACAGGAATCTGATCAAAAAAGGAAATAGGCATATATCCACGTACAGTCTTGGCATTTGTCACAAAGTCAGCTCGCTGGCAGGCGGCTGCACCGTGGCCAAGAGTCGTGCTCGACGCAGGAAAACATGCACCGACATGTCAACACGATACAAATACGACTGCTGTGTGATTCCAGTGGCAGCTTGTATTTCTCCCCTTAACAGGCTGGATTTGTAGATCTTCAAACAGCCTGTTTTCCCGTATATGTGGGGACCGACACTGCAGGATCCTTGTGAGGCCCAAAATGGACAACCTCAACATTATATTTTAGCCAGATTAGTTTAGGATTAGGGTTTAGCTGCAATAATGTTTGTGTGTGTGTGTGTGTGTGTGTGTGTGTGTGTGTGTGTGTGTATGAAGAGCGAGTTAATGTGGGATCCTGATCTCTCTGGGACTTCACGCAATCCCGACTGTAATGTAAAACCTATGGGACAATGAGAGGCTGTGCAGCACTGAGCCGTAGCTGGAGCAGAAAACCCAGGCAGCATCTTGTCAAACCATGAGGAATTTATTACTAATGTTGGTCAGCTGTAACGACCAGGGGAGGCGCGGGGGGGGCTGGGGTTTTTCCCCAAGTGCATTAAAAGAGAATGAAAAGAAATCATTAATTATCTACATTAGCCCCCTGGATCACTTTCTAAGTCTTGTCAGTCTCTGAGGCCTGCGTACCAGCTCTGACTGCTCTCCTCAGCTAGCGTCTGTGTCCATTTGTGAAGTTTGTGTCACAGCAGCGGAGTAATCCACTGGTCTTTTCATAGATGGAAGACTGGGAAGGACACGTGTACCCTTGGTCTTCACGTTGGCCTCTTTCTTATCAGGACAATGGAATATTGATCCAGAATTGATCCGTTGATTTTATAAATATATACCTGCAATGTTTTTAATTACTTTTAAAGTCAAATAATTCTTCACTGTTGTCAAAGTTGAGTGAGCATAGTGTAAGAGGGCATTAGGAAGCCATCTGAAGGTGTCTTTATTTGCCGTGCTGACAGTGCAAACACAATGATGATAAAACAGATTATGTGTACTCAGACCTTAAACAGCGCCTGTGCTGGTGCAGGCATGTTGCTTCAGGTGAAACGGTGACACACAATCCAGTAAGTTCTCTATAATAGTTTATTAACTTTAAAGGGTTTTAAATGTCAAACCACCAAAAAAGACAGAGCTGGGTTTAAAAGCAAACTACAGAAAGATGTTTATGTTGTAAAGACTAGTTCTTTCAGGCATGCTGAAATTCAGGAATCAGTTCATTCAACATTTGAATAAATGCTTTTTTTTGCCAGAGCTTAAGGAATACACAATCTAATAACAGCTGTGTTGCCCCCTAAATATAATAATAATAATAATAATAATAATAATAATAATAATAATAATAATAATAATAATAATAATAACAATAACAATAATAATAACAATCATAACAATCATAACAATAATAATAAATATATTGTATAATTGCTCTAGACCATTTGCAAATTAAACCTCATACTGAATGCTGGCTGTAATATCAGTGTTTAGACTGGAAGGTTTTTACCTGGAATCAACTGTCTAATGATGTGTCATGGCCCTTTAACTCCCATGTTAGAGTGGCAGTAAATGTGGTTTTATAGGTGCCTGCTAAACTTGTCTGGACATGTTTTACTTCATCTAGGATGGTTTCAGGCTTATATGTTTACAAATGTGTTTCTTACTTTAGTGTGAAGTTCCAGGTAACTGGAGGGCAGTTTATTGTAGTGGAGGTTAGGGTGGAGAAGTGGAAACCAGCTGAGAAAGACATGATTCAAACCATCTTTCGCATCAACCTCTTCATACAAAACAATAGACCCACTCAAGTTTGAGTCTTCAATCTCAGTCGCTCAGCCCTTCTGCTCTGATTTCAAAGTCCCTCATATTTCAATTTTAAACAGGAAATAGACAACTTTTGCTTTAAGTTATTGTTACGAGGAATAATCCGCACAGTTGAGGGAAAAATGACACCAACCACATGTAGATTTATTGCCTGTAGCTTTAGCTTTGCTCCGTCTGTCCAACACCAGCATGGACTTCTCACAGATATTTCTGCTTTTTTTTAACGAGCCAAAGACATTCGGGCACAAGAGTGCAGCCAAAATTATGACAAACATTGTTTGTGGCACCAAAAAGAGCTCCAAACCAAAGGAACTGATTTTATGTTCAGCTTTAGAGGTTGTTTTTACTGCACTATAACAGAGAAAAAAAAACACTTTTGAGTGGATTTTCTGATTAACTAAACCCTGACTTGTCCATAGGTATGAAGAATATTGGAAGGTTAGAATGTGCTTTGAGCTCATGGTGTCAAAGAATAATGACTGCTTATCTGAAGCATCTGTGTCATGCTGCAGCTTCAGACACACGGCTCCACTGCACAAGCAGCCGTGCTACGTGTTTAACATTAAAATTTCTTTAAGCCACAGTTCAAGGATGGGAGAAAAGTTCATAAAAGAAGAAGTGTTCACAGTGACAAATGTAAATAAGTAAACTGCATTTCACCTCCTAAGAACTGAGCTCTTTTTTGATATAAATTCTTAATATATATTTGCTATTTAGGATTATTGGGACCTGATAAATATAAAGACTGAGTATTATACTTTAACAATAATTTGAAATGAGTGGTTTTTGGGGAAATTATGACAATCAATCTAAAATTGTAATAATATAATGATTCAGGGTCCTTGAATGTGGACATTTGGCCCCATACTAAGCAGAATTAGCTGTTATATTATAGGTGACACAAAATCTAATGTCCACAGATGTGGACACCAGGTCTTAGGAGGTTAAGACACAGAAAGGATGTTCAACTGTGAGACTAAACAGTCTTTGTTGAACATTAACTGCAAAAATACTTCAATTTTTCTGTTTGAACTGAGTGCAATCTAAATCCACCAAACCAACAAAGTATGAACTGACATGAGTAGACTTTGTACCATCTTTCCTTGCATATGGTCGACTGCACATTTTGACGTTAACAGTTGTCATTTACTAAGTAATGGAAATGGGAGGTGCAGCAGCAGTGACACCCTCCTGACAAAACGTACAGTTCAGTCTTTACGACTCTGACACAAGACAAATACTTTGCATTAATCACCACTGTGCTTGGGGCCAACACATTCCAGATCAGGCAACAAATCGCCTTTACCTGCAGCATCATCAATCACAGAGCACACATCAGCCTTTCTTCCAACGACAGCAATATCTTTGACTTGACAACCCCAGTCGGCCTGATCAACCTCCCCATTCTAACGCAGCTGTCAGGGCTTACTGCAGCTTTGTTCTGATTAATGACCCCTTCTGTCACTGGAGCTGTCAGTCATCCCACCTCCTGATGTACGTGCGCTGCAGAGCTGTTGGCAGCGTATATGAATGAACGCAACTGTCATGAGCGAGCTGCCAAATATATTAAAACACATACTACTGTGGCAGAGAAGGAGGAGAGTGAGAAAACAAAGAAAACTTTTTTTGGCAGCCCCCGAGCAAAACTATCTTCAGTCTCCAGGAAGGTGGAAGAGGTGCTACCAGTGTCAGATGATCAGAGCTGCTGCAGCCGGGTGACGAGTGAATGCAATTTCCCCTGAGAGAGATTGTATCATAATGATGTCAGTGTCTTTCTCTGCACATAATTTGTTTGAATAAACCTGCAGGAGACCTCATGGGAACTATAGCATGCAGCAGAGCACAGTAATGTGTTTAAACTGGCAGCGCACACATCACTTTTCTTGAGAAAGATTTCAAAGCTCATAAACTAAACATTCCTCCACATGCCTTTCTGTTCTGTCTTGCTGATCATGTCAGATCGCTGCAAATTGGACACATTAGCACGATAAACATCTATCCCCTGTCTGTGGGCTGACAAAGTAGCCACGATGCATAATATCAGCATGAATGCGTGTCCAGGTCTTCTTTTTTGTGTGTCAGGGGGGTGTAAATATATAGGAGCGCTTTTGTGCAGTACAGGGAACCAAACTATCCTAAATCTCAAACTGCGATCTCTGTGTGACTAAAGTTAGCACGTTATCATTAGTCACTATTTGACAGGAAGAGTCATGAATCAAACCTTTGTGGTTATGCTGTTTCAGGCCTGGGTGATGGTCTAACCCTCTGGCGCTGCCACCTCTAAGATGAAGTCAGGCCTTGAAGAACAGTTCGGTACTGGCTCCACAGCCAGCTTTAGTTTATCCATGGTATACTTTAGGTGATTATTTACAGCAAATTAACTTCTTTAGGGCAGCTTATACTTTCCAGGAATCCAAAAGGCATGACCCCCCCTTTTCTAATTTTGTGTAAAATACAAAACTTTAGCTGAAGGTAACAAAGGCCTCAGCAGGGTGATATGGAAAAGAAGCAAAAAACCACCAGTTCTGGAGCAGAAAAGAAAACATAACCTGCATGTCTGCTACATGTCTGCCTCTTGCTCTCCACTTAGCGTGTCTGTCTACTCAGCTGTGGCGTAACATGATCGGTGAATCAGTATCTCCATTACTACACTAATGCTGTAGAGCTCTTTGTGAATCCAACACACCTTTCACTTGAATCAACAAGTGCTCACAAAGGCAATTAGAAGCGCTCAGAGGGAATATGTGTACCTGTGAGGTATATACCCTCATGCTCTTCGAGGATGCCAAGCCATTGTGTGGACATAGGTTTTGTAACGACAGCAGGTAATGCGCAGCCTAATCCTCCTGTCAGTTATCTGCAAAATCCCTCCCAGCTCAAACTACAACTTCCACTGAAAAGAGACCCTCAGATGGCACAATTAACACACTCTTCTGTTAAAGTTCACAATCTGCAGTCTAATCTATCAGTCAATCACACAGTGGCCACGTACTTATGCAGCACATCCCTATTTTCTCTATGTTCCAGAGGGGTTTTGTGAACGAAGGGCAGCCCACTAAGACCCCCAGCAGTGGATCTGCTGGAGGACAAGTCCATGTCCATAGTCCAGGGTGGTCAGATGAACCATTCGTTGTCTCCTCCTTCCTCAGTTTACCCTCCTGAAACATCCTCTGACTACGTGATTCCTGGAGTCATCAGGACATGTCAGGTAATAAAACTGCTTCATGATTTTCCTTTTTTTGTCCATATTTTACAGTTTTAAAAAATACAAGGGCTTTTTTCTCTGTAAATGATCATGTGGTGGTCTGAGACCACCATGAGGTAGCCACAGAGATTTCCTGCTGTTAAAACATGTCTGGGAGCAAACGCACTGTATGTTTCTGTCTGACTGCTAGCATTGCAAAGATGGGAGTGCAGTCATGTTGATCCCAATCTGACCAGCAGCAACGTGGCGCTGCTCTAAGAAGCTTTATGGCCTGCTTCACGGGCAAAAGCTTTTTAAAGATTGACCTTCTTTGTACGTGGGAGCAGCTCTGTAGATCAGCGAGGCAGCCCTGGCTGGTGTTTCATTACGCCGTTTCTTCAACAGACTAACACTTGAAAAGAACTTTCCAGCTGAGCAAGTCTTGCATTAACAAGTCGTACATTTCTGATGAGCTCCATATGCAAAAAAAGAAATGAAGGGGTGGAATAGAGTCTGTGATCAGAGAAATAAAATCATGTATATACTGTCATGGCTCACATCCTCTAGAGCTGAACAAAATGTGGTGTGTTTCAAGGAAAACAAACAGCGTGTCCCGGCACACGGCTCTGTTTGTTTCAGCTGCTTTCATTGGAATCTCCCAAGCAAACACAAACCTTCCAAACTAACATGCAGCTAAAAGCTGCTTTTAGATTATTTCTTTTATGCCAGAGTGCAGGAATACTTCGCCTTATCTTGGAGGAAGTTTTCAACAGGAACCTGTCAGTTGCCCTGATTGTTGGGTGAGCTGTTGTGTTCTTCCCTGCAGCTATATGTTCAAACGTGGGTGGTCACTTTACACTTTTGAATCTTTCCTCCTCACACTCCCACTGTTTTAAGTATTGCAACCCAGCGACTGAGCAGTGGTTTTATCTCAGTTTGACTGGCCCTGTTGTGTCTTTGTCTGGGTTAAGAACTCCCACCCTTTCCTCCCCTGGCTCCGTCTCACTCTCACACACATTGTCCACATGAAATACAAACACGTACATGTCACACTGTATGACTTGCTGGCCGGTCCCGCCCAGAGGTACACAGTTGACAGTCAAGTTCTGGTTCAGTCTGGCTGGTAGGAGCCCACATCAATCTTCCCTTCTTGATGCATGTCATAACTGAAAAAGGAGACAAACTAGACCTCCACATAAACAGTTAGAGGACTCATTTTCTGTAGCTGTTTGCAGACAAGGACACACACATTTGACACTAACAAAAAAGACCCCTTTAAGACCACTTCATCTGCTATATTTTCCACAGCTCTTACTGCACCTATTCTGTGTTAGATCGCATTATTTAATTTCACCACCACAGCACACAGTACACACAGTACAAGTGTGTGCCAGGCCAGTGCTCGAGTCTGGGTCCCAAGAGTTTCGCTCAGTTTAGCTCAGAGACGTTAAAAGAACAGTTTATGCCGCCGGTGTAAGGGGAACCAGGGATAGAGTCATCAGGATTGTAAGGATGACCCTGGGATCAGGGCATGCACCCCCTCGCTGCTCTCCCCTTTTATCAAGCGGACCAGTTGTTGTTTTAGCTCAGGTCCTTCTCAGCAGGACCTGGCACAGAGGACGCTCGGCAGCCTGAGAGGATTTACTGAGAGGAGGAGGAGTCTATTCGGCCTCAGCTGCAGCAACTACGTCCAACAGTGCATCTAAGAAGTTAAGAGTAAATAAAACAAAGTGTTTCAAACCTGCAGGAGCAGGTAGGAAGCAATGTTTCAAACCAGCGGAGTGTGGAGTCACTAAAGTTTGCCACATTAGTTGCATTTAGCATTTAACTTTCAAGTGCACAGCTCTGCATTACAGGTGAGAAGATAATGACATGCTTTATTAAAAGGGTGAACGGGGCCCCTCCTCACCATGGGTGGTCTTGTAGAGAAGAGCCCCACAGGCAATTAGCATGCAAGGCAGACTGAACATCTCTGGTTTATGCATTACATGCAGCTGGGCTCAAGACATCACTCAAGGGGATCTTCATGTTTCTAAGCTGCAGTTACAGTTTGCTGGATGGAAGCATGCCTGGTGGTGGAAAATCACACAACACAATCATCAGACAGAAACCAATTAGGAAGTTGCATGTGTTGGACCGACTCTTTGATATTTCTTTATTTTTTTATTATGTGGACTGTAGTTTAACTTGTGTTGACATATAGCACTTCTCCCATCTATTAAACATGGTTGAGGGACTTCCCAGACTTACAGGCTACACTACAGCCATGACAGTTGGCCTCAGAGTGACCACATTGACCAGACTTCCTAAAGTTATTTGTTAAATAATAAGGGGAAAAACACAAATGGAGATGGAAATGATCTCTTGTGACCACAGATGTAATTTGTTAGTGGTCCTTGAAGCAGCACCATAAATGATGAAAGTTGAAAAATACATTTCTGTTCCCTTAATGTGTCTGCATAGCTGTTGGATTTCAGGATGGTGTGGCCAGCCTGCTCTTTCATGTCCTCCAATCTTATTTTTCTTGAACTTCATTCTCAGATACTACAAAGATTACATCACATGTAGTCCCTGCTGTCCCATTGAGTAGAAATCCTGATCAGTGATCACCAACAACATGAGCTGCTGTGTTACAGTGGGGGTGCAGCTGTATGCATGCCAGTGTGTTTGCTCAACAGATAACCGTCATCTGTACACAACAACACACTTGTGTGGAAATACTAAATAAAGGTCTTATCTCAGCCTGCTCTTATCTAACACCCATGCCTTTCCACTACATTTGAAATGTGATAAATGTGTCAGATAATCTGAAGCTCATAGATTTCACTGAAGGCTGCAGTTTCAAAGGTCCAGACAAAGAGAACCCTGGCATTAGGATGAATAACAAACACAAAATGAGAGGAACTGAAGAGCCAGAGTAGTGTAGTATCAGAGAAAAATGGCCTCCGTGACTGTGGGTGAAAGCTTAAATCTGAGGTAGAAGCTTTGTGTTTTTGGGCCTCCTGCTGGGAGACACCACATCATTCATCTTCTCATTACAGGGGCTTAAAGGGAGGAAGAAAAATGGATGGCTGCACATAGTTTTCAGAGGGTCCTCATCTTGGCAAAAAAGTGCCAAAAGGGGAGGGGCTTTGGAAGCACAAACTTATCCTCATTGGTGGAATTCTGCAGCTGCCAGTGACGGCGGCTGATCTCTGGGATTGTGTGTGGTCAGGTGCAGCAGTCAGTCAGAGCTCTGGCAGCCTGTCTCAGACTCCGCTAAAGCCACAAGAGATACCTGCAATTTGTCACCCCTATAAAGTAACATTCTCCATCTGAACTGTCATTTATAGGCAAATGGTTCCTACTGGGAACGACACTGAACACCCAGTCTGTGCGTCTCACAGGGGGCTGAACGCGCCCATCCTCCCTCCGTCCCTCTGAACTCCTGCAGAAGGTTTTTAAAAGTAATCTTCTCTGGCTGTGAAGCTTTTTGAATGCTGGACGGGATATATATGAGCAGGGGAAGCCCAGAGGGCAGTGCATCCATTCTTGGTTTCATGACTGTCTTGGCAGATGGCCAAGGCGTGATTTCTTGCAGCAGGCGTGCCACAGCACACCTCAGACACAGCTTAGCCTCAGACACAGCCGCAGAATTCAGATTTCATTTTTTGTAACTGCTTTCTCTGCACCTAATGGGTCAGGAATTTGTGTAAATTATTGGTGGGTGAGATTGATTCAGTATCAAGACTGATATGCTTCTGTCATAATCTTATTTACTAGTATCAGGTTGTTACAATCAGCATTCAGTTGAGAATGAAGAAAGTTTATTAATGTTAATGGTACAATACCATACTTCAATTTCTACTGAAACTATTTAGAAACGTCATTTCTTTTAATTGTTTCCAGGTGCTCGTTGCAAGAATGTGACGCTGCAGCAACATGTTTTAGAAACAAAAGCCTGCGCTGTTTTTGTCATACCTGTATCTCTCCCTTTTCTATTGTCAGCCTTTGTTCCCTCTTACACAACTGTGTGTCGCTTCACGAGGGTCAGGCCTGTCACAGTCAATGAGCGTGCGCTGCTGTCTTTCAGCTGCCTGCAGACAGAGACATAAACAGGAAATTACTGCATAGAGGGGAAGAAAATAAATTAGTTGCATGAACAACATTTAAAACATCAGCAGCCTCTTCAGCTGCTCCTCAGTCTCTTATTCCTCTATCTCATTTCTTGCACATGTAATCTGAATAAACATAAGTAAACATTTCAGTACCATTATAGAACTAAATGAATTACCAACTGGGGAATTATTGGAATTTAGACCCAAAAGTCAAAGATAGAAACAGTCAAAAAGAAGATAAACGCTGACACAACTTAATATTTAAAGCCCTTCACCCATCAATGAGCTGTTTTGCTGATTATCCCTTCCTCCCACTATTCCCTTCCTTTTCCACCCACCACCACATCTTTTCTTTCATATTTATCATGGGATTAAGCCTTATTACATGTGTTGAAATGAGTAGTGAGACGATGTCAGCAATTCTGTACATGTATTACCAAATATATGCACTTTATTTTACAATTAAAGGCTCATAAACCCATTTCAGATATGATAAAACCAGGAGTACAATGACTGAATAATAGAATTTCAACGTTTGTGTGGACCTGTGTATTACTTTATTCATTAGTAATCTTCTGTTTGACTGATCTCAGCAGGACTTCCTCCTCTGTGTCAACTGACTTACTGTACATGCAACCAACATTTACACAGTAAATGATCTGGATTGCACTTGCTATTTGTCTTTTTGACACATCACAATGCTCTTGTTGTCTCCCAAACTGTCCAAAGCAGTTACTACGCGCCGTTTGCAGTACCACGCTGTGAGACTACAATCGAACCCTTAATGCCAGACAAACAAACTGTGTCATGCTGCAAACTGTCAAACCGAAACACAAGTATGGATGAGTCTGCAAATATAACTACAGAAGGCACCTCTGACAATACAGGAAATGTTCTGTCTGCTCGTTCTCTAATCCCTTTCTGTGCTGGTTGGCCCACATTCAGACAGTACCTGCTTTGTGTGTGTTTTATACCTCTATTACAATTAAAGGATTATACTATTTTTACTGGTTTCAATTAAATTAATATCAAAATCAACAAACCAGTACATATTTGTAATGGCCACGTTTGTCTTCAGCAGTTTGACAGTGTAAGAGCTTTATTGATGGATTTTGAATGATCGACAATTAGGAATAAAAAAATATTGCTAATTGTCAATCATTATCCAAAATTATTTGTAATTTTAGTCTGTGCAGTTTTTGCAATCACGTTAAGGACATAATGATGCTTAGCTGTAGCTCAAAGACTTCTGGTTTTGTTAAGTGTAATTTACTCCCTGTTGCACCATAGCTTGGCTCCGAAGGTGAACAGATTAATGAAAGCCTGCCAATTGTTCTGTAGTTTGTCTTGTATGCTGCAGTCTTGTGTTGGTACCTGCTGAATTCAGGATCTTGGACGGTGGTGTTGACACTGGGAGCAACACGTGAATTAGAGCAATACGGAATCAGTGATCCTTTGTCACTGCTCAGACACATCCTTATGTGCTGTTCTGCTAAGCTCCGTGCCAGAGGCATTTGCACGCACAAACGGCCCTTTGATGAGGAAAGGTTAAGAACATACACAAACACACAAATGAGGGAAGGCGGCTGGTCAGAAGGTGTGTATGCAGGTGCAAACAGAGCTGCTGCTGGATGATTATTGTGCAGATCTGCTGCTTTAAACATGTCTGTGGGACTGAAAACTAATGTTAAATAAAGAGAGATGAGTTATGATTTTTCTGCATGTGAAGTCGTCATGTTCGTGTTTTTCGGGCTTTTTGGTGCGTCTGATGGACCACACATGAACCGGTCTGGATCCAGCATCACAGGCGATTCTGGAAATGAAACTGAAAACATCACAAATGATTTATTCTGTTGACCTCAGTTTAAACACTTGATTCCTCAGGTCCATTAGAAATGTTGATGTTGCACCTGAGTCAACTCACAGACACAAACCCTCGGTGTCTGATGACATAAAAGACACAAAATTGCTCCTTTTTTTAGTTCAGTCAGATGGAAAGGGGGAATGAACAGAAGCAGATATTGATTGGCAGGACCCTCTGCAGCGCTGACTGGCTGGCATGTCCCCTGGTCAACTGGTGTGGGGTTTTCCTGAGCTGCAGCTGAGGGATTCAGGAGAATTTGGGAGTGAGGACTGCCAGTCTGACCAACTCAAGACACATAATGGAGGGTTGAGACGGCCAAATCCGAAATGTCAAGATGCAGTTACAGAGCATGTTTAGAATAAGTGTTTTAAAACAGTAAACTCCAAATAAATAAGAACAAAGTACAGGAGGACAAGAACAGATGAGAATAAAAAAAAAACAAATGGTAACAATAGTAGCCATGATATCTGAAGGGTGAGTTTAATTTAATCATATCCACAGTATGAACAGCCCAGAGAGAGGGGAAAGCACCTCTGCTTGAAGGATTTTTGATCTTAAGGTTGAATGTTTGATAGTTTGATCCCCACATGGACAGGAGGTCAGAGCAGTGGGAGACAGGACAGGGGTTATGAAATGATGGCTCTTTTGCCTTCTGGACCAAGTTAAAGCTGTAGATTTTGGACTACAACCAAAAGCAAGTCGATGGTGATGTGGCACTGGTCATTTCCACCTCACATACTCATCATCTTGCACTCAAACATTCCTGTGGCCTTGACCTGGAAACACCCCGTCTGTGACTGAGTGAAGTGAGTCCATTAATTCCTGAGCCCCTCCCACCCAAACACACCCACCCACACTCAGACACTGCAGCTGTCCAATCTCCCTCCAGGGTCAAAGGGAACATCCTAATGCTCATCCCACTTGAGACAGGCACCTGTTGGCCCCGTCTTAGCATGGCCTTCAGAAAGACAACAGAGAATTCAATAAAGCAGGCTTAGAGCCACGAGGCTGGATGGTGCCTGTGCGCACCGTGCCATCAGTGACCCCAACCCCCCTTCTATACTGTGAAGTAGTTAAGTCAAAGACTAATGGAATTTAACTGTTTATAAAAGCATCAATGGCAAAAACATAAGTGAGATATGAAAACTGCATTGTTTGAACCAGGGGACCTTTTAGTGAATCCTGAGTGCAGCTGCAGGGACCTTCCGTGCTGGGACACTTTACACAAGAGAGAGTGTTTCAGAGAGTATGGGAACAAATTATTTTCATTTTAGCACGTTCTAATGGTAGTCTCGAATTTGTGTAAAGATCAGATCATTAAGAAGGCATATAAACTCACCAATTTAAACTTCAGCTTGTCAATGAGAACTTTCACAGGGTTGAGATCCAGATCCACATCGCTACTATGCTGCCATATGTTTCTTTGGGAGGTTTATACTACATCTATACTACTGTGACAGTGTAAAACACTTACTCCAAAAACCTCTCCCATAAGTTGACTCTGGGAAGGTGCTCCTGATGTCCATAACATCATGAACCCATACCCCACAATAATGCACAAAATGCTCTTCTGCATCATACCAGAGGCTTCAAGAGGAAAACAATTGGTGGTCATACTGGTTGGAGGTTAATCTCTTGTTTTGGATTTCCAGGAGTAACTTTAGAAATGCTTGTTCATGCACAAACTATTCTTCCTTCCTCTCATGTCTTCATCTTCATCCTCTGAAGAAGAGGATACTGTAGTGTGGGAGGTCTGCATACGTGTATATATTGTGTCTGTCATGGAACATGGAATGTTTCCAGGCCCTTTCTAATCCCCACTCCTCCTTCCTCAGTGTTTCCATATCACTTATTCTCGCTGTCACTCATGTTCATGCTCCTGGGTTATAATTAACTGCAGTTGTTAATGGGCTCAAGAAGAATTCAGCCTGTAAGCTGATCCCACAATTAAGGCTTGTTGACTTTGCATAAATGTTGGGGGCCATGCTCCCAGGGGGCGCAGGGCAAAAGAAGGCCGGCTGTGAGGGACTGCCATGCCTTGACGGACCTCCTATGATGCTAGAGGAGGAAGTGGGGTCTAAAACGGGCACAGAGGAACTAATTCCTGTCTTCCTGTGAATCCTTTGGGGTTGGACAGGACATCAGTTTAACCTCTGGAAACTGAGATGAGACCCTTTAGACTGTTCCATTTGTGAGGAAACGATGCAAAAAAATGTGACTTTAGAGGTCAGAAAATAGAGAATATTGAACAGGCTATGAGAACACCACTTAAGTCTAATCCTCCATTATTTTGTATGTTGCTGTTATGGCAACCAATGTAGACTTCTGAGGACATCTCTGGGTGATGAACCAAGCTCTTTAATTCCTCTTTTCTTACTGCATTGCTGCAAGTTGTGACATGTGCCATGACTCGTTCCCTTCATACTCTTGCTCACTCTTCCTTAAGAGAGAAACTAATCCAGGAATATTGGAAGAATGAATGACCAGAAATAATGAGTTGAATTAAAGGTTGTGCAGGGGTTTTATGCTGGACCCTACCTGTCCACATCGAGGCTGGTTCTTGCAGGTTCATTTGCACCTGCATGCCTTTCACAGTGACCTCAAAGAAAGTGATTCTTTTACAAGGTTGTCTTGAGACAGTGTTGAGGAACTTTTCCCACTGAATCCATGTCCTCAAGGTCAAAGCTGAGGTCAGAAAATAGTAGACTTGGTATTCTCACCTCTGTTGTAAAGGTAAAACATGCATACAATAAAGGTAACACTTTCACTCTTTCACAATTGATCTAAAGAGTTACAAAGTAACTACTTGGTGATGTTTTTAAAGACTGTTTCTGGCTGTGAAAGACCTTTGACGAGAAAATAAGAAATAATTATGTTGTCGGGTAAATTGTAAATCAATGTTTGTTTGCACACACTGTTTTATGGCTGCGATGTCTCGACAGGATCACCTCATTTTAAAAGAGCTGTAATTTATGGTAAGGACCTGCAGCGCTTGTCAGGTCAGAGATCAGTGTTAAACAGCAGCAGACACATGGGTGTGTGTGTGTGTGTGTGTGTGTGCGCGCGCGCACGTGTGTGTTTCTGAGAGAGAGAAAGAGAGGGAGATTGGCACTGAATCAGTGCAGACACTGTAAATCAAACACACACCCTGAAGTCAAGCCTCATTCCCCAACATCCCCCAGCAGACTGTAAATCAATATTCACAGCCATCTCAAAAGGTTATGAGAGGGAGCCATGATGGGAATAAATCAAATGAAAATAACTCACAGGGATCTAAAGCATTTCTGATACGCCAGTGGCATCAGGGATGCTTTTACATTCCCCCTCCATTGTCCAGTCAAGACAGCAGCCAGTCCGACAAGATGTTTCTCAGCCTGTTTACAGGTTAGAGGGTTTACCACATTGTTCCACCAGAGTGAAACCGAGAATAGATTTGGTCTTTTTAGGCAAATACCTCTCTGAGTGTACTAGACTGGGCGTGTGTGTGTGTGTGTGTGTGTGTGTGTGTGTGTGTGTGTGTGTGTGTGTGTGTGTGTGTGGTGATGGGAGGGGGGGGGTAAGTACAGTAATAAAGAAGAAACTTGCTAATAGGAAAATTCCAGAATATAAATAACACAACGGCACACAACTGTGGTTAGAAAGCTACATTCTTTTAATAGATATACTGCAGTACAAAATAATTACAGGCATGTTCTTATCTGCAGATCACACTTGAGTCAATGATGCACAGGTATTTGGGTGCAGAAAATGGGCGCTTCAAATATTTACACATTTTTATTTATCAGACAGGTAACACATATATGTGTTTAAATGTGTTTAAAATACAACATTTGCCAATAAAGCAAATAACATAAAATATTACAGAAGTCATATCCCCTGATATTTATAATATTGATTATATTTAAATCAGCCTCTTGCCAGTGGGACAGCTGTATTTTTTTATTGTACTTAATGTTTTCAGAGTTTCTTTAAAGTTTATCAAGCCCACATGTTTCACCAACTCAAACTTATCAGAAGGTAAAGTTAATGTTATTCCTTTATTCCAGCCTTCAGGCTCTGAGGCTGTTGTCCGTTCCCATGAGTCTGGAGGACAGATGAACAGTTGCTCCCATCATTATATCATATCTCCCTCCACAGTCATGTGTTTACAGGACAGTAAATCAAGCTCTAATGAATCATCACGCACAGAAACTCTGAGATAGGCCGACAAAGCTGGGCCAAGAGCTGCTGTACAGTGATGGACGACTGCAGCCCCAATCTGTTAATGAACATTTGGAAAAAGCAAATATGTGTATCCAGCATCAGCATTTCTTAATTACCACCGTTTCCTGTGGAATTTTCTGTTGACAAAAAAGGGGCAAAACAATCAATCAGGCAAAAGGGGAGAAAGGAGAGAGTCTGGGAATCAGGAAAGCAATTCTCCCCAAATTTCACCAAGGTGTGTGTGTGTGTGTGTGTGTGTGTGTGTGTGTGTGTGTGTGTGTGTGTGTGTGTGTGTGTGTGTGTGTGTGAGAGATGCTGAAATGAAACATTTGGAAGTGTGTATTGGGCAAAAGTGAGGTAAACATGGTGACTTTCTCCTCTCCAACAGTCTGCCAGTGGCTACATGCTGCTCAGATGGCTCTAATGCCCTTGTCAGCTGTGCCAATGGGAGAGAATGCAGCAGAGTGAATTATGAAACAACACACACACACACACACACAAACACTAATATACACACTGGTAACCCCACTGCACAAAAGGCTGCAGCTGTTGCCAAGAAGCATACATGTTTCGCGTGTGGGAATGTATGTGTAAGGTTTGGGAATGGTGGCTCCGTGTGTGTGTGTGTGTGTGTTTGTGTGTGTGTGTGAGAGAGAGAGAGACAGAGAGATGGAGAGACAGAGAGACAGAGACAGAGAGAAATACAGAGCAAGAAAGACCTTGAGTTATTAGAACTATGGTTGTGATTACCCTGAATCTCCTGTGATTGTATTGCCATGGGAACACAGACCCATCACCCCTAGCAACTGCATATTGTTCCAAACTGGAGCTTCTGCTTTGTGAATCTGGTCAGTTGTCTGAAAAACACACATGGTGACGTGTGTGAATGATAGAATATGTTGTGATTCATGTGAAACTATTTTGTGAGAGAAGAATGAATTCCAAGGTTTTGAAAAGATCCTAAAGATCCATCTTATGTTCACAAGAATGAGGGAGCCATTTGAACTTCCCACAACTCTGACTCACATCTTCATGGCAAACTGAGGTTGAGGTATTATTTACAACTGTCGACGACCACAAGACCAGACAAAGAGGACTTTTCAGAAATTCAATTAAAGCGGTTAAACATCATCTGTGTGTCTGCTTCTGTGTTGAATAAAATGAAAAATACCATTAGCAGAGAGCTTGAAAACAGGAGTTTACACTGGGGGAAATACACAAGCAGCAGCTTCACAGGCTTTGCAACCTCATAGGCTTGAAGTGGTTTTTGTTTTTGACTATGGAAAATGCTAAATGTCAAAAAACAACAAAGCATTTATTCTTTCAAATCCTCGCTGTGATTCCAAACATGTGCTGTCCAATCTAGTTTGTCTTTCTGCCACTCAGTTCCCGACCCACCCACCTTGCTCCCCGTTAACCTGACTTTCTAGTATGAAAGGCCTGGATTAAACATTGGATTTAGAATGAGCCACAAGCACATACATTAACCAACTCTGTAGTCGGACCCACCCTCGTGAGCTCATCCGTCTCTGCTCAGTAGTCACCGGTACAGGTGAGCACACATCACGACAGTGACACACCACCAATTCATCAGTTAGCTGATGTTCAGGGCGGTTTCTGCCCAGCGTTAACACATTTCAGCTGGAACATCTTCATAAGAGCCATTCTTGTGACAAAAAAAAAGCTAATCTGTCGAAAAGCCTTCTGGGAGGAGCAGGCTTAGCAAGTGGCTGCTGCAAACCCGGGAGCTGCATTCACACATGGTCCCATGTCCTGCATATCCTCTGCTGGTGGAGCCCCTTTAGGAAGAGCTGTACTGCAGAAATGACCTTTGAACTTCTCCATTGAATTCAACTTCATTTACATAGCATCGGTTACAGTCAGGATTGTCTCTAGGTGCTTCATAAAACACCCAGAGTCTGACCCTCGAACAAACAGCAGTGGCAGTGAAAACTCCCTTTCAACAGGAAGAAACCTTGAGCAGGACCAGGCTCGTGCAGGGGGACCCTCCTGCTGATTATTGGCTGAGTAAAGGAGGAGAAATGGAGATTAGGTGGGACGGACCAACACGTAGTTTAGAAATGCAAATGCAACAGATGTGTGGAATTGTGAATTTTCATGAGTCGATTTAATTAGATATGAATTAGTTGTTTGGATGTAGGTTTTTGTTCTTTAATTTGCACTAATAAATGATAAACACAGATCTACTTGTTCTCTTCTGATAGTGCAGTGACATCATAAGCTTGTTAATTTACACTTTCACACAGAGTGATTGTGTTTGCCAGCTGTCTTTCAGGCATTTGACAGCTGTGGCTGTGTTCCTTTCAGCCTGGATTACGTGTTTGGCTTCTTTGTATTTGTCTAATATTATAGTCCGCTTGGCTGCCAGCAGACTCGTCACGTCTCTGATTTGTCAACTGCTGGAGGCTCCGCCTCCTCCACATGGCTACACTCATTTGATAAATCCTGGATGACTTATCGAGTTGATGATCAGCTTCACGTGAGCATTTAGCACATCTTTAGTTATAGCATAGCCAGATCATTTATTTAGTTTCACATCAAAATATTAATGTGATTTTTTACTTCAGTACTCAAGTGAATAGAGCCAGTAATAAGCCTACTCACCTCCTCCTGCAGACGAAAATAATAAAAGGTGAGGGGATAAAAAGTTACAAGAAGAGGAAATAGAAGGTGAAAGAGTGAGGAGATAAATCTTGTCTGTCTCCTGTGCTCAGAGTAGGCCCTTAAGGTGGGAACAAGACATTTATGTGGGGGGAATTGGTCATAACCCCAATAGCAGCTCCAAAAACTGAGCTCTATTTGTGACGGAGGGAACTATTGTAAAGTCTGAGTGACAGTGAAGTGGCACACAAAGCCTGAGAGTAAACTTGTAATCTGGGGTATCAGATTCAAAGCGCTGCTGAAACACCACACTAGGAGTGAATGGGGCCTTTGTGGAGGCGGCGGCTCACAGGCTCATTTGCATGCAGTGATAAACGTTGTTTACACTGGACATGCGGCTCTGTGAAGTGGTAGGTAAACGCAGCAGGAATGATAGATTTACTGCCTCACATGGGAGCCAGACGGTTATATCGCAACAGGAACACACACGCACGCACGCACACACACACGCCCACACGGAGTTCAATTCATGCAACAGGTATGCAAACATAAGCTACATGGAGACAAATGCAAACACACACCCTCAGATGGATCATTTCATGCAACGGGGATGTAACACACACTAACACACGCATGCACACATAAGAACACACACACACGCACACATGAAATCGTATCCATCCTCCTGATGATGAATGCGCATTTCTTTCCACTGTGGCCGACATTCATATTTCCAACAGATCTGTCAACATCGCGCTCAAACAATGTTTATTTTCTCCATGTATATTTTATAAACACACATATAAGCTAGCGCTGGTTGGAGGAGGTGGAGGCCAGAGAGGAGCTGCTTCATTCCAGCATGAGGAATCCCCTTTTTAAGCAGACAGGGTAGGCTGCAGCGGGGAGAACCAGGGGCCCCCGCGGGGTCTCGGCCCCGGTTAAGGAGCCGGGGGTGATTTGTCATCGTCCACAGGCGACGGAGAGGAGGGTGGCGATATGTGCTGAGGTGGTGGTGGTGGAGGTGGACAGGGGCAGCGATTGAAAGCAGCAAACGAGTTTCGGATCACTGACATTGCACAGTGGGCCAGTCACTTAGCCCCCTAACTGGGCAGTCAGTCAGGGGGTGAGGCCGGGGGGGTAAACGGTCACCTCCACCTCTCCCACTTGCCCACCAGTTCTGTTCCAGCTCAGAGCCGTGCTGGGCCGTTTGTGCTCTGATGGCTGCTGGTGCACCACCTGACTGTGGTGCTCTTTGGTTCGTCTTTTGTCAGCTGTCATTGCTGCTGTAGTTTGGAATAATGTCCAGCTCATCACCCTTTTGATGCTGAGTTTCCCACAGAGGTGCGTCGCGGTTGAATGGACGAGGGTCAGACATATTTCTCATTCGCTACCAGCTCACGAGCCCAATAAATCAGCTGTACATAAACAGACAGACCGTGACTGAGCGAACAGCACTGACAAATGACAGCCAGAGTCACACTGTAAGACACAAAATGGACCCCCAGAGGTTTGCTCCCCATTTTCATTTTGACCTTTGACCCTCAGCTGACCTCTCTCGGTCTTTGCTAGTAAGGTGACTGTCATCTACAGCGTCTACACACCATGTGTCAGCATCTCCACAGCCTCGAACACGAGTGATTGTATAACTACTAGTCCATAGTTGTGTGTGTGTGTGTGCTGCATCAGTGATTTGTCCTTTCTCTTTTTTTGTGGCTGTTGCTCTGACTGAATGTTTTTTGAAGGAGAGCAGCAGCCCACAGGATGAGCCGCGGTCTCTGCTGAAGCCATTTAGCCGCTAGCAGCAGTGTCAGCATCAGTGTCGTCCCGCTGCGCTTCAGCGGATCAGCGGCCTGAACGAGGGGCTGCCGTCTTCAGTCTTTCATCCAGGCACCTGCTCAGGAGGCAGCTGTCAGTCATCACGATGCTCCAATCCAGCTTCACAGCATCAACCAATCAGACTGACCTCTTTTGTGTAATTTGTGGAATTTTGGTTGAAATGCAAAGAGGGTTAAAACCCCAGGGTCGTTGATGAGTTGTAACAACGCGGGATACATTTTATGTCAATGTGCAGATATGCAGAGAAACATACTTGACTGACAGGGGCCAGATCAGTGTTTCTGCCTCTGGGTGGGCTGATTTTAAAGTGTCCCCAAGGTCTCATTTCCAGGTAGGGAGACAGACCGGGGCCTGGAACTCCCCCGCCTGCCTCACACCCACTCCAAACTCCCAGAGTGCAGTCGACCCAGATTCCCGTTCACCCTCTCAGCATCCATCCTTTCTCACAGCCTCGAGTGGTCCCAGCACCGACAGGCTGCTGCAGAATTCCAGCACCACCCAGCAGCTTATTATTGGACCAAATTTATAGGGTCATTATTTAACTGCATCTGAATGACATTGGTTCTGGATGAGCAGAGTTAGGGCAAACTGCAGGTCCATGTGGTCCAGAGAAAACAGAGCCGGAGATAAATCAACTGAAAGAGAGACAGGGAGGGCTGCTGGCTCAGATGTGGGAGACAGATACTGAGGCAGGAAAACAGAGTAGATGAGAAAACAAAGTGACATAAGAAGACGAGATGTCAGTCATGCTTGTGCTGAAGGGCGTAGATGAATTCATGAGCAGAGTCAAAACCACGGCTGACCGTTCCCTTTGTTGTGTCTGTTATCCAGAGCGGTTCGTTATTAGGATAGAGACCATGCAAGTATCTTACTGTGACTCAACACACTCAGATTAGTACAGGCTTCCATCTTTAGGCCCAGTTAGATTTCTAGCCGTGTGAGTTCAGGTCACTTGGGGACTGAGGGAAGATCATGCTCCAGTAACATGGCCCAGGATCAGAGGCCCATAGATAACAACGTTCACAGCAATCAAGCATTAAAACAAGAAACAAAACTTGAGACAAATACAAATTAAATATACTTGTTTAATTTATTTATTTATTTATTTTATGTCATCCAACCACACTTTTCTGTACAAACAGTAGAATGTCAGATGCTTACAAGGTTTTTTTGGCCTCACTTAAAAATGGGCAACAGGAACGAAACTAACTCAGCAGATTTGATTCAAAGACAAGCTGGAGTCTCATATTCTCACAAATGCGACGGGCGATTAGGCTGCATATCAGACTGCATGCTGGGCTTTATCCGTGGATGCATTAAGAGTTCCAACACATGCCGTCATGTGATCTGAGCTCGCTCTGTGTGTACCAGAAAACGAATGTGATCTGGTGCTACAGTACAAAGTAATGTGCTCCGCCATATTTTTCCGCATTTAAATTGGAACGAATGATATGGACAAGGTTTCAGAGGAAACATGAGTCCTGTTTACTCAGCCTTCCCTAATGCAAACAATCACACACACACACACACACACACACACACACACACACACACACGCACTCACTAAGTGACTGACAATGACGGCTGTCACAAGCTGCTGGGGATGAGGTGAGGCAGATGATCCCTGCGTGATACAGATGCAGAAATCCCATCCTGTATTTATAACATGCCTAAAAACACACACATCAGCAACAGCCCAGTTTGAACACAGTACTGCTCCAACTGGCCCAATGGGGGTGCTACTGTTAGAGATCGGAACGTGCCGCTTATATTATCATCAAATCAAATCATCCTGTTCAATTCTGCGCTATCAGTTTTAATAATTTAACTCATCCTCGTTGCCAAAGAACAAGTTGTTTGAGTACAATTATTACATTCCTATTAAATAAAGAGTGAAGTATTTCTGCATTTATTTGTTGCTTATTTAAGGGTAAGATTGAAATGTGTGGTTGGGTCAGTGCCTCCCTCATCAACAGGAGGGCTGCAAAGTTTGTTTTCTTGTTGTGAATATCCTGACATCTCAACGGATCATCAATCATCAGCTGTTTTTCTACACAGCAACACACACATGCATGCATACAGAGAGAGAGAGAGAGGGTGCAACTAGCTGCACATGACAGCACGCTGTGTTTTAGTCAGTAAGTGGGAAAAGATGGAGTGAGGCGTTCTCACCATTGAAAGCAGTAACGGCTGAGATCCCAGTGGAGTCACTCCTGTTTACCCATTTCTCATTTGGTCAAGCAGATGGTTCTTTCCATTCTCTTGTTTCTGTTCAGTGATGCCTGAATACCTGCAAAACAATGTCGCCTGTGTTTTGGCAGCCAATATTTTAAAGCTTCGTTTACTCTTATTTAACTCATTTCTGAGTTTAAGCTCCTCCGCAATGTTGCCGTATGTGTAGAATGATGTCCACCATGACCATGACGCACATATTAAACATGCAACAGGGTTATGTGTAGTTATACTTTTTAATGAGGTCCAGGCCTGGTGTGAGCCCCTCAGAGCTCTACCACATGACCCAGGACCTTTAGACCAGGTGAGACCTCTGAAAGCATTCCTGCACAAAGGAGAGGGTGCTGGAGGTGGTGAGCAGGCCTGATCGGAGGAGGAAGATGAGTCGGGGTGTAGTGACACGAGGAGGATCCACCACCCACGATGCTGCCACGCTTTCTGCTCCTCTGAAGCTCCCCGGCCTGCTAATTTGCATCAGTAAACACGCCGCCGCCAGCTTCAAAGTGTTGATACCAATGAGGCCTGACTGGGGAATGGACGTGTGCTTAAGTGTGTGTGCAGGTGGGTGTGGGTGGGTGTGCGTCTGCCTTTACCTGTCTGTCTTCTGGGAAGTAAGAAAAAAAAAACATAATTTGGGCAAACCTTGCCTCTCCCAAAAGCCCTGGTGTGTACATCCAAACATTCAAAAGTCCAACATGTGAATGTGTGTGTACATATTCCTTTAGATGAGCCACCACCCACAGAGACAGGTCAGGTAAATATTTGGAGGGGTGGGGGGGTGGGCTGTTGTCCAGAGAAGGCCCGTGCCATCTGAAGCTGTCAGTCCACCCTACGCACTGGTCGAGACGCCTGTCCCTGCGTCAGCCCCAAACCAGGAGCATCATCCAAACGGCCTCCGGCCAAAAGATCGCGCTGCACACGTTGGTGTGTCAGCCCCAAAGACGTGGTACTGACAACAGCACGCCGATGTAGCTGCATTCTGGCAGATACGTGTGACTGTGTGTGAGTGAGGAACTCGTTGTCAAATGTAGACACTGGTGATGACAGAGGCCTCTAGAAGGTGTGTGTTCAGCCAGACCACAGCTGCATGACGGAGGAACACGGAACATGTGACGCCAAGAGTGTTGTGTGTTTGAATGCTAGCTCACTGCCGCAGATTAACATGCACAGATTACCTGTGACGTCGTGAGGGTGTTCTATAGAGCATGTATCATGTCAGAAGGGCCTCGTTGGTGTCAAAGCCCCCCTCCCCTCCCCCTCCTGTGCCAGAGGATCCCCCTTTATCACCCAAGCGCTCTCATCTCCCACCACAGTATCACCTGCTCTTACAGCAACGATCCACAGAGGGGAGCTACTGCTGTTTCTGAGGCTGAGATCACACACACACACACACACACACACACACACACACGCACGCACACACGCACACACACACACACACACACACACACACACACACACACACACACCCCATCTTTCCAGCCAAACATTCTCTTCAGTCAACCTGCTGCAGCGATCTTCATGGATCAACACTGGTGGGGAATTCAACAATAGAGAACAATACATGGTTGTTAATTAAATAATGATTAATAATACTATTTTAGCTTTTATTGGGACCTGAAATTTAAAAAACATGGTGCAACATCTTTCATATCAATAAACTGTAAAATATTTTTTTCACTATCCTGTGCTATTGTAGAGAATAAGGAAGAATTTTAATTAAGAAAAACAAGAAATGGAACCAATTCTAGTTAGAAACACACATATCCACAAAGTGAACAATACGAGCCCTTTTCCTGTGAGTCATGTGTAAACACAGCTCGGTAACTGGGACAATGATGTCAGATACGGTC
Organism: Lagocephalus sceleratus; assembly: GCA_911728415.1. Taxonomy (NCBI): domain Eukaryota; kingdom Metazoa; phylum Chordata; class Actinopteri; order Tetraodontiformes; family Tetraodontidae; genus Lagocephalus; species Lagocephalus sceleratus. Next base: position 9,387,582 of record CAJVRN010000237.1, on the reverse strand, counting down.
AGAGAGAAACACAGCAAGTGAGGATGTGTTCTAATAAATATCATTACATTGAAGCTGGCTGAAAACATGCCAGCGTCTGAGATGCAGTGAATGAATTCAGCGAAGATTAATGAGCTGAGAAATCAGAGCCAAACAAGAGCTATTTTTCTCCAGGCCCAGGTCAGCGCAACGTGTTTTAGTCCCTCTCAGCTGAAACCACATGGGAAGCTGGTGCAACATGCGTGACAAGGGTTCTGCTCAGAGGCGCAGTTTAGCTCATTTGTCAGACGGTCCGACAACATTTTAATATTTTACAGAGCGTGAGAGAAGAAGGAGGCTTGAGGGCTGCTTTAATCAGATTTGGAGTCATACCAGACAAGGAAAATATGGAAAATTCAAGGAAACAATAAAATGATCTGTGTACTTTTATTTTTATCATTAAATAACAAAAATAATGTTTATTTTGTTCTTGTTGTTTTAATGCTAAAATTGCAAATTTATAATCTGAAACTTTGCAAAAATAAATGTAATAATTTAATTTAAATGTTACTTTAATGCAATAGTTTTATTATTGTTATTATTACTATTACATTTTAATGTATTATAAATGTGCCCCCCTTTTAGTTTTTCATTTATACTTTAATACACATATTTTGGATCTGGGTTAAGAAAAGAATATGTAATTAAAATATTCTCACTATTAATTTTATTTTAATTTACTATTTTTAATTGTTTCTTTTTTATTATTAATATTTTTAATTATTTTGGATAAACTTTTTCAGGAATTTGGAATTAAATTATGCATTCTTCAATTTTTGCATTTCAAATGCAGCACAAGAGCAAGTGGGCTTCCTTCTCATGAATCCTCCTTGTGATTATTTATCCTAATTAATTGCCAGTGATCAAAAATGTTAGTCTATAGTGGTAAAACGTGACTACAAGCAAACCCTTGACTGGGCCGCTACAATAACTGGAGCGTTTTCATCACACGGGACAGTGGAATCAGTGGACCTTTTGTTTTCCTCCGGCTCTCAAATGTTGCTCGCCACCTCCAGAGCCGGCTAATGGATGCAGATGGAGGAAGTGTTTGACATTACAGACACAGCAGTGCTTGTTTTAGAGGAGCTGGTCATGTGGTTTGCCCTAGTAGGCCACATAGTACCTCCTTAATCTGACCCAGAGCCCCCCTGCCAGCTCCAGGGGTTTCAGGAACTGTCCGCCCTGGGGGGAGCCAAGTGTCAGTTTAGCCCCTGAGTGGACACAAGTCAACATGCCTGAATTCCCCCCTCACCTAAAGTTACACTTTCTGCTCTACAATTAGCCAGCTCACTCTTCCTCGGCTCTGATATGGAGCTGGGAGCCGGAGCGGAGGCCTGTGCGCAGAGCTCCGCGCTGGGACCCAGGCGCTGCTGCCTGTGCTGGTGGTTTGGGTCCGGCCACACGGTACCTCATCTTTCACTGTCACCGCGCCGGAGAGGAAGAGATCAAAACAAACATGCGGTGGCAGAAAGTTCCTGGCGTGATGAATCGCTGTAATCAGCATCAGACTGCCCAGAGTGCCCTCTGATTGGTGGCGGCCGCTTTTGTCAGATTTTCTGAGCGGCGAGATGCTCGGAACGCCATCCGTGAGCTGAGACGCGGCTGATCCGAGAGAAACCGTCGCTGAGGAAAAGTCGGCAGGCGGTTCCGCACCGAGCGATGCCGAACGTAAACACATCGATGGGGAAATATTCGGAACGCGGAAGCTGCGTGTTTGTTGGGCGCCGCGTCCGTCGCCAAGCGAAGCGGCGGCGGCAGGAGTGACGGGGCGCTTCCAGGCCTCGACAGCGACTCCACTCTGTGCATTGTTTACCTCCTCTGCGGCTTCCTGCCTCTTCGTCTGTGAAGAGGAGCACAGGAAGGCCTGACGCTCTCCAAATCTCACGCTCACCCAAACAAAAAGCCGCATTGTGGCTGATTTTCCGGCCTCCGCTGCGTGGCGTTTCCAGGCGGATGGGTGTTATCGCCCTCCTCAAGGTCAAATCTCCGCACGCCTCGGGTCCACTAATTTTACTGTCTGGGGTTGTTGTGGGGGCTTCTCTAATGGCCATGCTATCGACTTCCTGCTGCCTGTCCTGCAGTTGCTGAATGAACGGCCGTAGTGGTATTTCAGACTGGGAGCTGCTGGGGGGGGGGGGGGCTCGTCAGGTCATTAAGTGGGATTCCTGCCCACTCTGACTAATATTCAACCAATTTAGAGATTTAGAAAAAGAGAGACTGGATCCCATTTGAGCGACGTGGCTTCATCAACAGGCCTCATTATCTGATAAGTCGGGGGTGGGAGGGGGCTCCATCTGACCAGTTTCATCTCCTTCATGTTGTACCTCCTGACACAAGCTGAAATAATACAGATAATAAAGATTTGATGCTTGTTTATGTTTATTTAACTCCAGTTAATTAGGAGAGAAGGTTCACATTTGATGAACACGAGTCTGGAGTCCAAGTTCAGCAAAGTATCGACTGGTGAGGAAGGTTGGACGGGAGATGGGGGCAAAACAATGGGAGAGGTTGTGGGGGGGGGTGTTGGAGGGATGGGGTCTCCAAGAACCCACAGCCAGAAACAACAAGCTGGCCTTCTCATATTCAAATAAATAACAGAGCGGTGGGGAGCGGAGAGACGCTGCAGATAAGGAGGCAAGGAGCAGGAGTCGGGATGTTTCTGTGCTACACTGAGGTCTATTTAGGATCACGGCCGGGGCCAAGACGAGCAAAGCAGCCAGTGACAGATTTATAATGAGCACAGGCTCTGCCCTTGCACTTAATGCCAGGCTTAAGATGTATTACAGAGACAAAGGCGGCAGATTCCTCTCGGAAGAAGGAGAAAGACCTTAATTAATTTGGCCAGATCGCTGAGGCCCCCCCGAGCCCACATCATCAGTTCTTTGTGGCAGGAATGCCAGCTATTTACCGGCGCTCCACAAGAGCCGAAGGGAGAGGCGAGGTGATGACGACCGGGGCCGCTGCGCGGCAGATAGGGAAAGGATACTTTTCAAAAGCTAAAAGCTTCCCAGTTTTAAAACAAAGACAAGAAGGAAAGAGAAGAAGTGATTTTGAAAATGGATCTGACTCCAACCACCCTCCACCGCCAGCCACACCCCGGCAGGCCCTTCCTCGGGCCGACACCAGACATTCCACACGGGGTTTGCTCTCCCTCAGCTCCTCATCTCAGTCCAGAAATAAAAGAAGGATATTTCAAATATTAACTCTGCGTTTTGTACAAAACAAATGAAGACTTTTGTAATGTGAACTTGTCCCGTCTGACAGCGGCTCCCCTCCGTGTTGCTTCAGGTGGTCGAGGCTGGACCTGGCCACTTGCGGCCTGTTGAAGGGCGCAGTTGGCAGCTGTCAGACCTTCGTTAACTCCCAGGAGAGGTGTGAAGCTTCCTTCCCAAAATAAACAAATAGTGGTGGCATGCATCTTCCCAGCAGGGGGGCAGCGAAAGTGGAAACGATGCTTCTCTCTCTGCTGCTGGACAAATCCAGCAACGCTTCCTAAACCTCAGAGAGCATTCTTTTTAATCAAATAAATTCCAAAAACACAATATTAAAGCATTGTCCTATTTTAAATATTAGCCCCACCACCTGTTTTCCCCACATTTTTTGAGTGTGTGGGAATCTGGCTGCTTCTGACACCAGGGAATCGTGATTTTTCACCTTTGGTCAACCATTGTGTTCATTTCCATTGTGTTTTTTATGCACATGTCCTTTTATGATAACTCCCAAGATACAAAAAAAAGCAAGGCTGAACAGGAAAACATTTATATGCCAACAAGGAACCATGTTCTCCTCATTTTTCCTTTTCCAGAAATGGAGAAACTCCCTGTCACACTCTCAAAGGTTAAACAACAGTTATTCCCTGAAGCTCCTAATGAATCGGTCTATTTGTGACTCAAAATAAATAGTGAAAAATAGTGAAGTCTGCTGTGCTGTTTCGGTGCGTTTTATTATTCCTAAATAGTTTTCCTATTCCTAAGAAGCGCGAGTCTGCATATTTGCATTACGCATGAATTTGACTTCAGGATTAGTGCCGTGTAGCCGCCTTTACGCATGACTGCAGACCTATTGAAGGGTGATGTTGATCCAGGCGCATCAACAGTGTTACCACAGACTCCCATCAGTATTTACATATAACCAGGTACACCGAAGTGCGCACACAAGCGCATATTCTGCGCTCTCTGGGGTGGGTTTTTGCGCATAATGATAAAATCTATTCCTGATCGTAACCAACAAAAAACAGTCCTGGTCCAACTAACCACTCAGTGACAGATGATAGAAATTAAATTATACCAAAAAAAAAAAATCACTGGACAAGTATTCAGCGCTGTGGTAAAATGTTTGGACGTTTTTGCTGAAAAACTGAAAGTAGTCACGGCGCTGTTGTGGACTTTTCATTTCAGGAAATTCAGGGACATTCTGTTTCCAGGCGGAGGGTGAAAGAAGGCATTCACAAATTAGGAAAACCGATAAAAAATTATTTCAGACTGTTTATGTCAAAGGAAAAGCAATAATAATAAAAATAATATTATGCACCACTTCCGCTTAATATTCTCTTCTGCTTAATATTCTCTTCTGCTTAATATTCACTTCTGCTTAATATTCACTTCTGCTTAATATTCACTTCTGCTTAATATTCTCCGTGCGCTTTAAAATTAATTTACAACAATGCCTCTTTGTGAAACGTCACTTTTTTGTGTAGCTTAAATTATTTGAAATACTTGTTCGGTCCTCTGCATTTTTCTACGTCAAATTTATTGAAATAATGGGTATTTTTTTTTACATTTTATATGCTAAATCAGTAATGAATTGTACGCGTAAAATGCAAATAAATAAGAACTCATTTCTTTGCGTTAATGCTCCGTTTCCTAAGTTTATTTTATAGATAAAGATTTTCGCATGAGGAATGTTAATATAAAAGACCGACTTGTAGATAGATTTCATCCATAATGCAGGTCTGAATGCTTGTGGCACTTTTATGAACGTTTCCTCCCGCGTCTCCCCGCGGAGAGAGGGGACACTCCGGGCCCTCTTCTGTCAGCGGTCAACTGTTCACTTCCTCCCCTCCTTATTCTGGGATTTACAATAATATTTAGATAGGATAAGGTTTTATATGAGGAGCGCGCCGCTCCAGGCCCGCAGCTCCATACGGACAACTTTCATGGAAATGAATGATAATGATCATTTTTAACGACATTTAGGCGGGATTAATTAGCTGAAAACCCCTGTGGTGGTGTTCTGGTTGGTATCTCCTCAGAAGGTTCAACCAAAACCCTCATGTGACATTTAGAGTTGTTTTATCAGGGTGGCATGAAAGAAGAGCATGCACAACATCTCTGCTCAATAAGAGCAGCGAGAGCAGCGAGAGCACTGACGTTTGCAGATCTGAGCGCTTTAAAGACATTATTTTGGGGGTTTGGTGATTTGTCATTTAACCACAACGGGATGCGCTGGACCACACAGGCCCGCTGCGGCAACAAGAACCAGAGCCTCGAGAGGAAAACCAGCAACTCACGTCCCCTTTCTTTACTACTACTATTATTATTATTATTATTATTATTATTATTATTATTATTATTATTATTATTATTATTGTTGTTGTTGTTGTTGTTGTTGTTGTTGTCGTTGTTGTTATTATTATTATTATTGTCGTTGTTGTTGTTATTATTATTGCTGTTGTTGTATTTTAAGGAGAAAATAATGATTATGTGTACTTGCGTGATTGCGTAAAAGTGCAAACGGTCGCGTTCATGTATGTGTCATTTCATTAACGGTGCAAATATGTGAGTCACAGCTCTGATTCACCAAACAGCAGAAAATCCTTTTGGGTATACTCTTAAAAATGTGCCAATATGAACAACAACAACAATAATAATAATAATAATAATAATAATAATAATAATAATAATAATAATAAATATATGCTTCAGGTAAATCCCATCAAAGCCTCAAAAACCTGCAACTGTGAAAAGTGAGCAGTATTTCTTAAAAAAGAATTAGACCCTTGTAAAAAAAAATATATGAACTGAATTTAAACAGTTTCTGCAAACGTGATCAATCCTCCATCTGTTTATCGTTTTATGAAATCATTCTGGAATGTTTCCATACATAAATACAGCCTGGGAAGTGAAGGTGTGACCGCTGTGACTCTTGTCATGCCTGCAGGCTGCTCGGAAACTCAGCTTCGCTCCTCTAATCAGTGACGAGCTGCTCACTTTGCTCACTTAGTCGGGCTGTTGTCAACTTGAGTTTAACTGCTCCGGATTCAGCCTGAGAGTCTTTAACACACTTACATGTGCGTGTTCTGGTATTTAATGTGGCTTTTATGGGCTTGAAATGTGTTTTTTATTATATTTAGACGTACTGCAGATATTTTATACCCAAGTTAAAATGACATTTAAAGCGACAGCACCTTGTTCGAATCCTCAGCGCTTTTTTAAACTCTCTTTTCCTCTGAAAACTCTCATTTTGCTGTTTAATCATTCGCGCTAGAAAGTGGACTTCTAAATGCTGAGGCGTGCAGCCCCTGAACCATCCTGTCGCTCCGAGGCCTCTGCTGAAGCCTGCGAGCAAATTCCATCACCGTCTCTTCCCATCCTGAATCGCTCCTGCCTTTTGTCCGTTATCGCCTGACTGTTTCCAAAGGAGACTTCCGACTTGGCAGAGATGAAATGAGACGACATCGGCAGTATCAACTGGATAAAAACAGTCCGGTCGGGTAGAATAAATTATCCGGATGACTGGTTTACACCATCGATGCGTAAATGTCTCGCCAGGTTGTTACACGAGCTATAATTTTGTGTGCGCGCCCTCCGCGACAGCCCGCAGGTTTATTTGTGCTCCCTGCTCCCCCAGGAGGAAACATCCAAAACAAATAGGCTAATCCCCCCGCGGCCTTATCTCATTAGAACCCCGCTGCTCCCTTCACGCCTAATTCGGTGTAAATTGAACTTTTCGCGGCGCTTTCCAACCCAACGTCGAAGCTGCGGCAGGAAGAGTGTTGCGGAGAGACGCGGAGCAAAGGTCAAGTTCAGCGGCTGTCTGAGGTGTCACGCGTGTTTGTTCCCTCCTGTTCCCTCCTGTTCCCGGCGGATTCCAGTGGATCAGTGGAAACGTCGCATCACATGGAGCCGCGCAGCTCCGGGGGAGCGGGGACGGAAGGACACGCCCGAGGGCTTCTTTTATCTAAAAATACAATTAAACGTCGCCTTATTTCAGATTAGCAACATGTGCGTCAAACACGTAGGCCTGATTGTTTCACAAATCGCATTTAAGTCAAATGTGTTGACTTAAATGAACCTATTTCAGTATTTTATTTGTCTGTAGTCTTAATTCAGGCGTTACAGATCCGCCTCAGTGACTTTTGAAAGTCTGGTTTGGTTCCACCTGCACAAGAGGCTTGATTTGAACTTGAGCATCCAAACTACCGAAAGACTGCAGTTCATACTTTGGTCTAAAATTCGCGTTCGAGGCGTAATATTGGTGTTTATTTTGAATTTAATTGAGTGACTGGGACTTATTGAAATAAAACAACCAGTGCAGAACGCAGACAGATTTTTTTTACTGGTGGTGCACGGGAGGCGTGGATCTTGCTCACTTTTGACATTCTCTTAGCAGCAGTAGCTTCTCCTCAAGGCACGACTCAGATGACACCACCCCGCCACCGACCGGGCAGAAACCAGGGAAGCGCGCACGCACTCTGTTTGGATGAGCTGTTTTGACACCAGGACGCGTTAAAGGATTCATCAAATGAATCTGAGGACCGGGGAGCTTTTCGCGTCTTCGTCAAGAGCCGTGGGAATACCGTGTGTTCGGCTCGGTCCCGGGCTGTCGCGGAGCGCCGGTGGCGGAATGTGAACAAAACTCCCGTTTTGGCGCATGTTCTTCTTCGCTGTGCGGAACCTTCTCCTGCTTTCTGCGCAGTTGGAAAGCGGGGGAGGCGGAGGACAGCCGGCTTTTCTCGACCCGAGCCCTTGCCTATGGACGACGAATGTCCCCTCTCTCCAAAGGCAAATGCTTTCAGTATTGCCTCTCTGATTTCGGCTGCGGAACAAGCAGGAAACGCCGCGTTTGACAAACCGAGCCCCGGACTCGACCTGCACCACCGCAGTTCTGTTAAAATGCACTACAGTACTGTCACACGGGAAATGGAAGGTAAATCATCTTATCGATGCCCACAGAGCAGCATGTATCCCCCCCAGACCCCCGCTCCTCTGCTCACTATGACCACAGTGTTAAAGGCGCACAAATGAAACCAGACTATAACCTGGGCGCATGAATGAAATGATTGTGGAGGGAGATTCTGGCACGAAAATGTAGCGCGTTCGGTCATGTAGTCACAATAAAGGTGGAGAAAGCAGCCACACTGAAGGCAAAAAAAAGTTTTCCAAACCCCCAAAGCGCCGCGAAGTCGACTTTAATTCGCCGACATAAAACATGCATCCAAAAATGAAGAGGAGGAGGGATTCTAAAGCATATGTAGCCTAAAGTTTAGATGTCCACCTCACGTCTGTAGATCTGGCCAGTCGCGTAAAGTGAGCCGCTGCCTGTTTGTTTGTTCATGCAAATCCGCGTGTGTTTACCTTGTAACGCGTTTGCGCTCCTCTCTGCCGCCAAAGACCCGCTATTGTTTTCTAACGGGGGGTGATGTGCTGATACCCTTATCCAAAAAGTTAAATGGGTGCCGGAAAGACCATTAAAAAGGGGCGCACTTCACTGTCAATCAGTCCCGTCCCAGGGCGAGGAAAAGGCGCATTACCTGCAGTTCCTTATCTAAATAGAAATAAGAAGCGCTTTTATCGCGAAGGGGAGGCCCTCTGCGCCAGATAAGAGACGAGACGTGCTCGCAGCGGCGCACAACAGAGGCCGAGCCACAGCAAAACACACGCACGCTCTCCCGAGCACAGTCGAGCCTGTCTGTAGGAGCAGCGCGGGGTTTTCGGAGCATTTCGTCACTTTTGCACTTTTAGTGTTGTAGCATGTTGGCAGCGGATGCCCCCGCGGGGACTCATGAGCAGCCGAGAAGGAAGCTTTTAAACCGAAAAAGGGGCTTTTACGCGTGATATCTTCACCTCTTTTGTTTTTTGTCTTATAACCGACTTGAAGGCATATTTAGTAAATCCGTTTTTTTGGGATGATTTCAGCCATTTCCAGCCCGTGGCTGACGCAGCTGTCCCATTTTTGCGATGTTGCAGCCTTCACGACGAGCAGCCTGAACAGCCTCAACACGCCGGGGGGCTACCACCTCTCCCCGTCCCCCGGGGACCCCTACAGCCAACATGAATCCCACTTCGAGCCCTGCCCGGCCGCGCAGCACAACTACAACTACCCGGGGTCGAACCCGAGCCAGGGCCCGCAGAGCGACGGCGGGACTCCCAACTGCTCCTCGTCGTCGTCGTCCAGCTCGACCCCCAACGGCAAATCCATCGTGAAGAAGAACCCCAAAGTGGCGAACATTAACGTGCAGCTGGAGATGAAAGCCTTGTGGGACGAGTTTAACCAGCTGGGCACGGAGATGATCGTGACCAAGGCCGGCAGGTGAGCAGCGGCGCCGCGGGGCTTCACGGCTTGGTAGGAAAGAAGAGGTCAGGGAGGAGGTTCACTTATTCCTATTTAAAACTCTTCAGGAGCTTTATTTAAATATTGTAATCAACATTTTAGCAATTCATTATTTATTTATCCATTATTTATTTATTTAATTCTCTATTTATTTTATTTATTTATTCGTTTTTTTTCTAATTTTAGCAACTTTATAAATAAAGTAATTAATTTAATTATATCTAAAGTTGTACATGTGAACAGTCACATCCAGGTGTGTGCATGTGTGTGTGTGAGAGAGAGAGAGAGAAAGAGACGGGGTTGATTTTTCCAGTTTTACGCGCGGTCTTGAACGCAACATGGCGGTGGTTCGGTTGATATTTCAGTAGATTTATTCTCTCTCAGGTCTCCTCTTTGTGCAGACGTGTGTGTGGGCTGCTGTTCTCTCTGTCTGGTTTCTCAGTCCGTTACAGTTATTTTAGTTAAATAATAAAATGTCGTTTTTAACATTAAACCCTTTGAATCCGGACAGAATTCTATATTTTAAAGATCTCCTACAATAATAAAATGCCCCTCGGTGATATTTTTAGTCAATAATAAAATGTCGTCTTGAGTTTTAGCAGTGATATAAAGATTTATGAGATAATTGATTGGATCCTAAAAGTGAGGCTAAAGTTTCTGACAGGAGAAAGGAGATCTGCGGTGGAGCACTTTAAAGGCTCCTTCAGCCTCACCTATCCACGACACTGGCGCTAATTGAGCGTTGATTTTGCGGATCCCTTTGACTCACTCGCTGGATTACTCAATGGCTGTTTTTGGGGGGGCGATCTGGATCTGGGCTGCGGATCATGCAGAGCTCAAAGACTGTCAATGTCAGAGATCACAACAAGCTGCAAAAACCGAATCGATGCACGTTAGAAGAAAAGGTAAATCCTTTTAAAAACAGGAGCCGCAAAATGTTTCTCTAGGAAACTAAATCATTACCAAGATGCACAACTAAATCTGGTGTGACACTCACAAGTCTTTTCCATGTTAACACGTGTGTTTCTAGATTGCTTCAGGAATAAAAAATGAGTCAGGTTTGTCTGAACCACACGAAGCGCACGGATCTTCTCGTCTGTTGCAGAACTCAAACTGACAGCAGCAGTTCAGGGCGAACCTGCAAAAGCTGAAAACCTTCTTCATCATTTCATGTGACGCGTTCGAAACGTTCCAGAGAAAGAGAGGGGCACAAAAAAGCTATCGTGCAGACTTTAACAGTCGCCCCGTGTTTTTCTTTCTTTACCAGGAGAATGTTTCCAACTTTCCAAGTGAAAATATTTGGGATGGATCCCATGGCAGACTACATGCTCTTGATGGACTTCCTGCCTGTAGACGACAAACGCTACAGGTAATTTTCCGTTTTAACCTGAACACATATTTGTATTGCGAATGAAAAAAGAGAGGCGCCGTCTCTGCCATTAAATGATCTTTTTTCAAAATAACAAGCACATGGATAAATAACCCATTCCCTGAAGTTTCATCCATATCCAGAGTAAAGACGAGGTTCCTGTGCCTTTCTGTGCCGTGTCAACAGGTACGCCTTCCACAGCTCGTCGTGGCTGGTGGCCGGTAAAGCGGACCCCGCCACGCCGGGCAGAGTCCACTATCACCCGGACTCCCCGGCCAAAGGCGCCCAGTGGATGAAGCAGATCGTCTCCTTTGATAAACTCAAACTGACCAACAACCTGCTGGACGACAACGGCCACGTGAGTTTCCGAGTGCCGCACGCAAACGCACGACTGAATCTGAGTTACACGCTGAATTTACACGAGTCAGTCAGATATTGATCACAGTCGAAGCACATTTAATATCATATGTTCAGTCCAGGGTAAACACTAGTGACTGTGGGAAACAATGATAGTGGCTTTATTCTAGGAATGACTCAGGCCGCCCCCTCCACCAAAGGATTTATTTTTAATTATCAGTGAAAACGGACAGATAATGTGTCATTTTAGACAGTTAAAGGACAGATTGGTCTGACTTGATGATGACGCATTGTTGTATTATTGTTGTATTTTTCAGAAGCGTCAGTTTATGTCTGTGACACGAAACCGGTTTTGATCCACACATATTTACTTTGGCAATGATCAGCAGGGTTTTAAGAGGAACTAAGAAAATAAAATAATTACTTTAAAAACATGTTGGCCTTCTCGTGGCTCTGTGTTTATTTATTTATTTTTGTTTCTTCAAATGCAACCCTTTATAATAATCTCGGTTGTTGGCAGTTTATTCATCGTGGTCTGTGTATCTTTTAGATCATTCTCAACTCAATGCACCGCTATCAACCGAGATTTCACGTGGTTTACGTGGATCCGCGCAAGGACAGCGAGAAATACGCGGAGGAGAACTATAAAACATTCGTGTTTGAGGAGACCCGCTTCACAGCCGTCACGGCGTACCAGAACCACCGGGTAAGACTCTTCTCAGTCAAACATGGGGGAGCCAGAGTTTCTATTTTTAAACCTGATCTGTTAACTGTCCTGAGCAATGGTATAAAAGACTTAAAGTACAATTTAAAAAGTAATTGTTTTAATGTGATTTCCACTGTAAAACGTAATAAACCAACCCGGGGTTTCCGGATGACCGCGCGCATTTGTGGTGCGTAAAATGCGCGTAAAGATTTTCTGCTGCGCTGCCATCAGTGCGTCCCGCCTGTTTTCCATCAGTGTATTTACAGTCACTCATCGGCGCATCGATTGATGATTCAAAGTGACATAAACATTAGAAAAAATTCGTTTCCGACCAGGCAAATGCGCAGAAACTCCGTGCGTAATTAGTGAACGCATGTTGATTAGGCTCGATAATGGAACCGAACCAAAACTCATTTTAAAAATTAAAATTGAAATACAACAACGCTGTTGCACGCTATTAATTTTAATAAAGGTTTGTCACTCCAATCACCTCCTTCCAGTCAGTGACATTCTGCCCGCTAATAGAAATCAGACACCCGCAGTTTATAAATGAAAATGATTTTCTGTTTACCGTATGCAGCATTGTGGTTTAATGAACCTTGTGGATTTGATTTCAGATCACGCAGCTGAAGATAGCGAGCAATCCTTTCGCAAAAGGCTTCAGGGACTGTGATCCAGAGGACTGGTGAGCGTTCACACTCTCACAGCAGCCCGCTGTCTTCCAGCGGCGCAAAGAACAAAGGCTGCGCCGTGTGTTTCATATGACATCGCAGATGGAGGGACTTTGCAATGTTAACACACACACACACACAAATAACACACACACTTTAATTATCTTGCATGGTGTTCTGTTGTCAGTCAAGTGTCACTGACAAATTGGCAGACAGTGATTGTCTGAGCTGCAGCACTCACCTGACTGGAATGGTCAGATATTTGAAATACTCGATACAAACACCCTTGATCTTATTGCTGTAAATGATCTTTTCTTTGGTTCTGACTGCAGCAATTAGGGCAAAGGTGTGTGAGTAAACACACACTGTTTTCATTAAGCAGACGAAAAACTCAAACTGCTCCATATTTCATCCATTTTAAAGGTGTAAAGGCTTTTTAACACGCACCGGCCTAAACTCTTAAAATGCACATTCATCATTGGAACGTTGAATTAAGAAATTGTGCTTTTGACGTTCATGAATCGAGTGTAACCGAATCCATTCTCCATGCTCCAGGCCCAGGAATCACAGGCCCGGATCGTTGCCAATAATGAGTGCCTTCGCCAGAACCAGAAACCCGATGTCATCCCCCCCTCAGCAGAACGGCTCAGAGAAAGGTCTGCGTGCAGGCACACACACACAGACACACACACACAAACACACACACACCGCAACTTCAGAGGTGAAAGTTCTACACATTTTAATACCAATGTGACCAAAGGTTATCCATAGAAAAACCCTCACTCATAATATATGTACCATCTAGTTCAGCTCACAGCCTCCTCGTCCTGCTCAGTTATTATTGTTTTCATTTTTTTCTGTTTTTGCCAGTAAAAATAATGTATTTATAGCATACAACATGTAATCTGCAAAGTAATTGATATAGTAGGATTTTAACATCTTTCTATTATAATAATAGTCAGTCTTACTGAATACACAATTAAATCACATTTACTTCCCAATTTTTTTTTTACAATAAGATCTTATTTTACTAAATAAACACTCCTCAGTATCATACGCAGTTTAAAGCCAGTCCGTTGCGTCTTTTTATAAACATGATTTTTTTTTTTTAGATATTCAGCAAAAAAAAATGTAACAATCGCACAAACAAAAAAATTCCAGTGTGCTGCCAAGCTGACTCCCTCATGTCTGTTCTTGCTCAGAGGACAGTAGGAGAGAGTACGAGCGCGACCCCAGCAGCACGCCCATACACGCCGACCCAGCTCACCAGCTCATGTCCCGGGTCCTCAGCCCCGCTCTGCCCGTCCCGGGAGGCCTCCACGCCGTCCCCCTCACCAGCGGCCGGCCCAGCCCTCCTCACGACCTTCGTGCAGAAGCTCACCCGCTGCCCCCAGACACTCTGCATCACCACCCCTACAAGTACCCCACCACCTATGAACACTACCTGGGGACAAAGACCAGGCCGTCGCCTTATCCTTTACCCGGGATCAGAGGACACACGTACCACCACCACATGAACCCGGCCACGGCGAACATGTACTCGGCCACCAGCGGCCCCTCTAACTATGACTATGGGCCCCGGTAATGACCGCTCCCCACCTGGGCCGCGGCACAAACACGCAGCAACGCGGCCCCGGCGAGGCTGCAGCGCGCGTTCACAGGCTGAAACGTCTCTGATGGATAAATCCTGTCGTATTTATTTAAAGGAAATGCCTCTTATCTAAACTGCGAGCACCTGTTCCAAGCCTTGGGGGCCGAACGGCAGCAGGACCGGGACGCCTCTTTACCTGGACGGGGCAGGACGGGGGAGGGCGCAGACAGCATCTGGTCACAGACTGGAGTTGAATTCTTTTGTTATTTTTGTGTTGGATGCACTTTTTTGATTTTTTTCCCTGTTTTTATTGCTTTCAAAAAAGCCATACGTTATATAGTCCACCAACCTTTGTAGACGGGATGTTTGCATGCTGAGCTCATCGGAGAGGGTGTCGAAACACATCCTTTTGTTTGAGGAAAGAGAAAAAAAATTTATGAGATTTGAGATTTTTTTTTTGTGAGCACGTTGAGCCGCCCTGAGAAGCTTGTACCATGGCACTGACTTGCAGCAACTCAAAGTAAATAAATGAAGCAGAATAACTCTTCTGTATCTGTAAAATAAACATTAAATTCTTGTAATTTGAAAGAAAACAGCCTTTCCATTTAAAGCTGGAGGGGGTGGGGTGTGGTGGGGTGGGGGGGTAATACTGTTCAGGTTTCCTTGACTGTCTCTTACTGCTGGAGTACAACTACATTTTGTATATTCAGGTAAATATAAATATCTAAAAAATAGCTATGAGAAATCACATTTTTCCGTTTAAAATCATATAAATTGAAAACACGTACAACAATGACAGTCCGATCAATCAGAATCACGGTAAGTGAGAAAAGAGGAGATAAATGTTGTGAACCGGTGGAAAAAAGTTCATATATTCCACTTTTATGTCTCGTTTTCTTCAGCTGTAATGGGACATATTTCAGGATGTATCCGCGCAGCCGCTTCCATCTTGTCCTCGGAGAGAGGAATGCTTTGTTGTCAAGCTTAAGCCGGTTGGGATTTGTGCTCGTCAGGTTACAAATGGAAAGATACTAATGATTCATTTCAAAAATGTATTTTCTTCCCTCTGTTTCTCCTGTAAGCGAGCAGAGGGGGAAAGGCTGCCCGAGGGCGGCCGACCTCTGACTGTTTAATGGTGTGTAAAGTGTCAAAGGTTAAATAACATTTCCACTCATTTGAACGGCCGGCTAATTGGTTGTATAATTCCAGGATTTGTTTTGAAGTACATTTCACTTCATGCACACCTAAATGAATGCATGTGCACTTTCAAAGGTTGGCCAGTCTGCATGTTCTGTATCACACCTTATTTTATAATTTATAGATATTCTCTTTTGTTATTTTATAGAACAGCAGGCAGCATTTTAATAATCAAACATACACATAATTTCTGTTACAGCCAGTTGATGATAAACAAGTCAGGAAAGGTGAAATCTGGACTAAAATCATCAAGACTGTTGCCTGACAGCATATTTAGTAGGAGTGTGTCTGTGTTAGAATCAGCATATTTTCAAATGTTGCAACAAAAATTCAGCTGTGGAATTAAAACAATGGCCGATCAAAATTAAGAGAAAATAAAAACAAAATGACTCTAAATAAATGCTACACTTATTTGATCGTTGTGGCATAAATAATCCCCATGTTGTATTTATGAGCTTCCAGTGGATTAAAAAAGACACAAAAATAAAGATCTAGACAAACTAGATTTAGAGGAGGATCTAGGAGGGTGCACAAAGAGCCCCCTCAACTTCTCTCCACACCTGCATTATTAACCGTTGTCAGCTCAGCACCAAACCCTACCAGCAGTGAAAATGCTCTCCACATGTGGCGCTTTTAATAAATGAAGTGTGTATCAGCGAGGAGACACTTGACACTGACGCCTGGGGCTGCCCTCACGTTCAAACTGGGAGGGACGGGGGAAGGCACCTTATTTTCTTTTCTATTTTTCAACCTGCAGTTTGTTTTTAACTCAATCAATATATAAAACTAGATGGGTTTTTTCTACTGAGATTTGTTCGAAATATTTGCAGACGTAAAAGAGAAAATCCGAGAAACGGCGCCCACTAGAGGAATATTGTGGAACCGCGCCTCAGTCATCGCGTCCCGGTCGTCGTGGAGCCTGGACTGGACAACATTTTCCGCAGTATATTTCCACACATGAGTAATACATAAGGAATAATCTGTTTTCCAAAGACCTGAACTCGTTTCAGGCAAGATGTTTCAATGAATCCTTCACTTAACACAGAAGAGGAGCTCAACGTGCACCTCTGTGTGCACGCGTCTCGTGCTGCTAAAGACTTGAGGAATGGAGATGTTGATGATGATGATGATGATGCAACCTGAGGCCTGACCTGATTGGAAACAAGGTGACCGGTCTTCCACCTTAACAGCAAAATTCCATTTTTCCCCCCGTGTGCATGTGCGTGAGGCTGCTGACGGACACCATCACAGCTGGGTAAGATCCTCGACACATCTGTGAGTCACATTAGAACAAATAAATAAAACCATATTAACTGCGAGGAGACAAATGAGGTTTTGGCTTGTGCATTTTTTTCCCTTCATCGTTCCTCTAAATAATCAGACACTCGCGAAGACAACCAGAGGTTTGTGGAGCGAAGTAAAACAACCGAGCAGATTACGACCTATTCCAAAACAGGGCTGACCTCTGACCCCAGGGGCCAAAGAAGACATGCGGTAGGTGGTAAGTGAAGCAGGGGGCCTATTGTCCACAGGCTCTCCCCGTCTCTTTATTGACTTCCTAAATGATCCATTATGAGGTGATTTATGAGGTAGGCCGCTGCGCCAGCGAGTGTCTCCTAATGCTGGCAGACATCTGCACCAATGGATCCTGCGTGATTTATCAGAGGATGGACGGAAGCAGGCCCGGGCCGCGGCTCGTGTTTGCTCAGAGCCAATAGGAGAGCAAGGAGGCTGGTCGGAACACAAGATGTCACCGCCAGGGACGAAAACAAAAGGTACGGAAGGAAAACAGGCCTTCAGTTAGGTCGGGAGGGGAATCGGTGATTTAATTAAGCCTTTTCAAGCTTCGAGTGAAACGTTATAAGTGCAAATTGGCCGAGACATGAATGCGATTGAGGCTGAGGCGGAGCAGCAGCCACAGTCTGTCAGGTCTTTCCTGAGACCCTCATCTTAACAAACGTTTATGAGGCAGAACGTCCAGCGTCGGAGGCCCCCCGACCCTGGCGCACTCCCTCGGCGTGCGGCTGCGGCCCGCCAGCTCCCGCGCTGCTCGTTGACTCAGATATTATCAGAGACGGACGACAGAAAAACAACACCTCCATATTTTCTCTGGGACTTTCATGACAAGACCCCTGGTCTGGCTCCTGACAAACGGCTCCTGACGTCTGTATCTGGGCTTACACGAAAAGAGAGGTGGAATAAATACAGATAAAGATTCAAACTGAATATTTTCTTACTTTCTTAATTAATCCATTTTCCAAATTAAAGAAGTTTACTTTTCCAGACAATCAATCCATTCATTTATAAAGCAATTAAAAAATTGTCAATAAACATCACATAATGTAATTTAGCCTCTTGGATTTGTTTTTACTTGGTTTGGAATATAAAAATGATTAGATCCTGAATTATTTAGTACCTCAGAAATATAAAATAACAGTATATGAATATTTAAAAATTCAAGTGCTAAACGTGCTAAGTAAATAAATAAACATGATGATCAGATCATCTTTTTGACTTAGAAGTTTTTAATTAACTTTTTAAAAATATTTTAGTTTTCATGCTCCCACTGTTGATCAATGGAAAATTCTCTTTATTGAAGGTTTGAAACCAAAAACGCTGACCGAGCAGAGCATCTGCAGATTGGTGCTAAACCAACATGTCTCTGTTCTGTTGTCCCTCCCCCTGCTGTGATTAACCTTGTTTGACAAATACGGATCAGGTCAGACCTGAGAGCTTGTGTGTTAAGCCAAGAACCCCTAAAATAACAATGCAAGATTACATAGCTGCTCAGGTGCATCGTACACCTCGAATTCAACTTCACTGGAGCAAATCTCCTATTGTATAAGTCAGCACAATCACATAGCTGCCCAGGGCATCACAAAAGGCTTCAGCAAACAGCCCCTGACTCATGAACTATTTAAGAGTCACAGACAGTAGCTCGTCTACCTTTGCCTCACATTCACTGGCCGAAGCTTCATGAGGTCCTGCAGCAAAGTGAATACAAGAGTTCCTTCAAGATGAACAGGTTGCTTCTTTATTTGACTCAGTACCTGTCTTGGAGGAGGTGCTAAAGGCAACATCAGCCAATGAGCAGAGGTTCAGGTGGTCTTTGGGTGCTCAGTGAATACAGACCACAGGCTGATGCGCTGGTCTTTGGAGCCAGCAGCCAGCAGTCTCTGCCGGGGGTCCTGGTGGTCAGAGAAGGCCACGCTTTGCACCATATCTGTGTGGTACTTCAGCACCACCAGCGGCTGCAGCTTCTTCCACCCAAACACGCGCACGCGGTGGTCCCATCCAGCCGACGCCAGGATCTTACGGTCCCCTCTGAGGCAGAGCTGGGAAACACCAGGGTTGACCAGCGCCACGCTGTCCTGCAGCTGTACAAGCCGAGAGAGAGAGAGAGAGAGAGAGAGAGAGAGAGAGAGAGAGAGAGAGACATCTCAGCAAGACTACATACGTGCACATATTACAAATTCATTCATGAGGAATGAACTGCAAAGATCAACAGAAAGATCATTTTCTGCATTTAAAATTCTCTAATTTTCTGTTTCTGTCACATAATTAACTTTGATGCAAATGAACAAAGAACTACATTTGTACACAACAACCACCAAATAACTACAGATGATCATGTTGTTCATTGAATTAAGGAGAGAAGAAATCAGACCAACAAGTCCAACAGGTTTACACAGAGGAGCTCTCAGCTGATGTGGCGCTGAGGCCGGAGCCTGAGACCCGTGTGTGTTGAACCTGGCCTTAGGCTCCTCAAACTCAATCATCAGCCATAAAACATTACGGCACGAGGGCCGTGAGCAGATCTCTCTGCATCCTCTTATTTGGTTTGGAGTTATGGAGGCCTAATCGGGAAACACGACAGGGCTTGAGGTGCCTTTGTCAAAGCCTCCACGTTGATGAAATGCTTGTTTGCCGAGGCCTTGTTGCTTTTAAGCGCCTCAGATGAATTACATTCACTAAGAAAAGTTTGGTCAGCAGGAGAAGAGACGACATAAATAAGGCGCTGCACGTTTGCCTGTTAGAGATTAGGCACAGCTCCCTCTGATCTACAGCGTCCCATGGCCTGCATCAATCTCTATAAAGGGGCAACACTCTGACATATTGTAATGGATGGTGGCTAAGATCAGTATCTGAAGCGCCTGCTGTGGTGGGCATTCCTGGGGAACGAACGTGCTCTTCCTGCAGGCAGGGGAGCTCCGCGGGGCCTGAGGATGTGACACAAACATCTGGATACGAGGGTTAAAATCAAGCTGGACAGCGTAGAATTGACTTCATAAGCTGTGTCTGGGGAGAGTAATGGCCTCGGAAAGGAGGAGACGCTGGAGAATTTATCTGCACGCTCCTGTTCCGGGCAGGAACCATCCACCCAGCTGCATGTGGAAGATATAAGCCAGGTACTCAGAGCCCAAGCGAATAAAGCGGAATGCAAGCGGGAGAGGAATGTCATTGATCAAAACAGAGAGCCGAGTTCACAACAAGCTGCCGCGTGATTTCTTTCTCCTCATCTTGTGCTCGGCCCGTCCGCTGGTCCCACTATCGCGCTGCAGAATGTTGGTTAGACCAAACAAGCTGAATATGCTGATACACAGAATCCTGGGGGTGACAGATTGTTTGGATCTTCATTATTACCTCAAGAAGTTGGTATGCCCCTGCCTCTGCCCATCTGGTTTGCATTAGAGGCCTGATAATGATGGGTTTAAGTGTCTGTTTTTGTTTGTTTTTCTTCCTTTAGTTTGTGTCAGGAAAAGGCATTTGTTTCATTAAAGGGTCAAATGGAAGTAGTAAACAGCTAATGCAGCATTAGCAGTCAGTCAGCAAGGCCGGAGGGATAATTGTTTTTACTTTCAACAGTCTGACAATGAGAACTCCATAGCTTAACTACTCTGACTAATGAAGAAGTGCACCCCCCCAAAAAAAAATATTACCGTGAATGGACAACAAAACATGTTTCCTCGTTTTGATTTTCCTGCTACGCTGACCGTAGCTAACTGGCCTGTTCGTTACACAAAGAGAGTGGGAAGACATAATTACATAATTCTAATATATTGTAAAGCTGTCCAGAGAGAAACCTCACAGTGAAAGCAGCCATGCCATGAACAGAGAGGGACTGTTGTGCTCCCACCAACGCATGGGGCCGACCTGGCTACCAAAACAAAAACAGAGAAAAGCTCCGATTACAGCTCACAGAGTGATACTCTGACATTGTTTCCTGTCCAGGATCCATTACACCACCATATCTTATGGAAAAAAAAAATCCTTTGTTTTACAAAATATTGTTCACAAATGCAACCCCTCGCATTATTTTTATGTAATAGTGGAACGTTCATTCCATTTTCAGCTTTGGAACGGCACCTCTTCAGCATGAATACACATCCTACTTTCACCGCTGCCATTACCCAGACCTTTAGGTGTAATGAAAGCCATTCAGTCTAACCAGGCAGTCTTGGCCCGTTTTATCTGACGCCACATTTTTCTTCTCATTTCTTTGTTGCCATCACACAGTGAAAGGCTTCATCATTTTTTTTGCTGGAACACTCCTCTCTTGGATTATATTTGCAGCCATCAAGAAGCAAACCGTTTCTGCGCAACAGCTGGGCCCACTAGAAGCTTTGTTGCAGCGTAAAGATCCAGTGTAAGCTCAAACTCCAGAATTCTTTGTAGCATCTCACCAGCAGAGGAGGTGTTCAAAAGGAGCGTCAACTTGGCAGATCTTACTCAAGTCTCCACTTCTCTCCCCCTCAGTCTTGGCATGGATGTTGGCCTTCACACTCACCCAGCGAAACGTTCCATCATCGCTCAGTCACTCCAGCCGAGCGGCTGGGAGGATTTTCACAGGTATTCCTGACACGCCCTGTCCCTGAATCACACTCGGCGGAGGGGAGATTACAGCCTTTTGTCGCCTTGCCTGTCAGAGCTTGGCTCCGGATGACAGGAGATGGATGCGTCAAACAGCTGAGCAACCCCATTCAGAAAAGGCAGAAGATGACAGAAGGAAAGGTGCCTGATAAAAAATGTTTTTTCTTTCTGCAGCAGACATTTGTGCAAGCCTCAGACACTGACAGGGTCTCATTTCATGCCTGCTTTTGATATGAATATTGCTCAGATGTTCACTTTAAAGTGAAGAATGTGAATGTGGCCTCGTCAGTTGAAGTTCTGAAGTTAAATTTAATCAAAAACAAGAAACTGGTGAGAGTTTCTCGATTTCTTTAAAAATTAGTTTTGAAAAAAGCGTTAAAGGCTGACTGAGAGAATACGGCTGGCAGCACGTAGGTGAGCGCAAGGCAACTGTGTTGGGGGCTGGGGGTTCCACCTGTACAGACCTGTCATCAGTCAGAGAAAGCTCACCGTCAGCCATGCTTGATTTACACTGCTAATCTTCCTCTGCCTCCGCCTGCTCTCTTTTTCCACCCTGAGAGCTCTGCCTCTTTCTTTGTGGAAGAGGCCTTCGCTGCACTTGTCAATAGGCTGGAGTGGCCACCCCAATATACGTCCATCTGGCTTAACAGCTTGGAAATCCTCAGACATCCACGCCCTCGTGGCCTCAGCCCTTAAAGATTGACGAAAATGTAGACTAGCTAAAAAGGAGGGGAAAAAAATGCTGCAAATGATACTTCGCTCAACCAAGAAGCCAGTGGGCCTGCCAGGTCAGGCAGCAGATAAAGGCATCTGGGAGCCATATGTAAAACATTAACCTCCATTCCTGAGGCTATCTGCTTTTATCTGGACTTGATAAGCTAACTTCACAGCCTTTCAGCTTCACTAAATCATAACTGCACTGTGTAGTGTCACATTCAGTTTCCCTCAGGTTGCAGAGAACACATCCATCTTCCCTGCCAGCCAGTTTCGCTACACTGGACTGTATCTCAGGGTTAATTTGTGGGAAGTGGGATGCTGCGGCACTTACAGCCTCCTCAGTCTTTATTGCAGCCTCCCACTGTGAACTACTGTTCCCTTTACAGCAGATGTGTTTTTTGTTTGGTTAAGGGGCCTCAGAGGTTTTGATATTTTTATTACCTCTCTCGGGTCGTCCGTCAGGACCCCGAACCTGGACCGGCCACCCTGAGGGTCCTCGGCTAGACAAAAATACTTTTGTGGGAAGAACTGAGGATAGCTGTCTGGACGTCACACCGAGTTGCACTTGTGGATAATTTAGAAGTCCCGGTTGGATCCTTTCCCTCTCTGTGTGCTTTTTTCCTGTCATTCTCATCCTGGATTACACACTGAATCAATATTTTGTTGCTTGAGAAAAATAAACCAAATAACCACTGTCCACATGGTTTCAGTATATTGAATCAAATCCTTATGTTGTGTTTACATAAAGGCATTTTTAGCTTCAACAAGAAATTAAATTTTGCAAATAATTCTAATTCAAGCATTCATTTGTCTAAAGCCAGAAAAAATAATATTGCTTTTGCAGTGGAACGGCAAAACATCCCAGACTGTTGTGCATCAGTTGCTCTTTAATGATTCAGGGTGGTCGGCTGCAGAACGGGACTGTTGCATATTTAATTATTTTGTTGTATTGGGGAAGACTGAGCGCTTCTGAGTATCCCAATAAAAAGTTACATTATCACATGTCTAAAATCTGGCTCCAGGACATGTCAGTGTCTCAGTGTGTGGGTGGTTTGAATCTAGAGTGACAGTCTCAGCCCAGTCCTTGGCCCTGCCAACGCTGTGTAACCAGCAGCTGATTTATGGCCCCTGGAGCCCCGCTGAGCCTCTTCCTCCCTGGCCCCTCCGTTTTCCAGTGGAGGCTGGAGAAAGGTGATGCTCTTCACTGCTATTCTTGCGCTCAATTTCATGACATTTTGTTGTCTTTTTTGCGTGACAGCTTATTAGCAAACGGGAGCTTCAGGACCCTGACGGGAGCATTTCAGAGGGGCTGGGTTAGAGGTTGTGAACGGAAAAAATGAGGAAAAAAACAGTTCATTTTGCTTCAGACACTTAAAAACCTAATTTTGTACTTTCAGTAAAATGCGTGTGTATGCTCTGGTTATTTGTAGTTGCTGTGCTTTAGTTGTCTTCTGATACAGACATCACTTTAACTGAAATTTTCAATAGTTCCAATTAAAATCCAGTTTCAATGCTGCCAAATTGGCAAGAAGCAAGAGAGTAAACAGAGGCGTTAGAGGCTTCTGTTCCAATGGGTAACTTAATGGCAGTTGTGGCTCTTGGGCTTCTTGGCCCAGAGAATAACTTTTAAACAGAAAATCAAACAGAACATTAACTCAATACACTAATTCCACTAGTCTTTGCTTGCAATTACAATTACAGACATTAATTTTTACCTTGTAGACCCACAAGGTAAAAAAATAATGCACCTCAAATTCTCTATTGATCTGAGTTGATAAAATATTGTGATTAATTAGAAATGTTGAAACCTTGATTTTGCTGCATTTTAAAGCTGCAGGGGTTCGACAGACAAGTTAACACCATTAGCTCTGAAAACATTTCTGCTGCTGACCTGCAGGTTCTGTTGTCTGTCCAGAGTCCACGAGGCCAGCTTCTTCTCCGAGGAACCTGAAACGCCCCTCAGACGCTCGGTGTCAAAGGTCAGGCACATGACTGGCTCAGGGTGGGCTTTGGCTGAGCTTACTATGGACCTCTGGGTTACATCCCATAGCATCAGAGAGCCATCCTCATATCCAGCCACCAGAAGAGGTCCAGAAGTAGCGTCTGTCTGGAGCAGAGGGAGGACGATAAGAGAAAAGATGAAGACAAAGAGGAGGGAAGATGTCAATGCAGAGTGGAAAACACTGTGTGGAGATGGGAGCTGAGAGGATCAGAGGTTATCATCCTGGAAGCTCCTGCTGACACTTAAGGATATTGTGGGCTCCATTTATCAGCCTGCTGTGGTCTTTCCAGAAATTCATAGCAGGATTGCTCACATTGCTCCTCATCTGTATTGCCATATCTGTATACCCCACCCTTAAAAAAAGATGGAAACCCTTGCTTTCTGTATTATTACATTGATAGTCATATTTTCATACATATCTAACACTACGTCCATATTAGCCACATTACTGTTATTATTATGTCTTAATATCAAGCTTCTATGATGTAAGAATTTGCACCAGTGGCATATGTGGCATTAATGATTACATACAGTCTAAATTTTAGGGGGTATTATTATTTTAAGTAACTTTAGTGCTGATTTCTTCGATGACATTGTTTATTAATGTTTATCATAGTTTCTCAGACTTTAAAGGGAACAAAGTGACTTCATTCGTAATTCATTCAATCATTGCCATTGGTTTTTACATCCTAAAACAAACTCAAGTCCATACACACACGACACTATTGCTTAATTTCCACTTTGCCCCGGGATATTAGAGACCCAACCGCAATGTTTACAACTGCTGGAACGATCAGCATCTCATCAAATGAGCTGAAACCACATATACAAACAGTCATGAGGCACAAAACCAGAACCACCCTTTATGTGGAACACACCGAAAACACAATAAAAGGTTTAAAATACATTTCTATTCATGCAAGATGTGATAAAATCAGTAGATGATACAGAGTCACAGAAACGGTCTGTGCATTGAGGTTAGATCTGACTGAAAGTGTGTGAAACTACATCCAGGCATATGCTGATCTGACTGGAGGGAACACAGTGAGCAGACCAATTTTTCTGTAGACATTAGCCGCCTCCCTTCTTTTCATCTGCATTCAGATGTATTCTTTGACTGTAACCCAAGAAGGATGGAAGCACATGGATAACCTTGGTCTTGACTTTGCCTTACAGTGCCACTAAACTACTGGTCAAAGCAGTGCCCTGCAGAAGCATGAGAGGAAAGAAATGTTTTCCATGTGTGCTGGGGGGACATGTCTGCTTTTTTTCCATCCATCTTCAATTCCTCTTCTCACTTAACGCTCTATATTTCTCTTCTTCCAGCTTAAAACAAATTATAGACATAGTCATGTATTTCATCCAAACACATCAGCAAGGACAAACTTGAAGGCATTAGAAAAACAAATAAAAACAAGTGAAAATCAGCAGCCCCAGCAGGAAGCAGGCCTAAGAGGTCCAGGCTTGGGGCCCTCCATTTCACTTAACTGTAAGACCTCCTTGATTGATGATGTCATGGGTCAGAGGTCAGGGCATCCTGGGTAGACACCTAATTCATTATATCCTCCACAGACCTTTCTACAAGAGGGTTCTCTTTTGGAATGGGGCTGGGAGCTCTGGGAGCAGATTCATCACCAGAGAACAGCTGGAAAGACAGATCGAGAGAAGCCACTTGAAGAGATGGACCAGAGCACGGAGTAATGATACCGGGCCTTCTCTAGACTGGCTACCACTTAATGTGTTAATAGACATGTGCTCTATTTTGTCATTACTGTAATTATGAGCATCATTATTTTAAGCAAACTTTTCAAGGCAGAAGATTAAAGTCCTATTTTTTAGGCTCTCTTTCCAGTCCGACGGTCACTCAGGCATCCAGATACTGGTTAGGCTGACAGTGTGAGAGAAAGTGAGGTTTTGTTTAGGTTCTTGTAATTTTTCAATATCTACAACATTTTAATGTTCTCCTAATGGAGCTATAAATCCACGTCAGAGTAAGAAGCTATTTTCTGTTTTATCACCACTATGGAGATAATAAGCCATGTATGCAATGGACTTAATTTGAGAATAAAAATAACTGGATTTGGGTTATTTATATTTCCCCATTTACTGCATTTTCTCTTTTCATCAGTGAGCACTGCCAGTGTCAAATACTATAGAAAACATAAATAACATCTCGGTGTAATTAGAGGAAGCATGTGGGCAAGATCCAGAGTTTATTGTATACCAAGCCAACACTTCTGTCATTTCCTTATGCGGGAAGCTAATCCAGAACTGGAGACCAACAGCGTGTGTGCTCATGGAACCGCCGCAGGCCCTACTTCCACATAAGGAACCAATCGTTTCTCCTGCTTTTCGTCCTGGTCCTCCATGATGTCATGGCCACGAGGCAGAGAAGTGATGAGCTGAGAGTGATGGATATCTGTATAGGAACATTTCCTTTTCCCCGCCAGCCTCTGTTCACATTAAACGTCTTGCACATCATACATCAATACCATCCCCCTGGCCAATTCACCTCTGGACCCATATGCGGAGGTACTTTCTTCTTTCATTATTCACTGCTTTACAGGAATCTGATTGGGGGAAAATCAGAGAGCTTTGCCACCTTTTAGACAAAAGGAATGATGAAGGGAAATTGAATGGAGAAAATGTGGTTTAACATCACATTTAATCTTTTCCATAAACTCGGGCAGGAGAGAAGACTTAAAGGAAAACAATAAATCTATTGGTGAGTCTGTTTTGGAAATAATGGCGACTAATCAGTACTTGTCTCAGCCCTGGGAAGAACACAGAAAGGGAAAGACGGTGAGAAGGAAGACGGTTGTCAGTGCCCTCTTTCTGATGCATGTGTGACGTTGAAAGACAAGGTGGGGAGAGAGGTGACGGTGGCAGCTGCTGCCTCCTGCTGTGCAAGGTTAAGGAAACCGTGGGTAGCATACAAGCATTTGATGTGAGCAGGAACACGAACAGTTTCTCATCTGGCTGACAGACAGAGTCGTGGGTAATGTGTGTGTGAAAGACAGGTAACACACACAGAGCAGCTTTTTCTGACTGATCCCACTGCGTGGACACCGCTGGCTCGCTGTAACAGATGCCTTGACCCTGTGAGGAATCAGCCTGAAATGATTTAGAATCACCTAGGACCTTCCACTTTGAAGTCTGGCAGCTGCCTGCACTGTATTACAATGATATTATATTCATATAATTGATCATTATGTTTCCTGGCACTCAACACCGAGCCATCATGGGTTCATAACTCAGTTGATGAAAGGCGGATACTGTCAAATCAAAGGCATAAGAAGAAAAACACAAACAGAATGAAGTAGAAATGTTGAGCTGTTTGAAAAGGTTTACATGTCAACAATAATTGTGACTTTTTTAAGCTGCCTTTTTGCAGACTCTAATTAGAATTACAGGAAACAGGACTGTGTGCATATCAAATAGAAAAGAAACACTTTCTCCAAACCCAAAGAGTTAATTACATTAAAAGTAATTACAGGGTCTCCTTATTGCTGGAGAAAACAAAAATCCTTTCCTGGAGAATTTACCAAACAGAAAGCTAGCTTTTTGACTTGAATTGAATGTACAGCTGCAGGCTGATACATTGCTGAACATCCAACCCTTCCAAAATGCTCTAATTACAGTAGTGGTGTGCATTGCCAGTTGCAAAGAAATGCTTGGAAAAGTGGGTCAGGACAAGTTGTAAAACTGTAAACCATATACTGCGTCTTTAATGTACATTTTTGTCTACTTCTATTGTTGTCATGGTAAATCAGCTTGTTTGGAAGCATTGTGAGCACTTGGGGAACTGTGTGATGCTTACCTGAAACAGCTGGATACACATGACCATGCCCAACTTAGCTTCTGGTACCAAGGTGCACACCGGGATCTTTCTTGGGAGCTCCATAATTTTAATCTGCAGTGAACAGCCCCAAACAAAGAAGGCAAATGCATCAAAATTTCCCCCCATTATACAAAGGTAAAGTCAGTGAACGATTTTAGCATCAATGATTTCTGAATTTGTCCATTATCTGTGTTTTACACAAATGTCTTTTCATTACTTTTATTTTAATGCTGCTCTAAAACTGAAGCCCAAACACAAATTACAGTCAACCATTTATCCACAGGTTGCCTGCCAATTTATGATTTGCTTGTTTTGAGTTTGTGAGTAGTTCAGAGGGCCTTGACCAGCAGTACATGCAGCACAATGCTGTCTATAATAAATCGGGCTATACCCTGAAACGGTGACTAGAATGGTGTTTTCATGTACACACTGGCACTGATTTGGATAAAACACACACCCTAATGAAGTCAGTGATAAAGCGTGTATAGCCAGATCACTACCAAAGCTTGTTTCTCCGATGCTCCACATATCCATCCTCATTAGACCCCAGATTAAACAGCCCTTAAAGGGAGCAATCAGTATTTTAGCACCAGGCCACATCTGTCCTGCATGTTTACCTCCGCATGCCTGACAAAGGGCCTTTAAGGACTGCTCTGTGCCTCAGGTGATCGTGGTTTCATATGTGACATCACACTGCCCATAAATAAAACACCCACACGATTAATTAATGTTTGTGCTGCAGGAGCAGTCTGCTGGCAGGAATCTCACTGTGAGCAGTAAACAGTAAAACCACCTGAAGTAGCAAGGAAGGAAGTAAAGGTATTTTGTTTTGGTTGCAAATGTGGTATTTCCAATAGCAAATAAATCAAACCATTGTGCATGATTTCTGGAAAGAGAGTTCACATTTCTCATAAAGGAGTTCAGTTCTCTGGATGTTTATTTGTAGACATGTGAAAGATTTTGTCTCTGCCGATGGTGTCTGTTAAACTGGGTGGGAAGAGTGAATGACAAAATTGCCTGTAGTGTGTTTTGGTCTACCTCACATGGGTGTGTGTGTGTTTCTGTCTGGCGGTGTCTGTTGGGACAATGGCATTATTGAGGTGCTGGAGTCACAGGCGCCCTGATGCCTGGCCTGCTGGACTGAGGTTAGCAAAGGCACGTTTGACTGGATCAGGTGACCGTCCCGTCCCTTTCAAGTGTGGCTTCTCTACAACGGAGCAAGTAACATGAATCTGGAGGCAATAAAAGACGATTGAATCACTGGCTGCCCTTTTCCCCAAACCTCCTTCGGTCCGCATGAACAGCAAAGGCTTGTGGGTGTTGAGCTCTAACTGCAATATCTTCTGTGATCCTGTTGCATGCAATTCCCAAGTCCAGGAAATCCATGTTTGAGTACAAGATTAGAGTTTACGTAAGAGGTGCATTACAATCTGTGACACTTGCCTCAGTAAAGGTGTTAGAATATGTGTAGATCTGTCACCAATATCTAGAGTGAATGGATGTCGTTGAATATATTCAATGGGACACGTCAATATACAACCATGTGCAAGCTTATGATTCATGACATTAGGCTGTCACCACACTGAGCAGGTTGCACTTTCTAATGTTCAACCAATTCTATTTGTACAGATCAGACCAAATATACAGACAAACAGTCTATTTTAAAGTAGCAAATAAGATAAAAAGCCACAAATATGTCAAGTTAGAAAACTGACAAGAGCCAGTTTATTAAGTCTCACACCTGCTGGAATGTCTGTATTGTTGTACAGGCTGTAATGAACCTCTACAATAGTTTCATTTCAATAAGGAATTTCCTCTTACTGGTCAGAAAATCAGCAGATAGAACCTTTAATCTGCATCTGTTTGTTGAAGAATCATTTTAAAGCTGCAGGAACCAAAGAGTGAACAGGTGAAGGTTCTCACCTCCTCAGTCTGCTGTCCAGCGTAGGCCAGTAGACAGGTTCCAGGGCTCATCTCCAGCGTGGAGCACTGACAGAATCCAACGCTGCCCGTCCACACAGAGTCCACCACATCGCTGCGACTTTCACTCAGGTCCCAGAGACACACCTGCATGTCCCGGCCCTGACTGCTCTCATCAACAGAGGCACAAAAGCAAACTGACAATTATTTATCTGCTGTTTCTTTTGTTTTCTCACATAAATCACTAACGGCAAATGTAAAACAAGTATAAATATCAAAACAGTCAGAATAAAGGTTTTAAAACAAAAGTGCTCTCCTCACCTGATGAGCGCACCGGTAGGCTGCAGTGTGCTGACCCAGGTGACAGAGTTACCCGAGTGCCCTTCCAAGATCTTTTGAGGCCTCCTGATGTTCAGGTTCCAGACGTGGATCTCGCCCTTCCCTGAGCTACATAACCCAATGTGTGGTTTCAACAGGCTGGTTGGTATGAATCACACAATTTATATACTGCAACATTTCTCTGCTGACTTGTCGTTTTTAATGTTGAAATAAATAACTAACCCTGAAAACAGGAGTGGGGAGTCCACATCATGGCAGCTGAAGTGGAGGGTATTGAGGGGGGCTCCAGCCCCCCTCAGGGTGTAGATGGGGGACGGTGGAGGACGAGACATCCTCAGATCACTGTCATCAACGTAAGGTAGCAGGGAAGCTACAAATCACGACATCTAAGGAAACAGACAGAGTGGATGTGGAGAGTGGAACTGGAACAGTGACAAGCTATTTGGAATTCTGTGATCATAATGAATTGGCCTCTTTTCTGGCAAACACTGAGCATTACCAGTGAGAAGTTCCATACTGCCTTGAAGCCATTCCCTGTCATGCAGGAGACACCTGCATTAATTCAATGTCTGTACATTCTCCATTGTTAAATGTAGCTACAGAGTCTGTGATTCTATCTCTTTCTGCCTTCCTGCTCCTCGTGTACACCTATCTTACTCAAGGCATCATAAATCACAACCACCGACAGTTTAATTACAGTAAACTGACGGAGATTCGGGCTTCTTACCCGTTCTGCAATCAACAGCCGTTGTCCCGCAGGCAGAAGGAGCAGATCAGCCTTTAATGCCGTTTGTAGGCTGGGCAGAGAAGGAAACAGGAGCGACCACAAGCATGCAGAAAGGACAAAAAAAACAAAAACAAACAATAGAAACATAAAGCACAGTCTAGAAGAAGTAAATGACTTCAGAGAGCTTGCATGCATCAATCCATAAGTTTAAAGACTTTTTAGTTTTAGAGTTGGGGGCCATATTCAGTGTAGAGTGACAGCACCACTGTGCAAATCTCAAGTAAAAGACAACACCTTCTCAGTGTTATGAAATACAACAGAGAGATAATAACTATGCAAGCCCATCTTCTTTAATTAAATAAGTTGTTGGTTGTGAGAGGCCAATTAAGTGAATTCCATCAAACACCACAAAATAAGTTTAGGAGAAAATGTTTTACAACCATCGATTAAATGTCAGCGGTTAAGATGTTACTTATCAGTTGCTAAGATGTTACTTATCCCCTCACCTTTGCATAATTCATTTAGGTTAATGAACACAGCCTCCCTAATAAATTCTCTCCTAATACCCCAACACACTCAATGACCCCTCCTCCACTTTTACTTCTCATAACCCTTGCTCCCTGCAATCAACAGACATTGAAACTGGACCCCTAAAGATTCAGTGGCAACTCATTTCAGGAGGTTAGTGGTTAAATTGGCCATCTAAATCTGTGAGGCGCAGTGACAGAGAGCCCAACACTTTCTGACTGATTACAGGCATCACAGCGGTCTCACAGTGACGGCTAAGATGACAAATTTGCTTCTATAAAATAGAAAAGGAATAAAGCAAGTGGACGAAAAACATCAACAGTGGGTCTTGAGAAGGTCTGTAAGTTAAGCTGCCCCTCCTAAGAATGCGTGGGTCAGGCCACATTCCTGAAACACACTCTTGTTTCTAAGCAAGAATGTAACAAGGTGAGGCTCACCATGATAACAGGTGGATTAACCATCCCTTATTGTCATCTTGCAGCAGGTCAACATTGCCCTGTGAGCAACAGCAGTGGTCCGAAACCCGCTGTTCTCATTCGCTCAAGACCAGGCGGCTGGAAATCACTGCTCCTTCTCAAATAGGGTCGGCCAGTGGGGAAAGTGAGAAAAATGATGTTGAATAATAATGGCTATATCCCCTCTCGTTTTACAGGCGTCAGCACATTTGATGACTGAGTAGCCCTCAACAATAGGTCTGCTGCAGTGGCTGCAACTGATTCCCTGCACAAACCCAAATACAAACATAGCGGCTGCTCAGGAAGAGAGAGCAGGACACTGCAAACAAACAAGACAGTGGCAGGATGTCACTCAAATCTATTTGCACAGACCCTAAATTGTTCTCTGTTAACAGAGAGAAGCACAAAAGCAGGCTTTTAGGACTTGAAAGTGAATAGGTATCTTTACAATTATTACAATATACATAGAATGTGTCTGCAGAGATTTAGCCTGCAAAACTGAGCAAGGTTATCAACAGTGCAGCAGGATGCTGACAAAAAAAAAATTGAGACAAAGAAAAAAACCAAGACATTCTCCTTCAATGACAAACAGTTCATGTAACGACCACAACAGAACTTATTTCAGAAAGATAAAGACACTATAAATAAGAACAGGGCTTGTGGAGCATATAAAATAGGGAATCTGTGGTCAATGTCTCAGTTCTCCAGACTCAAGACAGACAGCTAAACGATTATATGCTTATATGATCTACTTTGTAACCACATATTTCCGTCCTGAAGTTGTATGATGCCACAAAAATTGTCATTGTAAAAACCACTACTAAACTTTATTGAGGGAGCTATAATCCCATACAGCACAAATGGTTATATACATATAACTAATTCTCTGAAGATAACAATATTTCATAAAGCAACCCAATATAACTGGGAACTTTATTTTTATTAAGACTGCTTACCACAATCATCTCAGAAATTGGAGAGCTGGCTAACAAGCTAGGCCTAATTACACTTGTGTGAGGTGGACAGTTCCTAATAAATCAAAGTGACTGATTAATATACCTGAGCTGGACATGGGAGCCAGCAAGAAGAGGCAGGAGAAGAGGATTGAGGCACTGCTGGCCCTGTAACAGATAAGACAGCTCTGAGTAATCTGACTCTAAGTCTGTGGATAAAGGCAGTTTGTCTCTTCTTGGGCTGTCTGTCCACACCTACTGGATAATTAGGCCTAATTATGAGAGAAAGGTCCGCTTCCCCTTCATGTTATTAAATAAGAGCCGGGCCGGTTCGCCAAGCATCTCTCAACACCAGCAAGGGGCTGGCGACCTTCAGATCAAACGTAGCCACTATCTGTGCCCACCCCACCACCACCACCTTGACTGCTGCCCTCCCCAGCATTGCTGCACATCAGGGAAGCGGAGAGGGTATCCCTTATGATATGGGGCATCGCAGGTTTGTGTTTTTTTGTTTGTTTGGCAGAATGGTGTGATGGTCCTATCCACATTCCTCTGTTGGCATTTCAGCACAAGTATCATGACATCTGCCCCTTGTCATATTTGGCCATTCACAAGTAAGAGCAGGAGTGGTGGTGGCCACAGGGGATATGCAGATCACAGGGATTTACTACAGAAGCTTCATAATGCTGCAGCTTCACAGGAGCCATTATGGAGGTATGGGATCCTGAGATCATGCGCTGATATCTGCCTTGTCAAATATGAAATCTGAGCTGTGTGATGAAAACTAAAATTAGATTACACATAAATCAAAAGCTCAATTTTAGCTTCAACTGAAAGAGAAGCTTTGTCAAAAATAGTGTTTTGTGTCTGAAACATGTTTGGCTTGCAAAAGAAAAAAAAAGCCAACATTTTTGAGGGGCAGAAGCTTGATCCATCCATGCCCCACATGTATGTTTTTCTACACACCTATCAATCTTATCTGCCATTTCCCTGCTTTTCACCATCTTGCCAAGTGGGTGCTTCCACCTTAGCAGTGGGTGACCTGGCTCTCCATTCGTTAGTCAGCCCTTCCCCCAACAAATACGGATACATCTGAGGAGGAAACTGAGCTGCCAAATAGAGACGGGGTGCCATTATAAAAGTCCAGTTACACAAACAACATGGGAAGTGGCAAGGAAGAGACACACCCTTTATTGTGTCTTGGTGGGGGTTATCTGGACTGGATAAACAGTCCAGCTTCAGATAGTGGCTGAAGTCCAACACAAGTGCTCCAACACCCACTGTCAGTCACAGATCCAATGAGTAGGAAGAGGTGGCATTGTTCATGTGAATAGCGTGAATGCTAAGCAGGGGCCATAGCAGATAAGAGCTAAATGCCTTGTGGGTGTCATTCAGGCAGGACCTGATGGAGCACTGTGTCAGAATGTCCCATTTTAGGAGGTCCTGATTGTGGTCAACAGGTACCAGGAGTCTTATCTGTTTGCATTATCATCCATTTCCTCCATGAGGTCATTTACCTGGACACAAGAGGATAAAGAGACACAAGAGAGTTGACAGTTCAGGTGTCATCGAGCATCTCCACATTGGTGAAAGGTCTGATGATGTTTGAGGGATTTTACCGTTCTTACACAAGGATGATAAAAATTATAGCTACTGTGCCATCCTCCCCAAGAAGACATCACGTAACAGGAAGAGGAGATGCTACACTTTATCAAATAACACATCCTCCAGTGGCACAACAACTAGTCAGTCATCTTCAGGGCTGTGATGAGTGATTGCTTGATGACTAAGTAAGGGATGGTGAAAGATTTAACGAGTTAACTGTACAAAGAACACCCTCCGAAGCCAGAGCAACATTATTAAACTAGCAAAT
Source organism: Lagocephalus sceleratus (assembly GCA_911728415.1). Taxonomy (NCBI): domain Eukaryota; kingdom Metazoa; phylum Chordata; class Actinopteri; order Tetraodontiformes; family Tetraodontidae; genus Lagocephalus; species Lagocephalus sceleratus. The sequence continues at coordinate 9,352,895 of CAJVRN010000237.1, read as the reverse complement.
TATACACCATCACGATGGATAATATAGAGCTAGAATCTGTTTGTAAAACTATCTATTTAAAATTTCAGTTTTACATCTAAAATGACTCTCAGATCAAATAAATCAGATAAAAAAAAACAAAACAACGAAGATATTGACCAGATAATCCCCAGTTTATATGCATATAAAAATCTACACATTTGTTGTTTTATTATTTTACTGTCACTCGCTTTCTTCTTGCATCACTGAAAAAAGATTAATTTGTCCCTTAAGAACTCATAAATGTGTCTGAAAAAGAATTATACTCAGAAACATGTAGTTTACTCAGAAATATCTACTTTATGTGCTAAACGTAACAGACAAGACAGGAGATTGTATGCAAGACAACAGTAGCTGGAAACGGTGGTTGATTTAGTTTAACAACACTAATACATGAGCATGATATATTATGGAAATGATTTAAGAGTTCAGAAAGTTGTGACATGTTGTAAAGTTCTTTCATCCAGTCAGCTAATTACATTAGCACGGTGTTTATGTATCTTGCTAGGAATTACCTGCAATAACATCGATGAAGACAGCTTATATAGAATTATTAAAAGCCATTCTTTACCGCCGAGCAAAGACCATATTCGACAATTAGAAGGAGTTTTAGTGAAAACTAAGAAAACCTTTGGTGACGGTTACCGGTGTTAGCCATTCCTGCTGGGAGGACCCGCAGCAGCACGGCAGGAGGCCAGCGAGGTGCCTGTTCAGAAAGACCCGCGCTGACGTCACTGCCTGTCCACAACGTCCCTGTCTCCCTCCTGTTACAGTGTGTGTGTGTGTGTGTGTGTGTGTGTGTGTGTGTGTGTGTGTGTGTGTGTGTGTGTGTGTGTGTGTGTGTGTGTGTGTGTGTGTGCGCGGTCGTGTTTCTACATTTATAGATATTTAATAAAACTGACTTTGATGATGTTTTCCAAAATGCATGTCAAAAGAAATATAATTGCAAAAGCAATTGTAAATGTGCCTGCCCACCCAGGCCTTAAAACATACTCATGCAAATATCATTTGAATGTGGGTATGCATGACAATGTTTTAATTTTCTGAATGCTGACTAAAATGAATGATCAACATCAAACTTTCACGTACAAAAGGTGACTGCACAAACAGGAGAGTCTTTATTTTTGCTTCATCCTTTTCATTCTAATGGAGAAAAAGAGACAAGAAAGAACTCATGGGCTCTAATCCACTGAGCACACAGGCCCCTTTCATGGGATAGACCTTTATTTGTTCATTCCTATCATGGAGAAATGGGTCTCAAGCCCATCTAGTCCTGAGCTAGAAGATTAGATGAAACCAGAGTGTTTTAAACCTCTTCTATGGCTATGGATTATATTCAGTCCATCTCTCCGACATGAAACAATAACGAACAAATAAAGGTGGTTCAGAGAGAAAAGGTGCACACTCACAATGAAAATCACATGAAAAGAAAGGATTAACAATTATTGAACTTTTGGTGGCAAAAAAAAGATTGCTTTGATTAAATATTTGCTAAATTTCACCTGTATGTGACATAGCTTTCACCTATAAAAGTGATGTGCATGTAATGGCACACATAAAAAGTGTTGGTCTGTGAGGCAGCGGCAGTGGGTTTCTAACAATTAGTCTAAATGGAGGTGGTGGGACAATACCGCTCAGCGGGAGGTGGGAGAATGTCCGTACTGTCTTGCATGGACAGATAACATGACCTGCCTCATCATCAATTATTCCTGGCATCTCAGCTTCCTCAGAGGCAGAGATGGTGTACCGGACAATGCCAGGGTGTGTTTGAAAGCTACAGCCCTGGTCACCTTGAGGAGGACGGGCGTGTATCTGACAAGGTTGAGGTTTACATACAGTATCAACCTTCCCACCCGAGAGACACTGCCCAGAAAGGACATCCCTGGAATCCCACACTTATTCCAGGCGGCCAGTCGTGGGGGCAAGTGGGTCACTTTACAGCTCATCAACAAATTAGAAGGGCTGCAGTCCAGCCTGAGCAGCAGTCAGAATGCAGGGAGGCAAACATAAATGCTTCGCTCCCACTGTGTGGAGGCAGAAGGATGAAGAGTGTGTGGTCAGAAGCAAAACGCCTGTGAGGAACAATAGATGTGGCGTCTCCTGAGATTGAGCATAAAAGCATGGAAACATGATTCAGACAGCAGGATCAGAGTGCCGATTTACTGTTTGGTTCTTGGTTCTAGCAGAAGAAACACAGCTTATCACCAAATCATTGATAAGCGGAAATTTAAAATTGAATTATCTACAGCCCACCACACCTGTTTTATATATATCAGTGCAAATTTGTTTGGTCACTGAGGGGGTCTTCAGTCCTTTAACCTGCAACTACAAGTCAGTGTTTTTGAAGGATTGGCAAACTAGCAATGAAAGTGACATTTGTTTGAATCCCTATTTGCAGGTCCACTCCTGTGTAATTGATAATAGCCACATTAAATGTGTGTGCAGCTTTGTGTCTCCCTGAACCGTACGCAGTGTCAGTTGATGCATGAACTTATCAGAGGACACGGAGATAGTATGCTGGGGAGTATGTGTTGAATGGGCAGCTACCATTAAACATGACGGGGAGGCCTCATGTTTTCCTTGGCCATCTCTGCAGGTGTGAAGGGAGAGAACTCAGGGAGGTGAGGAGTGAGTGGCCTGGATGTCATTTTGTGGGATAAGGTAAATACGGCTTTAATTAATGAATTGTGGTTTGTAGCAGGACAGAAGAAGGCCTGGCACACAGGCACTATCAGCACCACAGAGCCTTTGAGGGAGGACCCTCCCTGGAAAAGGAGTTAAGAGGAGGAGCCCAAAGTCAAAAGTTAACGTTCTTATCAGCTCTGTTTGAAACTCCTCTACAATGATGAAGCCGTTTCTCATGGCCATGATCACTGGCAAAATATTATATCTACTGCATGACCTCTTCACTCGGGACAGGGGAAATTGTTTTTGTGGTTTTTGCAAGTTTGTAAGATAATGAAATGATAAAGTTAATCAAATTTTGTATAAAAAATGTGTGGGTTGTCTTTTCGTGCATATTATCTTATGTCAATAATGTTATACTATCAAGAGGGCAACCACACTGTTGTCAAGGTTCAATTCTACTATGGATTTAATGAAATACATATTATATAATACTATGTTTTATTAACTGTGGGGCAAAAAAAAAAGTGAATTTGAGGTTTGTTGTTGAAGATGTATTTTTAAAATGAGCTTTAGAATTAGAAAATTGAATGCTTACAAGTTTACAGTGGCTTTACTCAGCTGCTTGATGAGGGTGTAGTTGCCAAACAACCAAACTAAAAATGCTTTTCAGACAGACACACAACACCTGATCCGAGAATGCCCGGTCGTACAGTAATGACCACTCTCGATGCTGCTCCTGCTGCGTCATTTGCCACAGAGGATAACATTCAGGTCAAAGGTTACTGAGCGATGGCTAATTACCCAGTCAGTTATATATGCAATGGTGTGTGTGTCACATAGTTCGCTGGAGTGTTGTTCCTGTTATAGAGCCGTCAATGCTGTTTTGAGACGACGGAGCAGATGTATAGCTCTCCGCAACTTTATTTTTAGGCTTGCGGGATAACTGCATCGCTCCAGGGTTCCATACGCGACCGCATGGCCGTTTGAAAGCAACATGTAACATGGCTGCTGCACCCACAAATTCACATCTCACACTGCACACCCCGTAAAACACGCCACGAAAGCCATCTATCACCAAAGCATTGATCAGCAAATAAACACAGAGGTTTAAGTGCAGCTCAGCAGCAAAACAGCCATAAACACTCTGGAGAGAGAGAGAGGGAGAGGGAGAGAGAAAGAGAGAGAGAGGGAGAGAGAGAGAGAGAGAGAAAGAGAGTGTGTGACTCAAAGGCTGCTTGTCCTAACACACAGAGCTTTTTATTGGCTAAACAAGAGACACAGAATCAATCAGAGAGACATTGACAGCAGCTGGAGGGCGAGTCCAGAGTGTAGACTGAAACTCATGACAAGACTGTCTCTGCAGCATTGTGGGTGGGTGGGTGTGTGTGTGTGTGTGTGTGTGTGCACTAGGGACATCAGCAGGAGCTCCTATCCATACCAGTTAAACGCTCAGCTCAGTCCCAGACAGTGTCTCACTGCCCCACTCAGATGTTTCTGCTGCAGACTCGAGGAGCTGGAGGTTCTTTGATTTATGGGGATGTGACTCAAACTGATAAGACCAGATCACCAGAGGACACGTCGGCCGAAGGACAGTCGAGTTAGTGCTTGAGGGAAGGCTCCTCTACTTGCAGAAGAAATACAGCTTACCTGAAAGGGCCTGAAGTGGTGGTGAGCATTATCATTCAGGCATACAGCCCAGACAGTCGTATTGGATCTTTAAAACCCTCCTCAGATAAAGGCCACTGTAGCAGCTATGTGTATTGAATTCAGGCCATTCCAGAGGGTATCCTGTTCTTATCAAGGGGCAGATAAGCCCATTTCACAGCCCTTCACCTCTACTCAGCTACTGATAGGACCCCACAAGGGCGAGGGCCTACCTCTGGACTCTGTTGCCTCGATGTTTGATACTAAAATAGGAGAGAAGAGGAGTCGAGAAGGGAAAGCTGTGAAAGCTGCAAAGACGTAGTCTTTAAGGCCTTGACATTCCAGACAGAATTACAGTGTAGCTCTTTGGTTTGCTTCTTGATTCACCTCAGACATTTTTTTCTGGTCACTAATTTGGCTCCCTCTTCAAGATACACTCCCCAGCTTGACAGATGCCACTGTTGGGTCAATGATTCCCGCCAGCATCACAAATCAATCTTGCAGTAACAGGATGGGTAATTCATGTCTAGAAGCCCCGTAGAAGAAAGAAGACAGTAGTTATGATGCAGAACTCGGCTGAAGCGCCGTCTATTTACTGGAACTTGGTGATGTGACGTGAAACACTGGGTCACCCTGCCTTTGCAGTCTACAATGGGAAGCCTTATGAGGACCCCCTCCCACATCGAGGCCCTCCAGACATCTCAGGGTGACAGCTCTTGAGCCAGACATTGGCAGAACACCAGAGCAGTCACAATTGACTCCCGTACATCTCCAGCGATAATCCTCACCTAGCTTAAGCCTGTTCAGTTACGAATGTCATCTTTTGGCTCGTGTTTACACAGGTTATGCGTGGGTTCCTCCTCTCCTCCTCCTAAACCTCTGGACGTGGGGTTTTAGCTGCTTGTGTGTATTTTCGTGTTTGTCTGAGGGCTCCGCTCCTCCAGCCTGGCTGTCGGAGCTCAAGACCTGAAGCCACAAAGGCCCCGTGAATGTCTGACTCACAGACAACTGTCAACGTTCAATGGGCCGGATTAAGATGGAGCATAGGACTGAGCGCACCCTGACATGTTGACATGTACTACTAAGTGCATTTCAAGGCGGATTTAGCTTTTTTTGCGTCATTGTGGAAGGACACCAAAGACAATTGCTGAATGGGACTTGCTATTCTTGAGGCGGTGGGTGAACTTTACTCTCGCCGTCTGGGTCGGGACTAGCTTCATTCTCAAGGTGAGGGAGGCTGCTACGGATCCTGAGGAGGTTCAGGGGTTTCAGAGAGTCTGTTCTTAAGCAAACAAACACAGTGGAATTTTTGCCATTGTTGGGGCAGAGGTTTGAGTGACAGGGCTGCATAGTAGAGCTGTCTGTCAGTCCGGCTGTCTGTGGGTCAAAGTGTGACCACCCCTCATGACACTTCCCAATATTACGACTCAAGTGTCTCCTAAGAACATCATGAAGCATGAAAGTAGACCCATCAATCTGGTATACCAGTGGCTAACCCAGTCTTGAACATGTACTCTTATTATGAAGCCACATTGCTGTAAGCCTTGTTCAGTGTGGTCTGGCCTCTTCCAGCGAGAATAAACAGCGACGTCCCTGAGCACAGGCGCTGCATCAGAGTTCTGCAGGGTGGACTTTTATTTTTAAGGCTGAAACTAATGGCCACGATCTTTCAGAAAGAAATTAGGTGATTGTTTGAAATGTGAACTACAACAACATTTCCATGCTGTCAGAGGAGTTGCTGTAACTTTGAGGTCAAGTTGAAGTCAGACACATTCAGGGCTGGATTTCTTACCTAAAATATTGCTGTTTGTTATTTTTTTAATATTCTAATACATCACTTTTTTATGAGCTATTTTTTTAATTAATTATTATTTATTCATGTTAATATTCTGGGAAATGTTGACTCCAAAAATGTGCAAACTAACTGCTGCAATAAATTACTTCTCTTTAAAACAAATAATAAAAAATCTATTTTTTTTTCTCTTACCCAGACTAACCTGGGTACAGGCTATAGTTTGCAGCCAAATTGTAAGGAACCTTGCCTAACAAGAAAGTCATCTAAATACTTTGTTAAATAATTTCCTGAGTCAATATTTATTTTTCCATCGTCCAGACAGAATATTATTTGAATTTTTACATAATGGAGGAAAGCCCAGTGAAAACAAGCTCTTCCCACGTGCATTAGTGCACAAAAACACACGATGGACCATTTGGTCCACGTTATTCATGAGCAGCACAGATGATATCTGGGCATCATTACTTTAATGGTGCATTTCAATGTGTTATTACTTTACATATAAATTATGTATAACAAGCTTTAATGGGAAATTACACTTCTCTATTTACAAGATCTAAAATTTGCCAGCCAGGCGACATCAGACCTGCACTCCCCAGCTCTGGGTTTTAGTGCAGGTCATCATTAGCTGGCTGACCTGAAAGGTGAACCCTGACCCCCGGTGGGGCACAGCTGAGGCTAAAAGGTCCAGAACAATGAACAAATATCATCCAAATCAGATGTCATAAAAATATCAAACACTGTTTTTCTTTTGATTTAGTGCATGTGCCATTCAGAGGGCCCAGTAAAAAGCTGCTGACTTGACACAGACAGGGAGCAGTGAATAGATTATAGTTACAATAATAGCCCCAGTAACATCCTTCATATCACCTCACGCCCACCCCGAGGTCTCTGAAATGGCTCGTTGAGCACAGGAACACAGACTAAATCACTCGGAGCAAACACGCTGCCACTGCTCAGTGTGGTGTTGGATGGCTGGTCAGCTGATCTGGGCGCTCCCCATTGCACTGCTCCACCTTGTGCTCCTGTCCGGCCCCTGCTGTGCAGCATGCGAGCCCTCCGTGCTCTGAGTGATAGAGTCAAGCTGTTCCTGCTGAGCGGAGGTCAGGGTTCTTCAGTCAGCACCTCGGCCTTGAACAGAGCACACAGGAATCCCCCTACACCACCTCACTCCTCAACATGAAACTCTGCTCTCTCTCTCTCTCCACTCTGGCCCTGCTCCAAATAAAGCCCTCTTCTTTCTCCATCTCCTGGCACACTCTCAGTACCCTCATCACAATCATTAATCAGCCCGAGTGAACAGACTTCACTAAAAAACAAACTGCACCCAACAGCCTTCACCTCCTCCTCTTTTTAGCTAATAAACATAAGAAGACCATCACAGTCACGGGCTGAATGCTGGGGGCCTATTAAGGCCCTTATTGATGCAAGCAGGTTGCCTTATCTTTGAAGGTGATGATTCTTGAGGCCTAACCTGCCATCCATGTAAATACACAACAGATAACCCTTATCAGTTTGGCTCCATTAAAACCAGTCTACTTTCCAAAGCACGTATCTTTTATGGGGTTTAAAGGGATTAAATGCTCATTCTGAAAGGGTTTAGGCTTATTTTACTCAGTTGCTGCAGTATTTTGTCTTCTTTTGATCTGCATCTCTTTACAGAGAAGTGGAGGGCAATAGTGCCACCTGTTGGTTAAGTTAAGTATACATTCTAAACTGGTCACTGGTATCTGGAGGACTTCACTGTTCTTCTGTGCACTGAATGAAAATGGAGGCCTACTGAGCCTTAAGTGAGTCGGCGCCCCCTGGCCAGGTCTCAGACTGACAGGCCGCTCAGCGACTGTTTGTGTGTGTCCATGGGAAATGGGGCGGTGTCGCTGCAGCGTCGGCCCTGAGGCGATCCATCAGTGTCACAGGGAGGGTTTGGTGGGGGTGTATGGTATGTGTCACCTCCAAGACAAATGGACAGGAAGTACAGCCAGAGAAACAACAATATTTGCAGAATTTATACTCAGAAAAACGTTAGAGCTCACTTACAGGTTTCACAAAACCCCGAGCAAAGGACTAACTCCTGACTGGTGAGAGTTTCTTTCAAAGAAGCTCATGCAGTAGCAGATATGTGCAGTACCCTCAGTATGAGGCTGACGATCACTAGTGAGGGAGGAGGCAGGTACGGCCTGGAGGGCAGCACTGACACCTTCAGAAGAGGTGAGGAGACATTTGTAAAAGTGATATTAATCTGGGGGCCGCGGTGGAGGACAGTGAGGTGGGAACCAGATAACTTCTCTCCTGTGTGCTCACTCATGTTCAGAGGCAGAGGGTGCTTAACCTCAGCAGCCGGTGACTGTGGCATCCAGACCAGAGCGCTTTGTGATGTTGACCTTGATCACTTCCTCAGCGCAGGTCGGATGGATGCCGACTGTCTGCAGCAGGTGGGAATATGTTGCTCCGCACCTGCAGGAACACAAGTATTTGATAATAAAGCATCAGATAATTAGGAATTTATGGCTCAATTTCCATGCATTATGAGCAAATTAATTCATAAAATGAAGATACCAGTAAAGGTATACATTACAATAGTGGGACATTTTGCAGTAAAACCTCAAAATTAGACTGTATCAAACTCACTTTAAGCTTAAAGCAAAACCCTGCATTACTTCACCAGCATTTGGACCAGTGAAGTGCAGACCCAGAATTTTCTGGTCTCCATCTCGCTCACACACCACCTATGAAAGCAGGAAACCAGGAGTGATATGGATGCCTGTGCACTATTTACAAGCATCTTGCATCTCAACAAACTACAAGAAGGAATGAGCGGGTAGATTTTTCAAATATGTAGGGTCACAACGATCTCTTCTCAGGCAGCAGTATGGTCCTACCTTCAAATAACACTGACCAGCATCACGCTCTGCAACCGTGAATTCCAGAGGTTTGTAGAACGCGTGGTAAACCTACAGAGACGCAAACACAAAAGTTGCCATGCAAATGAATTTTAAGAGAATGTATTGTTGGAGTCATCAAATCTGCAGATCAAAGTGCAAAGACACACAAAGGAACACTCAGGCAACAGAGCATACGTGTCTGATGGGAGGATTTGTCTTACAAAATAACTAATGGGCGTTTTGAGTAAAATTATTGCTGTATGTTGGGAAGAGTGATTGATGTTAAACTCCTCATTGAGAACACATGCTTTTATCCAGAAACGTGCCAACACAAGTTGTGAGGGCCATGCAGCTGCGAGGTCGGAGCGCCAGTTCCCCCTCAGATCTCCAAGCCCCTGTCATCGCACCATACACACCTCAATCAGGCCTCCTGCTCGCATGTCAGTCACGGACAGAGAGAGCCCCACCTGATCGGCTAAACTGTTTATCAGCGGCTTTACGCAGGTGTTGTCAAGCATCTGGCACACCGCTCAGGTACACAAACACGTAAACACAGACCTGCAAACTGTTTTATTATGTAGGTGTGTCAGTCTCGTTTATGGGCTATTAAACATCGTTTCCTTTATGCGAGCTGATAGCAGCAACAATGCTAACGCCCAAACTAGCTCTGCCTTTGAGTAAGTGTTTCCTTTACTGCTGAAGAAACAAATTAATTATAGCACATCGATGCAGTCATGAATTTAAGCCAATTCTAAAGCAGTTGTGTGTTAAAGGATTTTGTTTGTTCAATTTGAAAAAGGATTCTTTTGAGAGAAATTAAAGGGTGTAGTCAAAATGCTCTGGTAAATAAATTTAAACATTAATCCAAACTCCTAGAAACATACAGTTAAAGAAAATCCCTCTCGCATCTTACCTCTATCCCATCTTTTCCATGTCTCTTCTCTGCATCCTCCTCAGATAAACCCACACAGGCATACTCCAGTGGGGTGAACACAGTGGTGGGGATCTGAAAAACATGTTAAAGAACTTGAGTATCATTGCCTTTGTGAGGAACACAGCAGCAAAACAAAAGACAACTCGCACAAACACACACCTCCTGCTGCTACTATGTACTGAGAAACCTGCTCACCCAATATTGTTCTGATTTAATAGAGCTTGTATTTGCATTCCGCAAATGTAACAGGAAATTAGCTCACAATATCAGCCTGGTTAGAACCATATTGATGCTGTTGCACACAGCTGCACACAGCTGCACAACACCAGTGCAGCTAGAAAAAGGTTCAGCAGGTTCAACGCGTGTGCGTCTTACATTGTGGTAGTTCATGAGCTCGGTGCTTCGACCAGCCAGTCTGTGGGCCAGAAGCTTTCCTGCTTTAATGGCTGTTGGAGTCAACTCAGGACGACCCTGAAACAAAAGAAAAAGGTTCTGTTTTTCTTCTGAAATTTCCAGTTATCAGTTCAAGTGTTTTTATCATCTGCCCCTAAACTTTAGTTTTAGAAACTTTAGTCACATGTTCATTGATAACACACACGAAGCAAAGAATGGATTGTAAATTAATTTGGTTTTACTTTGATTTTAAGGTGTTTTATTTATTTGGTAGTTATTAGTAATTTATTTTTAAATCAGAAAATTAGGGAAAACCAGTCCTTAAAATTGATAAAATCAGAATTTTTACTTTTTAAAAAATGATTTCTTACTACCTTTCTTGTCTTGTTTCTTTCTTACACCGAAAATACAGCTTTATTTATGGTACAGAACAGTACATTTATCATATAAGTTACTTTAAATTTCACTTAATAAATGTGAGTTTTACCTTTTTATAGGCAACATATTTTTTATGATCAGAGTTATGCTGTGTGAAACATCTGGTTGTTTTTGCCTTTACCGTTCTGGATATGGGCCAGAACAGACAAACACAGTCTTGGAAACATGCACAAACACACATGGACTACCGAGTGGCGCAGGAAATAGAAGGGCTGCAGGGCAATTTTCCAGGCATGACTAAAACCTGTAAAATTACCACCACACATCCTGCTGTCCCGAATCGCAGCTCTGCATGTACTGCATACGTCGTATCCAAGTAGCCGACATTGTAATGCATTTGGTGGCAAACATTCCAAACAAAAAAAGAAAAAGTCTGGGCAAATTGAGATATCACCCTTTCCTGCTTAGAAAAAACAAAGAATCTAAAAGCTTCCTCACTGCTGTGAAAAGTTGACAGACAGATTGGGGGTGAAGTATGAATCATCAAAGTGAGGTGTCAGTCAAAAGGAGAGTGTGTCATGAGGCCTGGGAGGCAGGAAGGAAACACACAGCTGGTGTGTGATGGAAAAACAACATATTACCAACAGCAGGTAGAACTAGTATTAACAAGGATTCAATAGTCACACGGTTGATTATATGCTGCCAGGTGGCTGCTGGTGAAGGCTATGGCTCCACTTTAATGCTCTTCGGTTGATTTAAAGATAAAACTAAAACCACTCTGAATAGCAGATAATACCAGCAACGGCAAACTCTTTCAAAGTTCCAATGCCCTTAACTCAAGGTTCAAGTAACTACAGAATTTCTGTCTCACAGACAATGATACGTACCTCTGCAATGTCTCCAAAAGCATAGATGTTGGGCACTGAGGTGGATTCATCAGGGCGCACAAATATTTTCCCTGTCTCCGTGCTGACTTGCACACCCAGCTTGTCCAGACCCAGAACTTTGGTTTCAGGGGCTCGGCCTACAAATTAATAAAAGAAGGCATCACGGGGATGAATATTGTATTACAGCTCAACAGAGACGAGATGAGCCACGCACTCTATCAGCCTTCCAGAGCAGGAGATCTTGGCCTGGTATCACTGGAAGGAAATATGCAACCTTTGACCTTTTGGACCAATATTTGATTTGGTGTATACTTGGAGTGACTGATATATCAGAAAATCTGTATCAGTCTGGATTTTCTGCACCCTAGACCTCCCAGGGTGTAATTTTTGACACTTCCTGGGGGAGAGCTGAATGATGCTGTCGACACCCAGTCTCTATGGTGATGGTGCATGGACCAATCAGCCCCCCACCTCCTCCTCACAGCTCCTCATAACCTGCCAGGGTAACATAATAAACACCCAGCCCTGAGCTACCCATGTAGATGCTATCAAACAGCAAAAATAACAAACCCCAGAGACTTTTTTTTCTCCTGGCTGGAGCCAAAGAACAGCCAGGGGACAGGGGGGCCAAGAGACCTGTCAAAGGCGCTACAACATGGGTGGCTGAAGGTGAGGGAGGAGAAGGAATACCAAAATATGAGTACACAAGGGTCATAAATACAGATCAATCTTGGCTTTATTATTTAATATTTCTTTGATTTCTTTATTATTTAATATTTTTGTTTTACTTTTATGACTACAATGACTTAATGGGCCACTGATTGTTTTTGGAAAATGATCCTGGCTGTGTGTAGTGGCAGATAATAAAGACCTCCCTGCGTAATTTTGCAGAGCAGAAACCTAAAACTTTCAAACATGAAATGTCAAATACAATTTTAAACAAAAACACAATATCTTGTGATTTTGCCTCGGAACCCTGGATGTTCATAGGTAACATTCTTCATGGGTGGCATCATGGTAATTGCTCACTTTAATATTGTGAAATAAGGCCAAATCCGCTTGTGCAGCGCCGCATCAACAACCAGTTATCTACATGATCCGCCGATGTGGATTTTGGCTGAACGCCTTTGGCCTATATTGTATCGCTGCAGCAGTGTAGCGGCGAGCAAAGCCCCATTGTACAGTGAAGACACAACAACGGCGAGCTGACTGATAAGACACGGACACACTCCAGCCCGAACAAAGCCCGTGTGACACCGAGAGGAAGCCGCCGGACAGCCAGACTAATTGGCTACGGCACAACAGTCCAACCAGATAAAAAGGGAGCCGACACTTATCTGATAAATCTACTGAACAAAGACAAAGTGGCTGTTTCATTAGTAAACAATGATTATATTCTATTTCAGGGGAAAGTGGCTTTTAGATATAAAATAACAAAGACACGTTTAGTTAAATCTCTTTTTTTTTTTTGATGACAGGAGCTCACAACCAAAGACCCACTAGGATGTCATCAGTGACTTAAAAAAGACTCGGAAATGTTTTGAAATGAATACCGTGGAGGGTGAAAAAATGCCCACTGTCCTCACACAGACAGGAAGTGTGGAAATGTTCTGTTTCCTGACACATCTCTGCAGCCACACCTGGCGAGGGGAGCGGCTGGGAGGCCAGGAAAGAGCTGTGGAAAGGTGCAAGGGATGCAGGGAGGCAGAGCTGCACAGAAGGATGTGGCAGATACTGGTGGCCGTACCCCCCCGGTGTCCTCTGGCCTTTAATAACTCCACAGAGACAGACAACACCGCCTGGCCCCCCGTTGGAAGGTCACAGTGAGAGGAAGTGGCCTTGTACTCGTAACTCCTGCGTGCCACCATCAAAGAGTAGAGGCCCTGTACTTCATTGCTTCTCACTAAACTGGAGGTGAACAAAAGCTACGTTTGCTGCTGGTATTACGACTATTTCTGTAAACTATTTTTAATAAAGGTCCAGGGATATTCTTTTTTTTACTGTATCTCCTGTCTTTAGGAGTTGCATTATTATTCTTGAATGGATTTGTGTCTGTATTTGTCTATTTTTCTCCACTTAGTTGCCCTTTCCAGCAAAAGATCTTTTGTAAGCAATGTGGGTCAACTTGTTGAGTTGATCCAGTTGGAAGGATTTCCTGGATTAGTTCAGGATTATTTTTTTAGCCCATGAGATAATAAAAATTGAACAAACACGATATGTATTCACTCCAGTGAGATGGACTAAAAAAGTTAAATCTACCAAATCTGCATTTGAGCTATTATTTAAAGACCTTGCTGCCAGAGGCTTCATTGAGGATTGGTGGGAGTTCCTGCTAAATAAAGGAAGCAGCGTCTCACGCAGAACCCCCACCGACACATGTGCTGAATGTAAATGTCAATGTCACTGGCAGTTTTATGTGCAGACACTGTGGGAACCGAATGACAGGAGGGAAGAGTGGACGTCATCTCAGTGGCAGGGTCATGCATGTCCCTGTCATTGTCGCACGCACGGAGCAAGAACAGAACCTGACTCTTGAGCGCATGTGCGCTAAAAAAGCCTGATTGGCAGATGTTTGGGAGCATTCCTTGGTCGTTGGAGCCTCTCAAGAAAACGGCGCTTTGCTCAACTGTGTTGACACCAAAGATCTCTGATGACCTGGGATAGAGAGGTAACCGCAGGTGGTAACAGTGACAGAGGCACGGTAACTTTCCACAGTGGCTGGAACAGACAGGAAAGCTCAAAGAGAGGCAGAAAAAGGGGAACGAGGTGACCCTGTGTCTGGGTGCATCCTGCCCCGGTCCTGTCCCCCTCCGTCCAGAGACACAGAGGATCTGCACTGGGTGATTAACGCTTCCTTTTGACCAGCCGCATCACTCTGCCTTTATTACTTTGTTTTCAGCCTTGATTTCTCTGATTTGCTGACACCGCACTCTATTGACAATGCAATTAATGAACATGGAGAAACAGTCAAAACATCACTGGGAGATTTAATCCTGCAGATTTTTTGTCTGTAAAAAATTGTTTTTGGCCATTTAAATAGCGAGGCGGTCAATTTCTATAAAAAACTCAATTTAAGTAGCAGCAGACAGACTCACCCACGGCCCACAGAACACTGTCGTAGGTATCGTGGTATTCTTTGCTCGTGTTTATGTCCGTCCAGGTGACCTGCAGCGCTCCCGAGGGCAGTTTTTCCACTCTCTTTGGGATGCACTTCCATACAAACTTGGTCCCGTATGCCTCCATGTAGTCTGTCACCAGAGCTGCCATTTGCTTCAAAAACAAAGTGTGTGTTCAGGAAAAGATCCAGAAAATAAAGTTAGCTGTGAGGTTTGGGAAGCAGTACCTGATCAAACCCCCGGAGGGCGATGCTGCGGACCATCACTGTGGCATCCAGGCCCACACCGGTGAGGAAGCCTGCACACTCCAGGGCCACATCTGAGCTGTTGAGGATCCAAAACACATACTCATACCTTTCCTACAGCCAGCCAGTGCCGTGATCTAAGCCATGTCAATAAATATTTCAGAGGTCTAAATATCCAAATTTAACATGTGAAGAATAAAATGTTCCATCGATGTGTTCTAGAAGTCGCAAAATTGTTTTTGCAGTTATAGCCAGAGTGACTGGAAAATACTTTTGAATATGGAAGTATGTGCTACTTTCTCTGAAATTAATTATTTCTCCATTTTCTGGTAGATAAAGGATACAGCTGGCCCCAACCACAAGCCTAAAAAACAGAAAAATTAGAGACAGGGTTAGACAAACTAATGATAACTTAATAAACAGCAGCATACTTTGGGCAAAGAAAACAAAGCATGTCCAAAATGTTAAGCTTAAATCCTCAAATTGGAGTGGTGATGAATTGCAGGGGGTGTGAGGAACATGTGGAAAACAGAGATGAGAATATTTAAGGTGTGTGGTCTAAGTGTAATCCCAGCTCAGATCTGTGGCGCTGAGGGGAGCTAATTGCCAGTATTTAGACTAATCCCTGCAGATGGGCTGTGCCACATTGGAGCTCAGATCTACACATCAGAAAGCTGAGTGATGGCCGTCACCCACGTGGATGAGGCCCTTCTCTCCCTTGTTTTTACCTCTTCAGCCCAGACCCTGTTTGCTTCAGGCCTTTTCTACCTGACAGCTCCGGCTGTCTGCGGCACATCCTGCCGTTGTCCACGCTGACAAAAAGCCCTAAAAGCCCCAGTGCCCATCTCCTCTCCTTCAGTGTACTGCACAGCTGCTCTTAACACATATTGTGGAGCAGCTTAGAGGAGATTAGTCAAAGGGCTTTAGTCTGATTCTTCACTTTCATCGCCAAGAAACTGCTGGCTTTCGCCTTCTTTTCCTCCCTGAACCATGTCTGTACAGCTGCTACATCTGTTGGAACGATGGCACAGCTCACACCTCTGTCCGCAGTCAACAAGGTGGCACGTAAAGGGCACACGCAAGTTCAAAGTTCATCTGTCAGTCACGTTTTTGTTGGATTCCTTTTGTCCACGGTCTCTTGTTTTAAATAACTGTTCAGTTCTTATACTGACCCTGCAATATGCTGCCATTGGCTCACACTTTTATATAGTATTTTTATTTTCTTCTATATTGGAAATTAAGAAGCAAATATTTTACTGTTATTTTCTAATTACTAAAGTCTGTATTATGTCTTTATTAGCACATTGTTTACATTGATTCAACTGTCAGTCAGATTTTTATGAATTATTGGCTGGGAATAAATGTTCTATATTTGATTTTAATTTTCTGATAACAGATTAAATGTTTAGCTGTGTGTGCCAGTATTCCCTTGCAGTGTTTAAAACATGCACTATTGAAAGGCCTCAGGGGGACATGTACTTGGCAGTCTCACTTTACCTGTTTTTTTTGTTTTTTTTTAAATGTAATCCAGACAGGATGTGTGTGTTCCTGTGAGCAGCTGTAACGGAACATCAATTCTAGAACTTGACTTTTTTCCAGTATGTTACAGTTTAAAAAGTGTGTCAAACAGAAAAAGGGAGAAGTAAATCTCATCTACAAAACTGGTCAAGTATCTCACATCATTACAAAATTGAACTCTAAGAGGCAACAACAATTCACATGTCAGAATAATTCTTGAACTCTCAAGTCTGATGGCTCTCATCCCCGTACAACTGTTAAGTTCACAGTCTGCACAGTTAGATTTTCATTAAACTGCTGAGAGACACATTCAGGAAGGGTCCTCATCCACGACACATCACACAACCCAAGATGGAAACACGAAGCAGACCCTCACGCTATCCCCTCTCATTTGAGTCCTGGCCTATCCACACACAGATCACAGTCCCTCTGGCACGTGCACAGGCTTCTCCACATCGATGATGACGGTGGCAGTCAGTTCTGGGCTTCAGGCCTCAGGGCCAGATCTGTCACTCTGGTGACATAAACATTCTAGGGTACACGGACATACACACGCACACGTGCACGCGCACACACGCACACACACACACACACACACACACACACACACACACACACACACATATAAGCCAACGGCACGGAAGAACATTCCACGGTCCCTACATCAAAGCACTTCCTGAGCCTGAGTGGATAATTCTACATCGATACAAACAGGTATCTGTTTACCGTACATTTTTGTGCATTTAACACAGATGAAAATGACTCACCTATGCCCAAGAATTTTAAGTACAGTTTTGAGTTTTATGCATAAATACAACTTCGGGCTATGTACGTTCAACTTCATTAGATTATGTCTTTTTTATATACACGTGTATATACACATGTATATACATGTGTGCGCACACACACACACACACACATATTAATTGTGTTCATTAAATCTATTCCTACATTTAGAACTACAGTTATTATGAGATTCTTCAACAGGTTTACTGAGTAAGTGCAGAACACTGTCAACATGACATATTTATTGTTTATCTAATGTTTTTTTTTTATCAATATGTTTTGGGGAGTTTTAATTTTCTCATTAGCTGTCAGTGGTAGTTGATGACTACAAATGATTTTGTGTTGCCACCATGTGGTGAGAAATATGATGTGCACATGTGTATGCCCTTAAAAAAATGAAATATGATCATGAAACAAGAATAAAACAGTTAAAAATGTAAATAAGATCAAATGCACAAAAACGGGACGATTAAAAGGTTTCAAGGTGTGAACAGTTAAGAGCTTAATTATCTGTATCATTATTCTCGCTGATCTGTCACCATGAAACACACAACTGCAGCACAAGTACACCAAAAACACCGTCTGCATGTTGTGCCAAGAGGAAACACTCAGGTAAGACCAATTAACCAGGCGATGACAGGGGCTAAATGGCTGGATTAAAGGGTTTGTTCAGTCAAGGTCAGAATGCACGCCGCTCATCTGAATCACGAGGCGAAGACAGGCAGTCAGGAAGGGGGCAAAACAAACAGTGTGCCGTTGATGAATGATTACAGTGCACGACAGCGGGACAAGTCATGTCAGGGAGCACACAGAGTTAAAGCACAGGTTGCCCTTGTAGATCATTGTACATACAACAGCACTGCCAATCTTACAAGTATTTCCAAATACATGTTATTATCCCAGTACCGGTATAGCAGGGTGCCATAATTTTTGAGTTTGTGTCAGCGTGTGTGAGTGCGGGAAAGAGGGAGCATTTAAAAATGATTATTTACTATAAAAATTGAATTCTAATAATGTAATTGTGCACAGGAGGCATTCTCACGTTTTCCCCGGTGACTTTTTCAGCCAGAAGATATCGTCACTAGTGATGCCATGCTCTGCTGCTCCAGGAATCTGCAGCAGAATAAAACAGTGAAAATACAAGTAGAAATAAGTTAATTCTTGCAGCCAATGCGAGCAGCAGCACTCACATTTGTGGGGTACTTGGGCCTCCCACCTGTGGCGATCACTATATTCTTGGCAGTCAGGATTGTCTGAGGGAGACGGAAGGAAAGAGCTTTTGTTCATATCCTTAAGAAAACAAGGAAATGTCCAATGAAAGCAAGTGGTCTCTACAGTAATTTGCACTAATGTGATGATGGAAAAATACATGAAACTGAGTTATCTGCTCTAAATCTGACTGAGATTACATCTTAAACTACCATTTTAAACTACCAGACTGAGATTACATTTTAAACTACGATTTACTGGAAGAGATTTTGGAATGTGTAAAAAACACAAATCATAAAACTTATGATTTAAAGCTTTTAACAAATGACATATTGTGGCTACAAGGTCAACATGTGTCTGTTAATGAATGACAGCAGCACACCTCTTTTCCTGCTTTAGTTACTCCTCTAACTGTGTGCTCATCCACCAGGCTTCCTCTCAAATTCAGGTACTTCACCTTCCTGCAAGACACACAGTAAAGTCCAGCCACGTGCTCCTGGTGGGGCTTTAAGCTGCTGCAGCAATGCACACTTTTCTTTTATTGTTTTAATCTGCTGAAATCTATCTTAACTCTCTAAATAACATCCTGGAAAAGAGAAAATGAATATCATGTTCAAGGTGGACTTCAAGGTGGGTGTTACTGACTAAAATCCTTCAAATGAGTACAAAAAGGGCTCTAAAGCCTTTAGCAAGAGTTCATACAAATGAGCAGGGATAGAAAGATTCCTGGAAATTAATATTATATTGTTGTTGTTATGAGAAATATGAGCAAAAAGAGTAAACCTAAGAGGGAAGGATATAACAGTAATAACACAGCTAACATATTTGATGTAAAACATCCAAATAGATCCATATCTTCTTTTTTTTCTTGACAAGATGATTTTTTTTACAATTTCGATGAAGGGCAAACAATATTATATAACCATTTGTCACTGACCTGTTTTACAAAAGGCAAATATACCCGGGCACATGCACACAAGCTCCATTGTCATGTGTATTTTCAAAACAAAAGTTTAGGATAACAGAAAATGAAATGAAAATGAAGAGGCACAAACTGTAGGTGGTGTCACTTACTTGTCCTGCAGCTGCACTCTGTGACCCCAGTTCAGAGACTTGACGTGGTTCTGAACTGCCTCCGCCATAGTTGCCCTGGAACATCCAGAACAGGTCAGACTCAAACCCAGCTGGTCCAAAAGCAACATTTGAAAACATTCTAGAGCACAGAGGATCATATTCTATGTTGTGAAAACACAAATAGAACCTCTCTATGTTAGATAAACATAGATGATATTTGGAGTAGATTCTCAATCATCCTAGTCTTAATATGCGCGTGCTTCAATCCTGGCTCAACCTACATCCTTCTCCAGTAAGAAGAATTAGAACTCCAGCTGCCCTGGCCATTCAATTTCATCACACATGCCATTTGGATGTTTTCTTAATGCAACATGATTCTCCTACTAGATAACAGTGACAAATAACAAAACTTGACGCACCAGTCATGGGGAATTTGCTCTGGAATCTGCCAGCCGTACTTCTTTGCATCTTTGACTGCAGTGCCGAGGAGGGCGGCCTGGTGCATGAGCTTTTTAGGGATACAGCCAACATTAACGCAGGTACCACCGAGACCCCACTTGGTACCTGTGTGGAAAAACGTCCCCAGAAATGACTTTAGTGGTCCAGCATTCTTTTGTAAGGAGATCTTAAACAAAGGTTACTCTTTTTTTTTTTACCTTTAATAGATGGCTCCACATAATCTAAAACAGCCACTTTCTGCCCCACCAGAGCAGCTGTAAAACAAACACATACCTGGTGTTGGATGGATGTTCTACACTGTATAAGCCAGCACTGTCAAAACACATCATACAATAGAACCAACCTTCTTTGGAGCATGCAAGGCCTCCAGAACCACCACCGATAACCAGCAGGTCATAGTCATACTTGCCTGTAAAGGATCACAGATGCACAAACTCTCATCTTTAAGGGCAGGTGGGAAACAGGAGAACAGCTCTGAATACTTGACACTGACGCTCATATGAGATCACGACACACGCAATCCGAGAAATACGTTTCCAAAACGATCAAATCAAACTGCCAAAAATCAATTTAAGGTGAGATAAAGAAGAAAGAGCTTCTAATGTCACATATCTGGGGTCTGTCAAAGGATTTCCCTTTGAGGAAAACCAACAAAAGGCTTCCCGTCACTAGCCTGGCTGGTTTCTGTCGTCTGTGTGGGTAAAATTCGTCTTTAAACGCTTGTTACCTGTGAGGTTTCTTGTTAAAAGAGTGAAAATGTTGCCTCTTCTCCACCGGTGTTTGGCTCGACTGAAGGCCGCCATGCTGTTTTCAAGGAAGGACCCCGGTTGCGTCGTGTGGTGGCTGCCGCATTCCCTGAAGTAAAATCAGCCCTTCGTCCATCATTTATACACCTTGTTTTGTAACTTATTTGAATAAACATAGAACAGCCCATTAACACAAAACAATTATTCATAAAGACAGATAATGATATGAATATAATTTACAGTCAATTTTAATATTCGTAGAAGAGCGCCTCAATAAGTCTTCTCCTGGAAATATTCGGTGTAAAAAGAAGGCCGTTAGTTGTTTGCGCCACCTACCGTTAAGTTTGTGCCATTTCAATTCAATTGATCTCAGTTAATCTATTATTCATGAAAACCAAAAATATTACGTTCTTTAACATTAGATAATCCTGAGGTTTGCACAGTTTATTAGTATGCCTTTTTTTTGTAAGTTTTGGTAATATTAATAGACATTTTTTTCATTACTTTTTTTGTAAATAATAAACTTATAACCTTTGGAATACTGCACTACTACTATAAAATAAAACACAAAGCCAAGCATCACCTTCTTTCCAGGCAATGTTTATTGAAAACACACCAAATTTATACTCTACAAACCAATATTTTTCAATTATTTTAACAAGCCTAATATTTGCTTCTGGGTATTAGTAAAATGAACATAATACATTCTGTCACTGTGGTATCTGCTGCTCGCTACCAAAGCATGAACAACTTTACTTTCTCTTGTAGGAAATGAAAACCATGTTTTTGAATGACTATAGATTTAAAAGTTTATAATACAATGTAATACAAGGCAGGAAACCCACCAACAGTCTAATCTACTTGGGGATGGGGGGGTGTTTCTGTTGGATTGTGAAAAGAGGGGGGGGCAAGGGATGGAGCGATGAGAGGCAGGAATAATGTTATATAAAACACACTTATCTTCAACTACCATGGAAAAGGTTAAGGCACATGATAGGTACAAACACATCTGCTACTGACTGTTACGGTTACTTGATTTTGACAGTCTTGTATCTACACAGGTAGGATCATTTGATTCAACACCTCTCCGATACCCTGCGTGGATTTTATTTTTTTTTTTTTTTTTTTTTTTTTAGCACAGTCATTTGGCTCTTTATTTTGCAAATGTACAGTGCACATCCACATCCCAAACCCTCCTCCTTAACGATCTGCAATGCAGGTCGCTTGCCTGTGGCACTGAGGCGTGCAGTGAGGAACTGTCAGGTGGGTCTTCGCTGCAGGCGTTCAGTATCGTCCAATGAAAGCACACACTTCTGACGACACACAAAGGATGCTGGGTATTATAACTTTTTTTTTTTAAACCTTTGAAATTAAAGTTTATACAGTGATTTTTTTTTTGTAGTTTATTGATTTTTACCACAACGTACATCTTTGTAAACACTGTAAAATATGCAAGCTTATAAAGTCACATACAAAGAAAAGTTAGACTTCAATGCAGGCACATGCCGTTCACCGTGATGACGCATGATTGACACCAACTCGGCTGGATTCTCTTATTGTCCCAGAGATGCTGGATCACTGGAGAATAATGGCAACATGATCCTGCATCTCTCTGCCTTTATAGAATTTTTCTTATTTTACATCACATCTGGCCGCTCTGTAAAAATATATACCATGAGATCAAACTTGATGTTTCATTTTGTACAGTGTGATGCTCCTCTTTTAGTCCGCCTCGTCTGCCTCTGTATGTCTCTTTCTGTACGTGAATGAATTACTCAATATCCAAATGACACCACAGAAAAACTGGCACTTGGAAAGAATAGAATATAAACATCTGTACAGCATCATGCTCACAACTGAATGTTTCACTTCTGGATGTGTAGGAAGGTTCAGAGATGTTGATAACCCAGAGAAATTAAATCCAGTAACTATGGCGGAAACCATGTGAGAACACGTCCCCCCTCCTTCAGACAGGATGCTGCAGATCAACTTTGACAAATATAAATAGGTGATCGTCGGCGTAACAGGGCATTATTTGACACACATTTAAGTTATGCGGTTATTTCACGTTTACAAACATGGTGAACCTTTATGAAATGAAATGTGCTTCCAAACAATGTGATATTAATATACAACAAAAATGTTCTTTTAGGTTTTTTTTTTGTTTTTTCCCCTCTTGGCCCTAATATACATTTATATAAAACCAAGCAAAAACTTAAAAAAAAAGAAAAGAATATCAATGAGATAACCATCTCCAGCCTCTGTTTTTCCTCAAAAACACAAATCCTTTATAAACAAAAATCCTTTATATCCTCTTTTAATAAACATCATTGACAGAAAGCAACCGGCCAATGAGCCCAGAGGACTGCAACCGACAGCAGGAACCATCTCTGAGGATCAACCAGACGCTCAGACACAACGTTCTGTTTCCATTTCAACGACGTTTGTGGACATCTGAAGTGCACGCTCACACTTCCGTGCTCTACGCTGCGACTGCAGACTACTTCACTAGGATAGAAAACCGCTAACCACTTTTACTTTAAAGTATGTCAGTGCACTTAATAAAGAAAAAGAAAACACAGTGAACCAAATGGATCTGAAGTCTTTAAGGGTGAGCTGCTGCAATGTTTCTCCTCATGTTCCGGATCGCTTTCTCTCCTTTTCCATTCTTGTGTCTGCGTCACCTCTCTGAAAACAACCTTCGCCGACCTTCAAACCTGCTCGCATCAGTAAACCGAACCTTGACAGCAGAACTGCTCCAAAGCCTCAGAACTCAGGCGGAGCTTCTTCTTCGTTTAGAAGCACCAACTCTCCCGCTGATTTCCTTCCAAATCACGTTCCATTTCCATGCACGTCCTTCAACCCTCTTTCTTGCACCTTCATACCTTCCTTTGTCCTCTCGTTCAACAAGAGTCTCTGTAAAACTCACACGAAGTCCAGTGGGAATGTGGATATGTGGATGTGTTACTAGTAGTCATCTGGGTCTTTTTTTAAAATCTTTTTTTTTTCTGAAAATGACAAGAATGCTGGCTGCTCCGTAGTCACTATTATGATAAATATTTTTTTTTTAAAATCCTCTTTTCTGTACAAAGTCCAACTCCAATGATGAGCTTGGTGTGAAATGGCAGTGGTGAGATGAGAGTTCCTCCTCTTGGTTGGGGTGTTGCACCGTTGATATTTTAGGCCTGGGAAAAAAACAAATAAGGATTAGATCCAATTTAGGTCTCCGTTGAAGACTTCATATTAAATGGAAATGGCAAACAAAACACCATGGTGCCATTTGCTGGCTCTATTCATAATTCTGTCTTAAACTAATATCAATAAACATGTGCTGAAAGAGCAAAAGCACACCCAGTGGGTGGTGGGCTGGGCCCACTTCCTCTGGACTGGCACTCAAACAGCGGAGGGCGCTCTCGCTCCTTCGGTCCACATGTACCTGCAGCGCTCAGGTGGAACTCTCTCTGAGTCATTCCACTTTAATTCACTACTGATCACAGAGATTACTCTGTATCTCAAATCCAGACCAAACTATCGGATGATGTTTCTCTATTTTTAGATGCAGATTAGAGTAGGTCTGCTTTATGAGTTCTTCAGGTAGTGGCAAAAGGCGGGACTTTACATTTTGGTAATTTCATCATTTATAATGATAGAAAATTAACTACATTATTGCATTATAGACAGAAATTGTTTCATTTTATTCCAGATACACACAACAATCAGAAGACAATAGAATGTGTGGGATGGAATAGGGAAACACAAATGAAACTGCTTGAAGTGAATCCCACCATACATGTAGGCAACCATGACGCTATGATGATTAAGTGCAGAGAAATGAGAGAATTATACAAGCAGGCCGCTAGCCAAGACAGCTGAGATCAGAAGATGAGGCTGAGAAGGACGATGAGGTCTAACAAGAGGATGGCAGTGGTAAGGATGAGGCTCAGGACCAGACAGTAATGTGACAACAATGAGGTTCACCCAGGTCAGCCCGCAGCTTTAAAGAAGTCAGGAGGGACAATAAAGACTGGAGCAAATAACCTGCCAGCACCATATAAAACACTACATTGTTATGGAGCACTTGCACTTCACTGCTTTATCTGCTGTACCAGGTACATGGAGGCATTTTTTTGTATTTTACATCCATCGTCAATTCATCTTTCCTTAACCATTTATATGGCGACCTTTGACCCTGAGAGGAACCGAGGAAAGATTCATTATTTCCAGAGAGATCATCAAGAGAAGTTAAGGCAGGTGACATGCAAACATAAAAGGAACCTGAAATTCATCCTGACTTCACTGTACAAGGTGCAGCAGTGGCATCAGCCTGAATGTGGAAAAAAAATGGCTTTGCAGGCCAATAGTGATACTCAGCTGATACTGAAGTTAAGTTAGTTTGTGAGGCATGCTCAAGATAAGGCTGTTTAGTGGCTATAGATACACAGTATTCACGGTACTGTAAAAATATACAGTAAAAAGTCAAACATGCAACTTCTACTAAAGTAAAGGCAGGACTGTAGCCGATATTACATTTACACCTTTATAGTTGAGGCAGCCCGGGGTGGTCTGGGTGTGGGGTGACAGCAGGTCTACGTGATTCAGGATGATGGTGAAAGAAACAGACAGGGTCGGGAAAGGAAAGATGGAGACTGTAATTTGTGCAGTGCGTTCAACTCGGACCTACCATGCATGCACTTAGACCCAGGAGTCAACAGGCTGGGGCTTAACATCACAAGCATCCACCAGACTGACCGCAGGCCTGTTACTCCTGATATAGTGTTTCCTATTTGTGTCATTCTGTGGCCACGGGAGGAAGGGTTAAAAAAACAGCAAAACAACAAAAAAAGAGGTCAATACATTTCACAAATACACTCAAAGATCAGAGAAGTGTTGTTAGATTGCTGCCTTCGGGAAGGAAGCCGCTGATTATGAAAGAGCAAACCGAAACCATGCAAGTGAAAGAGAGAAAAGGATTCGAGGAGGAGGAGGAGTGAGCAGAACCCCTCTGGGAGCGACCGAGGGCAGAGGCTGGAAGTGGCAGCGGGGGCGACGCTGCAAGGCCTGCGTGCTCTGAACACACACACACCATGTGTTGTCTGTCTCGTTTCAAAAGTCAGCAGTGTGAGCCTGCAGACTGGCTGTCACTCAGACCCTCGGCACCTGCTTCTTGAAGGGAGGAAATCATGATCTCTCTGCTTTAATGTGTCCCAGCCACCATAAACACCCTCAGTTAATCAACCTATTCAGTTGAACCCACGTAAACTCAGGTTGTGCTTTTTATGCAGTGGAATTAGCTTCTTAGTGAAATGAAAGAGCAAATGAACGTGAAACTCAGAACATTACACACTACACCAGCAAACTGGACAGAATTGTGTGTAAATATGATTTTGGGGAAAGCCTTTCTGCTAATGTGTACAGAAAAGCAAGGTTGAGAGAGAGAGAGAGAGAGAGAGAGAGAGAGGGAGAGAGAGAGAGAGAGAGACTATTAGCTAGCCCCTACAGGAATGAGCCAAAGTGACTGTAACACACTCTTGACTGCACTAATTTCAAAGTGCCAAAGGACAAGATCAGAACTACACTAGAAGGAGCACTTGAGAGTCCTGTCAGACCCCGCTGAGGCTATTATCCTCCAGCGACTCTGCCTTAACCTGGACTCACTAATAAGCAATAAACAAACTTGTGCTGTCGTGTGAAACGGCTGGATAATCAGCAGGCGATAGCTTGATAATGCGGCGGTGCGTTCACTGCCAAGGCGAGGGTCGTGTCCACGAGGAGCGCCTGTTGGCACGCTCTTTTCATCAGTCACACATTAATTACTTTGTAGACACAAAAAGCTTACACTCAATTAACTGGTGCTTTGCAGATCTGAGGCCTTCCGCGGCGCCGAGCCGCGTTAAGAGAGCGACAACTTCCAGTCTCGTTCAAATCGATGGAATTAAAGGCTGCTAATAAGGACCACCAAAGAAAACGCCAGTAGAGGGAAGAGGGGAAGAGAGAGAGAGGAAGAGGCTGTGTGGTTTCAGGTGATCCCTTTAAGAGCGGCGTACCTTTAATGGCTCCCGCTCTGTCAGGTCTGCGGAGCCGTCGCTCGTCTTGTATCTGCAGTCCTTCTCTCTCTGGTCGATGGTGGAGTAACCGTCTAAAGGAACCAGAGAACACAACGTCAACCTTCTCTCCACCCTCCAATCCAGCTGCAGTGTTCATCCAGTTCTGTTTCTCTCGGTGGTTTGAATATTCAGATAAACACCAAATGTGTCGGGAAATTAGTAAAAAGGTTGAGTGTAGGGGAATCTGGGGGGGCAAGCCAAGCTCCTGTTTAGCTGAGAATGATGATGCAGTCTGGATCTTACCTGGCCTCAGCTCATCCACAAGCATTGCATCACCATTCCCAGGGATCTCATTCTCTTTGTACAGCAAAACTGAGCCAAAGCTTTTCAGAGTAATGGTTCTGAGCCAGCGATGGAATCGTGCACACAGAGAGGTTGTGCATGTACGGATGCAAAGGAGAGGGAATGAACAGTGCAGATGCTTTGCTCCTCACTGCTCTTCTAAACAGATGTTTGTTTGGGGGCCAGATTTCTTCCACTGCCTCCCAAAACCACTGCAGCAAACAGCTCTCATCGATTCTTTAATGCAGAAGCAATTATGCAATTTTTATTAACTCTGAAGCCGATAAGTCTGTTGAAGAAGAATTACAAAAGCTAGATTATCTAAAATGCCCTTTATCATGCTTTCTCTGTATTTAATATGAACTGAGGACTGGGGGTTGTGGGGAGTTGTGGGGTTTACTGGTTGCTGGCATTTATCACCTCTTACCAGGAAGATCCTCACCACTCCACCTCTAATGGTCCATCAGGGTGATTATCTAATTACAGCTTTGCGGAAACCCCTTCATTATCCACACCACATCCAACCCATTTGGTCCAATAAAGAGGGTTAGGGTTAGCAGCGCACACGCGCACACACACACATGCACACACACACACACAGACCTTGGTTCTTCTCCATCAGGGGCAGGGTGGTGTCGTCATAGGCCGACTTGCCGTTCTTAGTTGATTTAGGAGTCGCTGTCACTGCGGGCTGGATGAAGAGTGTGTGAAAACAACAGCGAACACTTCCACTGCACATGAAAAGGGGATTCCGTCCCCCCTTTTATTCAGTTCTGTACCTGGAAGTGGCTCTTGTTCCAGCCGTCCTTGGTCAGAGCGTTCCTCAGCTCTTTATAGCTCCAAACTGTCTGCAGCACATGTGACGCCGCCTTTGTTTCACGAGATGATTGGCTGAGAGGAGCACAGACAACGGAGAAGAGATGTAAGGAAATGACAAATGTGATGGAAAACTTAGAAATGAGTGGTGGGCAGTGGATATCTGAGGCCCACGGGGTCTCGTTCTTAATTCATGGTGAGATGAGCGCACATTTCCTTTCATTAGTGGCTTCAGGGCCAGCAGCATTAATTACACGTGGAGTGTGTGTGTGTGTGTGTGTGTGTGTGTGTGTGTGAGTGTGCGGGGGGGGCTGCATTCAAGGCACCGGAAAATGAATCCCAATGCAGGAAATAAAAGTGTGCTGCAGACAGATGCCACTTTAGAGTGCTTGATGTCTGTTTTCATTATCACTCGCACCCCCAAAACAAGCCCCCGCAGCTGTAAAGGCTGCGCGGGTTCAAACTTGTTAAAGCGTAGTCGAGAATCATTAGAGACGGGAAAATTCTCCCCCATGAATACGAATATAATAGATCACAGTCAGACATGCATTCAAGGTCATGGTGTGACTATTTAATTATATCTCTGGGGTATTCACACACTTCATCAATGTAAAGATCTGATGTGTGTCTGACCTGCAGTATGAAACTGAGGATGAGCACATGATGTGTGGACACATGATTTACTGTGTTGGAGTGGTAAAGAAACGTGAATCCAAACACATCACTATTGTATGGGTGCATCACTGGACCCGTGCAAACACCTGGCACCAGGGGCGTGTGCAGCTGCGTCTCACCTGGTCCGGTTGATGGCGACCAGCTTCTCGATGGCCTGGGCCTGGATGAGCGAGCGGGCATTTTCAGAGCTGTCGGTGACGATCTCGTGAATGGTGTTGAGGATGGCGACCACGGTGTCCTCCTCCAGGTTTTTGGCTGGCCGCTGCTGACCACTGGGCAGATTGCTCACCAGGTCCCGCATGGCGTAGCTGCCTGTAAGGCGATCCGTGGTTCATTTGAACGGAGGTAATGACCGGAGGTCTCATCTACTCCAACACCTGAATCAGTACTCTCCGGCCTGAACAAGCAAGAAGTGTGTGCTGCTGCCTCGTACCGATCAGGTCCTTGTTTCGGCGGTCAATGGACAGGTTGCGCAGGGCGATGGCCACGGCTCGGACCACCTTGTCAGAGTCAGAGCGCAGCAGCTCCACCAGGATGGGAAGACCCTTCTCCTTACGCACCGTAGCTCGGATGTAGTTGGACCACTGAGGGGCAGACACAGAGCACTGACCACTTGTCCTCACATTTGACCAAAAATGTATGCTGCCGGTGCTCTGTTGGTGGACTGATGGGGCAGTCTGAGGCACCTCCACCACATCAGTTGAGGCAGAAATTAAATACATTCTTCAATCCACACACGTACACCATTACCTCATTAAACATGTGGCGGTTCAGTACTACTCCTCATGCTTGACTAAATCACAGTGGGACTCTGAGTGGATGCACGATATAAATTGTCTTAATTTAAACATCAGTAGATTTTACTTCTCTTTTTTTGTAGCATGAAACATTAAGTTTGACATTAAAGGATTTCTCTTCTAAGTGCGGGCACCCTGGAGACGTAATTACGCAGAGATGCAGGGCGCGGCTCTGCCAATAGGGGGGAGTAGCACGCTTTAAAAAGAGGCTCAATCCTGCAGCACAGTTGGGCAGAGAATGAGGATTAATCAAAAAAAGGAGCTTTGATGTCGTAAAAGGAAGCAGGAAGATACTTTGTTCAGCCGGCATCGTAAAGGAGGGGGAAGAAAAACAACAAAGGGAGGATTTCTTTGTCAAAAGGTTCCACTTAAGTGAAAATCACTTAGAAAGTCTACATCTGAGAATTCACTTAATGAGTCTGACTGAAAGCTGTTAAAAGAACTGGAATCTATCTAACTGGGATCATACTGGAGCAACTCTCTCTTTTCAGGAGCTGCTGCATTATAGAAAAGAGAAAAAAGTTCTGCCTGACTGGTGCTTTATTTGGGAAATTTTTTTCAGCTTCTTTAGTCACAGAGAATGGTGTGTGTGTGTGTGTGTGTGTGTTGACCCTC
This sequence comes from Lagocephalus sceleratus, assembly GCA_911728415.1. Taxonomy (NCBI): domain Eukaryota; kingdom Metazoa; phylum Chordata; class Actinopteri; order Tetraodontiformes; family Tetraodontidae; genus Lagocephalus; species Lagocephalus sceleratus. The sequence goes on along the minus strand of CAJVRN010000237.1, from coordinate 9,322,894 downwards.
CACCCGCAGTCCTGGACTCACAGTCCACTGGCCGGCACTGAGGTTCTGCAAGGCCCCAGCAGCAGCCTCCAGGGTGTTATAGTTCTGGCTCTCTGTCAGCAGAGATAGGTAGAGTCTCACTACTTCTGGCTGATACAGCAGCTCAAATCCTGCAGGGAAACACATGCGCACGCACGCACGCACGCACGCACGCACACACACGCACACACACACACACTGGTCAGACTCCGTGAAAAGACAGACAGGCCAATTAGAGTCTGCAAAGAAGCAAGCAGCAGAATACTGAAGTTTATCTGTGACCATGGGGAGAGCTCTTTTGCAAAGGGAAACAGGGAGAAACTTTGGATTAACGATCACGCCTGATAGCTCCTTGACAAAAGCACAGAAATTGACTGTGGCTTACTCTACAGTGTTTGAGACAAAATGAGCCCGTGCTTTCTGTCTGAGGACACAACACCTTTAAAAAAAAGTGTTGTAGCTCTTTGTCCTCAAGTCTGAAGCAGTGTGATTGAACAGCATTATGAAGGTCGGGGGGAAGGTTTACACACCCCATTTCAGCAGCGACAGCAAATCTTTATGGCTTCATAACACAAAAACATAAAGCATAATTAAATTATCAGGTAACACGGCAGTGACACAGTGAGACAGGGAGACCGAGTGAAATTCAGTCCTAATTTACGCAGACAGGGATGAAAAATGACTGGAACAAACGTTTCTTCCACAGCTATCGCTTCTATGACATTTATTGAACAGACATTGTTTTGAAATCACTTGTTCATCTACATCTTTGAAACTCAGAAATTAAATTAGCCTTAACTTGACTGAGTGAATCATAAAGTTAAAATGGCGTTAGCTGGCCTGCTAATGAACGTGCATGTGTGTGTTGTTATTGATTTGTTGTAAATAGTATTTGCAGTAAGTGGGAGTGGTCTTTGTTATCTTTGGTATCTTTGCACGTGGCATTTACAGAACCTCAGATCTGTGAAATAAAGCCCGAAGAAGACCTGAAATGTTAACAGACTTGTGCAGTCCGAATCATAACTCTGCCACCGCTTTGGCAGCAAATAAACTCTTTTTATCCATCTTGGCTCAAATGAAAAATATATATAACTGTGCTCTGTCAGGGGGTATTTTTATAGTTGTACTTGAAACCCTTGTATTATGTGGGCAGGGATACAGTCTAACCTCATCTGATTGATACACAAAGGCTGACAAGACCCTCGACATATAAAAGACCATTTTGTAATTCACCAGTGACTTCAGAAGGCATCGTTGTTTCACTGAATTTATTACTAGAAGACAAAACAGTAAATGCTGGCAGGTTCATGAGAAGTAAGTACAAACCAAGAAGCTGAAGATTATTAAAGAGGTTCTCATCATTGGTTCTCAACCCTTATGGTGTTGGCGCCACACCTCCAGAGTGTGGAGGGAGTGTCTGGTTGAGATGTTTGTGTAGATGCTGCCTGGGAAGTACGCAAACCTGGTTGGAAGCACATGTCAAAGCATGGGTCGCATCACCAGATGCTCTCTGGAGTGATGCACAAGGGCGTGTCTACAGGCCAGCAGTTCAGAACATTCTGCGTGCTCCTCTGGGCCTACTGGGTGCAAGGTCAGTCATGGAGACCATGTTGCAGATGCTTCATCTCCAGGGCACATTCCTTCCAGACTAAATGGCAGCCAGAGTTAACTCTGTTAGCACCTTGTTGTCCAGCTCTCTCGTCTGTGTTGTCTCTTATCTTGCATCCTTTTCACTTGGTCTAGTTCCCAAACATAAGTGACTTTAACACTGACATGTAACAGTGCACACATTTAACAGTAAATTATGGTTAAATTAAGTTTAAGCTTATGTTCCAATAAGGGCAGCAATAGTGTACACTTCTCTTTTTTGACACCATGGCTGCTCTGATTGTTGTCAGCAGACTTTCCTGCTGTCAAACCCGACAAAACATCTGCTAGCCCTTTCCCTCAGCATCATTAGAGGGGCTGTAATGTCACCAGGAGCCTAAGGTCTTTCCCAACAGCACAGGCCAGGTGGAGATCTGTTGGCAACCACCTAATCCTGTAGTTGTTGTTGTTGTCATCAGTCATCCCCAGCTATCCTTGTGGCCTTCTAGTTATCATTTTGTTGGGCAGAATAACAATTCAGGGTGGGAGACGAGCTGTCAGCGTGAGGTGACCTTGGCTTTGCTCAGGGCATCCCCCTCGACTCTGTGACAGACTGCAAACATGATGAGATTACTTAAATACGTCTGTATCCACAAATGTGGCCTGCACGCAAGAGCTCGTTTTCAGAAAGCACGCTAGTGGTCAAGCGTAATCGTCAGCAGCCTGGTAATCGTCACATATATGGAGCAAATGAAAGTGTTCACAATTAAAGGATGGAGCACATCACAGCAACATATAACATCCACAAGAAGATTTAAATGTATTTCTGCTCGTATTTAAGCAGTTTCCATTCATTCTTTTTATCAGTTAAGTTGCAGCTGTTGCAGTTTATAATATTGAAGCTCAGCATGGGATCAAAACAGCAGGTAGCTGGTTCAAGCAATGGATGAATTTCCACCTGTGCAGAAATTTCAGGCTGGTAAGTTTTTTTTAGTCGGGTAACTGCTACTTGTCTGAAGGAGTGATAACCAAAGACTTTTAATGGCAGCAAAATAAAAAAGCATTAAAAACATGATATACAGACACGAGGACGACCTCTTGCATCCATGACACAACTCTAACATCACACTAAAAGGGAATGGATAAGTGAATATATTAGAGGCTGAGTAGCTTTGTTTAGCTGAGCCCAGTGTGGCTTTCTCCTCTGCCCCCTGTGCTGCTGGGACAAACATCACACAACTAATTTACTTCTAAGCTCAGTTGTGCTTCTTAGCACAAACACAGGGAGAGTGAGGGGGAGAGGAATAAATGGGCGCTGTCTGCAGCTCATCTACTCTCATCCCTAAATGAGGTGAGAGGAGGAGCAGCAGTTTACTTTTTCAAAGCAGGAGACAACAGTGACAACTCCTGCAATTGAGGGGAAGCTCAATTAGTCCCTTTGAACCCAGTTGGCCGTGTAGCACTTAAGTGCATCAGACCTGGGTTAGAGATAAAGTGGGGTTGAGGTGAGTGAGTGATGTTAACCACAGAGCTGAAGTATTCTCTTCAGCGTCAGTATTGGCAGCAATTAAAGCTGCTCTATGGTGGTGTGACAGGAAATGGATCACCTAATGGAGGTCTTAGAGACTCAAACATGCATGTGGGTGTAATGAAGACTCTTCTCAGATCTACTCTCTTAGTTACCATCCCACCGTCTGGGATGCGCATTCGTTTGGTCAGAAGTGGAAGCACACCTCTGCAATGCCAAACACACTTACCTGACCATAAATTCACGCCCCGCTATAGCACCCATATGTTCTATCACTCCTGCACAAGTGTAGAACTATCACCATTAACTCGCCGCTGCAGTTTCAGATAGAGAGACAGCACAGCTTAAAAAAAGAAAAAAAACTGAACAGGCAGATGAGTGAAACAAAGATGATTATTTTTCAAACTCTTGTTGTGGGTTCATGTCATTGTTGTGCTCTGGTTTCTGTTCCAGTGACATACTGGTCATGTGTGAGAGCGGGAGCTTGCTGAGGTAACTCTCAGTATTAGGTAAGAGAGAGACACAGATGACTGGCCAAGAACAAGAAAACAAAAATACTCACAGTCCTGACCACAGTTTTCATTCCTATGGAACACCAAGGCCATTCCAGTGGGAAAGCCTCAAGCCATCAAGTCTCCAGTCTCATTCCACATCTGTAACTCATACATATTTAACCACACCAGATCTCTTTATGGAAGAGAGTCTTTTTTTGAGTGCATGCTGGAATTAAGTGTACGTGCTAAATTGCTAATGAAGGCTCAAAAACAGCGGTGGGGTGAAAGCCTGAACAGCACATAATTAAAGGTAAGCATGCCACCAGGGCAACAATGGCTGCACCTCTTTTAAGTTCATTAAGAACCATTAGCTCTGTGGCAGTGACAAGCAAACAAAAGTAAATTGACGGCGTTCTCGGGAGTACGGTAAAGGGCTCCGACAGGTCGGAGTATCTGCAAATAATGGTTATTTTCAAGCTTCTAGAAACAGCAGCAGATGGAGGGAGTTCACAGACACCGTCAGGATTCTAGTACATGATGGATAATTACACTTGGATATAATACACACAGACACACACACACCATCTGTAACTACAACCAGGGCAGTTATGGAGTCAATCATTCACTCGTGTACATGAGGGCATTAAAAAGGAGCACTGTGGACCACAAATGGGCCACAGGCCCATGAAGAACATTGATATAATGAAGATTGCCACTTCCTCCCCGGCACTCAAAGGTGAAGGAAAAGTGAAGATTAGCTGTCATTCATGATGTTTCACCAATTTGTAAGGGTGAATACATTAAATTATCAAAGTAATCAGAAAAGTTAATATGATAGTCATAACAGTGGGGGACTTGCCTTTGTCCTTTCTTGAATCCTGCCAAGAGAGGGTGATGAGGATGCTTTTGCTTCACTTTCTCTTAAAAGGCAGTTTGAAGAGAAAGTAGATATCACTCTGTAGACATTTTAGACATTATGATCTTTACCGTCAATTCTAAACTGTAAGCATAACAACCAGCACTATTATGGAGTGTTTAGTGCCAGAGGGAAGAGAAATTTTCAAGTAATTTGCATTATGAATTTGCATTTTAATGTCAGACGTGAAAGTAATCAGGCCCAGAGTTGAGTTGCAGTCTGCTAAATTGATTTTTCTTTGCCATATTTTTGCTGTTGTCATGTACTTCAGGCTGCAAACATAAACGCTCTGACACGTCAGTTTATACCAGGTTCATCTGACTGGAAACTGGCAGCTGTCTCCAGCCTTTCACTGAGAGTGCACTTCCTTTCTTCTGATGGTGAAGCCAAAAACACAGAATACTACTCGGCAACAAAAGTCTGTTCACCTCCACATCACCCCTTCAGACTCACAGGGGCCAGGAGTCGCTTTTCCACTCTGCCCAGTTAGGCCCCGATGCAGATTGGCATCTCTATGGGAACCCCCAGGGCACCACATATTTGCATGCCCATACTGCGGTTTGGCTGTGGTGTGTTGGACGCTCACAAAGAGAAGCAGACAGTGGCGGCTGGCTCATCTCTTGGACAGCCACCCATCAGCTTTTGGCCACAAATATGCCCTGTTATTATGGGGGTGGTTTGGGAGACCATACAGAGAAAGAAAGTGAAAAGACTCAGAGATATTCAGTCCCTGCAGGATTTCTGAATGATTGTTGTGGCCAAAAATTTAAAATTCTGCAGAGGCAGCTTTAATACAATGCCGCGTTAACAAAAGTGCAACATTTCAGTCTTTTTGCTCCTCTTTCTTTGTCCTACTTCACTGTGGCATTCTCTCTCACGCGCGTTTAGTGATGCGCAAGTTTTATTTTGCGTAATTTACTACTGTGAATGGTAAAACACGCATGGCACCACCATAAATGGTCAGATTGCTGGAGACAAATATGCAGCCTCGCCTCATTCACATCCTGTTTCAGCGGGCTCGCTGCAGGGATCCATCAGAAGCATCTCAGAGAATCTGGCCCATCAAAGCATGTTCCCTCTATTTAGGACGGGAGCATTTTCAGCAGTGACATGAGGGTATTTCCTTTTTTTCTGAGCCGATGGACCATAGACGTCCTGCTGTGAGCTTTTAGACAAGATAGGGAGGACAATTCAAATCCAGCAGCAAATCCAAAACAGATTTCCAGTGATTCTAGCAGGCAAGTCCAGCAAAATGTAACACAACCTCACTGCTCCTTGGGCATACACAACACAGTTTTGGGGCAAAAGTTGAAGTTGTAATATGTAAGATGGAGATAATATTTCCCTCTGGAAGAAATACAAATTGACATGTCACTTTTATGAAGAATGAAAAAGCCTTCCATCACAATTTGTACAGCGGAATAAATGAATTTAAAGATAACACAACCTGGCGCTTCAACAGGCAGGAGACACCGTGTCACAGCGAGCAGACTGGCTGTCTTTGCACACTTGGGTGGAACAGGCTTTTCACTCCTGCTTGTGCTCTGACAAGGTGCTACTGCTGTGTTTTACACTCTTAAGCTGCTGCTTTTAATGCTAAATGGACAGGAGTTAAAAGGACACACAACGGTTCTCTGGCCCAACCAAGTGCACTGAGATTTGAGTCATAATATTTATGAGAGAACTGAAAACAGCACTTAAAGCATTTTAGAGTCGGGGTGGAGGCAGCAAGGCTTCTAGACAAGTCTTCTGCCCGCTGTTAGGGTTACTTGTGTTAACGGCACCCCAACATCATGTCATTATTACTATTATTTATTCATGAGAAAATACCCATGATATTTATCAGAAAATTATTTTATCCGACACAATTTAAATAGAAAATAGATCTTTTTAAGAGCATAAATATTGGATAAGTTCGTATTTAATGCTCCTGTTGGATCTGAGGCAGAAAGGAAGCCAAATGAGGTCTGCCTCTCTGAGTTTTGTTTGCTTCCAAAAGCCAGTCCCTAAAATTTTCAATCATGAATCTGGGCAACAGCAGACGGTCTGAGGGTTTGTTCTCAACAAGGCAAACGCTGTGATCAGTCCCTGCTGCTGGGTTGCAGTAAATGCTATAATTGTATTCTCCATGAGGACAGTGTGGTGGACGGAAATTATTTCAGGTGCTTCACATTTCTGTTCAATCTTGTGTTATTCGGCTACTTCATGCTTTAGGATAGGATGAAATGACCTCCTCGATCTTACTTGAGAAAATTGATGCCGGGGCTTAACAATTAACTGTCCAGACACATCACCAGTACAAGATGGTGCAGAAGAGATTTTACTTCTGTGATTTTCATCAGTCCATGACCATGACTGGGGTCGGATCCCAAATTATGCTGAGGTCAAATTATCAGCAAGTAAGACAGCCGGGCAGATAGGTAGGAAGGTAAAGCTATGGCATAGGTAGGTACTTCAGTTTTTCCATAGTGTGATCATCTCCGGGCATGGGGCAAACGTTTCCATACGCTGTAACTGTCAAGGCTTCCACACATTTCTAGGATCCTCAGTAATGGAGTAATAAATATGATGGAAAAATATTGATGGAGAACAGACAGAGAAGCCTGCTGTAGTGAGAACATTTTTTTTTTTTTTTTGAGTCAATCCTTCGTGTCTCTCTTTTTCTCAGTCTGCATCACCTACAAATACAGCACACAGCCCATAACTGCTCCACCTATTGATGTAGACAATATAAAAAGATGAAAGTAAAGGTAGTAGTGGGTTGCTATGGAAACCTCTTCTCTCTTGCCCATAACAAATCAGCTGATTTGATGTTAATGTGAAATGGGAAAGCACAAACAGAACGAAGAAAAGGGACAAGGGACAAGGCTCAGTGTGTCTCATTTCTGTGATATTCTACGTCCAAGTGTGATGAAGACAACAGCTGGAAATCCCAACAAGCTGCTAAAAATAGACATTACCTACCAAACCTGCAATTTCATAGCGACTGGTAAAGACACCGGCTTTCAGGCTGCAGTCGGTGACCAACCTGAGCTCATACTTCATGTAGGTTTGGGCTCAGCAGCGGCTGAGTGCTTCAAAGAGGGGGAGCGTAAATCAGCTTTGGAGTGCATCTGTTTGCATGACAGACTGCGTTTTTGGAGATTGGAGTATGTATCAGCATCACCTCAAGTGCCCGATGTCTTTAGTTATGCGATTCACGTCCACAGTCAGACATAACCAGCAGCCGAGGCTTGGGCAAAAGGCTGCAGGACAGGAAGAGATATAGATGAGGTAGAAAAAGGCTGAATGAGAAAGAGACAGAGAGAGAGAGAGAGAGAGAGACAAAGAGGGAGAGAGAGAGAGGCAGACCACAGAGAGTTGTCTTAGGGGATGGTGGACGATGTTTCCTCGTTCCTGTCTGACAGGTTCAGCCACTCACTTGAGCCCGTAAAAGCTGAAAAACAAGCATAAGTTGTCGGAATTGGAGTCGTGCTTCCTGCTCATATTCCAGTGGTGAGAGGACATGCCACAGTTACCTATTACACCTGACAGGGATTTCACAGGGAAATTGTCCAATGTGGGGGTAGGAGGAGGAGAATAAAAACAATGACAGAAAAAGGGATGAAAACAACGGATCGTGGCCATCATAGAAATACGTTACAGTAACTGGACAGTAAAGAGTCCCCAGAGATGCATGGATCATGTCAGAGAGAAATAAAAGTCCAGAAAAAAACAATGACCTTCTAGCACAAGAGGAACTGCAGCAAAATCTAAATGATGTACTCAGCAGTGGGTGATGAGCGTGTGGAGGTTGGATGTCCAGCCTTTGGGAATAAGCCTTGATAATCCTGTGGTCTGCTGGTGTGTGTGTGTGTGTGTGTGTGAGAGAGAGAGAGAGAGAGAGAGAGAGAGAGAGAGAGAGAGAGAGAGAGGAGGGGGTGTTAATAGAGATATGGTAGAGAAGATAGCGGCATTAGGCTTAAACAGATGTGGGGTGACAGGGGGTAGTGATGGTAGTCCAAATCAAGCAGCGGTTTGAGGCTTTAATACAAACAAATGTCTGATGCTGGATTTTTGGTTTGATGCACAGAAACTGTTACTAACACAGGCATTTGTTAGGTTTAACATTTCTAAATGAGACATTTTCCAGGCAGAAAGAGGCGGTTTATTTCTCTCACAGTGGGAAACAGACTTGCAGAGATTCTGAGTATTATCTTAGCCACGGTTGTGACTGAATATGTGCCATGTAAAAATGAAAATCCTGACAGTAGCAACAACAGTAACCACGGGGGACGACGACACTGCACATGATTAACACAGCAGCTGCTTTGACAAGTAATTACAACAGTGTTGTGGAAATATAGGTGTCTATATTTACATTAATTTACATTAACATGAATTTTACATTAATGACCCACAACTGTTGCCATTAAGAATACCAGAATTCACCCAAAGATCCACTGTGTGTGTGTGTGTGTGTGTGTGTGTGTGTGTGTGTGTGTGTGCGTGTGTGTGTTTGTCTAGGGGTTCCACGTGGAATGTACGATGATGGTGGTGATGGCGTATGTCGGTGGAGAGATATCCTATGTCTAGTTTAGTGTCAGCACCCATCTCTCTTTTAAACGCTCCCACTGGTCTCGCTGGGGGCCGGAGACATGGAGCGGAATGCCGATGAGTGACGGATAGTCTGGATTATGTTTGGCCTTGAAGGATAACAATAACAGCCCCTCCCCCAGGTCACACATACACGCCAGTGATGTTCATTTCTCCCAGATCAGAACATGGACGACCAACACCACCCGAGTTGTTCAGAGTTCACACACATAAAGAAATGTGTTTGCTTGTGTGTGTGTGCGGCCAAGTGAATCAGGATTTGTGCAACTGAGTGTGATTCAGAGTAACAAATGAGAGGCAGTGTGGATCAGTGGATTAAACGAGCCCATCGTCAAGTCAAGTCATACAAGTTGAAATCCCAAATACTTGTGATCCTAAACCCAAATGGACAGGCTGTGGATGCTTGAAATCACACCATAAAGACAGTCCAGACCTCCTCTCTGTTCTTCATCTCTTTCTGTCCTTTCAAGCCTCACAGACATGTCTTCTGCTTGGTTGCAAATTATAGTTTTTCAATTCATAAAACATCAGCAAAAGCCATGGTTTTCAAAAGCTGTGCCACAATACCTGATTTTGTGATTTTCAGCTGGGCTGCAGAAATAATCACGCATCACTTACCACGTCCAAAACAAAGAAGATGTTGTTATGGAAAAGTACGGACTTCATTCTTTCAGGTCTTAAAGAAAAAAAAGTCTTGTTTTAAATACTCCAAACGTCAAGTCTAGACTTTAAACTAAGTCTGTAACCTGCTTGTTGCTAATAAGGGTCATGAGGTGCTCTGTTGTAGCTCATCCACGCTAGTCTCTCCTCCATTAATCAGCTTTTAATTAGATTAAAGTGTCTCAGAAAAAGATGCACTCCAAACAAAAGCTCCAGTTGGCAGGTAGATTTCCCTGTACTGCCTTTGTCTTTCTTTGAATTAGTTGTGTCGCATAATTATCACTTTGCTTTTCTGCCCAGGTTTTTTTTTTTTTTTTCGGGGGGGCTTTGAACTTCACAAAAAACTTTGAACTATTTGAGTTGAACCCAGTGCTGCTAATTTAAAGCTTCACTACAGGAGAAGTGCAGGAAATGAGTCTTGCCCCACCACCTTTCCCCCGACACAGGTGGACGAATGCCTCAGTGCATCAGCGTGCACGTAAACACACACACATGCTAATCTGGAGCCTTATTCTGCTAATGATGTGCAGAGCAGCCACTCTCCAGCCCGCCCTTCAGGAGGAGCATTATTATGCAAACCTCCTTGTATTTCCAACAAAACACAAGGTGATCGCACTCAAGTAAAGCCCTCACTCTCCTCATTTGTGCCTTCCTTCTCCTCGCCTGATTATCACTCCTTTTCATCAGCACCTTTGTGAAACGACACCTTCAGACAGGGAGGAGCACGAGGTCCTGAAGGGGCATATTCACAGATTATTGTTATAAAAAGAGGCTGAATGCATATTTGATTCTTAGAGGACATTTCAATCAAACAGAAGGAGATCAAACAATTTTTATTCAGAACCCAAAATGATTAAGTTTCAATTTCATAAAAGTTTCCTGCAACTTTGCAATTAAAAAGAGGAAAAACAAGGGAACTAACTAAGAATTCAAGTGTTCACTAACATCAGAATTTCAGAGAGTGAAATACACTTTAAACACGGGTGCTGAAAGCCTGTCTTCTATCACACAGCAGCTCCCAAGATGCATGAACAAAGTGTTAAAACATCCATGAAGTGACTCAGTGCATTAATGATGCGTGCAGACTCCGGTGCAGGCAGCTGTAATTTAATTGTAAACAGTTTGGGTGGAAACTTCAGAGGAGTTTGATTATGTTATATTTTGGTTTTATCTTTCTGTTTATATTTGTTTATCTTGTATTTAGCGAGATTGTCTACTGACACCCACCAACTTTGTTTGCTTCTTGTTTGTGTGCATCTGTGGCGGGTTTTGCTTCTTTTAAAGACCTGAAATATTAAACCAATGCGCCCCCCCCATCTCACCGGGGCTTCTTTTCTGAGGGGGATCGATGTCCCTCTGCACGTGGTGGCATCCATTACCAGAAAGAAATAAAAATACAAACTTAGGCGACGCAGCAAAACAAAGGGAAACTTGACGACTGTGGCCGCAGAGAGAAGTCATAAAAGGTGCCAGACAGTCTGGATCCAGCAGTGAGGAGTGGACACGATGTGCCAAGACAGTCGTGACGAGGGTGGGAAAGAATGTGTGAATATCCTTGAGCATGGTCTCTGTTTCTGCGGTCCTGGACCCCAGGTGTCTATAGGGTTGCCATCCTCATATGGATTCTCACCTCCTTGTGAAATGTGATGGGAAAGAGGGAAGAGGACAAGGATGAGGGTTGAATCAGTAAACACACTGTAAGCTTGTAACCAAGCCACAAAACACTGCCCTGGTGTTAAATTCCACAGATAGGGAAATGGAAATATGCCCAAATAAAACTGCTGCTCAGAATTAATGATGAAAGGTAAATTATTCATGATATTCAACTTTTAGTCAGGGTATGAAGTGGTCACAGAATGGGCCAGAAACTTTTCCACCCACAGGAATCAGAGCACTAAACGCTGCACACATGCTTTATCTTGCAAAATGGATCATCTGCAGCATATTTACGCACCGATGTTCACAGTGCCTTTGGGCATGATGGCTGTTTTTTTTCCACAGATATATTACAGGAGGGATTAGAGGACTCATGTCAGAAAGCCATCAAATGAAATATTCTTCCATGTGTGACGACAACAACAGCCGAGGCACAAACAATAAAAACCAAGCTCAGTTTCTCTTCATTCAATTGAGCCCCCGACTTTTCAGACTTCAAGAGCTGGGACGCGTCAGAGACAAAGATAAGTCCGATAGAGAAGCAGTCAGTGTTCGTTATATTATAAACCAACGCCTCCAGTGGGACATATCAAAGAGGGTTACACAATGGAGCACACCAGCTGACGGAGCTCGCACCAGTCTTGTTTGACTATTCCGAGACCTTGCCGCAAATTAAATGCTCAGCTTGCAAGACAAAGTAGCGCAAAGCCTCACAGACAGTCGCTGTCTTCGAAAACACAGCCATTTTCTCAATTGCTGGGTGCACGTTTGGTGAAGGAAGTGCAATAAATCCTGCAGGGATTGAGAGAAGGGGCAGAGAAAAAGAAACGAGAATTAGTGAGGTGGAAAAAGTGAAGAGGCGAGCTCATGGAAAGCCCTGAAGCTTTTCAAATGCCCTGCTCACTCCTAATGTCCTTCCACCATTTGATATGACTAATTAGAACCATTTAGTTCACACGTCAATCTGATCAATCACGATCAATCTGCAAGGATTGATCGAACAATAAGTTTGACAAAAAGATCCATTAAACTGAGAACAACCTCTTGCAGAAGAGCTTGTTCACCTTTCATTTATCTTAGTATAAAAACCAAAAATTGCTGAGCCAACAACAAGCATAAATAGGACAGAGTAGTGAAACTGACCCTGAAGGTCTTGTTGACTTCCTGTCAGTCACCAAGGCTTCTGGCTCCATCCAGTAACAGTGGAGACCACATCCACCAGCGCAGCTCTGAAGTCATCATCATCTTCTTTGTCAGCTGACCACAACTTTTTAAGTAACTTGGAACCTTCCTTCATCTCTTCATGTGCATCTTTTCAGACGACTTGATTAATTTGCAACAATCACTCCGCTCACGGCTGAACGGCGGTGGGACTAGCGCACTGCCAGGAACGCCAGACCTCCGTTCAGTGAGCATGATTCACAACAATTAGGGTAGAAGCATACTCCAATCTCAACAACTGACTGATTAAATGGCTGTTTTATGATGGAAAAGGTCATTACAAGTCTTCCGAGATACAGTCATGATGATTTTATTCTATGTTTAGAAGAAAAGCTCTATCCACACATGAGGATCATTTTCAATCCATCCCAAAACAATGACCATAGCAGCAGCTTCCACTGTGGAAGCACTTACTGACGGAGTAAACCACACTTTAGGTCAAGAGTACTCGGTGCAGGGTGGCTCTTTCTTTTCCTCTTCACAAAAACAACATTAATCATCACCCAGTTGCAGGTCCAGCCTGGTCCCGGTGGTGACCTCCCTCTGATCCATCAGATCAGGAAGGGGATACACGTGTAATCTTCTGTATCTCTCTTAGCCATCGCCCCAGAACGAGAGCTGGCTTTCCTATCTCTGTCTCCACAGATGACCGGGAGGTGCTGATGGAGGTGGAGGTATGGGCCTCAACCCACACAGAGAAAACAATTTTCTTTACCATCTGTGTGGGTTTGATCTAGATTAAAGCTGTTTATTAGCAAACACATTTGGGTCCTTGTTTATTCCTCTGCACTCGGTAGGCATGAAAACCTGAAACACTGCTCACAGGGCGAAATCACATGGATTTCAATTGTGTTGACACCAGGACCTGTAACAATTATTGCTGTCTTTGGATTCAAAACTCCAGAGCACTGAAAAGTGTTACGCAAAGTAATCTAAGAACAACTAGATGAACAGTTGCAGCGTGCCAGCTTGGATTTAAGCCAGCAAAAGCCTCTGAGTGGAAATATTAATTATCATGCATGGTGTTCATCTGTTCTGTTTACAACCAAGTGTTCAAATGGGCAGAATCATCTTTGAAATAAAGTTGTGAGTAATTGCAAACTAGTGTAGTCACAGCCAACTTTGGCATCTTAATGTGAATAATGAACTGTCCACAGGAAGTGGAATCGACTGTGACCGTCTGCAACTGACACTGATGAAGGTTCAATGGACACTAATAGGAAGATCACGCTCTCCCTCACTCATTCACACACACACACACACACACACACACACACACACACACACACACACACACACACACACACACACACAGAGTCAGTAAGCAGCTCGACTCTCTAAAAACACATTTTAGAGACACATAAATTTGCATCATCTGTGCTGACAAAATTGGCGTGGCCATGGTGTATACTGGGATAACCATGATGTGACGCACTCTTCTGTCTTATTCTGTTTGAGATCTCACAAGACTGTAAACATCCAATCAGCTGCTTATCTAATTTTGCAATTTTGGTCAAAATTTCCCAGATTTAACCTCTGCATCACTTTATGTTTAGCATAAAAAGTAAAAAAAACCCCTGAAAAGACATGACTGGACTACATACATTAAAGACATAAATGTGAGAAAAGAAGATGCTTGTAATCTTAAAGCTCTCATGTTCAGCTCAGTGTGACAGAAATACTGACGTTTCTCTGCAAATAATGAAATACACATATTACTACCAGTACTACCACTATTAGAGGAGAAGCTGTCCTGTTGTGGAGTACAAAAACACATTATATTACGCTACAATGGAACAAACAAAACACCGGCCACAGCTGCTCAGTGCACCAGAGGCAGCTCTTTGTTGTCGTGGGTGTCACAGCGCTTTACTGCGGATCACAAAATCAGATTGCAGAGTTGACACAAGCTGCCAACAATCGACTCAGGAAAAACACCAAACAAAGTCCAAGCACCAACGGCACCGGACCTGCCTCCGACCAAACACATCATCGGGATGGCTCCTCCACATCGGACTCACTTCCTGTCTGCTCTCCCCTGACGCCGGAGCAAAGTGAGCTAAGGAAAGACGGCCAAAGACCCTCGTGTCTGCAGCGTCCTCACTGGAGAGAGTTAGCAGCGGATGCTGCGCAGACCAGGCCTACCTTTCGACGGCTCTGTGCGCTTGGGCAGATCCAGCGTGTCGTAGCTTTTGTCATTCTCACAATTTTTTCTCCCTGAGCAGAGGAGAGAGGAGGGAGGGCAACATCAGGGTCAAACCCACAAAAAAACACAAAAAACAGGCTTTAAAAGACACCTGGCTTAGACCGATATGTCTGTTTGAAATCCAAATTGCTCCTGTATGGTGTCTTTGAATTCAATTGAACTATACGGTCTAATCCAGGTATCCAGGTGTCTGCAAACAAACACACAAAGGCACATTTCTACACATAGGCTAGCATACACACACTGCACACAGTTCGAATTCTGCAGGCAACACCGGGTGAATACAATGAGTGTGCCTGCTGTTACTATGACTTTCTAAATGGACAAACCACCCTGAATAATGCAGCAAGGTGGGGGGGGGGGGTGTGGATGATGGCAGTTAATGGTTATCCCAGACACACATGGATGTGCCCAGGGGACATTACAGTCATGGACACAGGCTGAGGTGCAGGGAGATTTATGGACACTATCATCCAGGAAACAAGCTCATGCATTCTGAATTAAGAGATCTAATGTGAAGAAAGGATTGTAATTGCTCCTTCAATGCATGATTTTACATGATAATCATCCACAGTATGATAATTATGCAACATTTAATACTTTTTTCTTGTGTGTTTTCAGACATCAAACCAAAGTCTTCAAAAATGGAAAGGAGACAAACCTTTGTTAACGGAATATTTAAAGTGCCACCTGAGCTGCAGAAATAGGTAGATGTGGCGCACAAACGCTGGTGTAATGAGCTAAAAGTTGTTTCTGATGTTTGCCAGGTTTCTCAGTGTGAAAGAGAACTCAGGAGTCCTTCTGAGCCCACGCTCTGTATTTGTCCACCATTATGGCCAAGAGTTCCAATCTTAGGGACATGAGAAGAAGTCGACTCTGCTGCAGAGCTTTTTACACCCACACCTGGACTGAGAGCTGACTGAGACACTTGACCTTCTTCTACAAGATCCAGTCTGAAAAATCTCCTTCATATTTTCATGGTTGGACAGGTAAACTCTGTCTGAATATCTCCAAATCTCCTGCCTCATTTAAGCTCGAACATTCAATTCTTTTTACATGTTCTGTGTTTTCCTTAATGGAAACAAAGAACTTTCATGTAGGTGAAACTGTGAAACTGTGAAATGTGTAAAAAATGATTTCCAAATGATTTTCAATCTGAACCAGCTGATATTTAAAGGATTCTCCTGATGACCTGATATGATTATTCTGTCCAGTATGAGCAACAGCACTGGGCCACTTTGACATTCTGCTCCTCACTGTAAAATCAGACTGAACTGCTTATGCATGACCACAATGGCAAGTTAAATGAAAAAACACAACAACAATAAAATATGGCGAGTACCATTTTGAAGAGGTTACTTTAGTTAAGTCGATTTTAAATGAAGTCTCTCCAGCCTGGCTAAATAAACAGCTTCAGCCAAAGCTTCTAAAATGAGGGTTTTATTTCCTTGATATAAAGCTAAAGTTTGGAGTTGGAATGGATTTCAGACACCTGAGGTGTGCGGCAGATTATCAGCGGCGTTGTCCAAAAACACGGCAAACACACTGATTGGGCATTTTGGGACATACACACAAACTTTTTGAGAGTTGAAGTGTAATCAATGGCATTTTAATAAGCTCTGAGATTTTGAGTCCATAGATGAAGACAGAAAAAAGGATTATTACAGCAGTATGCCCCAAAATGTCAACAAAAAGAAATAATAGAAATACACAACTGAAACACAAAAGCAGCTTCAATATCAACAAATCATTTGATTTCACAAAACACTTTGACTTTCAGTGTCGAAGCAGAGCTTGACATCAGAAGATCAGCAATTTGGGAGATTCATTTTTATCTCAGGAAACCTCATTAGTTTTTCTATTTAATCAATTTCTGTCATGTTCTGCCAGAAATGCTGTGGACTCACCTCGTCTGTGAGCGTTGCTTCTAACTCTAACCTACTGTATCTAACATAGCAACTGAAGAACATCTGGTTCTAACAAACGGTGTGATGGAGGAATTATGAGTGAAAAACACAAATGTTGTAAGACCTTTCAGAAAATTTCAGGGGTGTCTGTATGAGATCCAAAACTACCTCTAGCTATACTCTACAGTTCCGAGGATGAGTAGGAGAAAAAAGGGAAGGAAGGATGAAGCTGAGGTGTGAGGAGGGTTGAAGGGGGGCACTCACCTTGATTAAACCATTCCTCTATAGTTAGCCAAGGAAGCAGCCGCAATGCCAAAAACACAAAGCCGGGAGAAAAGAGAAGAGTTATGGTGAAAAAAGTGTGTGTTCCTGCAGGGGTGTGCGTGTGTGTGTGTGTGTGTGTGTGTGTGTGTGTGTGTGTGTGTGTGTGTGTGTGTGTGTGTGTGTGTGTGTGTGTGTGTGATGCGTGTGTGATGAAATACATGCAAACAGTCCCCACAAAAGAACACGGCTGAAAGTTGAAACAGGTAAAATAGAGGAGGGGCAAAGACAGAAGGAGCAGAGTGTCTGAGTGCAGACAGGAGGCCATTAGCAGGGCGTCGGGGGCTCTGCCACCAGAGGGGCAAAAGGTTGGAGGGAAAAAGAGGAAAGTCAAATAGAAATTGAGATCGCTCAAACATAAAGAGGAGAAAAACACAGAGAGGATTCCGTTTGTGCACATGTTGCACAAATACCGATTTAAAGAAAAGCTGATTTATTGGAAAAATTAATGGCAAAAAAATATCCAGGAATTTGGGGTCATAATAATGCTCAAATAAATATGCAACAATGGAGAATCAAAAGTCTGTTTAGCTCAAAACAAAGTTTCATTTTCTAAGTAGGTGTTGTTGATAAAAGGGGATTTTCCAGTGAATGTGACATTAAACTGAAGAGACAGTCAAACCTGAACTGTTTAAGGCAACAAATTACCAAGCATATTGCCGACAGTCTTGCTTAACTGCCCGGCTCAATGATGTTTTATAGCTGCATTTACAGTGTTATGCTACCTGAGCCTGCCTTCCTCGCGTCTGCAGCAGCAAATACTCTGCAGCGTTCAGTCCATACGAGGTTCTGCATTTCACCGGCGTCCCCTCGAAATCTGTATCCATTATCCGCTTTGCTGACCCCTGACCTGGAGTCCAGGGTCACTGTCTGCTGGTCACAGCCCATTGACTGACTGATTAACGACGGCCATTAGGCTCGTACAGTTGGGAGAGATAACGGCTTTGGAGGGAGCTGATTAAGACGTTGCTAACGACGTGTGCTTACACGGTGCATTTGTTAAGGAGTGCAAACAAACAACAAAGAGCTCCTGTCACAGCGAGAGCGGCGTGACAAAGTCATCGCTGCCTGGACGGTGAGGTAATGTGGTACACTTGAACAAAACTTAATTTGAAGTTGCCTAATTACATAATTATTATGGGGTTATGTTTTTCCATCTCACCTTTGGCCTTCTTGCCTCCAAAGCAACCTGCGTCATCCCTTTTCTTCCTCTGCGGCCCTGCAGAGCCGGGGGCCTGCAGCGCTGAGGGGTCCTGGAACTTTTCAGCCCCTGGCACCTCTTTATGGACGTGGTAGGACAGATTCCTCATGATGCACACACAGTTCTCCACAGACTACAGAGAACAAGTACAAAAGTTATCACCTGCGTCATATCTGCACGCTGCTTACACAGGCCTGGAGGTAAAACCTTGTAAACAAGCGTGCATAAGCAGATTAATCTGTGTTGTGTGAGGTTGTCAAACACGGAGCGACCTTGTTGTCCATGTCTTTCTTCCCCACCGCTGACTGGAGAGCGTGCAGCAGGGCATCCACCAGTCCCTCACATTCCCTCAGTCTGCGCCGAGCCTCTGCCCCATCCGAGCTCACATTTCTGAGAACACACACAAACACACACACGCACACACAATCGATCAGCATTTGATGCAGGTCAGTAAACACCAATCATAGCTCTTCAGTGTTGCCTTAAAAGTGCAGGCGTCCCACCCAAATCACAATCAGATCAGCAACACATATTGGTAAATGAGGGGGACCTATAAAAGTACAATACGCTGCACAAGTCACACCGTGCTTAAGATTTTTAATTTAGCCCTTTATCATAAACAGCCCAGACAACTGAATTCCAAATAACACATTCCTACATTGACCATTAATTACTATTTAGCTGGTACTCCATGGAAGGAATTAAAGTGGGATCATATGCAGCATGACATTTACATGTACATGTATTAAACATATTCAATTCATATTTTTTGATCCGTTAACACTGATGCTCACTTAATAGTATGGGTTTGAAGACACTCGCATGACCACAGGTTATGTAAATAACAGTAATATAATAGTACTGAGTTATGGTAAAACATCTCCCAGGCATAATAAAGAGAGGGAATATGACTTCAAGAACACAGATGCTCAAAGACATGTGGAAACATGTGACTTGGGACTTTTACCCTGTTTATCTGCCCCAGCCTGTAGAGTGCAATAAAGTCCCCCAGTCAGATGAGTAATCTAAGGAATATGCAGGATAAAAATTTCAATTTTGCTACAAAAGGAAATATGGTGTGTGTTACATCAGCTGGTGCCCTGAGCCCTGCAGCAGAGTGGGACTGGTCTTAGCATGGCTGTCTGAATGACTGTGAAAGGCAAGGCTTTAAAGAGGGTTAAAGGATAGCTGGGGCTCCCCAATCCTCACCAGGGACTTCATTTATGAGGGTTTCCATCCGCCGTAATCCCATTAGCCGACCTCTGGTTAGTCCCGTGTGAAGAGTGGCAGGAGGAGGGCAGCTAAGAGGTGTCACATTCTAAAATATATGTCAGACTCCACACCGCTGACTACAGACACTTTGCTCTTTAAAATAATTCATTCGCGGCCACATGAGTCAAAATGGATGCGGGGTCCACCATCTTTACACCTGGGCATGCTTTATCGGTGGAAGGGAAAGCCACAGAAGCATCCCACCTTGGTGCCTAATTTGTGGCAGACAGAAGCAGCCACCCTCATTCACCTCCAGCTGTCAGGACACAGTCACCGTGTCCCCCTAAACCGATCTAGAGGAGCCTCCGCAGCAGATTTATTTGACAGAAGTCTGTTTCAGGACAGACAGAGGCAGAGTTTTATTGTCAGGCATTGCATTTCCAGAAGACTTTTGGGCAGCGGTGGTCTCAGCAGAAGCTTTACGGACGCTGCATCTGCCACGAAAGTCCACCGTCAAACATCTTCACTCTCAGAAATGTATCGGTGCAAGTTCCCTTGTTTTTAAACACAGATGTACACCTATGAGAGGAAGACGAATAATGTCTAGCTGAATAATGAGTCCCTGCAACTTTCATGGACCAGCAGGACCTCCTGGTGGTTTGGTTCAAAATGGATCGCAGCTGAGAACTCTTGTGTGGAAGTGAATATTTTTTGTGTAATAACTGTGGGCACCATCTGATTTTCACAGTAATTTAAGATATTTAATCTCTCTCACATTTTGGGCAAATACTGTAAAAGTAATATTTCTACTTCAGCTGCGTTGTGAATAAACTGTTACTTAACAAATGTTGCCACCTGCTTTATGACCACATTGTCATAATGGGCTCAAAGAATCTCTGTGAACTGCAATAAATTTGCAGGAAATGTAGTTGATATGAAAAGCTGAGCGGAAATATATGCTTCTTTATTCTGCATGACATATCAAAATTTGGTACATTTTAAATCAATTTAAAACTCCATTGCACACAAATAAAAGAAAGATGGTTCAAGTCTATCAAACTGTGCTGGTGAAGCATTTGTTTTAAAAGTTGGAACATTTGTCTTTTGCTGGTCTCATTATTTCAGAGCTGCTGACAGCAGTGAGGAGTGATATCATTAGAGGTAAAAGAATATGTATGTGCTCTGAGGACACTGGCAGATTGTCACCACCATCTTGATGTGTCTTTAGTGTCTGCTTTATCGGCTGAAGTGTGGCGGCGTGAAGGTCAGGCAGAGTCATGTGGCCATCAGACGACGGAGCAGCTGGGACGAGCAGACTGATGGAGACGGATGGATACGAGGCTGCCCTTCACCCGACAAGGCCCGTGGTGACGCAGTGGGATCAGGAGGATGGGTCGGGAAGCAGTCAGAGTCCTGCTTCTCCTTTATGGGCTCGTCATATTGAGCCACTGTGGTTTCATATTTTTCTCCCATTTTCAGCACGTATCCCTTCATCTAGAACATGAACCCGCATGTGGGCTCAGCTGGGCTTAGCAGAAAGTGACACGTCAAATAATTAAACCATTACTGACAATGACCAACTTCTGTAGGTCTCTGTAGTTTCACTCTCAGGTCATCTCTGCTCTCATTAATCTGACATTGCAGATATGCCTGCTGCTGAATACTGACACATTATTTAGGAAAGAGGTTTTTTTTTTCCCATACACTTTTCACCTCAAACAAATGTTTCCGAGATACTCAAAATCTCATATTCTGTTTTAGCATAATAAATAGCACGAAGGCCTAGTTTGCACGGCAGTGATCCCCAGTGTAAACACTGTAAATAAGCCGACCCTATAAACAGACAAGCCATTATAATAAAACTCTTGCCCGGCTTTATTGAGGTCTGAGCTGCATGTTTGTTGACGTGAGCAGACAGATTCCCCCTGACATCAGCAATTCTCCCCAGCGCACAAACCTCACATCTTGGCATCTGTGTACTTTGCCACAGTTGCCATGGAGATCTATTCTCATCAGCACTGTCATCAGCAATGATGATACTGCAATGCCGCTATGAGATCTGAAGAGTCAGAGGCCTGAAAGTGAAGACATAATGAGGTAGATAAAAGAAAGTGAGATAAGGTGAGAGCAGAGTTCTCACGGAGGTCTTACACCCTTCCAGGACTTCTCTATATCTTCAACTATATCACACTACTTTCATTTATTCCCTATTGCTTCATTAAAAATACTTTTCAAACTCCTGGTCGTCTCTGAGTTGATGTGGAAACAAAACTTTTGTGGAAGTTGACCGGTGCAGCATCTAGTGCGGTTCTTACTGGACCTTCTGCCCTGCAGTCTAGACAGGCTGAACTGGCCCGCTCAGACCCACACACTGGCCGTCCTCGATTCACCACAGTCTGTTACTCAGATCTGGAGCCAAGCTGACAGATTCCACATGGGAGGGAGAGGAGGCGCAAAGAAGCCAGGCAGAGAAGGTGTCGATCAGCTTTTGTGGGTAACCTAAATATTTGAATGGCTTAAAGTTAGCATGCTTGTATACCCTTTCAGCTAGTAGAATTCCTTTTGATTCCTATGTGATGAAATGTTGAATCTATAATGACATATAGTTGCTTCTGATGATACTTTTGAAAAGTGCATGCAGATAGTGTTAATGAAAGCAGCAGTGAGGTTGCAATAACCTTGACTCTCCAGCTTTCACAAACAGCATCCAATCTCTGTTGGCTTTGTTTGAACCAAATATGAAGAAAAACTCCCAGAGGGAGAGACACAGACCTCCAGAATTGCATTAGTACATTGTTGACCCCAGAAGAATGTTTACTGCAAATTTGCAAGCCGAGACTCTGTATTGAGGTCCAGAGCAAATTCTACTGCTTAATTTATTTAGTTATTAACAAGGAAAGGCTGAAAGTTTCTCACAAGCCATAGAAAAAAGGCCTCTGAAGGGTAGTTGCCAGTAAGAATGGAACATTTTTCAAGAATAATGCAAGTAATGCAAACATGTACGTTCTTTCAAAGAAAATAAATTAAAAGATTTGTAAGTTTTTGCTGCTCAACTGAGCCAATGTTAGAGGACATTTACAGACTCCTTCCTGTTCCCTATAGTCAGTGATCCTCATGCAGACACTCAACATCTGCCATGTCATAAATTCTCTGTGTACTCAGAGAACTTCAACATAATCCTGGGTCAACAAGAGCAGATGTTTGCTCCCATAAATGCAGCACCTGTCTCTGAGCACAAGTGGGATCTTAGCTAAAACCAAAGAGTCCAGGGACATTCAGGAGCACTTCTGTAAACGTGTCATCTAACCTGACGGTAATCTGAATCGTCTGCCAACTGTCTGTCCTGATTTAGCTACAAAACTTCAGCATTTGGTGCTTTTAGTAATGGGAGATGTTTATAAACTGTTCTAAAATAAAACCCGTGCCTGATGAAGCAACATGCACTGGATGGATGAAAGACCTGAGACAGCCGGACGTGTTCTTGAAGACAGTGGTCCACTCAGCATCACGGGGCTTCGAGTCCTCGTTGGGCTCGTGCTCCCAGCCAGAGTGTGGGATGATGACCTCGTTGGTCATGGTCTGCAGGCCGTGGTTGATAATCACCATCTTTAGCGGTTCATAGGAGGACAGATTCCACAAGGTTCCTGCAGGAAGAAGGGAAAAAGAGGATTATGGACAGACATAGGAAGGCTGAACCTGAGTAAAGATAAAGAAGCAAGAAATGATGGAGGAGATACACAGACAGAGAGAATAGCGGTGAAGAGAGCATGGGTGGGATTGAGGGAAATAGAAGAATCATGGATTAGAACAGGAACAGTGGCCTTGCACGGATTAGGATAAAGAAAACGAAGTGAGAAAAGTATAGTAAAAATGTATAATATCCTAAAGAGAACCTAAACTTGGACCTTCTCCAGCCACAAACCGAGTATACTACAATGAATGAATAACACAGATTTATTAATCTCCCTCTGAAGCTGGCTTGCTGCCACCATGTGATGATCGATTAAACAAAACATATCACTATGTTTTTCAGGTAATAATCTCATCATTTTGCAATACGAATAATGAGATTACAGTGAATATATGATACTTTATCATTTCAGCAAGTACCAATATTATTAATGGATTAATATACTGTTTGCACCAGACTATCTATATTCTGCACACAGTTCATATTAAACTGTTTAAACAAAGAGCTCAGAGCTTTGCAGCCAAACCGACAGAAGAAAGAGCTTTTTTACCTGCAGAACACAACAACAGGTTTATTAGGATTATTTTTCAGCTGTGAACTAAGGTAAATTGAGCTGGGTTTGCACGTCCTCGGGGCTCAACAAGAAGAGGAAGACAAAGTAGAAAGGAGGGTGCGGTTGGCAGTGTTATCAGGCAGCAAACCCAAGAAAAATAAATACAATACGGAGAAATCAGCTTCAGATATGATTCTATATGGAGTGCAGGCAGAATCGAGTGTGAAAAGAAAAAGAAAAATGTCCATGTTAGATGGGAAATGGGTTTCTGGTTTTATTAAGCCCTTCCCCTGCTTTCAGCCTTATCACCCACTTTTCTTCTTTTCTTCACCTTCTTTCTGTTTTCTGAAGAACAGGAAACTTAACCAAACCAAAGTCATTTTTCTAGGACACTGCTGTGCAGAAAAAAAATAAATCAATGACCCCGATTATGATTTTGAACAATTTTATATTTTCTAATGACTCTTATGTCCTCAGAGTATAATACGACTCTGACATTTAGCACCAATACAAATGTGATCAATTACAATTAAACCACAAGCAGTGAATCAAAAACCACAATCATCACTGCATCACTCTCACTTACAGACAGGGTTGGGCATTTCTTGGGATGATGAGCAGAATTTATAGATGTTTATTCTGGAAAAGTTTAGGTTAGACTAATCTTAAAATAGGTGCATTATGTGAGCTGCTCCTGCCACAGAATAACATTAGCAGAGCAGTGAAAGAATCACAGCTGTTTGCTCTTTCTTTAATATGGCTTCTCTACATTTTCCAGACTGTCAACATTTCCTCCACACTTAGAAAAAACGGAATCTCTGCAGACCAAATGTACACAGCTCTGCCCTGGCTGAGCAGAAACAACAGTCCCTCTGCACCATCTACTCCACTATGTTTGAAATCTGAATGTCACATGGCCCTTGTCACTCTGAGTCACACTCTTTTGTGGTTGGGAGTAAACCGGTTTCCTGACCCAAATTCTGAGCAATGCGGAGATGTGGTGTCTCCAAACAACATACTGTTATCTTATGCCTTCTATTACCACAGATCTCTGATGGCCCTGTCTCCTACAGGAACAGGGGGGCTAACGTGATTGGTATATCCTGTGTTAAAATGTACAGGAACTCTCAAAAAATCCACCCATCCAGTCGATCAAGGACACCTAAGTCAGGCGCAGGGCTTCGGTGTGTGCTGGAGCCTATCGCAGCAATCAACAATGTTTTGACTTCATGACTCAGAAACTACTATTGTTGCAGAGAGGAGAAGATAATGAGAGATGGTATTAGCATCCAGACATGAACCACATTCATAACAAATGTGCTCTTGGGGCACGATGACACCTTAATAACATCATTTCAGCAGCAGACAGCTTGATTACCTCCACTGTTCAGTCATTACAGCATCCGCTTCACTCGTGACAATCAACATTCAAAACACGAGATGCACTACATGCCGGGGAAAAGGCAGACGCACAGGAATATTCAGGAATAATCCACAGAATAAATCCATTTTCTATAATATCCAGTTTAATATTGAAGATCCCGGTGTAAATGCCTTCTGTGCGCTCCCTGCTATGAGTTTAATGGGGTGTGAAGTCTCTAATTTACACCGTGCACAGAGTGTGATTGTTTCCACATCATCGTAAAACAGACTCAGCAGCCCACAACCACCACAGCTGGGATGGTCCTCCCATCTTATATTTGGGTCTGAAGTAGCACATCACATAACTTGGTATAGAATTAATGAATTTTTTGTCTTATGAAGACTAGTTTAACAGGGAAATGTGGTTTAACAGGGGATTCTCTGTCCAACTCTACTTGACTAGCACAGTTTATCTGTAACATAAAATGCCAAATTTCTCAAATATATGTATGAAAAAGGCTTTAAAATGCAGGAACATATGCGTGCTGTAAACCAGCAGGGTGCCCCCCTCCTCCCATGTGGTGTCTTTCTGTTGAGTGGGATCTGTGAGGTGTGACAGGTGCACAAACACAACACTACTTAAGATGACGAGCCACATGGAAGTGGCGATGTCGGCCGTTTCCTCACACTGGCTTTATATCAGCTTGCTTGATGAGCCTTGTCTGGGCTCTCCAGCAGATACCATGCAATTTACGACAAGCGTTTTACACCTGGACAACCTGCGCACGTGTCCTCCAGAGCTGTGTCCCCATCATCCATCATCATCAACAACAGCCAATGACGAGGACAAAGTGTGGTTACAAATAAATAAATTACTATTGTAAATTTTAGTGGCTTCAAAGGGCATAATTAGATGAAGATGTCTTTCATCTGTAGTAAATTATCAGCATCTTATTTAAAATTGTACGGAATAAATAAAGCATTAGCACAGAATATTTCAGATTTTAGTCACAGAACATTCAGTGCTGAGGAAGTGGGAACAAAAAGCACTTTTCTAGAAAGTTACCTGACCAGTACTTTTGTATATAAGCCTTTGGTGTGCCAGATGAAACCAGTCTAATTATTTTTGTCTAAATCTGATCAAAATCTGAAGCTGTAAGAAGGGAATTGATGACAGGAGGGACTTTACTGATGGAAAATATCTTCTAAATATGTAAATGTGATGAGGTGATATGTGTTTTAGATGGTTTAATCAACCGACTTAATCAACCTGCACACTTCACAACCTCATCAACATTGATTTAATTCTTTCCAGCATTATGAGAAATAATTAACTCTTCATTTTGAAAGTTCTGCATACACTTTAGATGAAAGTCAGAGATCTAAACACTGTAAGGATGGATGCTGTTGAACAAGAGCTCAATAATGAATTATTGCTCCATCCAGTTGCTCCAAAATCTACAAAGTCAGCTGTGAAGCTAAAAGGGCTCTGTAGCAGGACCAGACCTTCGGCCGACCTTCCAGAGTTCGAGTGGCTTTCAAGATCTGAAAGATCTCCTTCCTCTCTGGATTATTAATGGTGTTTATCTGCTGGGGAAAACTCTGGAGGTGCAAACAGTCCGATGAATTCAGCTCTGAAGGAAAAGTAAAGAGTAGCAAAATGAGAGTGTATAATAAGTTAAAAAAATGTACATTTTTGAGCATGTATAGAAGCATCTGCTCTACCACAATCTGTATAAAGATATGATGAAAAGCATCAGTTGCAGACTTTCATGTTGCCCTGTGACTGTGATTTGCTTTTTGCTCCTGTTTTAAATGGAATCTACCTGAACACAAACACAACTGTTCCTCTTCAAACATTTATTGCAACAAAAAGACAGTTTTGATTTTTCAGATTGCCGTGAGATTCTGATGTGTTCCAATGATTCTGAGATCAAAAAAGAACATCTATGAGCTGAGCACTCCGGTTCCTCCTGCTCTCTGGTAGCTGTGTGTGGGGGCTGGAGGCTCTGGGACCTGGACTGGAAATGTGACTGGAGCTCAAGCTGAGGCTAATTCAATTTATCCAGGCACCACTGGCAGGCATGTTGCTCCTCTAGCTGGGCTATTAACTTAGTTCTGCCCATTACCATTCTCCTCCTCCTTCTTCTCCTCCATCCTATCCTTCTCCTTGTCCCTGATGCCATCCATCACGCTCTTGGTGGGGAAGGAGGCGGCGGTTAGAGAAAGGTGAGATTAGATGTGAAAGACAAGAGAATCCACCGTACATGGACCAACAAAAGAGGATCAGAAATGACTGATTTATGGATTTCTGTGTGAAGCTAATGAGATGAGGAAGAAGTTATATTTTAAATGCATATCACACACACAGACATACAGTCATGCACACACACAGACACACATACACACATACACATGCATGCGCACAGATGTCAGCCCAGTCCATCTGAATCATGGTTGGGGTTCTGATGTATGTTATGAACAATTTCATTTGACCAGTGATATCAAATCCCATCCTCCCACTGGGATTTTACAAATCCACTGGTAAACATCATGCATGCTGCTCCGATTTACCTTTATGTTTCCAGAGACTACATGTGTGGAAATAATTGGCAGATAAATTAGTCAAAACTAATCATTAGTGGCAGCTGCAGGGGGAGTCTTTATCTGACGTGTCTTCTCCAGATTAGATTGTCGTGATTACATTCCAGTACAGTCATTGTGTCCTTCGCTGTCCTTCAGCGTCAAACACAGGGCTTGGCTTTCCTAACAAATGCTTATCTGCTGTGTTTATCATGATTATTGTTAACAGAGGATTGTCACTGTCTTCTCAGCACAAACATATTCCATTTACTGTCACCATATTTGCAAATGATGATACATGGCTGCCTCTGACCTTTCATGGCAGTCAAAAGGTCATTTTAACAGGCAGCTATCTGAGCACATGAGGTATTTATGCCATTTCTTAAAATATGCTTGAATACACGCTCAGACAGACATGCAAAATCTTGGCAGGTTTGGGCAGAAATCATATATGTTCAGACAACAGCCTGACTGGCAATACACAAAACATCTCTTGCACAAAAAAAAAACAAAAAACGAATCAAACCTGCTTGATAATCAACTCTTCCACAGTGAATAGCTGAAGGGCACCAACAGCCCAGAGCCTTCTGGGAGGGAGAGCAGAACCGCTCTCAACGTTCAAATACCAACGTCCAGTCTGTCCAACACGTGTTGAAGATTATGAGCCCTCAGCTCCTTCCCCGCTTCCCAGTACATAAAAGAGACCTTGCAGCGGTTTTACAGGGATGGCAACTCCAAATACCAACCCTTAAAACATGCAGTAAGGACAGGGCTCTGTTTTTGGAAGCAGCATTTAATTGTTGAAAGGCACGGCCGTGTTTGGGCTGAAGCTGTAAGCTGAGGCTGCATTGTGACGAGTGTTTTTACTGGGGCCAGAGCCTCAAGCTGGAGACAGACGGAGAGAAGATAGGAGGGAAACCAGTCAGAGTGTAGATAATGAATGAAGGAGAGAATAAATTAGATTTGGTGAGGGAGGCTGGATAATGAGCAATGGAGGGAAAGAAGAGGAGGAAAAGGGAAAACGCCTCCCTCCATTCTGCCCTCCTTGTCTTGTGGTGCAGGGTTATTTTTAGCTACGGCGGGAGCAACGTGCTGCTGTAAAGGCAATCACTTCTGCTGCAGTACCGCCATTCCTCAGCGCAACATCTCTGTCTCAGCAGAGGAGAAGCGAGACTCAACAGAGAAACAACAGCTTTGTTAAGTCTGCATCAGCCCTTCACATCTTCACAGTAGAAAAGATCGACAGCTGCCGACGTGCAGCAACCTGGCTTCACCTCTGAGCTGAAATCTTAGCTTAAAGTCAGTCCTCCACCACTTTGGGTGTTACTTCACAGAGGTCAAGTATTTCACTAGAAAGCCAGTCTCGCTTTTCACACATGTGCACCCAAAACAATCCTTCTTCTCCAATGTCAAAGCACACACACAGCTGACACACCGCGTCAGGTCAGGCCGTCCGTCTCAGGATTCGCTGAGCACACGACAACATGGCCGTGATCACTAGATGACGTTCACCAGGTCAAGGAGAAGAAGCCTTAACATGGCATTTGAATCAATAGATGCTCTTAAAGGAATTAAGGCATATTTCATTACACAATGCAGCTAATGGCTTTTTCTTCTAAAATCAATGTTTACAGACCATCTATCTCTGTCTGCTCGCATTACACTTATACCCCTAAAGAAACGTCGCCCTGGTTATCAATCACATCAAGTCCTTATGTTTTGGCTTACTTTCACGTAATAAATGTTTTGTAGTTGGGAGATGAAATTTAGCATGCCGGCCCACTTACCCTGGAAAGGTGCTTGAGTTTGGCACCATAAATAGCTGATTATTTTTGATTTTCTTTTGCCACATATGGATTAGGCACTTAACTGGGTGGTAAACTGTCCTTCCTCAGTTTAATTTGCATGCGACAGGCTAAACCAGTTTTAGACAAGAACCTGGGGAGAAAATGATGGATATGATCTCATCTAACGGGCATATTTACATGTGGAGAGCCGAGGTGTTCCCAGGACAGGATGATAAATCGCACGGCATATGGAATTTGAATCTCTGGCCACCAACTAACTCAAATATTGCAGGTCCTCTAAGAAACAGCACAGCCACAGTCACGCTGCACAATGTAGGGAAAACACAAAAAGTCTTAATTCACTATGACTCAGCCCTGCATCACTACAGGGACTACGGGATTATGCAGCCAACTTGCTATATTCCTGGACGGAATATAGAAGTGATGAAATATATGCAGTTAGGGAATGGAAAGAACTGGCATTCAAAGGTGCTATCATATCAGCTTAACAGGCTTCAAAAGAAGCACTTTTTACACTCGCTGATACATGCAACAGAGCTGAGCCTAATTGGGCAGACGGAGGGAAAATCCTACAGCCCATGGAGCCAGCGGCTTTGGCTGTGAACGTGCAGTGGCTGCAGTTATTGCATCGTATAAGAATGCAATAGAGAGGAAGTTTTAAATGTTCGTTTCACTAGAGGAATGCAACCACACATATTTAATACGTATAACATTTACGTTTCTCGTCACATTAAAAGACAATGCCCTTTAACCAGCTTTCTGGTTCTTTTATTCCATTAAAAAATAATGTTGCAGAAAAATTTGTAACCAACAGATAACAAAATTATTACTTATAAAATAATTACTTTAACTACTTTAATTTGGCAAGACAAACTCATTCACACATGAAAATGTTGAAAATGTAAATGTTTATTTATTCTGTTCATATATTTTTGCTTTTTGCTACTCATAATAACGCAGTGCTGTGCCAAGACCCAACAGCCCCCATAAATTACAATTCCCGGGTTCCACCCTTTCTTTTGGATCCAAATCAACATATAATTGGTTTTTACTTGGCACATTCCTCATTCCCCCACCAAGTTCTGTTCCCATAATATTCTGCATAATGCTGCAAACAGCCAAACCGACCTCAGCGAAAACAGAACCTCCGCAGTGGAGGTTCACCTCAAAGAGACAAACCTGACAAAGAATGGAACAAAAAAGTCAGCAAATCCCAAAAGCTCCTGGCCAATTTCTAGAAAAACAAAAAGAAACTTTGCCTTTGTTCCGTTTCTGAGCAATATTACGATATGACAGTTATACAAAATCCATTTTGACAAGAACATTTTTGAAAAACAGAATTCTATCTGGCTGATTTATACTAAAATACTGCCTTTTTTAAAACTGCACCCGAGCTCGCAAAGAGTAAAAAGCCCCCAAGATCCATGTTCCTTACTTTTAAAATTTGATGATATTAATGGCATCATAATAAAAGTACTCACCAGTGATGAGTTCTCGGACTTCCATATCGTTGGTCTTCCTCAGCAAGCGAACAAGGGCGGGGATGCCGTCACAGTTCTTGATGGCAACCTTGTTGTCGTTGTCTTTGCCGTAGGAGATGTTGCGCAGGGCCCCACAAGCCTTGCGGTGGACTTCAGATTTGGGGTGGTCCAGAAGGCCCACTAGAACCGGAATCCCCTTCAGCTGACGCACGTCTTTTTTAATCTTGTCGTTTTCGTAGCACAGGTGCTGCAGATAGGCAGCAGCATTGGATTTGACGGGGTCGATCGGGTGCCCCAGCATGGCGATGACCTCCGGGAGGTCAGGATCTCGCCAGCGAGGGTCCTTACGGATGCTGTCTATGGATGGCGAACGCCGACCACCCATCCGGTCCAGGCTGGCCATGCTCCCCCTCTCCGGCTGGGCCAGCGGGGCTGAATACATGCCATGGATGTAAGGGTGGCGCTCCTCAATCAGCTCCGTCTCAATTGGGTCATCTGGGTACCCTCTGAAAGGCAGAATAAGAAAGGACAGTGAGGACAAGCAGGCCAAATGAGCTAAATGGTGGCTGACTCAGATAAATTTGTCTAACGGAAGAATTAAGGAGCCAGAAGAAATACTTTGAGTCAGTTGGAGCCAGGAACTAATGAGAGAAAGCAGAAGGGGGAGATGGAGGAAAAAATGTAGATCAAAGGAATTAAGTTGGCTGGGATGTGTGACAGCAGCGTCATTAAGAGAGGTCATTCCAGTGTTTATCACTCCCTCTATGATTTTATGCAAACTCAAACATCAATCTGTAAATTTCCTATGCAGAAGAGTGACAGAAGACACCAGAACTGAATGAATCCCAGAAAACATTTCAACAAGTTGGCTACTCCTTAAGAAAGGCTGCTGCAAAGGTGGGCTTTTATGACTGAAGAAGAGAAACATAGAAAAAAATAAAATCCCTCTGGAAAACCATAAGGGGGCTGATTTATTCTATTCTGATAGGTGGCACCAACAAACATGTCACATTTGAACAAAAAAGTTTGCCAAACAGGATGTGTTCAGATGTCAGATCCCAAAAAAGCAGAGACAAAGGAAGCAGCAAGGAAAGACCTTTGAGAGAAGGTTGTGTGAAGCCTCACATACAGTAGAGAAGGGGGGGGGGGCTGAGACCCCCAAATAAAGCTCCCAGAGCCCCTTTAGTCACAGTGCCACACATCAGTACAGTGTTGATAAAATGTTCATGGAGTCTGTAGGACTTCCCTGCCAGCATTAACGTCATTAGCACCGGTGCGGCTGGAACTGGACACATCTGCAATATTCCACTTTATTCATTTCTGGTTGCCCTGACAGAAGATGTCTTTCTGTTGCACAAGCACCTCATGGTTGATGTCCGCTGACTAACCGGGGATCTTTACTCCAAATGCAGTAACAATTTTTTGTGAACATTTGGGGGATGTTTCTAATCACAGATCAATTATGGCTAGAGCTGCTTGGAGCTTGGAAACAAGAAAAAACTGTAAAATGTTTTTGTTTTGTTTTTTTTATTTTTGAGCCATCTTTTGAAAGATGTTCTGAGTTGTTGCCAAAATGGATTAGAAAACTTGGAGGGGAAAGTTTTGGTGTGAGGACAGAAATTGAAATTTAATTAGACTCTTCTGCATTGCTGTCAGCCCAACGCGCTGCCTGTCCCCTTCTTCAGACTTGTTTATCTGTGTTACATAATTTTACCACTGCCTTTTACCATAATTCCTGTATGGTCGTTGGCAGTGCAAGAAAACAGCAACTAACACTTGTGGTTGACAGAGAGCTCATGACTGAGCACTAGTCTTCATTAGTTGATGTTAATTATATATATTATACATGGGGTGGGTCTGTTTTGCTTTAGTAAAAAATAGTTGTTTTAACCATTATGGAAACTAGTACAGATGGACTGAAGGATAACTAGATTAACTGTGCAACAAGATACTAAAACTGTGCTCCTGAAATAATAATGACAACGGACCACGACACCCCAGCTTGGCCCTAAATCCTAAAGTTCTAAGTAGTGATAATAGAATCATAATGGAAAGGAAACGCGGCAGCATTACCTTTATGCAGACGTGTTCCAGGTCTCAAAAGTACCCTAAATTGTGGTCCATCATCACTCATAATTATTAGCTATTAGTTATTATCTAAGTGAAGTGGATACCCACAAAGTTTTGCACATGGTCATTCAGCATCAGGAAATAGGAATTTCTCAAATGTTCACTCTGGCCTTCATCAAAACACACATTCTGTGGACTTTGTGGATATTATTCAACTTTTGATTGCAGCGGGCTTTTAAATGTGCAGCCAGATGAAGAAACATCAAGTTTGCTGTAGGCACTACCAGCACAACCTAACCATTATCCTATCAAAAAGACTACATGTCAACACATCCTTGCACAGCATCCCGTTCTCTGCTTGACTCTTGCTGTTATTATTTGTTACATCACTTCTTTTGCGCAATTACAATTCCAAACACACAGCTGAGATGTACAGTTGTGCAGATAGAGGCTCATTCAGATCCGGGCTGATGTGGCGGAGCTATTGGAAAGGCAGGCGTGATGAGGCTGAGTGACAGGAATGTCAGAATTTGCATTTAAATTGGTGCCCATTGTGAGTACAGGAAGGGGTGTATTCACAGGGTGTAAAAGGTTTTGCACCATCAGATGTATTGCTGGGAGCCTTATTACAGCAGATCGCTCTCTTCATGCTAATCATATTGCTAAATGTCCAGCTTGTTTGTCTGCTGAAGCTTGTTTCTTCTAAGACACAAACAATAGAAGACAAAATAAATGGATAGTTGACTGGCTATTATTCATTTAATTCATGTGAAGCTGTTTCTGCCCCAAGCTTATAAAGGAGGCGCTGAATGGGATCGCACAGACTATGTTTGCAATTCAAATGTACACAGTGTCTCAACAGCATTTATGAGCTTTTCAATGACCATGCCCACCAGACAGATGGCTCATTTTGAATGATCTGTTTTATGATTAATTTTTGGGACAGAGTAGAAATCAGAACAAAAAACAGACAAAAACACTGTTGCTGGATCTGCAGCTGATGTTTAAGTTGCCAGGCATTGAATTTACTGAGCATATGCTACTGAGAAGCCATAATGATGAGAATATTTAATTAACGACGAGGAATGAGAAAAGGAAAGGGATAAAAACTACCATGAATTCTCAATTAAACAAGATGTGAGTAAATGTGGATTGCACATATAGGATTGCAGGAGGTGGAAATGATGCAGGTTAAGCTGGCCTGGTGCAGCTCACCCAAGGAGAGATAAGCCACGTGAGATTGGTTTTAGATGCCCCCCAACAAACACGTAGTTCAAAAGGAAGATTTTGAGTTCAAAAGCATCCATTAATCACACAGCCATGGACACACACACACACACACACACACACACACACACACACACACACACACACACACACACACACACAGGTCCTGACCAGCATAGTAGTTCTAAAGTATTAATGGTATAATCACACCAATGGAAGGCAGTAACAGAGTATATGAGGAAGGAGCTCACAGGTTCGAGCAAATACGGTGAGATATGCAGTACCACTCCCAATTTATGATGGACTGCATTGAAGAACGTTGCCACTAAACATCTTCATTTTGTCTGAGCATTACTGTGTGTGAGATAAGCTGTAATTAAACTGCTTTAATTCTCAGATTCATTACAGGACTTTGGAGCCGCTCTCTCCTTTTGGTGCACTAATCACAGTGGGAGCACACAGGAATCTGGGAGGGCTGACATTTTTCCATCCTGAAAAACAAATCTTATATTATAGTTTGATCTGCTACTACTAAGAAATTTTCTGCAATCAGTTGGTCAGCAAAGAGTCAAGACAGGCTTTGTGTTTTTGTTTGGACATTCATGTTAGCTGTCAGTGTGCGGGAGCACGCGTGTCTTGAGGGGGGTATGTGACACTTGGGGCTGTGTTGTGACACATGTTAGGCACGTTACAAATTGCTTGTCACAGACAGAGCCTCTCATAAGGCGGATGTAGGAGTGAGTCATTTTCTGAAGATGTGGATTTTCACCAAGTGTGTGGGCATGTGCGAGATAGAGTGTAAGTGACAGAAGTTAAAAATATGTAAAGGCAGACAGCCCCAAAGGCTTTTGCTCTTGCTTGCATAAACATCACTGCAAGCATCTTTTAATGTAGCCAACTGCAAGCAATTGCATGAATGAGTCTGTAAATAAGCTTGGTTTAGAAAGACTCACTAGCAAAACTGATGAAGATGGATTTATTAGAGTAAATACAGGTTTTGAATCTTACTCCTGACCCAGCTTATGCTGGGAAAAACAAATAGAACTACAGCTCAAACACACACAATTGAAATCCTTCACTGATTCCCAGAGCAGTTTTTTATTCTATGCTCCCTGTTTGTGTAGCTGTAAAATGACTGGAAACTAATAGTACATAAATGCATTTTGGATCTCACTATTGGAAGCTAACAGGCTGTGTCTGTCAGACTGCTGCAGCCAGACGTTACACTCCTCTTCACACAGGGTCCACAAAAGCGAAAAAAGCTTTGAGAGATAACTGGCAAAAGCCTTCTAGCCTTCTGACATTCTCTCAGTCCTCCCTTTCTACCCTCTCCATGTCATTCTTGTCTCTTCAGCTCTGACACTGTCATTTTTTCACTGTCCATGTCCAAAAAAATGCAGCTTAAGACCCACCCCTCCCTCCCATTACCTAAAAGCAACAACATACAAAGCATACAGGTATTGCAGGCCTGAGTGCAGATAAATGTTTTGCAGTAACTCATATGCAGGAGTTTCTTCTCACCTGATGCGAGGTCCATCACGAAGGGGCTCTCGGTGGGTGCGCCCACGGTTGGCCCCCTGCAGGGTGCGTCGGTTAGCAGTGGAGTAGTCTGGCTCTAGCTCGTACGGCTCCTCTTCTTCGGGGCCCAGGCTGCGGCGATCATCCTCCAAGCCGTACGGCTCAGGATGGAAGCGCTCCGGCTGTGAGCGGTTGAGATCTACGGTGCTGTTACCCATGGGGACTTGGGGCTGGGCCACATGGCCGTAGTCGTCCTTACGGATGGGCAGCGTGTAGCTGTTCTCTGGTCGATAGGTGTTGGGCAAGTAGGGGTATCGCGGCGGGCGGAAGTTGACTCCACGTGACAGGCTGCCGTAGTTTTCCGTCAAATCCACGTAGCCATCGTGCAGGCCGTAGTGACGAACATACTGGCTCTCGGGTGTCTCGCCGTATGAATCGTTGTAGGAGTTGTTGTAAGAGCGCGTGAGGGTGGAGGTTGCTTGAGGTGTGATGAAACGGTCCCCTCCATTCTTCATGTAGCGACGGTCAATGGAGTCCGTGTAGCTGCCCAGGGGGGACGAGCCTTCAGGTAACGGTAGGCCATCAGGACCCAACGGTACCTGACGCACCGTCCGTGTGGTCACCGTCTTCACTGTTTTAGTAACCTGAGGGGAACATTAGAACTTGTATAACATTTCGTCTTCAGTCAAGAAACAATTAAACAATGTATTAGAACAGTAATAATAAATATATGAGTATATTTATTGTTGCCGTTTAGATGGAACCATGCAGTTCTGATGTGACTTTTGTAAATTCACTCAAATGTAATCACCAACTGCAGCAGAGCCATCTTTAAGTGCCTGAGCTCCACTGGACCTAGAAAGTTACAGATCTGGACCAGAATGTTTCCCTCCTGCTCACTTTGTCCTTGAGCTCAATACCTCCACTCCCTTGACTGCCTCCAAGATTCACTGACAGCAACGGAATTACAGTCAACACCCACCCCCCCATCCTAACCCTCTCTGAGCTCTTCACCCATTCAGAAACCAATTTGCTGCCCAGTGAATCCTCCAGTGGCTGATAATTGGCTATTTTGTCGGCAGCAATGAATTCATCTTCAAAATTAATGAGGTTGATAAAAATGAATCATCTTCATCTTCAGGTCTGACGTGGCTTGTGTTGGGCCAGAAAAGGTGTTTTGGACAGAATTAATCCAACTTGATGAACACAGAGAAACCGTATTGATGTCTTCAAGACAGCTCTCCCTTGACCGCCAGCCCTCCAAAGAGGTCACTTCTATTTTACTCTCAATATCATCGTATACATTTTAAGCACACAACAACGTCAGTAAATTGGTTTCAAGAATTAACCCAAAGAGAGAGAGCAACATCAGAAAGGAGAAAATTGGTTGTTCAACACAGAATCCTCATTAACACGGTTGAAACTAACTTGAATCTTCGCTGGCCTTGTTTGTTGATTAGACCCCAACTGCGAGCGACATAACGAACCTACTACAACAATGCCAAGGTTCATTTCCATGTTCAAAGTAATTACCCACTAATTTACATTTGTTCCTGGTGCTCAAATGCCTCGGCTTTTCCCAGGGAAAATAAAGATCTCATTTTCTTGATTCATAGTAGCTGCAGCTCAAGAGTGACCTTGAGAGGAAACACTCACACGTATCCCCCTGATTCACAAGCAGAAGCTGGTACAGAATCCAAACCAGGCCCTTCAGATGTTTGTATCATGAACACAAAAGACCTCAAAGGCTAGATCTGAAATTTTAGATCATTGCATAAGCATTATAATGATAGTATTGGAAATCTTTTACTGAATTTTGAGGGAAGGAAACCAAAGCTCCCAGATGGAGCAAAATATCAGACTGCTTTTACCCGTATGTGGCAATTTAATCATTTTATTCTATTTTGCCTGTCAGGCTTGAGAGGAGAGCATGATGAATGCAACAGCTCCCCAGCCCAGACAGATCCAGCTGCCTTGTACTAACACAGCTTTTTAAGCAATTTGCAAAGGGCTGCAAAGGGAGCCATCACGCACTTTTCAAACACCCTTTGATGTGTTCTCAAGTTC
This sequence comes from Lagocephalus sceleratus, assembly GCA_911728415.1. Classification (NCBI taxonomy): domain Eukaryota; kingdom Metazoa; phylum Chordata; class Actinopteri; order Tetraodontiformes; family Tetraodontidae; genus Lagocephalus; species Lagocephalus sceleratus. The sequence goes on along the minus strand of CAJVRN010000237.1, from coordinate 9,285,011 downwards.
ACAAGCTGCGAAAATGTTGCACGAGGCAAGTGGTGATGTGAGAGTCCCGTCTTTCCAAAAGGGCATTTGAAATAGTGAAGTGGGTAAATACGGTGAAAAGAGCAATGTCAAATTGGAAGAGAGTGTGAATATGTATGTGAACAACAAAACACGACTGTTTGTGTGTTTGTGTCTGCTTTCAAAGTCACGGTTGCATTTGAAGGTGTTTGGAAGCGTCGGCAGCTGGACTCGAGCCTGTTAACCTGTTCAAAAATGGAGGGAAAGGCAGCAAACTGGCCACTTTACTGCTCACGACGTGGTTTCACAACCTTTGTGGCATTCAATTTACTGAGAACTCAAATGGACGTGGCAACTGTGGGGTTAGAGGGTGTAGGAGAGCCACGAGAGCGGAATTTGGCATTCATTTCCAGACTCAGTAAAAAGTCTATATGGAGTTAATAGAAGTAGAAATTGTTAGTTTCTCTGTGAAAGAAATTCTATGAAGCTCAAAGCGACCATGTTAAAAAGCTGATGTTAGAGAAATGAGGACAGCGTTAATGGAGAACACAGCAAACATCACACACGATGGTTCTTTACTGGTTCTGTCTCAGGCGGGGTGGAGACTGGAGTGGGGGTCCGTGTCACAGGTCTGGACTTCAAAGATAGGTTGTCAATCACCATCACTGGGTGGAAAGTGTGGCGGGTGATGGTTTTAACCACCTTGGTCACCTGGAGTTGGAAGGATGAGTGGGTACAACTCGTGATTTCATTACACTATAAAAAAAAAACATCCACCCTGTTATTTTAGTTAAGTAATGGAGGGAAATAACACAGCTTGGCTCAGTTTTAAGCTTTGTGCAGAATCTGTCTGCAATTAGAGAGTGGGCTGCACATGCTATTTTTAAAAAGGGCTGCTGAAGTAGTACTGTGTGTAAAAATATGAAGCAGAAAAGTGAAACGGGTCCTGCTCCGAGAGTGAAACGTGATATAATACGACTGGTATTCCGATCAGCTGCTCTGCCATCCGGAGGAGAGATGCATTGGACGAGGGCCAAGGAAAAGCACTGCATGCTGGGACAGAGAGATGGACCTGGATCAGATTAAGTGCCTCCCTTTTCTTGGACTTGTAACACATTCATAGTCCAATTCACTCCAACTTGAATCGATTGGAAATGCAGAAGCAGTTAATATGCTATTGAAAGATCATTTGTAGTTGTTTTCCAGGTATATCTGAAGAAACATCCCATTAAATGAATTTATCATCTTCAAGATAACCTGCAAACGACAGGACTCGCATTTTGATCTTTTTGGACTGACAAGAGTGATTGAGATAAAACAGACAGAAGGCTGTTCACCACTGAAAAATATGTCGCCTGTGAATCATGAACCTGAGAGAATTTTCAACAGTTCATCCTCCAGCAGCCAGATTGGGAAAGGAAAGGACATTTTGCATCATATACTGAGGTTCAAAAGCACAGAAATGGAAGTGCCAGACAAATGAAAATGAAGTAAAAGGAGAGAGGGTAAAAACAACACATGAAAGTGAGCTGAGAGGGAAAGTGAAGATGACACACGGAGGGCTTTCTTTGAGTAAACTCTCAGAAGGGTCCGGATGCATTACCAACCTCGGAGAAGCTGGTTTCTAGACATTTACCCTTGACATTAATCTGCTTTTCTTCTCAAAGTGACTTTGTAAAAACACCCAGTTCCTCATCTCAGCTTTACAGGAATGTCCTTCGTCTTCCTAATCAGCAGTCTTTGTTTGGTTTGTTTTCGTGTGTGTGGGTGCCTTAAGAGGGTGTGTTCATGGGTGTATAAAATCATGTGAGTGTGAATGAGGGTGTGTGTGGCCAATCCTCTTGCAGTAAACAGATTGTAGGGGCACTGGGCCCCCTGATTAGGGATTAGATCAGGCTCTTTAATTACAGCTCCAGTCCCCAGAGTAAGAGCTCCATACAGTACTCTTCACTCTTTCTTACTATAGTGCCCTTTACATCCCAACCCCTAGCAAAAGGCTGCAGTCTCAAAAGGGGGAGCTTTCAACCCCCAATTCATTCCTCAGATGTGGGAGATTTACATTTGAAAAAATCTGCCATAAATCCTGGAGGGAAATGGTCTATGCACAGATGAATTCAACTTCAAGAGGAAGCCATTTTGATTGGATCAACTGCAGGTACTTGAAAGCTAGTCTTGGCATCTTCAAAACAGCAGTAATCACTTCTGGATGCCCATGTGCAAGATGTACATAAAACACAATAAAGTCCAAAGAAAACATGTTGAGTGGAAAAGGAGAGCATTACACTGGAAAGTAAAACAAACTCTGACTTATAAAAAGACTGGTATATGAAAACTGTTATACCCTGAGAAAAACAAGTGGTGGAACAGTCACCTTCAAGTTTGCTGATACATCCTTACAGAACAATGATCTAGAACAATGAAGGGAGAATCAACAAAGAGGCTTTGAAGAAACAAAAAATTAGGAGAGCGCATCACATCAATTAAGCTAAGACTGGGAGATTAAACCACTTTTGGCTTTAGGATTATGGGATTTCGATTCCTTCATGAAAACCGTGTGGTGCTTGAGCATGGCGCTGTTTGGAAGTAATAACGCATAATTGCAATTTCAAGAAAAATTGAAATGGAACAAAAGTGTTTTTGTAGCTAAGAGAGGGTGTTTGAAAATGTTAAAGCTCGGCAAGAAACCCAGCGCGTCACCTTAGTTTCTGTGCGCCGCGTGGTGCCATCATCTGAGGTGACCACTGAGACGTGGGAGGTGGGGGTGCCGGGGTCCTCCTCTATGGTGACCGTCTCCTCCAGCACCTCCTGTGGCTCCTGCATCATGGCCAATGATGTAGCGTTAGAGGGGCTCTGCTCCTGAAAACACACATCGACAAACTTTTTCATGATCAATTTTTCATTAAAAAACAACAACAGCACTAATCAAGACCCAAGACATTTTTTTTACAATATCTGTCCATCTTTTTCTGTACTCTGGTTGAAGGTTGTAATCACAGTTATCATTATTTATCTTGTATAAAATATGAAATTTTGGTGATCATGAAGGTTGATGATTATATCATTATGGGGACAGTGTGCAGGCATTTAATAACTCACTTTCTCTCTTTTTCTCTTAAAAATAAATAGTAGAACTCATGTAGACAAAAAAGCATTGCACATCTTAAGGAAAAACCTAACAAGAACATTTTTATCTGAGAAGTCAATTTTTCCCATTTTATACATCTCATCTGCAAGTCCATTTTGGTGTTGCCTTTTATTAACTGCTATTACTCACTCTTTAAAATAAAATCTTCCTTTGTTTCCCCGTTAGCCCAGTGGACACACGATGAGAATTGACATTTAAATGGAGCTCTTATCTCTCTGATCCGAGTCACTATTTCCCTTTAAAAGTTCAATATTCCCACCTCAGCTCTGAACCAAGTGGTATAATCTCTCCCACATATGTTTATCCTGTCTTATTCATGTTACATCATATTCATCCTCCAATTTTAAACAGAATCATGACTCAGAGACACATCCGTGGTTACACACATTTGTGTGAGTCTAGTAGTCTAATGTCCAAATACTCCCACGCAGAATGGCTACTGCAAATTGAATTAAAGCCTCTTTGAAGACAAGCAAAATCCCTGAAGACTGATTCTGAAAGGTAGAGTGTGTGTGCACGAAGGCAGACATGACCACAAGCTCAGGGAGAAATAAGAGAGTCCGGGGTCCACACCGCACCTGACCCAGTGTGAGATGCATTTGCTCCCCGCTGATGGATTATAATTTGGGGTTGCTGTTTGAAGGTGCAAGCGCATGACATTAGCCCACTGCTGCGCACAAGTGTGACAAAATTACAGCTCTGGTGATGGAGTAAGGGAAGGAAGGCGTTTGAGGCAATCATCAATAACCAAAGAACAGCATGGCGCTGCGAGATGGAGGAGTAATGGAGAGGGAGAAAGCTGGACTGCATTAGTGCGGTGAAAACAAGACTTTAATTTAAACAAGAGAAGGAAAAGGATCCACAATATTGTGCACCTTTTGTGTGAAATAGAATTCACCAATATCATTAGGATGAGGGTTATTATTATCAGCATTCATTCTGATTGACCGATTTTTACCCAATTTCTTCTCTAAATTATTTAAAAACATCTATCATAACCCCCCACCCGTGGTTTCATAAAAAGCATATGTGTATTGTGCTATTTGCTGCCAAATATTGATGTAATCATGATCTGAAAATACACGATCTGACAATGACAAAAAACAAAGCTTTCCTTCCAATTAAAGAAACTATTTCAGTTTCCACTCAGGCAGGGAAAACAACCGAACCAAGTGGGCTGTTTTTGTCTGGCCAATTACGGAAGAAGAGAATGGGAGAAGAAATGAGCACGGGGAAAAGATTCAGTGTTCTCCTGCACTGCTGAAGGAGGCTGATATCTTCAGTACCTCCCCAACACGAAAGACACTAACAAGTGAACAGATCTCCATTGATTGGCCAGCTTCTCTCAAGCTTCAGAGATCTGCACACTCCCCATTGATCTGCAGTTCTTCTCCCAGAGCAGCCAAAACTTTGCATGTTTTATGTTCAGCATCTTTTTCTCCACCCCCCAACATTCTCAGCTCACTAGACAGGACACACAATCCTAAAAAAAAGAACACAGCAAAACTACAATAGAAAGGAGTCTATATAGGTAGGAAATGTCTCTGATGGCTCTGACTGGCCTTTAAAGAAGGCTCAGAAATCAGCCGCCAAGACACAGGCTGCAGGTAGAGTACATAAAAGTGTGTACATATTTATTTTTCAGCAAATGCTATCTTGTGAATGCTGATTTAGTTTAGTCATGTATTTATGTGCTTGTGTGACACCAAACTGATTTATCTTTCCGCCTTTGGACAGTCTTGGGCGAGCACCGTGCATAAATTTCTAACTAAACTAATCCAGCGAATATCCCACCTCTTTGCTCCTGTGCAAGTAAAATTGGGACAAATGAGCAGCATTCCTGTGAAGCTTCATACCTTCGAAGCTCACCAGGTGAAAGACAAAAAAGAGATCTAGCAGCATCACTTTTCAGTGGTTTAAGATCCAGGAAGGGTGGGGAAACCCAGGTATACTTGGAAGCTCTACACATCCCGAATGCAGCGCTTCACGTCCATTTTCCTCACTCTGCCTCTTCTGTGCGCGGTCAGGGACAGAGTGGTGTTGAAGTCAACGTTAAAGTCCTTAAATAAATGATTAAAAGCTGTCTGGCTGGGGGTTAGCATGGCTGTCTGCCACTGGGAAAACATAGCTCATTTCTGAGTCAAGGAGAGGCAAGAATAAACCCTTTTACCAAGGACAGCAGATATGGATTGTTCTTGTTGAGGTGAAGAACAAAGTGGGAGAACAGTGTACACAGTCACTCCAGCCATAGACATGTTTTCTGTTTTTTTTTTAAATACATATCAAACAAGAGAAATGACTAAAATAAAAATGTGTAAATGAATCTGAGCCTTCTCCAGCAAGGTATTTTTGAGATAATCACACGTGACTCCTTGAGAGAGATTCATCTGAACCTTAATAGATTTCCCTGCAGTGAGAAGAAAAGCAGGAGGAGGAGAACGCAGAGATGGTAGATGGAGTGATACTGCAGTGTCAATTAAATGTCCTGCTATCTGCCATCAGTCCACACCCATTCATCATCAGTGTTCAATAAGCTGCTCAGTGCTGTTGGAGGATGAAGAGATAGACCAATGTGATGGAAAAGGAGAGCCTGTACACAGATAAGACTCCGTTCCTTCCACTGGTGCAGAGTCACTGAAACAAAACTTCAGCTGCAATTAAGAACTATTGAGAAAGTGTCCAACTTACATACGAATGTGCAATATTAAAGTACTGATGACCTCGCTGCAAAGCTTCTTTAACTGTTTTATTTTGATAATTTTTTTTAACTATTTTCCTCATTTTTAAATCTGCTGTTGACTGACAGCTGAAGTGATTTTCAGGCTGTAATTCATAAGCTATGATTGCCATAACTGCTAATTTTCCATGTAACATCATACATCTAAAGTTTCGTATTCAATCGCATCTTGATTTCCTGGCCTGACTTTAATTCAGCTACTGGATCCAGCTGCAGGAAACCGTGATTTGAGCACTGGATTTTTTTTCTGTGGAACTGCCAGAGAGCAAAACTTAAATAGTGTTGATCTCACTTGGCGCACAGTTGGAAGCCTTCAGGTTGAAGTGACAGAACTTGTCAGACAGCCACCTGCTCGTGCAACCAGCATGATCAGAGTCACCTTCCTTCCTCATTCATTCACATACATACACACTTGCACACACTTTGGTTTGGTCTGACCCCTGTGCAGTGACTAACAGGATTTCACTCGGGAGACATGCCAGCAATCATTACATGGCTCTTACACAATTAATCCTCCAGCAAAGATCGCCTGGCTAACCTTCAGTTCCTCCAATATCCCACCAGCCCCTCCTGCTTCTACCACCTGCCCTCTCGGCTGCTTTCGCAGCAAAACTCACATGATGTGCAAAAGTGAAAGAGAAACAGGGAATGTGTGCAAGTGTAGTGCATGAGGAAGACCTGCTGTGAACTACAACCATGTGATCCCGATATTCAGCCAAAACTCTACTTGTTTATGGGGTGAAACAAAGGCAGAAGGGAAGTCGAGTAGAGAAAGGGAAACCTAAGAGGTTGACAATGTGTGGCACAAGACCAAAGCAGCATGCTCTCCCAGGCTTAAAGAAGGTGATTAGGGGACATTCATTCATTTCCAGACATATAGGACTTTGCAGACATATAGGGCTCATCTCCGTTCAGGCTCAGAACTTGTCAGAATCCACTTTGATATGATATCAGATGTGTGGTGCTGACCTTTGATTTCCATTCGTTTATCTGCATGATGAAGTAAAAATCCTTCCCGTCAACTGTTGAGGGGTAAAGCACACACTTGAACAAATAATGATGGAGGAGGGGGGGACAAAGCTTTGAAGATGCTGTTGGAATGATTGGCCCTTAATCTCTCCCTCTGTGGTGACTGATGCTGAGCCAAGTCCCAGCTTCTCTCTTTTCTCCTCTCTTTTATACTTGGCCTCTTGTTTCAGACCTTTTAGTTTTGCCCACCCCATTTCTGCTTTCTGTTTGCACCATTGCCCAGGCAGAGCACGAGGATGCCAGGGTGCTTCACAGCCTGCAACTATTAAAGTCTAAGGGACACCCTTCCACAACAAAACACAGAAATAAATGACTCACACATTTGCACTGTGAACTGAGCGACAGATGGACACCCTAGCTCATGCCTCAGCAGCACCTCCATCTCTAAAAAAAAGATTATACTGCCTCACAAATTGGCAGACAGATGTTTACAACCTTGGATAATTTCTTACAGATGCTACCAATTATACACCATATAAACAAACTTGTGTGCATGAGGCACCATATGTTTTATTCATATTTGAAGGCCCAGGGTCACAAAGGTCACCCCCAGCATGGAACATAGGGGGAGAAACTCTGGTTGTAATAGTAGCTGAAAACAAAAACATTGGGAGAAGAAACCACATGGAGCCTATGTAGTTAGAGTAAAACAATGAGCTCTGGGTAGTGGTCAGCCTACATATCCAGGGTTTGATTGTTTGGACAGCGGGTGTAGCCATGAGAGACGGAATGAGGGAGAAACAGAAAGAAAAGAGAATTCAGCAGCATGGAGCCAGATTAATGGGAGCTGGCTGGAGTCAGCAGTTGGTGGGTGGTGAAGGGTTTGCTCTGGTGGCTTAACGCTGGGATCTGGGAGGGATAGGCTGCTCGCCCATCCCATCAGCCTCTGGACCACTGTCAGCATGATCTCTGTCACTGAACCGGTAGCTGTAAGGATGGGGGGGTGGAAGGATGCAGTGTATGGAGGAAACAGTGAGATGGGCTTTGCCAGAGGCTGTGCTGAGCTGAATTAGGGAGGTGAAATGAGGCCATGTGTTCCCCCATCCACACATCCATTTTCTGTTAACCTCTACTTAGGCCTAATCAGGGTCATGGCGGGGGTGCTGGAGCCTCATGCAGGACTCACTGGACAAGAAAAGGGTACATATTTCTGGGCTGGATACCTGGAGAAAATCCACTATAGGGAGGACATGCAGGCACCACATGGAGAGGCGTGAACTTTAATACATGCCCCCCATGTATTAAAGGAAAACCATTCGAAGGTTCTCAAAAAAAAAAACATCTGGAACATTAATACTTCACCATCAGAAGAAAAAAAAACTGTCTATAGCACCACAGCAGTCTGATGCAGTCCATCACAATAACTGCTGACTGCTTTTCAAATGTGCACTCACTCAGACGTGATTAACCCGCCTCTGGGAATGTTTTTACGGCTTGGTGCCAACCACCTGGTAAAGGATTAGGCTCATTTTGCGAGTGATGGTGAGGTGTCAAAGCCAGAGGCGAAGGGCAAACCATGTGAGCCAGCCAATAGAAAGATCCCCACCAATTTACTTCTAACCCCCGAAGAGTCCTGAGATAAGGTGACACGGGAAGTATATGCATCTCATAAAAGAGCCCTTGTGCAAACGGATAATTCTATCAGTTGGTTTGAGCTATAACCAGGTCACTTTATATATTATTCTCTCTCTGTCAGATAAAAAAAGAAATGTGACGGTGCTGTGCAGAGCGCCACTCTGCTCAAACCCCCAGAGTGGTGAAGGTGTGTAAGTGTTGTCGGTAAATATTTTGTCCACAAAATGCTATAAATCAGACTCTTTATTTTCTCTCGGACACCCTTTCACCACCTGAGTTTCTGGAATGGTTAAAAACAGAGCCACTTGTCTTTTGCAGCCTCAACTCCGCTGCTTCACTGCATTTCAGGTTCTCGGCTGAACTAGTGCTAAGTACCAACATTTTTTGAAAAGAATAACACAAAACCAAAGCTATTTTAGATATATTTAACATGCTTGTGGCCCTGTTATATTTCATATTTTAAGGTCTTCAGCAGACTTCACAGACTTGTAGCAGAAACTCAACTCCACAAAACACTTGGGCCGTTATGAAACAGTCTGCATGGCCTCAACCTTATTTGCTCCTCAGTCTGACTCTGTTTTAATGTTCTATTAGTGGGACCAAATAAAAACAGTTTGCACAGTTTTCCAACATAAAATTACTGATGTCTCTGTGATGGAATTATATTGTGTATTATACTTATGCATTTAATTATGAAGTTAGAAAATGAGAGCAGACTGTGAGCTGTTGGGAGCCACAGCTTCATATTAAACAGGACGGCAGATCTGTGGGGTCACCCAGAGTACACAGACATCACCGTCAAACCAAGACTGAGCTCTCCTCTCCTGGTGTTGGAAGTGGAAAAACATGTATGCACAAAGAGCATTTTTCATGATGAGGTTCATAATAGTGACAGAGTCATGACAGGCCGCCATATTTGCAGGTAAAGAACGGCACCACTGCTGGAAAAATCAACACTGGGTCTGCATAAAATGCCAATCACATCCTGTTGCATTTGAAATCTGTCATTTGCAACTTTAGAGAAAGAGGAAAAGTGCAGAAATAAAACACGGGGACCAATACGAAGTACTGTTCTGTGTGTGCCTGCATATATGTGTGGTTACGTGTGTGTGTGTGTGTGTGTGTGTGTGTGTGTGTGTGTGTGTGTGCATGCGTGCATGCCCACATGTGTGTAAGATTGAGCCAGCAAGGAATTTTCAAGCTTACTTTCAAAGCTGCAAGTGGATCATGAATATTTAGCAGCAGGCAGACATCAGAAATATAGTTCTGGTACTGTGCCGTTTCTGCATGCAAAATGAGCAGTAAATTTTGAACATGAGCCAAAGCTTAAATATAAATAGTGTCTTTGAAGATGAGTCTCATTCACAGTAAAGTGAGATTCCCAACAGATGCTGGCTGAATTAAGAACATATTCAAAAAAAGGTTATTTCGAATGATGGAACGAGGGCTCCGTATATATATTATGAATGCACAGTAAAGCCTTTATGGCTGGATTCAAGTGGAAGAGGTGTATGCCTCACCACTGAAAAAAAGGGATGTGTGTGTGGGGGGTGTAGGTTTTTTTTGCAGCGGCCAGGATAACTTCGGATCTAACCATCTAATGAAGGCGATGCTGAGCTCTGAAGAGCTCCCCAAGGTGTTGGAGAGAGGAAGAGATGTTTCTTTCTTTCAGTTGAGCATTAGCAGGCCTCAGATTTGATTTCTTTGTCATGCAGTATGCATGCTCTGCGTCTGTGTTGTGTTGCTCTGCAGGTGGTTGGGAAGGAGAGGAGGATGTAGATGAAATATGGATTATCTCCTCTCAGTGTCTGGCTAAGCCCCACTTTGCTGGCACCACTGTTTTTCAGTGTATCTACCCTCCCACACAGCCAGGCAGCTGCAGGCCCAGCATCTGGCTGCTAGCCCCCTCCACCCCACCCACTCCCAGCCTTTAATCAACCAAGCATTCACATACAAATGTCTTTATCTACCCCCCAAAATGTAACATCCCCTCCTTCCTGTTGAGCTTCTGCTGCTCCACAGGAAACGCGGCCTTCTGAAAACTCAGGAATTCAGTAAACAGGACTGAAAATAGTCACCGAGTGGAAGAGCAGCGATAAAAGTCCACTGACTCTAAACTGTCCTCATTAAGAGATGGGTCAGGACAGATATCCAGCTGAAGGAAGGAAATCTCAGCACAACCCATATGAGCCCTGTGGGACATCAGCCAGAGGCGCTGCACATCCCAAACCCAACTTTTCTTCAGACCTTTTACTGCTTCTGCTGCAGAGTCAGGAGGAAATACCGAGACCGACATTCAATCCTGACATGAACGGAACTTTGACAGATGTTTGTGGTAAAACATGCCATGACCTTACAGAAATGTCTGCAATCTGGTGTAAAGTCACAATCTATCATGAAATTATGTTCAGATACAACAGACAAGAAAATAAATAAATAAATAAGAAATGGTGGGAAGCTGGGATCACTGAGCATAATCGAGCGAGTGCCTTGAAACTCCTGGAGAAGCATCGGGGATCTCCAGACTTTGTACTGTATCCACATTAAAGCGGCGTTAACCCCAGAGAGCAGCAGTAAATTAAATGTAATTATTCAGAGAACGGTCCTCATCATGCACTCCAGCACGCGCTGCTTCAAGCGGGTGGGACACGAGGAGAAGTGGCTGCTGAACAGCTGAGGGAACCTCTGCGCCTCCCGGTCTGCAGACGTGATTATCAGGAACACAGAGGAGTTTGTGTTTTCGTCTGTCGGACGGAGGATGTCCGATACGTGCCAGCCGTCTAATTGCCTGCAATTCCAATGGAGTGCAGCCACTCCAGCTTAATTTAACCACATCTCCCTCATCATTCCCACAAAGATCAGTGCTTCCCTGGGTCACTGCCCAAACATCGTGTGGAAATCTGATACTTTATTACAGATTCTTTGCTCTATCTGTGTATGAAAGCACGATTTTTTTCATTTTTATTGTGAGGACTTTCTCAGACAACCTCCCTCATGTTCAAAATGACACTCAAACATCAATAAAAGGCACTTTACCCCAATTGAAAACAGTTATCAGTGAATTAATAGGCTCTAATTTCTCAAGAGTGGTATTAATCCTGCGTATCTTATTAAAACTGCAAAGTGGTGTCGTTAAGAGAATGCTATCATATGTAAACTGTGCGGAGGAAGCACACATTCTTGCTGTCTTCCCACCTCAGGATCTATTCCCACCCCAGTTGGGAGTGGTATCATAGATTGACAAATATGTCAGCTTTCCAGTAAAAGAAGAAAAGTGTAACAAGTATCTCCTCCAACTTTCAGTAAATAATCAGGGCAGAGTTTCCGAGGCCACGGTAGACCCAGAGGGCTGCCTTTGCACAGAGTCTGCGTGTGTGTACGGAGGCCCGTGTTCTGGCCCACACAGGGAGCGTGGGGGCCACTGAGGGGGGAGTGGGCCTCCGTCTGAAGGCTTAAAATAGAGCGCCGGGTGTGAGATGACTGCGTGGAGAGCTATTGTCAGGAGGAAGATGGGGTGGGGGTTGTCGTACTGAACAACTCTTACAGCTGTGCAAAGAGTTCTGTGGCATGTAAGAGGAGCCCAAAAATAACTGACTACAGATTTGGATACAGATTCAGGAACTGCAGACACTCAACAGACAGACACACAAATCTGACTGGACAGATATGTTTCCTCATGAAACATAAATTAGGAAATAGTAAAAGTCTTTTAAGTAATAATGATATAAATCACAACAGTCACTGGATGTTTATAAGAAAATTGCCCTTTATATGAAAAGTCCCAGTCCGTCAGGCTGATATGTAATTGTTCAAAATATATTGACTAAGGCAGTAATGATGCCTAGAAAGATATTCCTGTCAACAGCAGCCAACAGATGTCTTTTATCTGTGACTATAAAATAAAGAATGCTGGACAGTGACAGCCTCTCCAGGAAGCCGTCCTTGGCAATGAAAAAAAACATGAACACAAAGTGCACACAAGTGAAAGTAAATCTTTCTCTGCAAAACAGAATATAACCACAGGGTTTTTGCCAGCTCTACACTGAGAAAAAAGGCGCACATGCAAGTTTTCCAGAAAGTCCTTGTCAGCTTTTCACAAAGGATTGCAGAGGTTACAAAAGCAGCGCGTAGGGAACAGACGTGGGGAGCTGGACCGACACCAACAGTTTTCACTAAAATGCATGCTAACATCCTGGCTTTTGTGGCCTGATTATTGTCCTCTTCCTTTATGCTTCAGAAGGAATGTCAACTTTATACACAACTGTGGTCTATGGCATTGTAAACTGTGTAACTCAGCCCGCTGACATGCTGAGGATGAGGAAACCAGAGCCTTCTTCAACAAAAGGTGGGATGACATAAGTTACTGATAAATCAGTGTGTTCCAGAGATCTTCCTCAGGAACCTGTTTGTCACAGGACATCTCTGGAAGCCAAAGAGCCATTCAATAATCCAACATTTGTTTTTATATTTCTCAATAGTCATTCAGTATTTCACTACATTTGCTCGGGGCAAACACTTAAACACACATTTGTGAAACACACGTGTCCTGTATGCCCTGTGTGTTTTGTTTTCCATCATGATATGAACAGACAACGTGGATGTAGTTAGCTGCAGATAATGAATATTGAAATTTGTGCATTCCCAAACCACTGAGAGGGGGAGCCTGGAGCCTCCTCACATAACAAGCATCAGCATTAACAATGAGTGTTAGCGTGAGAGGGCTCTCTCGTCTAGTCGCTGCAGTTTTTCATCATTTATGGTTCCGTCGGGATTAATTTTCTATGGATGTTATCTGCATTTTAGCAACTTTTAGCAACTTTTGCACTTTTAAATGCAAAAAGATCATTATATCTGATTTAACTGAGCTGATATGATGGAAACGTGGTTTCTTACTGACAGCACATCTAAATGATAAGGCTTGGCTAGTTTCAGCCCTGCTCTGTACAAGCGCAGGTTTTTGAGGTTGCAAATGAATACGGCGAAATAGCAGACAACATTTCTAAGGTCTGGGCTGAGCACTGAGACCAGTCTGATCCAGGTCTGGCCCCTCTGCTCCAGCAATTCCTAAAATGAATAAATTAGATATCCACTAATTGTTTTATTTCTCATTTCCAGACAGCAGAGGTAACCCTAATTTCATTAGGCTGAAATTCTGACAGACAAGACCGGACAATGAGCCCTGCGTGCAACAGCATGGTTAAAGGCAGCACGTAGACCTGATCTAATAAACAAAAAAACAAAAAAACAAATTTGTTATTTTCTTCAACCAGAACAGCTTCTTTATAAAAGTACACTTATATTTGAGCAGATCAACTGTTGGCTATAATGGCCCAGTCATGGTTGATATTTCATACGAAATATTAGTTGGCTGGCTCACTGTGGCTTCAACAAATGGCTCAATGAGGAAGAAAACAGTGGAGCAAATATACCCATTAATCCAGCAGCCTCAGGAAACAACTGTGCATGTCTTAAACCAACCAAAACAACCTTTTTTTCAGGCCAGTGATAAAGTCTAAAAGAAATTCAAAAGAAAGATGATGTCTGAGGAACTTGGCCAAAGATGCCAAATCTATCAAAAATTGTTCCAGATCAGAATTTGGGGACGGAATGAGATGCTTCAAATCATTTACTGTGTCACAACAGAAACAGAAAATGACTGTCAGCGTTTACACTGAACTAAATTTATGTTATACTTTGAAGCAGTCAGAGCCCGACCCTGAGCATGTCAAAAACCATCAATGATTAAAGAAGATATGAAAAATGATGATCATCATTTATGATCAAAGACCAAGACAGTTTAAAACTGTTGACATGTGTAAGAAACGTTAAAAAAAACCCTCTGACAATTCATTATTTAAAAGATATATAATGTCAATAGGAAGCTGAAATGGTGGATACCTCCGCCAGACTGTAGGATATTATCACTGAAAGGCACAATTAAGTTTTTTCATAATTAATTGAACAGAACTCAGTAATAACCTCAAATTTATTATATGTAAAAATCCATCTGTCAGCAATAATCCATAAATGAACGATAATTTTGCCTCACTCTACTTAAAGTCTGGTCAAGAACCATCAGAAAAGCCAAGTCAAACCTGATAAAGACCTCATGTTCGTGTGTGAAGGAGATGTCGTTGACTAGAGCAGCCGTTTATCAGGGCAACAAAAGTGTGACGTGGCACAGGAGTGGGCATTGAGCACACAAGAGAGAATACAGCTATCAACCAAGGCCAGAACAGAGAACTCTCCTCTCCACCTTGGGGAAAAAAACATTCCAGAGCCTGAATTGTCAACATGCGCTGACTAAAAAGGTTTCATTGAAAGTACAGACTGAGGACTTTCTCATTACAGCACGTACATGCTGCATTTCCCACGTGTTCTTGGACGTGTTCCAAACGTCTAGAACACGACTGGGGTGATGCAAATGCCGCTTCCACACTGCGTGCCAAAATAACCACCACAAGGTGAACTGACTGCTATTTTCGCATGAAAAACCACAGCTTTAAATACCAAACATGCTGTGGAGATTACAGGGCAATTCGGTGGAATTCCAACCTCCATATGGTGACAAGGTGCTCGCATCTCTCCCTATTAGAGCTCCGTCTCCCCTTCCAGCAGGTCCAGAGCCAAAATAAAGCACAAGCAACAAAGCCGAGCATCGAGCCGGCCAGCAGTGTGTCATGACATAATTCTCATTTTGGACTTGGATGCCTAAATCTCCTTTTATCGGCTTCTCCTAGACTGCAAAGCAGGTTTAGGAAGGATAGAAAAAAGGCCCCCCACATGGACCATGACTCATTTGTAGCCACCGATGAGCCAGTTCCCGGATTCACCTTTATACTCTTGTGGGACAACACAGTGAGTCAGCCTGTGAACACACTGAACTGAAGGATTGGAGCATTCATGAGTCAGTCTGCAGTGAATCTGAGGAATGAGCAACAGTTTCATGGGAAAAACCCCAACCTGACTGCAGTCCGCTGAGGACCTGTTAACTGTGCACTGATGTCAGCGAGGATGATGTCCGCTGGCGTGATGGAATGTTTACGGAGTTGTCTGAGCAGTAGCATCTGTAATGGCATCAACAAAATAAGCCCCTGCCCATTAAGGCTGCAGCAATATCAACACCGGTTCTCTGCACATCAAGCCTCAATTATGCTGTCAAAATCAGAAAGATTTGCCTGTGGAGCAGTCTAAGTGCACGGCTGTCATATTCCATCAAATGCTTCACAACACTAGCCAGGAGACAAACGAGGAAAAAAACATTAATGTTGAACGACGTCTCAGCTGGATCCCAGTTTTACATCAGATGGGCCAAACATGACATGAATGAGATATCATTCCTCCGGGTCACAGCCCGCTGCGGGCTGTCACTGAACCAAAGTGGTTGCATCATTACAGCCGCCCTCGCTGTAGCTGACACTGAAGTGAGAAAACAGCAAAGACTGATGCAGGCTTGAGCAGCTAAGTGAAGCGTGCACTAGAGCCGTGCGACAATTACAGCTGCACCGCTTCCCAGAGAGAAGTGGCGGAATCCATCAGAGCCAATTGCAAAGATGAAGGCTCAAAACAGCGAGAGGTTTAAAAAAAAAATCATACATTAGAGCGATGTTTGTGAGTTACTAATTATGAAACATGGAAGTGGGGCTGCAGTGGAACTGCCTGGATATTCTCGTACTTTTCACACCGATGAGAAGCAGAGAACCAGAACATGACTGAAGGATCCTTTCCAGCTGTCTCCTACTTTTTTAGCTCCTCTGTTGTGAGTGAGTCAAGCCCCGTTGCCCGATACAACACAAGCCTCCTGATGATATACTTTGGTATTCTCCCTCAAATGCTTCTCCAGGAGTCAGATCTTTAGATACGGACCCACTTCATTACAGCATTCTTCTGCAGTATGACACACCTCTGCACTCACCAAACCACGAAGGAGGCCAAGTAGAATGCAACTGCCCCAAAAAGGAACTTGAGAAAGCAACAAACAGCCCAAGTTTGGATATCTGGACACTGAAGAAGGAACAGGACTCAAACCATGACGGGCAGTGGTAGAGGAGAAGAAACAGAGCCCTGCTAAAAGGGAATGTTAATTATGTTGCTGCTGCGTGTTGGACAGAGAATACAGGAGGTTTTTAGAGACAACGGCAGCAGCTTGTGGCTTGAGGGACGCTGGGTCAGACAGCGGGGGACGCGGTGCCAGTCCCACTGCCTGCGAGCCTCAGATTGCAAAGCGTGGACGGAGGCCTGTAATTGCAGCTTGGTCTCTGAGCACGTGCCCGCCGTCACTTCCACCACACCGTGGCAGGGGACGCAACAGCTTTGTCTTGAAGGCCATCCCAAAGATCTGGAGTCCAGTTCTGCGTCCCTGCTGCGGTGACTTCACTTCAGAGCGACTAGCTGGAATAATTCTGGATACTTTGGAGAATGCAACCAATTTGTCAGAACTAATAGAGCAGAACATGAACATATTTGCATATTCATCATTTGTTAAACTGTACTGTTGTAAAAAAGAATACAACAGTAATGAAGTACTGAGGGCTGAAATGTTTTTAATAAGTGTGTCAGGATTAGACCGCAGCTCAAACACAGCTTCACAATAGCAACCCTGCAAAATGACGAGTTTTCTCTGCAGCCTGAGAAACAGGGTGAGGAGTTCAGATCAGCTACGCTAGTATCAGGCATCAGCTTAGCACGCATCCAAGATGTCCTCCTGGGAAGGGAGGTGACCCAGCAGCAGACCAGGGCAGCGCCTATCTAGGGTTTCACTGTCCTCTCAGAGAAGCTAATGAGGATGGTCTGGGAGTCATGGCTTCAAATTTGCCCCGTTTGATTCACTGGAATCAGGGAGTCCATCCGGATAACAAGTAAAATCACATCATGAGCAGTAAAATGGTGTAATGGTGAGAAGACATCGCTTCCAAAGGTTGGTTATTCACACCAGCAGCTGCTATTAGCACAAGAATTCCAGGGACATTATTGTGTTTCAAGGACTGACCCGGAGAATACGGTGGAAGTGGAGGGTAGTCTGCTGAAGGAATGAGTGCATTGGAATCTGGAATGTAGCTGCTACGTGACCCCCAAAAACACTCCTTGTGTTCCCCTGTGGTCGGAACAACAGAGGCTGCAGCTGGCCACTCCTTCAGAGGACCCCCCCTCCGGCCCACCCCCGCACACATCCACTCAGCCAACTTCAAGAGAGACGGTGCACAAAAGAGCTGAGAGTGGGTTTTATTGGATTAAGGCTCTCTTAACTGTACTAGAATATGATGGAAAGAATTTGGGAACTCAAGGAGGTCTGTGTCAACAGTCCGTGTTTGCTTAACTTTGACAACATCGTACGGTTTAGCGCGCTCTTTTCCACACATCAAGAATATGCAGAGATAAAGGAGAAAAAATAACATGCCTCAATACAGCTGCTGACCAACTGGGGAAATCAAGCCAAGACCTGCTAATCATCCAAAAAAAGCAGCTTGGTAACCAATAGCAACTGATCAGATCAGATGCAGTGAAATAAATACCTTTGTGAGGCAACAGTGATGGAAGCCAAAGGTCCAGTCAAGTAAATATAGGCTGGGATTCTTCAGCACCAGGGCAGATATCTACGGCTCCGTGCATTTTTGACGCAAAGAAAGTCACTAAAAGAATGCAATGGATCATTCTTGTGGCTCGGCAAGAGCTTCTCAGTCTGCTAACAGTCGGCTAAGGTCATCTGATTATAGATTTTATCTGGCGAACCAGCATTGGATGAAAAGGTTAGGAGATTATTGTGTGAGTGATTTATTTTGATTAGCATCAGGGCAAAGTTACAACCCAGATAATATAACTTAATCTGGAATAACCAAACTAAAAGCTTGTTGGAGCAGCTGTAAAGATCCAAGATTGACTCGCCACCCCATCCCAGAGTGTTAAGTACAGCACCTTCCACGTATGGCTGGCACTTGTCCCTCCACATCCTCAGACCTGGCTGGCACGGATCAGCATGCGCCACGCTCCACTTCACAGCCTATTACACATTCCAAACTAAATATGTGGGGCTGTGACGCGGGTGAGGCGGCGTTTTGGTGGAGTCCCGGCAGCCAGTGTGCGCTGTAAAGGTTCATTAGATGGCTCAATGGAGCCCTGTGGAATGTGAAAGGAGGCGCATCACCCCATTGTTGGGCAGCGGCTCTTCTGGGAACAGGCTGAGCATGTGTGAGACAAAGCTCGGCCAGCTCGTGTAGTAAATGTAGATGACAGGCAGCCCAGGGTCTGGATGCCTCCGTTGTGAAGAGCGTTCAGCGATTCAAACGGCTGTCTGCATGGAGGATCAGAAGCTCGGACACTGCCAGGAACCTGTTTATCAATCCCATTTTACAAGGTTCGGTTGGCGGTTTGGCTGAACTCTTGTTGCTGGTTAGCATAATGTTTGCGCACAAGGTTGTGAGCCAGAGTCACTACAGCTGAGGCTGCATGCAGCGGGGGCCACCGTGGCCCCAAGGCCAGCAATCTTAGTGCGGTTTGGACATTCCCTCTCACTCTTTCCTCCCCAGTCATCTTTTATTTTTCTCCCTGGACCCCGGCCATTAGCAAT
Organism: Lagocephalus sceleratus; assembly: GCA_911728415.1. Classification (NCBI taxonomy): domain Eukaryota; kingdom Metazoa; phylum Chordata; class Actinopteri; order Tetraodontiformes; family Tetraodontidae; genus Lagocephalus; species Lagocephalus sceleratus. The sequence goes on along the minus strand of CAJVRN010000237.1, from coordinate 9,265,964 downwards.
AACAGCCACTCTTGTATGTTGCAGGGTACAGAGCAGAATTCTAATGAAGTACCGGACCTCATCAGGGCACTTCAACCACCAACAGACCGGTGCCCTTTCCATCAAACTCCCCACGGGCTTCAGGAAGGAGCTGAGTGAGCAAAACAGGGACCTGCTATAGTTAGAATCATACTGGGTTTTTCTCCCACATGAAGGGGACAGTATCAGCAAAAACAATCAGACACAGTAAACTCACTGTTAACTAATGTGTTGTATTAAAGTAAGCAGATGGTGTGTCCTTAAGCCAACAAGTCTGTAGTTTGCAGCCAAAGAATTCTGTATATGCTGTGGATCGGCTGTGTGGATTTACTGAACTCTTTTCCATCACATTTCAAAGCGCTGCTGTGCACGCAAGCTGGGAGCTTCTGTCAGAAAGAGCTGCTCTGCAGTTCATCGATTCTCCGGGGTGAAAACTTCGTATTGTGTTTGAACGGCTGAGACCCACGTGAGACGCGGAGGTCTGCTCGCGTTGCCACATGTCGGTGTAATTTGAATGGTGACCCTGCACTGATGGAGCCCCGCTAAAGAGCTGTCAGACGTGACCATTAATCCTAAAAGGCAGCGTGGAAACAGATGGCATGATGGTGGAGGGTCGATGCGCTCCCCAGCATCCCCACTACTTCCACTGGCTGGTCCAGGGGCAGGAAGTGGGCTAATCCCTCCGAAGAAAGTTCCAGACTAAACACGCAGCGTCTCTAGCTCCCCCAGCTTCCAGTGGCTGCGCTGCGTATCCTGCTGGCACAATGTGGCTGGTTTTAAAGAAAGAAAGAGGTAGGGAGGCATTTGTTCCCCTGTTTCTGCTTGAAGGAAGCTTTATGAGGACTTTGACCTTCCCCCTCGGGGCCTCTCTAAGAGGTCCCCAGCTGCAGCACAGAGGGGGTGGAGCCTACATCAGCCATACATGGCTGCTGAAGAAGGCCCAGATCGTCTGAAAAGGCCCCAGACTCCTCTTCATCTGAGCGTCTGGGCTGCCCCGGTGCTTCCATCATGGAGAAATGAACTTCTCTGAAGCGTCCTCCATGTTTTATGATGAGAAGTGAGAAAAGTTAGCAAGATGCTTGTTTTAATGACGTAAGTTCAATTCTGACTGAAAGAGAATTCACCATCACAAGCCTTCTGAAGCAGAATTTAATGAGAATCAGGAGCTATGATGAGAAAAAGCCAGGGAAATTTTGGTGTAAATTTTAACATTCTAAATCAATCCACATTATCCACATTCGGGGGAAAACCACATTCAGGAGAAATCATCTCCTTTAGCACATCTGAAGCTTTTAAAAGACCTTTTTTGTTCAAGGCTGTTTGCCTGACAGCTGAAGTTAAAGACACTCGTCCAGCCAACAGTTCCTCTGTGATATGGACGCTGCAAAATGAGAATTTGCTGCCCACGGCATCATTAAGTGAAGTATCATCAATCACTGCCTTTAAAGCTGACCGCGGGCCTCTTAAAGACTTGTCACATCTCCAAATTTAACCAGTGTCACTGTGGGAAAGCTGCTTACAACGCTGACATGTGCTAACACATGCTCGGCCCTGCAAATCTGCACATATGGAAGCGTGCACGAGCGCGACACAAACAGGCAGGTCAGGCCGACAGGGCGGTTTCTGCTGAAGCAAAAGTGACACCAGCAGACCCGCTGACGGCCGTGGCCTCAGAGGAAAACAAGTTAGCATCCTTTAAATTAGATCAGCGCGTTGTGTAATGACAAAACTGCCTCTGTTATGTAATGGAGCCATAGCAGTAGGGCAAGAAATGAATACATAAATATTTTTGTCAGGATGAACTCCGGGTGCCCACGAGGAGAGCTTGATTTAGCGGGTAAAGAACTCTTTTTCTGGTCAGCGCCGCGCCGGAGCTGCCTCGCGTTTCTCTGGGGCAGATGGCTTTTTTATCTGCTCGATCGAAAACACGGCTTTCGTTGCTAGCTCCCAGCGCCGCAGATATAAAGGTGTTTATTGGAGAGTCAGGGAAGCCACGCAAGCCTCTCCCATATAAACAGGACTACACTGTCTGGAGCCTACAGACAAACACTGAGCAAATAAGCTGGGGATCCAATTGATGTTCGCCTGTAGCCTCCAGAGTGTGTATGCATGTGTGTGTGTGTGTGTATGTATGTGTGTGTGTGTGTGGAGAGAGAGACGGGAGAGCTGACTGATGCTGTGTTTACACCCTCCCCTCTGGAAGATTTTTTTTGGCAGCAGAAAACACAGAAAACTCCCAATCAGCCAAGTCATCATTACCAACTTATTGGAAGTTGTCTGAGCAAAACGAGCACCAGGGAACTAAAGGCCATGTTTTTCAGTAAGTGTGCAGGAAGCAGACAAACCCACAGTTTCCCGGGGTGCTCTCTGGGCTCTTCTGTGATCACGCTGATGCTTCACGTACGCTGCGACGAGCCTCCACCTCTCTGTGTCTGCGTGTGCACCCGTGCAGCCGAGGGTCCGCCGCCTCCACCGCGCCCACCGCCCCTCCGGCCTTTCATCAGCGCCGCAATCACTGCTTCGTTATTATTTCCCTCACCTCCGTGATGGAAGACACAAGAGGAGCGGGGCCCTCGCCAGCGGCCAGACAGCGGGAGGGCGGGTGGACGGAGGCACGGGTCACGCTGCCAGGGTGGAGCGGCGCCGACTACCAGCCCGCTGGCGTGTGGTTAGCGTGATGCAAACTAAACCAGTCGTGATGGTCCACATGTCCCACCTTCCAAACCAGCACAACCATCCACCGGTGTGTTCGACAAAATGCAGCCATACACGCGGGGGAACTGAAGCCTGCGCACGTTTGTGTGTGCACGTGCAGTCGTAGTAGCTGCTTTAAAAACAGATGTGTTTCAGACAGATTACTGGTAACGCTGCAATTTCTGGCACAATCATTTATCTGTGCAGTCATAATCATTTATTAATCACCACAATATCAATTACACTCATTTTAAAAGTGGATTTTTTTTTGACTGGCGGTTTTAAAATAGTGACCAATTACTCCTTACATGAAATGAATTAAATAACTGGAAATCACTGAGACATATGAAAAGTAAGCTATCTTGATTTTTTTCTTTTTATTAGTCACTGATTTAGCTTTTGATAGTAATTGATTGACTTTTTGGGTTTGAGACAAATATTTAAAAAATGAAAATGTGATTTTACTAATGCATAAACCTTATTAAGAGTTTGAATAAAGGTTTTATGAAAACTTAGAGTTTTTAATATTCCTGATGCTTAATATGCCAGTAATAGTGGTACAGGGGTAGGAATACATTTAGCTCGGCTTAATTCACTCCAGAAACAGATGCGCGAGGACGGCGGCTCCTGGATCGATGGCGGCAGGCGGGTGGACGCTGCAACATGTCACAGAGTCGCCGGTCATGCAGTCAGAGGGGCCGGGGGAGGTATGGGAAACACGCATGCATGTGTGTGGGGACGGCCAGGCTGTGTGACGGGAAGCCCATCTGGTATTACCAGTCAGCACCCGTTGATGGGAGCCCCCCTCCCAGGGCGCACCGATGCGTCCTCCACGGCTATCGACCGTTCATATGTTTCCGGTCACTGGTATTATTCCAGCCTGACCTCGGCTCTCCGGCCAGCAGCGCTCCTGGAGCTCTTCAATTATTGATTCCTACATCTCCTGCAGGGGAGGAAAAGAAAGCACGGAGGCCCGTCGAGCCTGTCCAGGACATTCAGAAATAAAGAAAATGGATTTCTTTATTTTGGTGAGAAATCAAACAATGTTCAGGAGAATCTGAGCTGCTGGGATGGAACTCCCAGAAGAGCTCCTTCAGTTTTCAACTGAATCACTGTTAAATCATTCCTGCTCTGCAAATGGCTCCTTCTCACTTACAGAGACGTGTTTTATTTTTGATGGACCAGAGCGAGGAGACGACTGTCAGAATATACACAACATTTTCCTTTCTCTGCAGACAGATTTGCTCTTTTATTTTTCACGAACAGAATTCCATAGTTTTGAAAATACAAGCAGATTCACTGGGATGCTGAGCTGCGGCAAAAACGATCGATTTTTTTTTTAGCTTTCAGTCTTAAAGACTAAAATAACCTTTTATCAGCCTAAACTACCACCGCTGGTCACGCGACATGGACACCCAAATGGGTCCATTTTTGGCCGAGGTGTGACAGGAACACATGTACCGGTCCCAGTGGTGGAACCAGCAGGTGCTCCCGTGCTGAGGAATGTCCAGCTGAGATGAAAAGGTCAGGCCACGAGGCCGCCTGCCCTAAATCACCGGGGGGTCACGGGTACCAGGGGGCATCCCACACCTCTCTATGCCTTTTAGGGATTCATCGGGAGAGGGCGTTTCTGTCAGGTTATCCCTGTTACACAGGAAAGGAATTCCACCAAAGCCGTGTGGGATGGCCCCCGATCCACCAGCTACTTAAAGGGTAACACATCAATGGTGAGGGAAGGAAGACGAGGTGGACGGCTGACAGGGTGTGTGTGTGTGTGTGTGTGTGTGTGTGTGTGTGTGTGTGTGTGTTGACTCCAGCCCTGCCAGCCCAGCGGAGGCACCGGAGAGAAGTCGACCTGATTCGGCCACATGCACAAACCTCTTTGTTTTTGGGTGTTTTTTATTTGTGTGTGTGTGTGTGGGGGGGTTGTTCAAAAGTGGAGGGTGTGAATGGATGCACTTCAAACACAGGCAACGCTCCCAATAATGTATGCACATCATGCCCCAGTACGCAGGCACCCACAGCGACCCAGGAGCTAACAAAAGCACATTCCAGCAGTATCTGTGCAAGTGAGAGACAAAGGCTTTAATGCCATGTCTCTCACACACAATTGGCACCAGAGTCCACAGACTATAAATCCACCCTGGCTCATCCGGAGCCTTACGGGCGATGATCAGGGACAAACTTTCAATACTTCTGTGCTTGTCCCGTGGTCACAGAGCAGTCATCCTGCAGGCACTAGTGACATGTCCGAGCCCATCAAAGTGTCAGGGAGCTCATCAGTCACAGCTGCTTTATGGCAACTCAACACACCTACACGCAAACACACACTTACACACACACAAACACGCAGCTGAGCGCTGAACATATGTCCTGAGGAGTACTGGATCGCCCTTGCTGTAAATCATGTCATGCAGCAAATACGCACGCATGCAAAATACACATGTGCACCGAGACTTCACACTGCACAAATGACACACACAAATGACACACACATGCGTGCGCTTCGCCCTGCTGAAGAACAACCAGACATCACTGAAGAAATGCTGCCCGAGCATTAAACCGAGACCCATTCAGCCAAATCCAAACAAAGACGGTCAGAAAGTAGAGAGGGGTCCGAGAGGCTGGAGATGAAGATGTGAGAAGAGAGAAAGGACCCGCAGACTAACCTGTTTCACTTCGGCAGGCATGCTCCAAATCCCCCCTGTGATCCCGCAAATATGGGTATTTTAAAAGATCTCCGGGAGAAAGGCGCGACAACGGTTTGGTCCGCTCGGAAAAGTTCTCCCTTGCCTCCTCTCCTCCTCGCGTCTCCTGCGTCCTCCTGCTCTATTGACGCTGAGTTTCTGTGCGCAGAGCGCAGCGGCAGCGCCAGACGCACCACTCACCCGCAGCTCCCCGCGTCAAGCTCCACGCATTCAGCCCGCAGAGGAGCCGCGCGGTGCTGCGGCTTCAAAATAAAGGTGCAGCGCTTCCGTCGGCTCGAGGCAGGGTTTACAGGAGCCTTACTAGAATCAATATACTCTATAATTCATAAACTTGTGCGTTTATATATGCCATTGTATTTGATTTTGAGCACGTTTCTCATCCTGTATGGGCAGGTGTAGGACTAATTTACCCATTGAAGATTTATTAAAATGAAGCAATTCCAATTAACCTTGTGAGAACCAAATAAATAATATTTTTTACCACCATTCCACCAAAACAAATATCACTGGACATGCCAGGATGTCCTCTGTGTAGTAAATGACTCAAAAATGTGGACCAAAAACAAACATCCCCTACAGAGCAAAACAATAAGGCTGAGTCTTAAGACAATATTTCAGAGAACATCATATTCTTTCTTTTAGTGCTGGCCTGGAGCCCACTGTCTAATCCCCTCACAGGTCACTTATCTTCAACACTATAAGATATGACAAGATGTGACGGTGAAGGCATGGGACAAGAGCAAATCTATGATTCAATAGGACCTCTTTAGACCTTATGAGTAATACATTTATACAGGGGTTATGATTAAACACATAATGAAATCATTTTAAATCAGATTCAGATCAGATGGACTGGTTCCCCTACTCTGTCACTGTCAATACACAAATACAATGGAAAAGAGGGAAAAATGGATTGGTTACATTTCCCTGCAAATTATGTGCAGTTCTTAAAAAAATATCTGGACCAAATTTAAGCAATCTTTGAAGCCAAACAAAATCTAGTGCAAGTCCACAAGCTTAATGGAACACAAACATATAGAAAGAAAATGTCTTTATCAACAAGTGTAGTGACAATTGTGAGATACATAAAATAATCAGATTAAAGATAATCAGATTAAAAAAAACATATATGCATACTTTTTTTAACACTGCCATAATGTGGGGTAGGTTATAATAAAAATAACCCCATAAATATAATAATTAGATAAATATGCTGAGTAACTGAATTTAGTCACCTGCAAAGGAAAACAGGTAAGAGTGAAAAATATCATAATGCTCTGACGCTCGTTCAGATTCATTAAAAGAAAAATATATTGTATGGCTGGCTGTGCTTTTATTTTGGAAATAAAAACCCTCTACATCCCATGTAAATTTGTCTGTGTCAGTCAGGAATGACAAAGATCTGATTTGTCCTCTGCAGAAATGCTGAATGCGTTTATGCTGATGTATATGTGGAATTAGGGGGGTTGAGGGCAAATGGGGCCACTTTCCCTCCATAGTCTGAGCACTTTGACACAAACAGGAAGAACTGGAGCAGAGCTGAATAATAAAAAAAAAAAAGTAAAAAAGGGGTCTGAGAGAAAAGGGGGGAAAGAGGAGGTGTTAATGGAGAGGAGGTGACAGGCAGCCAGAGCTGGAGGAGCAGCAGCCCTTGCTCTCACTCTCCTCCTCTCTGTCCCTCTTACTGGGTCCATGTCTGGCAGCTTACTGGGGTGGGACCAGCTCCCACTATGCACTCCAGCTGCGTCTGTCTGTCAAGCCATCAACCCCCTCCCCTTTTAGTGTAGACAGAGACTGGAGGGGGGGCTTGCAGGGAAAAACAAAAGTTGCCCCTATTGAGAAACAAAAAACACCCGATACTGCACAATTTTTACACAATACACACACACACACACACACACACACACACACACACACACACACACACTCACACACACTCACACACAGAGTTCCCTTTCACCTCTTTGTCCCATTTCTCTCACTAAACTTGATATAAGAGAGGGATGGGACTAACGTGAGAGAATTCACATTTAAATATCGACGACCGTGACCAAGACTGCAAAGGAATGTTAATGTAATGCGATGGAAGCCTAACTGAGGGAAACTTCTAAGAGATGTCTGAACTTACAGAAGAGTGAAAAAAAGAATGACTGGACAAATAAAGAAAAAAACAAAGAAAGAAATCCCAAATGGCAAGGAAACGGCTGAGGTTTTGCATTCCACGAGCTTGGTATTTCATCTCCCTGAGCATTACTGCTCCATTTGTTCTTAATGAAAGACCTGGCCTGATACGCACCGCTGCACTTACATCTACTTACTTTCAACAATGCCGTTGCACATTCAGCCGAGTAGCGGCAGGAAAAAAAAAAGTCTTCAAACTTCAAATGTGGTGTGTCCCTTTATCTTGTGTGATTCACAGTCACATTCCATTTAAGCCATTTGAGCAGCGGGTCTCATAACTCTGTTAGAAAAATCCATTAAGAGCTTGTTGGAGCGTTCAAGGGCAGCTTATTAATCTCAATTTTCTTTCTAAATGTGCACATGTGTGTTTTCCCTGTGCCTATTTTAGGTACCTAGGTTTAAAGGATCAGCCAGTAGTCTATTAGGAGACCTACAAAGAGTGACCACTCGCATGAAAGTGATTCCCTTTATTGATATTTTGTTGAAGACAAAACTATTTATATGGATCAAAGATGGCCCATAAGGATGTGTTTGGCCTCAGAAGAAGCGGCTTCTGGTAAATTTGCATTCGTATTGTCAGATGCACAGAAAAGCAAGGCAACATAAGGACGATAAGGGAGAGATAAAGGAGAAACAGCAACACAGAATTCTAGGCCCAGCAAGTATTTGAATAATGGCGTTTGCAAACAACTCTCATCTGATTTTTCCTGTTGTGTTTAATTGTTCTCCATAAAACCGAGTCAACGATGCACAGATTAGCCTCTAATCTATCAGGGTCTTTTGTCTTGCTGGAGGCAGTTTTTCCTTCCATTTAGGGAAAGAAAGCCCCGTTTAAATGACATCGTTTCACATCAAAAGGTTGCATTTTTCTCTTTTCTTCCGACTAATGATCCAACTGTAACTGGGGGAGGATTTCTCTGACTGACTCAGTGATTGGGAAACAGAATCACAACCAGTGATCAATGTGGCTGCATGTAGCCATCGGATCTGGAACAGAGTGGCTCTTCAGTGGTTTTTCATTTATTATCCTTTAGATTGTTGACAGATGGGAGAGTTAAAGCGTAGTGTCTCTGTAGAGGTTTCAGAGTATATTTACATTCTGGCTCGATTCACAGCTTCTTGGCTGCTTTTCCAGCTTTTGCAGCTGACATTGATCATCTCTGTTCTGTCATGTTGCTTGGAAACAATGTCAGTGGCCAGCGTAAGAGTAATTAATCTAAAGATCACTAAACCTCAAAGACTTTCACTAAAAATGAAAACTATTTTGTCATCAGGGTGCGAGTGGCAGATGGCCCTCAAGAGAAACACTCCTCTGCTGTATTTACACTCTGCTCCACAACTAACAACCACAGCAATCTCCACTTTATCTTGAAATGTGGAAATAGAAGGCGCTGCAGCCTGACCTCCCCGTCATTTACATGATTTTTAGGTGCAATTCTGTGAACCAAATAGTAGAGGTTTGCTATTTCTGTGATTTGTGTTCATAGCCTGGCCAGCCGTGCAGCGTGGGGAGCACCAGGACAACGTGATGCAGTCCTTCAGCCCGAGTGCAAACTCCACGGCTTCTGATTGAAAAGCTAGAAGGTGGCGCGACACCAGCTGTGGTCCTCGGCTGCTGAAGACACACTTGAAGTGTTCACAGGCTGATAAACCTCTGATGCAGACACGTGGAACAGGGAACATTTACTGTAGCTTGCAGATCATAGGAGTTGGTCTCTGTTAACTTGAAAGCTGAGACTTCAGGCTCATTTCAGGAGACAGAGTTAGCTTTGAATTTTAAACAGTGTGTCACACTTCCAGGAATTACACTGGGTTGGTGGCAATAAATTGAATGTATAGATAAAGATGTATGGTTTACTTATATTGTCAACACACATGAATATAAATCAGCACAGTAGACTGCTGTTGTGACAGAAGAGTAAAGTTCATTGTGAAAATCAATTTCTCAAATTGTTACTCAAGCCCAGACAGGTTCCTTAGATGTTCCTTAGAATGTTGATACTGTAGATGCTTATTCCTGTCATGGACTGTTTCTAAGTACAAATTAACCACCACATGAACATGTTTGAAGGGTCAAAATGTTATTAGTTTTACGAGAGAAGGCTTTTTATGTGAAAGACATGCTTAACTTTCATGGTAAAAAAATACCGTTTTGGCTCAACTTTACCCCAGTCCACCTCCTGGTCCTCATCTGGAACCTTGTTTACACATTTGCTACTCATCTAGTAAAGATGTCACAGCAGTTCGTTGAACTCTTGAGACAAGACTTTAAAGAACGCCAACCACACTGTTTTCAATTACTTTTCTCAAGTGAATGGGGTCACACTTGTTAGGTTGTCCTGCTGGACACTTGGAATGGTTAGGTCAAATTCCTCAGGTGGCACTGAGGTCCTCTGTAGGAGAGGTGCTTTATTTTTAACACATGGTGCATAATTTAGCCTCTCAACTTAATGGTCAAGCCCACCAATCTCTGTGAGATAGCACAGGATATCCTGAGGAGGCATCCGAAAACTTTCAGAGACAATTGCAAAGACATGTAGCCCAACTGTCCACCTGTTTGAGACCACAGCATGGCTGCTAAAGAAAATAGAAGCACTTTATAAACACACGTCCTAAAGCTTTTAGTCAGCATAATGGTTTAATGGACTGTGATCAAGTGCAGGAAAGGTGCAGCAGGACAGGCATTAAGTCCAAGAGCATCAGGATGAGAAGGATGCTGTCTGAGTTCCCCCAAAGGAATAAAAATAGCTTACAGTACAGAAGCCTCCTTCACTCCTTCAGTCTGAAGAAGAGTATGTACAGCCTACCTTTGAGTAAAAATCCCTGTCTTACCTCGCCCCCACTTTGAGCAGTTAGCAGTGTGATTTATGGGCCATCGCCTTAAACTTTAGTCCTAATGCTGTAGCAGGTTAATAAAAGATAACCCAAAAGGCATGCTATCCAACTTGGGATTGTAACTGAATTATTATTTTATGCTCTTTAAACACGCTACGAGAAACAGAACTGAACTGATCTCCAACTGTTGGACGGTTCAGTCTGAGTACTGGACCGTCCAACAGTTGGAGATCAGTCTCAACTCCTGACCTCCATGTCATTCACACATGATGCAAACTGGGATTTCTGATGTTTTTTGGTTTTTGTTTTTGTTTCTGGGGTGTGCAGAAATATGCTGGGCAATAAAACTATTTATGAAACTACAATACAGTATAAGAATAAATGGAATAAATGGTGTGGGAGGCTGTGGGACCAATAAGGTTCAGAAAAGTAAACAATGGAGGCACTTTCACAACAAGGTAATTAGTGTGTTTATGGGTATCTGATGGCACAGTGTGGGAGGAAGACAGGGAGGATAAAAGACGGGAGGGAGTAAAGCGAGGCTCATTGTTAAGCAGGTGATTTACAGGGGAACGGGGGCTCTGGGGGCCTGCCAGTGGAAGGATAGATCTCATGTCACTATAGCACCCTAAGCCCTTTGTGTTCATTGTTCCTGGACAGGCAGCGTTGTGGGGATGAGAGTGGGTGCAGGGTGACTGGAGGGAGTGTTGGGTGTAGTGCCATCGCAGGGCCCGTACGTCTTCACCGCAGACAGCAGAACAGATCAAAAGCTGCTCTGTTCCTCTTCTCTAAAGCTCGCAAGCCTTTGAAAACTTTCCACAACATTTGCACAAGGGGATGAGGTGCTTTTGCCATACTATGGCCCTACTGAATATAGCACCTGAATACCAAACACTAACATTTAATGATATCCACGGTGTGATAAATTATGCTTTCCTTTTTTGATGATGTGGGGTGACTGTATGCAGGCTGGGATCTGTGTATGCTCTGTATGTCAGGCACCTGCAGCTAGATACATTATGCGCTGGATGTGTACATGAAATAAGGTCACTATCTCCCTCAGTGGCAAACAGAGCAGGGCGTCTGAGTGCTGTCTGTCTTCTGCCTGCACACAGAAGAGTCAGCATGGAGCACTTGACCTTTCACGGCCTTGGAAATAATGTTCCCTCAGGCAAAAATCAATTATGGCGGGCAAACACAATATCAAATGAAGAAAGGGTATGGTGGCAATCACATGTCTAAATGGGCGCAGACTCAAAGGTGCCTCGATCTGTGTCACTGAATCTCTATTGATAATCAACTCAAGGAAGCTAACAGAGTGGCCGACAGCAAAGAGGATAGTAAACAGCGTAATTGTCCTTCTTGGCAGCTATTCAAAAAAAGTTACATGAGGTGAATGAAGACCAAATTTCGATTAGATGCTTTTGAGAAGTAGGCCAGTGCTGTTTACAAAAACCTCTGGGATATCTGCTCCTCCAATACAACAGAGAATGCATTAGGGCTGAGGCTATAGCACTGTGTGGAGGTCATATACAGATAAAACATAAATGCTGGTTTAGACACATTGATCCACAATATAATTACTTTCCTCTTCTTGATGCACAGCTAATTTATTTGTCTTCCTTTACCAAGCAGAAATATTTTCTAAAACCGTGTCACCCAAAATAGATGCTATATTCAGTGTCCAAGTATTCAAGATATCAAACAGACTGTCTGTTTGGCAATGTTGTGTTTGGGTGCAGTGGAATAGTGAAAGAGCAGCTGCATCAGTGAATGAAATGAACAAGTTCTTGAGTCACCGGTTGTGTGTTTCAGTCTACATTTTTCAGTGCATGAACATATATTTCCAGATGCACACTAGTCAAAACATTGGTCACCGAATCCAATATCTTGTGAGACTACAAATCACCTTCACCTATAAAGAGGAAATTACTTTTATGGATTTACATTAACAGTGTCAATCCACTGGAGTGTGACTTATTTGAGTCATTTGGCTGATTTGCAGGGATGTGCTTTAATCCACGAGTGGGCTGCTCTGCACAGAAAATTTCAATGACGTGGTAAAGCCAGCAGACTACTCGTGTTGGCTTTATGAAAAAAAACATGTCTAAGAATCTTTAGTGATTGTGTGAATGTGTTCTCTGGTGTTCAGTCAAGCAATATGCAGCAATGTGGAGGTTTTGCTCTTGCTTGTCCTACTGGGTGCACTCCGTCACTCGTGATAAAATGCTGCCTTTGCTGTTCTAAACCATGAAAACACATTAATTTGTTTGCATTTTGCTGCTCTGTAAATACACATCGTTCCAAGGTGAGAACCGTGTCACAGAGGGTTATCTAGATCAGTGGCTTATCATACTCATTAAGCAAGTATTTGCATCTGATTTCATTAATGAGACTTTATCCACTTTTCTTCTTCAGACACAAACGTTAAGCAAGCAGAGCTCATTGAGTCAGGCCCTGAGGTTAAGAATGTGAACCTTCAGTTCCTGAACCATGCTCCTGTTTAATCCATCACGAATCCAGCAGTGTGTGTGAGTGTACAGAGGGAAGAGAGAAAAGTGGAGACCTGACGTATTCATCATCATTCTTACCTTCTAATTATGTAAAGTGTGTGTTCCACTACACTAAACACAGAACATGTTCTTTTCTTCAACATAGTTTAGGATCTATGGTGCTTATGGGAAAGCAGGTGGTGTGATGCATGTTTACATGAGTAGAATCCTGACTGATGTACCTGTAACTTGTGCATAATTGCACCTGAGGGTCACTTAACTTCATGCTATCATGTTAAGTACTTTAGCAAACATGGATTAGGTTATTATAATATTATTATTTGAAGATTAGGTAGCACACATTTTCCTCAATGCATACACACAAATGAAATTGACATGTTTATTTTTTCCTCCATACATTGCAAGCTTCCTCCTCATTATCTATTCATGAGGGCTAAGTGGCAGTAAACACTTAAGTAATCAATATGTCTACCTGAATGTTAACAAAAAGGTGGAGACAGAGACAAAGACAGAGAGTTATTTGTAAAAGTAGACACTTATCCTACACTCTGTTGTTACTGTCAGCTTCTGTCCATGGTTAAAGAACAACTTCATTTCCAGACAACTACAGCTGTCCTCCACAGTTGCACACCCTCTAGTTGTATGCTGCTAAATTGATTTTGCAGGAAAGATTTGCCACTTAAAACAAAATTTAAATGTGACAGTTATGTTGCTCTTCTTTGTCTCTAAAAAACAACACTGGTCTATATTAAAAGCCGTTATCAGTCAGTCAGTTTCTGTTCAACAGTACCTGAGATTCAAAAGTTTTTCATCAGTGTCATTCAAGATCCAACAAAGTCATGAGCATCAAAAAATCACATTGGCAAAGACTTTAATCCCTCCCCATGGCTGACCAACGCTGTGCGAAAGGTCACATTCAATCAGAAGAGCCGTGGATGCTATCAAAGAGTAGTGGGCGAAAGCAAATGGGATTCAATGGCAAGAATTGGAGGTGAAAGATGATAGGACAGGAGGTTTGATCTCATCAGCCCACCTTTGGAGTCACCACAGGACAGAATGGCATCGAGCACAGTGAGTACGAATATAGGAATTACTGTAAGTTTCCCAGATCACAGAGAAATGAATCCCACCAAAGATAAAAGGGATGAGCACAATGAAAAGAGCTCTCTCAGATGGAAGAAGGAAGCAGAACGTAAGCTTGGTAAGACAGACAGACACGGGGTAGCGCAAGAATGCAAACATGCCAACGTGATTTACCTGCATCACCACCTGCTGCCAAGCCAGAGGTTGGCTGTTGGGTGCATTGGGAGGCATGTTGGCCCGCTCCAACTGCAGGGTGACGTTGCGACGCTCCTCCTCGAGGGCTCGGGTCAGCTGCTCGAAGCGCGCCTCCTGTTCTTTCACTGAGGCCAGGATGCTGGCGGCTGAGCGAACATCATAGTCCTCCATGTCCGGTGTTGGTTGCAGCAATATGGATCTTCACATTTGGGAAGTAAGGGAGGAGAGAAGGGAGGTGGAGGAGGAGGAGGCATTGGGTCAGTAGAGACGCCCTCACCGAGCAGGATGGGTATCAACACGCTGACGCATGCCTCAAGATCAACAAAGTTTGGATTTGTTGAAATGGAAGATGATGTTGCATACAGCACAGATGCTACTTTCATCATCAAGACTGCAGACGGGATGAACATGGAGCTAGGGCGGCCTTAAATGTAGTCAAAGTCTAATTAGACCCCAAATAACTTAGAAATAGCTCACATTTTCTCCACAGAAGCTGGCAACACTAACAAATACTCCAAATGCCACACCAGCCACAACTCTGTTGTGCTAATTTGGATGTCAATTATGTTTTGCTTCCAGAAGCTTTGTTGGAACATTGGAGTGGAAAAATGGAACATGACCCACCATTGGCAAAACAAAGATTCTTGTTTCTGAACATGTGAAAGGAAAGGATGTCACCATTGTAAATGAACAGTAATAGCCAGCATGGAGGAATGGTGCTGACATGGGATATGCGCTAATCATGCACAGGGCCTGAATGCATTCTGACACACACACACTGGTGCAGGCACAAATCCAACACGAGCAAAGCTTCTCACAGTCATCCATACGGAGAGCATGGACTGGAGTCACACCCACACACTGTCTATCAAAACAATCGTGATTTTCAAGCCATGTTGTCGATCGCTGTCACACGCAGGCTGATATTGGATGGCGGCATGATATCTGTGGGCTGATGGCACAATAACAAATGGAGCCAGGAACCCACTGCAATACAGACCTAGATAAGCTGAAAGGTGTTAGGAAACACACATCCCCCAGAAGAATGGGACTGTGAGAGGAATGAAGAGCTGGGAGAGAGGGAAGGAGAAGAACCAGGAACAAAAGAGAAGAAACATTTCAGTCGGATTTTGTTACAGTAGAAGTTTGTGAAGTTAATTTGTACAGCAACTTTCACAGAAAAATCAAGTCTGATTCGACTTGTAAATGCATAATAAAAGGCAGAGAAACAGGAAACATACAGCCATGTGAAGAGGGTAGGACAAAAAATCCTCCTGCATCATGGTACCCCAACCACTAGATTGCCCACCCCCTTGCCTGTAGGCTTATTCTGAAAATTCGGAATCATGATGATCAGATGGCGATTCTTCATTCCAAACAGTCGTATCATAGACACACACTGGTAAATAAGCCCTTTTTTGTTTTGTATGTGCTCTTTTGGAATTTGTTTAGTGATCTATCTGATCAGACAATTGGCTGCCTGCATGGGGGTAAAAGGGTTAAAATGAACACGTGTACCTCCAACCTGACAGAGGGGACTCACACAGAGAAAATGTCTAATAAAGACTACAATTAAAATATGAAAAGGAAATAATAAATACTACATAATAAATAATACTACCAATAAATGATAGTAATACTATAAATAAAAAAATACAAATCAGCACAGTATTGTCTGCATATAGTGACACAAAACAAACATCTGGAGTTTGTTTATTAGTTTCAGTTTACTCAAATAATTTGCCAAAACTTCCCAGAATATTCCCAACCAATTCTCAAAATTAACAGGATGGATGTGACATCATAAATGTATTTACCCAAAACATGTGCTGAGGAAACTTTCTTTTGACACCCAGAACAAAAATAAATAAAAGACTTTTACTGCGTTGAACACTGTCACAGACACCTCTGAAGCCTGTCAGTTGATCATCTTTGTGCAGCCGTCTGTCTGTGTGTCTGGAAGTGCAGCTGCAGGCTACAACCATGCTAACTGTGACAAGTTTGAAGTCAAGTTTTATTGAAAATAAAGTTTTTATAGGATGGAGAAAAATAATATGCAGCACAGAGGCTCCGGATTTGGCTCCAGAAGGATTCTTCCTTAAAATCAAAAGTTTTTTCTGACAAATATACAAATGACAGCCATAGCTACTGTATGCATGTTCAGAAGTGGTGTACTGTTTTGCCTCTTGACAAACACAGTGAATCCAAACACTCTACATAAGTCAGTGCAGCACACAGGCATGATATCAAAGCATTTGCTCTGTTTGAGCTTGTCACAGGGTGAGTGATTTGGCTCAGCTGGAGGTTCTAAATGCAAATTCAGCCATTAGAGTCTCCAGCAGGTCAGACAGCACAAATGGAGGTTTGTGAATAAGAAGGTGTCGATGGATTCATCAGAGAAATTCTTCAGTGTAAACCTTAGAAAGCCAAAGAAGCTCATTCTCGTACAGTCACACAGTCCCTGTTTGATGTCTGTTGCAGACTGATCATTTATTTATCAGGAGCGGAGCCTCATCTGACACCACTCTTCCTCCAGTCTTCCTCACAGAGCAGCACATCCTTGAGACTGTGTTTTCAGAGTTGGACTCTACATCCATGAATTAAAGAATACTTTTTTGGTTTGTTTTTTGATCTATCGCCTCTTAAATTCATTGTCTATTCTTTTCAAATAAGTAATTTCAAACCAATAGAGAGCTGCAGTAGAAATAAAAGACCGTGTTATAAAATGTGGAATGAACAAAGTGAATATGACATTTTTTTTTAAAAATGTTAAGATAGTAGTACTAGTAAGTATTAGTGCATGAAGATAGTAATTTTGCAGACAGAAAACTTTAATTAAGACATATTTAACACTATTTGTTAATTACTTCAATGTTGTTTAATTAAATTCCAGAAGAAAAAAATAAAAACTGGTTCTAACCAACACCTGCTCTAGGTCTGGAAAACAAATTTAAAGTTATTATGTTGTAATAGGTTGTGCATTCACAAACTATTCATTCAGAAAATATGAATGTAAATGCTGAAAAGAGATAACAATGAAGTCAAATTTAATTTAAAATGCATGACTAAAATAATAATGGGGTTTCAGTGTCATTAGCTAAATTAGCTCTGAACCATGATGTCTAACACCTGCTTACAGAAATAGCATCCTTGCCTATTAACAAAGTTATCCCCTGCTTGAGATAGTCGACAACATGAGCCATTCCGCGTGGGCAGACTTGATGACTGACATGATTCACGCCCCCTGAGGAATGGTGGGGCCATGTTCCCATTGCTTCCTGAGTCATAAAGGGATTGATATGGGAGGCATGCGAGTGACGCCCTACACTTATCATTAAACACCAACTTCTGGGCCTACTTAAAATAGCAGAGGGAGTGGCATTTAAAGAATTCCCTGGTGCCATCAAATCAGCCAAAAGCTGTGGCTGAGCAGATGTTTGCTAATGGCCCGAGTCCAAATACAGCCGAGGTCTGCAAGGTTAACCCTAAAATCAATTACATATGCTCTAGTTAGCCCTGATCTCATGTTGCAGAGAATAATGTATCTTCAAGAACGAAAGGGTCATTAATGGACATCAAACTTCTGAGAGCTTATGAAATATAAAATAGTCTTTAAATGAAGAAATAGGCTGTTACTGAGTTCATGTAGCATCTTACAACCAGCTTCCTCTCAATAAAAATGCACAGAAGCCTTCAGTTTTAAAAGTGGAATAGTATTAAACACACACACACACACACACACACACACACACACACACACACACACACACACGGAGATCACACACTCCTGTGTGGATAAGGTGCCTAATTTGCTAACTTCAATGGTTTGCTGTTGGACTCGGTAATTAATTCTTGTCACCTTAATTATCAGGTCGCTTCTTGAACAAATCTCATAATAACAAGCCCCGCTGTCATCATCATAACTCTTTAACAAGTGTCTAAAGTGCTAGATTTGAACACTGATATAAACAGCTATGGTTTGATCTGAGTCTAAACTCGAGGAACTTTTATATTGTCTGAACTGAATTGCCAAGATAAAAGTGGTATTTTTTTAAATATATATGAAGAGTCAGACAAGATGTTTCCCCTGTTCCTGGTCTTTATGCTAACATATGGTAATGTGTTGCTGACTGGACCATTCTATTTGAAAGACACCCACGAGATGGTAATTACCTTACCATTCAACCTACCCCCCAAAATAAATAAATGAATAAAATGTAAAAAAAAAAATATCTAATTATCATATTTGTGAAAAAGCAGAATTTAATGTTGTCGTGCATGGTAGGGATGGTGGAGGAGCGAGCTGACGGAGTAATGGGCTTTTAGAGGGATGAGAGAGATTGAGGATAATTGAGTATGACCATCAGTGCACGATATGGAGTTCGAATCGTTCACCTGATTAGGGACTAGTGTGGCAGTGGTGAGGTCCTTGTGCCTCTTCATCAATGTTCCCCTTTTCCAGAGGCTGTAATTGCTGCTCAAATTAATTCCTTGTCTAAACCCATCTGAGGACGCTGCTCCCTCGGGCACATTTGGAGACTTTAAAACACCTGCTCCTCCTCCATGCAAAGGTTCTGAGCATGCAAGCTGTGAAAGTGTGGGGATGCTGGCGACATTAAGATATATCCACCAGGACAAATTGACACATTCAACTGCTTGGCTCTGCTTAGAAGAGTTCTTTCAGAGTTGCTAATGCTTGTGGCCTTTTTGTCCTGGACTAGGCAGTCCAGTAGGTGACGCAGTGATAAGTAATCAAAACTGCTGTCTGCCTGCTAAAAATATTATTTTTGTTCCTTTAATGAGCAGTAAAATGGTGAGAGAGCTATATGTTTTTAATGTTTTAGAAGTTATTGTAGATAATATGGTTCCGTTCACTTAGAAGTTAGTACAGTTAAATTTCAAACCAATAAATTTGCTGTATATAAATAATCTGACCTCCTTTTTGGAGTACAAAAAGCAAAATAACAATTACATTTGCTGGGCTTTATCTCACAAGAGGAGTCAGATTGGACATTTGATTGCACAGTTGAGTCTAAAAGCAGAACATTTGGACTGATTGGAGACAAATGAAACCATCTTTCGGTGGATATTCACCTGCACTTATTCAGCAGGGGAATTGTTAAAATCACTACTCATTTCCTGGAAGAAAAATCTGCACTGAAATAAAAATCATACAAGGCATTTCAGCGACAACGTGAAGGGATCAGAGACTTCCTCGAGGAAAGATAACCAGAAGAAAACTGTTGGGAACTAAATTAAAGAAGAAATTACTTGAACAATAAGCTAAGAAATGTGACTTAAGTAGTCTGGAGGTGACAAGAGAGAGGTGGGCATACCTTTAATGTTGGTGACTGTCGACAGATCTTGACAACACTGAGGACAACTGAAGCTCCGGTGCAGTTTGTTCAGTCCACCCAGGGGAGGCCTGAAGATTTTAAACAAGAAAACAACAAAGAGATGCTTAAATTACAATTTCTCTGCAAAAGGAGCAAAGCAAAAGACTGTAGACCCCAAGTACATCTCTATTTAGCTGGAGGATGAGAGCAGTCAGAGAAAGACCTTACGATGAGGAAAATCACAGTGATCATGAGAGACCTCGGGGTTGCACATTCATCCTGCTATGAGGTCATACTTTCATTTCAAGTGTTTGTAATGTTGTCACCCCCCACTCCAGTGAGGAGAGTGAGTAAGAGTGTCAAGCCCAGGTGGAGCGAGGACATTGGTTGGTTCAGGAGAGTGTGGAGATGATGATTGGGCAGCTGAGAACTGGCCATCTTTTAAAATGGCAGCAGGAAGCAGTGGGACATACCGCACCAAGCACCTCCTCCTGCCAACAGGAGCTGTGGAGAGCATGAGCATGAGCAGGTTCCCCAGCTCATGTATCACCAAGAACATCTCCTGGACATATAACCCCTCAGCACTGACCAGGAAATCCATCTAGAAACTGTCCCTCCTTCCTTTTCTATAGGATGTACATAGCTGAGATGATCTAGTTGACTTCCCTCTGCATGTGGAAGTTTAGAACTGCAACAACATGCTGGGGGTCATCATAATTATGAGCAGGTTCTTAGATCGGATTGTTTCCCATTAGAAAGATGGAAGATTTGCATATTGTTATTGATTACAGTTGTGTTTTTACATTATTTATTTTGTTTGAAAATGGTTGCAGTGTTTCCTTTATGCGCTCACAATGCCAGCGTGATGCTTGTCTCCATGTCTAATACATGCTGAGGTTGTGACAGTAATGTTTCCAAATTCCTCCTGAATGTGGTGCTCAAACAAGGTCTTTCTTTAACGATTATCCCAGCAGTAATATTTTCCTGAGCAGCTCGGGATAAATGAATGCAAATATATGCAACAGGAAAAATAATGCTTATAAATGCAGATAGGTTTTAATCTCTTCACATAGAGCTAATTAACTAAATATGTGAGGCACAGAGATGTCTGATTCTTAATGATGAGGCACCAGGCAGTCGATTCTCTCCACAAAGTAATATATCAGCCTGACCTTCTTTCTGCACCACATCTGAAATACCATATCATATGGTTATGGTATAGAAAAGGCCAGCATCTAACATACTTCATTTCATACTTTTGTTTCATACTATGGGATGAATCTTTGGAACGCAGACACAAACCCAAGAAAAACCTATTGGATCTGTGAAAGGTGGTGCCAGGTGATGAAATCATGGATTTAAGGATGTAATGGATCCCTCACAGTTGCCTCATACTTAAAGCAACACAAAGCTTCCCCAAACAGGTTCATGGACAGTTCATTTGGAAAAGAAGCGCTTGTTATGTATATGTTCAGCCAGGGATCTGATGGGTTCTTGGAAAATCACGGCTGAAGGGAGAAAACGTTGCTTTATTAAGCTGATTCTGAGACATGCCAGACTTTAAAAAAATGCAACTTGAAAACACAATTTGTAAAATAACACCAGAATGTGAGGGTATACACACAAGCACAGGGGACATTATTCAGCAGAAACACACACACACACACACACACACACACACACACAGCTGGTGATTATCTTGTGGGCTGTCCTCTTTCTGGCAGCTGATAAAAACTGGATGAAGGAGAAAAGTTTGTTTTTCAGCAGCCAGAATATTCTTTTATGTTTTACTGGCTAGAAATTTTGGAAAGGTATAGACTAACAGACCAAAAACCAGAGGCCATTAATCAAGCTCATCACACATTCATTTACAAAACACGCAAATGAATGATTCCTGGTGTGGAGGCGAGTTTAAATGCTGCTCATCAATAGATGTGCATGAGAGAAGCTACGCATATTTTAGGTTTTTTTAATTTGTGATGTGAAGTCACCCCAAGTGGGGGAAAAAAAATAAATAAACTTTCTGTAGGTTTTTGCTGCAGCTTGAATTAGAATTCCTCTCCCTCTCCCTGGATCTGTGTTGTGCTCACTTCAAGGTCAAATCATCTCAGAACATTTTGCATTTCTGATACTCACATCAAAGGTGAAGCTAAAATCTTGCTTTCCAGTCGTGAACAAGCTCCCGCGTCGGCCCTGAATGAAGTTCCTCTTGACAGCAGGAACACTTTGATTAATGCACATCTTGCTCGACTTGGGTGATGCAACACTCACGTAAAGTCAGTTTTCCTATTGATGGATTGCCTCATTATGTCAAAATGCTGGTCAAAGTTTGGTGTAATTATGGTAACCATAGTGACCATCCATCATCACTACCACATCGACTATCCACAACCGCTGTGTCATGGATCTTGCCAGTGTCATGTGGGTGTTGAGTCTGTCTGTCTGTGAGTGGCCGTGTCTGGGTGTCGGCTTAGTTTTTGGTTTTCCAGATTGGCACACCTGGTTCGGCTCAATTCATCCCTCTCACCTGCCTTCCATTACCTCGTCACCACCACCCTAGAAAAGCCCTGGTTTTCTCATCGTGTGGTGCCAGATGGTCCCATGGTTTTCTCTGTGGTAATGCTTCCAGCCAACTAGACCTAGTGTTTCTTAATGTTTTCCTAGTCAATCATTCCTAGTGTCTGTTCTGTGTTGTACCTACCTTTTCCCTTTGGTTTTTGTCCTCTGCTTCAGTCATCTGCCTGTTTGCCTTCCAGCCAGCCCACTACACCAGATCAGCCTGCATTCTGAGGAGTGGCCCATCTACGTGCTCGTCGTTATTTTATTAAGCACCCTTTGACTTGGCCTACCTTCTTGTGTCTGCCTGTTTGGTTCATCGTGACACTCTGCTGGCAAGTATATAATAATATATAGCAGACAAATATCCTTAATACCCACGGCTGATTTATTTACAGTTTCCAGTCAGACACGTTCGCTGCTCTTGCGGATCGGGTTGACAGTTTTCAGCACCGTCCCTGATGCTGCCTTCATCATCTGACAGTCAGAACAGCAGAGGCCTCATGCAATATTTGTGCCTTCCCATCAGTGACTGATACCTCAACCTGCTGTGCATTATGCAGACAATTGCATATTCTATCGTGACTTGTCCCCCGTCAGCCAGCATCTTCTGTAGAGTGTAATTCTGTGACTGAGTGTAAAACTACTATTAATAATGGATTCAGAGAGATGGTTTGCTAGCTGAGTGACTGTCTGAGGAGGGGTACACTGATGAAAGGCCTTTCCATAGCTATCACGTTTGTACAGTCACAAATCGAATGCTTGCAGTCATGTGTGGCAAACGGGGCAATATTTTTATACTTCAATAATCTATTGATACATCCTATATGTATGTGTGCTACATGTGAATGTGGTAAGTCTGTTCACTCACACTTACAAATTGTGATGTGAATACTTGTCAGAATGGGTGGTTGTCCTCCAGCTTTCCCATTTCATCTTTCTAATGTATTCTGTCTAATAAAGAAGAAAAATCCTACAAATTAGTTCAGGAGATGTGAAGCTGGTTTATTCTGCAGCTAAAGCTGCAAAGCTAAGACGCATTGTGCTGCAAATTTTCTTTCTCTTTCCGCCTTCTGGTTTTGCAGAATGTTATTTGAAGTGGCACTTTATTGTGCTCTTCAAAGGAAAATTACAACCATTTACCATCTAAGTATTTGGGTTTTTCTAACTCCTCCTGTGCTCTTTCAGCAGGCACGGCCTTGACCAATGCTCCCTACTTTTTAGTCAGGATAAAAACATTATGCAAATTAGAACACAGAACCTTTCAGTATGTAAATAAAGACTTGATAAGAACTCAGTAAAAGAGGTGAAAGTAAGGTAGAGCCGGTTATTAAAGGTTTTCCTTCATCTCGGCTATTTTGATGACAGCTACGAGCACACTTGACTTTTTTTTTTTTTCCCCTCAAGTATCTCCATCACATGTAATCCACCATATCATACCGTCAGATAATAGTCCATTTTAAATCTGTTCAGTGAGCCAAAAAGTGAAGAAATGAAACAAAGGTACTCTCAGGCTCAGCAGGTGCCGATGCCACGGTCACATCTGAGCTGTTAATGAGAGTCCTGACACAGAAAGAGCTCTGTTACAATATGAAACAGCTGTGTTTGCTGCCACAGTTCTCTCTGCAGGAAACGCAGGACAACATCAAGAGAACAGAATACATTCCAGGAACACCCTGCTGGAATGTGTACTTCAATAAATTCCATCCATCCATGGGACAAAAATTCTTTCTTTAAAATGGTCAACATCAAGGCAAAACCAATCGGCCCAAGTGTGACGAGCACTAGTGAAACCCAAAGATAAAACAGATCATCTGAGGGTCAGCAGGCCTGAGATTCATCAAAGAAGATACTGACGGAACAGTGTGTGTGTGGGTGGGTGTGTGGGTGTGAGGATTATTACCAAATCATCCTCTTCATCTAAGCTTCATATCAAAAACATTGAGGATCAATCTCTGTGACAGAAGCACAGAAAATACTGGTTTGAATAAAACATCGGTGCGAGGATTCAAACGACCACGAACCCAAATGTGCACGATTATGCAATGTGCACCACTGCAGTCAGGCAGAATGCTATCTGCAAAGTCAGCAGAAGACTTTATCTGGGCTATCAGATAATTAGGAAAGAGAGGGGAGGGATGGCGCAGATGTATTCAGGTGTTAGAGACAGTGTGTGTGTGATCGGGGTGTGAAGCCGTGAGATCAAACATTGTTCTGGTTGTTATCTGCTACATGAGCCACAGGAACATGCTTAATCCAAGCTGAAGTCTTCACAAGTCAAATGTGTAGAAATAGATCACACTGTCAGCAAAATATTCTTTTAAATTTTGATTTGATTTTCATTTTAAATTACCATGTGAGTCAACGAAGCATATATGATGAAATGTTCTGTATTCAGACACCTGCTAACACCACTGAAATAAACCCCACCGACTTTCTTCCACTTTACCCATTTTCTTGTTAGTGTGTTTGTTTGTTTTTAACAAGCTACAGTTCATTACATGGTAGATTAACACTTTGTTTATACTGATTACTGTGTAATTAAGAAGGACATATTGTTAGGAACAGTGAGTGTACGAAAACTCCAGTGGAGAGCGACTGATTAATTGTTGAAAATCCTTCATCTAATTGCAGTTAACTGCTGAAAAGTGCAACACAACAACACAGCTGCTCATGCCAAGTGCATGCGTGTGTATTTGTGGATGTGTGTGTGTGTGTGTGTGTGTGTGTGTGTGTGTGTGTGTGTATGCACATGTGTGTGAAGATGATGTAAAGTTCACATTTCTTGTTATTTAATTAAAAACTTGTCCTTCAGAGTGGCAGCAATAATATTTTCAAATGTAACTTTTCACATTCTGATAAACATCAGGACCCTCTGGACTGAGAACAGAACAACTCTGTTCATGTCTGGTCCTGAAAAAGACTGCAATTTCCCCAGAAGCCATATTTCTGCAAAAATTAAGTAACTATTTTTAGAAGCACAAGTATAAATCCCAATTTCCTGAACGGAGAGCGGGAATGCTTCTACTGGAACTGACCACTGGAGACCAGAGGAAGGCACCAAAACTGGAGCTAAAGCATCTCACAGGGGTTTGCCTCTTGAAATCAAACCTGACTAGAACACTGGGCCTCACATTCCAGCAGAAGGAAAAATCACCTCACAAAACCTCCACATACACCAGCATGACCGTGGAATCATTATTATTTGACTTCTGCATATTTGTATTTTCATGGGAACAATATACTACAATGTGGAGGAGTTCAAATGAAAAGGGCCATTATAAAAAAGTTTCTCTTTCTTCCTCCTCCATAGGGTAAGACCAGGCTATTTACCTAGAAACTGTTCCTCCTCAGCTGTCTTGGTGATCTCATATAACATCGCGGTGGACACATTGACACATGACATTGATCAGAAATGACAACCAAGATGCAACAACATAATGAATTTATTGTGCGGTGTACCGATTCACACAGATTTCTGCACTTTTATCAGGTTATAATGAAACAAAAACAGCAATAAATCTTTGATTTCATGCTCAGATGACTGATAAATATGTTGTTATTGATTCAGTACAGTCTGTGATGAATAAAAAATAAAGAAACTGATATAAGCTTTTTCCTTTATGCAATAACAAACACAGCAGTATCTTCAACATGAAGCATTGATGATACTGAGGGTACTTCATGCTACTGCAGCTATCAAGATTTTTACATTGGCTGGACTGTTTGAAGAATTTGACAATCTGATGTTCAGATAAATGACTCCTTAAATTAAAGTATTCTTTTCTTTACCCATGTTGTTGTTTTCTTTACCACATCAACTTGAATCCAGAACCTCTTATCAAAATAATACATCCTGATACTGATCAGTGAAGTGGGCTTTGATTGGGCTGATGCTGATTTAAGCCCATCATCAACCTGCTGAGCTGCTGGGTCTTTGCTGTGATGAAAACTGAAGGACACAGGAGGAAAAGAAGATGGCTAATTTGTATCCAACTGGGGAAATGTCCAGGCTGTGACAGAAAATAGGAAGACTGCTGAAAAAGACGGGGACTGTCTCTGACTGATCAATGTGCACCATCAATCCATCATGCCTTTGGTGCTGTCATATTCCTGTCTGCTGTGCACGGTTCTGCACCGCTGCTATTGATGAGAGTCTCAGGCTGAACCTATGCCTGATCCCTCTGAGCGTGTCTGGAGAGTCGTACCACAGATCAATCCCAGCGAGGTTTGTCTGAAGCAGAGTGTCACCGCTGTCAAACTAGTTCCACATATTTCTGAGATGAAATCATAAATCTGCAGCTGAGACAATCACATGTAAACAATTATTAGTGACACAGGGTCGTTTTTGGATCCATTAGAGGTCATTCTTGCACCTATCTAGTCCAACTTAAAGGCAGTCAGGTCCCACAGTCGGTGCCAGTCTTTAATTATGATTCAGAGTTATTATCAGACATCTAATGTCAGTGCTAAAATTGTACATTTTTCTTTCAAAAACTGCTGAGCTGAGTGTATTCGTTTTTGTCCTTGTGTTGAATCAAGATGAATGAGTACCACAGCCATCTGCTGTCCAGATCCATGGTTCCTTTGTGGCAGCTGCTGTGTCACAGATATAGGTGACAAACATGTAACAGTGAGAAAGTAAGAAAGAAACAATCTGGTATAAGAGCCTGGTCTAAGACCTGAAGCAACCTCCAGTTCTCTATGAAGCCGTGTGTGGCAGCAATTCACCTCAAATTTAACAGTTGTCGAGCAGACATAGCAGAAGTACCAGGAATGCGTTTGCTGCAATTTGTCAGCATGGAAGATCAAGCACATCTCGCTACACAGAGCTTTTCTCCTCCTCTGTCTCACCGCTGCTTCTCAGGAAGGCCCCCCCACCTGGAATTCAAGTGCAGCGGCTGTGTGGAACACAGGTGTCAGCATGAGAAACAGAGCAAATGTATGGGGCTGCAGAAAGCCTCTGCAAATGAGCAAAGATCCTTCACAAGAGCAGAGCAGGTAGGCTGTTTGGAGAAGATAAGTGTGGCTTCAGAGATGAGCAGTGTGTTAAGAACCTTGTGGAAGAAAAAAGCAATTCTGGCTATTTCTTGGATGAATTAATCTATTCTTAAACATGAATGGCAGAGGTCAGATGAGGGGTGTCAATCAATATTTAACAACATCTCTCAAATTCAGAAGTATTCCTTGGAATTAGGATTATTATTGTTCTGAATTAATGCATATGAGAAAAGCATAGAAAATCTGGAAAAGGCTACAAATGATCAGTAAAACTCTTTCCAGCACAAACTTTAACATGAGAATTATTCATTATTTTCTTCAAAAGTCATTTCTAAGGGTAAAAAGTAAAAAAAAAATGTCCTGAGAAACAAGATGTGAATCTTAGTTTACAATTTTCCACATTTGGGACAGAATCTAAAAGAAGAAAAACCAAATATCTTTACCCCATCACCACCACTCAAAGTCAGTCAGGTGTTGCTAAACTAAAGTGACTTAGCGTAGCAGCATTTCTACTACAAATAATTCAATGTAAACAGCACAGTGGTGTTAGAACACGGGCGGCAGCATACTTTGAAAGAATCGATTTTTGCATTGTGTTAATGTCACAGCTGCTCTAATGTGATCATGTTGCTCAGAAGACACTAAGAGAATGGTGCACTGATGAGCTGGCCTCGGTCCTGCTGCACCGAGCATATTTGGCCGCCGATAACAGTTGTGGAGCCGAATGCTGCAGAGAATCCCATTACAAATAGCTTCATTAGCTCTGTCAGATAGCGCAGCTGAGGCGGCACATCTCGATTGACCCCGCAGCATTTCTGGCTCCCCTCTGCGGGTCAGAGCGATGCCCCCTGCTGAAATAAAACACCACAGCTCTTTGCTGCAAACTCACACATACACACGCGCCCCACGATAAACTGGGAGCTGCGATAGAGTCACACTGTAAAAGGTCTAATTTAGCAACACTCAGCTGACACAGTAAACAAGTTAGAATGAGGATATTGAAGTTATAGTGATCACATCCTGGAATCTGGCTGGCTTCATGGAAGAGGAGCACTGTTGAACAGGGTTCATATCCTATACACTCAAATTGTAATGCATAATATTCAGAAAAAATGGATGAAAACAAGCAGTTCCAAATACAGAAAAGATGAAAATATAGTCAAGAGTTGTGTGGTTGCCTTGGCTAATAAATCAAGCACTGTCCTGTTTTTCTCCAAAGAAAGCAACTCTTTATTTTGATAAAAGCATCTTACACCGGGCCTCTTACAGCCAAAACCCCAGATTACACAGGGGTGTAACAGATCTGCAGTACAACATAATAAGCACATGTGAACCTCACCTGTGTGCAGTTTCAACAGTTACAAGGATGAGAGAAATGGCATACATGTAAAACACTATAATGCTAAACTCAGTATTTCACTTTTACAAACATATCTGTTATTCAGAATGCTCACTGCAGATAAGACAACAAATCACACGTTTTCAGCTCATTGGTAGGACATCTATTCCACAGCACTCTTTTGCTCCTCTGGTAGCAGAAACGCCACCTGAAACTAAAGAAACTGCAGCAGCAGAGCATCAATATGCACGATGCAATCCCCAAGAGTGGGATGAAAAGTAATGAAAAAGATAATGTGGCTTTTCTTCTCAACACATCACAACTCGTTGATGAAACCTGTCATGTTGTGTAAGTCTGCTCTACAGTTGCTGCTGGCTAAAGTGGCAAAGCTGAGACGTCAAAAGGAATTGTCCTCGAAGCATTCAAGGATCAAATATAGGAAAAGTAGGAGAAACAACACTCAGAAAACAGTTGAACCCCAAAATGCCAAAGCTGCTTTGTACCTCATCCCAACCTTCACACGATCCAGGTGTAGTCATTCCTTTTCTTCTTTTCCAGTTGTTCACTTATTTTATTACAGATCTTCCTGGCACACTGATGGAACTGCAGACCTTTTATATCAGGCAAAGGCAGAGAATGATTCGTTTCAGATTACTAATCAGATTTACTTTTATCAGCAGGAAAATAAAGACATGTGTGGAACTAAATTTTCTTGGATCTAAGCTCCCTCCAGTGCAAGGCCCTAATTTTTTGATTAAACAGCACTTCATGCGTGAATCTAAGCATGCAAAAGACAAAGTCAAGATGTTAAAATGTGGTTTGGAAACGAGTTGAAAAAGTTGCAAAGGGAACAAAACAACATTTTGGTATGTGGCCATGGATTTATTCTGACACCCTGGCTTTGAAAAGATGTTTTCTTATGTATTCCAAATACCTGCTGCCCATCCAGGAGCAGCATGAGCGAATCTTCTGATAGGTTTAATCTTCACCAGAGAGAGTCTCTGTTACATGATATCAAAGATTTGTGTCAACATAATCCTCATAAATGTTCATAAGTGGCACCAAACACTGGCTCACTCTGTGTGAGCAATGCCGTTAGAGGAGGAGGAGGAAGGTGAGAAAGATGAAGATGAGGCAGAAATGATAAGTCATTGGACGAGTCTCTGTTTTGATGATCAGATATCAATGCTGGCAACTGAGGAGGAAAGAGAGAAGTTTGAGAAACACAAGTAAAAGAAATATCAGGGGGGAACGCACCAGTGAAAACAGGCCTAATGAAGTGTAAATAACACATTTAAAACCTGTGAGGAGGACAATCTTATCACCAGCTGCTAGACATCAGAGAGATGTGATGATACCGTGGGTTTGATGCTTATAAAAGCAGGAGGAAGACAGCACGCTTGTCGCTGCATGGAGTAAATGAGCACAATGTCTCCTGACACAGACTGACTGACAGGAATGAAACTGAATTTTACGTGCAGCCACTCAAAACAAATCTGTGTCTGAGGAAATGAAGTGAAGGCACAGTTACCCTGTTACAAAATGATGCAATCCCCACAGTGAGAGGAACTCCTGTTTTTGAGCTCCACCAGAAGAGAAGACATATCAGACTCATATCAAATACTGGAGCTGGGAAGGATCAAGAGAGCGTTTGCTCAGACTGGGAGGCCTGATTCTAATCACTTTGATCAAAGTGCTGACAGTCCAATCTGCAACAGCCTGCGTAAATCCCAAATGTAAGCTGAGACAAACAAAGAACTCCTAATTAGCATTAAAGGGCTAAAGTGACGGGGGATAAAGTTCTCCTTCAGCTACGCGTGACTCTAATCAGTCATTTGCAGTTGTGCAGACACCCATGGTTGTTCCATGTTGCTCCAAGGTCGGGTGTCTTATTTGACGGTGTCAGAGCGGAGTGATGTGTGGCTCCAGATTACTGATGTGCTATTCTCTGCTTCAAGATTTATTTATTTTTTTAACACTGAAACTTGGCCTGTTGGTGTGCTGTTTCTCTCTTTAACTTCTTTTAAAGATTTGTTTTGTCTTACAACCTTTCATCTCTAAATATAACATTTTCATAATAGCATTTGATGTGAAATGTTGAATAAACCCACCTCACCTTGGCCATTTAGAAGATGAAACACCATTTACTGTTTCTGAGTTTTGTATTTCGGTAATATATTTGATGTTTCAACATCCAAAATGCAAAAAGAAGTTGAACTTGACTGAACTGTTGTGACTGTAGATTGTTTCTCCACCGTTAATGTTGTTAGAGTAACAATATTGCTGCCTGAGGCTACAGAAAATCTTGGCACCATGAAGCTCAGAGTGGCAAAGACAAACAACTGCATCAATCTGGAAGACAGAAGAGCAGAGAGCGGCGCTTTGCCTGAAACAAAGGGAGCAGAGAGCTGCAGATTTGATAGAAACACTAGTGAAAGAAGTGAAATGTACAAAGGTTTAAGGTTTAATTGAGGAATTGGTAAGGAGAGAAAATAATCTGTTTTTACTGTCTGTGATTTTCCCTTACCTCCCTGGAGGTGGCCCCTGTTGTGGGAGGAGGCAAGCAGAGACTGACATTCAGGACATGGTTTACAGTGCTGGCCCCGGCGATTGGGGGTAATAACATGGAAAAAAGGGTGTTTACTGTCCACTAACAGGACCAGGAGACGCTGATGTACCATGAACTATGGTGGGAAGGCGTGCAGAACCCAGTAAACACAGGCAGTGAAGCACTGCAGTGGAACACGGCAGCCACGAGGGCCTCTGACCTTTGAAAAAAAAACATTCAATAAACTCTCCTTCAACATCAATCTCTCTAAACATCCCCAAACAAATCAGCACGATATTTCACCTGAGCAGCATTCCTTCCATGTTGCGTTCTGACTGAATAAACATTATATTTCTAATTTAATAATCTGTATCTTAGCAAGCAGATTTAATCAAAATGCACTCCAGCCACAGCATTGCTGCATCTTTGAGCACAGAGGGGAAAAAAAACTCTAATTTCCTGG
The DNA here is from genome assembly GCA_911728415.1 of Lagocephalus sceleratus. Classification (NCBI taxonomy): domain Eukaryota; kingdom Metazoa; phylum Chordata; class Actinopteri; order Tetraodontiformes; family Tetraodontidae; genus Lagocephalus; species Lagocephalus sceleratus. The sequence goes on along the minus strand of CAJVRN010000237.1, from coordinate 9,234,494 downwards.
GAACATAATTTAAAAAAGGAGTTTATAATTTATTTAATTTAAAAGAAAGTACTGCAATATGTAAATTCCAATAAGAGTGAATTTAGGAAAGGCACAAATCATTGGAACAAATTGAAGCTAATGTGTTCTGCAAGTATTTTTTTTCCATGCAAGCCTCCCCAATGCCCCTAAAATTAGACCACAATGAACCTCTGAATAAAGTTAATTTCTTTCCCAGACTGGCAGTATATTATTTCCTTTAGGCAGCAGCGTCGAGCGTGAAATTAATGGAGAAACTTTGACAAACCTGCACAAAGTGGGAAGTGTTTGTGCTCAGCCTTTGAGTGGCTGTTGGTCCACGGTGGCTGATATCGTGCACGCATCCATCGCCCTTCTGTCTCGGGCCATCTGGATCCAGGCGATGCCATGGCAGCCGTCCCACTGTCATCTCTCCTTCAGGCTCAAAAATTAGCACCAGCCAAATGCTGATAAATTTTGGAAACGGGCAGTAATCTATCTGCTCTACCACCCACTTTGGGTGACATTCTTGTCTATTTTGCAAATCTACTGGAAATGTTAAAAAGTTTTGAGGCGATGTTCTTCTTAATGTCACTTCATGGCCGGCTTGAATGAAAGCATGTTCCCCATGTTTCTGTCACTTCCCATTTTGGTCTGAGACCAACGTTTTATCCTCTTTGTATTGCGCGCCCACACACACACGCACTTGTACGAGCATCAATAATACATTCTTTCCTAATCATTTGCTCAATTTTAGCCCTCATTGGCTATGATAATTGCCTCCTGAATCCAATCTCCAGCTTGGATAATTTGAACCCATTATTTAACTACCTCTCCTCAGAGGACTTATCTGCACCACTGCCATGTCTACGGCGTTGTTGCGGCGATGTCAGGAGTGCTTTACATGCTGATATGAAATCTAAATTGCCAGCAGACAGCAGGAAATGCGTAGGAATGGCCTCACACCCAAAACCCATTCAAGCGCACCTCCATCAGGTGAAATCAATGATGAACAAAGCATGGCTCTTGCTCACGCTGGGCGATGACAGATGTTTCCCCAGCTGCATGCCACAATCACTGGTTCTAGAGGGCCTTGGATGAAACAAACATTAACTTAGGAGATACACTCTGTGTTTGCTACACATGGGACGGAGTGTGTTGGCATATAGATGAACAAAGTGTTCATCGATTACAGCCAGAAAAACAAGGATCAAGGTCAGCTCCAAACACTGGCGGTATTGTGTTAGGAGAGAGAGGGAGATACCGGAGCTCTAATTAGGGAGAGAAAAACAAAGAAACCAGCACATGATCGAGAGGATGGCCATGTTTTTTTAAAAAGTTGGGTAATGGATTTTTTTTATTATTCCAGATGACAACTTGTTGCAGTATTTTCAGTTATGTGATATCTACCCAGTAGAAATAGTAGAGTACTATCAACTTGCATGTTCACCTAAAATCATCTCTGCACTGCCTGTTTCTACCAACAAATACAGGGAAAGAAAGAAATTGGGGAATACTAGTTCACCGTAACATGAGAAGATGTTACAAAAGGATTAATACCAGGGTTACCACAAAAACTATCCATTTGTAAAAAATCAGCTGCTCTATTGGATGCATGCCTTGTCTTGTGGTTATCATGTGTTATCCGCTGCAGAAAAATACATATAAAATTACACATTTTTCAGGGAGATGATGAAAAAGAGAGGCTATAAATGGGGTTGAGTGTGGAGGGAAACACAGGTGTAATTAATAAAAATCTATTAAGCTTCTGATCCACAGATCTAGCGAGCCAACACACAGCAGCGGCTCATTGACTCTACTTAACCTGATAGGAGTGAATCCTCCATTATTATCCTGTGAACACCTGTGTTCATCTGATTTATTGCTATAAAATGTGTGGTCGGCATGTCTGCTGAGGTATGTAAACAGGGCTTTACTGAAATATGTAAATATGGGTTCTGGCTCACAGACAGACGCAGTAATGATGAAGGTAGCACCTGTCTGAGAGTTAGAAAATCCACCTGAACAGAGATCGTATGAGGTGAAGCTGAAATAAAGGTCCAAGATCACACACTGACAACACCAACGGTGGTTCCAGACACACGTAAAGCAACTGCAGTCCAACCGTTTATACCATTACTGCCATCATATCGTTCCCAGTCAGATACTAATTGCATTGCTAAGATTACTTTCAGACATTTATGGCCCTCAAACTCTTCAACAGATAATTTATACAGATATTCTTAATGTGCACTGATTCAGGAGTGCCAAGAGCTCCCTTTTGGATGAAAACCGGCGGAAGGCTTGGTCACCAGACGAACTGACCATGTGCTTCCTTCATTATTTATGGCGGAACCAAAGGAAAACACACAAGCAGCCTGGCCCCGGTCCTGTACAGAGTGTGATCACAGCAATCTTGTATGTTCACCACACTTCAAAACGTGTGAGATGAGGTTAAATCAGTCTTGGTTGAAGTCTAAGCCAGAGTCTGACTGATTAATACCTTTGAGGATTGTCAGACTTTAACTGCACAAGAAAAATAGTGTGTCAAATCATGCCATCCTTGCGCCGCCTTCAGGTTTTCTGTCTAATTACGATATCACAGACATTTACGCTTCCACGTTTTCTCAGAGTGTCTTCAGACACCAAAGCTACGAGCATCATGACCAAATTCTCATCTTTATTGGCAATTAGAGCAAAATGACAGAACAAATGTGGCTGGTTGTCTGTAGCTCAGCAGATGAAACCACCAGACAGCCAACGCTCCACCTGGAGAGGATGACAGTGATCAATGACTGCGAGTGAGAAGCTCCACCTCTCCTTTTTCCGCCTCCATGTGTGGTCCCTTTGAGCCCGGAGGTCTCTTCCTGCGGAGCCACACTGAGAGTCAGTGGAGGGAGGAATTGTCACCCGTCAGCAATCAAACTAAATGTCTGTCAGAACAAAGCTGATGGGTCGTGATGGGTAGATCTTTACTGCCTGGTAAAGATAAATAATCCAGTTATATGTCCAACAGGCTGAAACTGCAGTGAAATAAGCAGACGCTTTGTTTCAAAAAGGCATCCTTATCTGATATTTTCCAGTGTCACGCTGAATTACGGCAAGTCCTGTCGTGCATCATCATGAAAACTTCCTGCTACTCTTCACATGACATTTATATAGAAACTCCTTTTAATTTGTTTTGTTTCTCTGTAGAGTTAATTGTTCATTTTAGCATTCGTCTTCACAATTGCCATCACATAAAGATGTAAACTTAAATTACACAAGGGGCATATTTTAATGAGATTCCATCATGTTCCTTTGAATGTTATTGTAATTTATTTTCCTCCGAAGCAGCCGGAACAGGAAGAAGTTAATCATATTTGTTATTTAGAGGTTGACAAGAAGATCAATATTTTTTGTTTTATGCTTATACTATAAAGTTTTAATGGCCTCCAAGGCTGTGTGAGATGTTTATTGTGTTGCATGGAGAAAATATAAATGCATGTATATGAAAAGGTGGAGCTTATTTATGGGCTGCAGAGGCATCTCCAGTCAGATTCTGCTGTCTGATCTCCATCAGCAACCAGGACAGTGAAGGCGTTACTGCACATCAGCAGGGAAATATAGAAAAGAGAAAGAAGATGGGGGAGAAGAGGAAAGATGGGCGTAGCTTTAAATAATGGTTAGATTTGTAGCACCAAAAGGCTTCCTCATTAGCATAACTTCAAAGGCAGCCCTGCTCCAGTCTTAATAATACATGTGCTTTGAGTTTCCCCATGAATCACCTGACGCTCTGCTTCTGTTTGTTATCAGACAATGGGATGTGTGGGAGCAAGAGCCCTGCAAACACACACACACACACACACACTCACTCACTGACAATTCTCCCTCACCCATGGCTCAGCAGGGCGAGACTGTGACAAATTCAGATCTTTGTTACAAGTGGACACACACACACACACACACACACACACACACACACACACACACAGTCATTTATCTTTTTTAGGTAATATACTGGTTTAATCTTTACAGGAATTTGCAGGCTGGAGCTGCCACGGCCTGGTTCTACTGGAGGTGCTGACAAAGAGACAGCAGACAGAAAGAAACCATATGGAACTGAGTGGAAGAAACGTATAATGGAAGACAGACTTGTGCATTTTAGCTCCGCCAAAAGGGGCTGGTATAAAAATATTAATACTCAGCCCATTACTCCTTTCTGTGATAGAGAGTGATGTGGTCACAAACACCATTGTTTTGTCATTTCTGTCTATTATTGCCTCTATCTTTCATAGTGTTTAAATTTATTTGCAAGGTAATTAATCAGTCTCTTCGTGAATTACAAATCATGATTTGCATCATAAGTTCAACGAGAACTGCATAGATTTTATTTAGTTAGTTATTAAGCAACATTTGATGAGGTTGGCTCAGTGTGTCTTATGAAATGTCAATCACGAGACACCAAAATGAGACTAAAATAAATGACTGTAATAGCATAATGATGCATGCAGTATATTTTTTTCTGGGATTGTTTTATGAGATGAAGTTTAGGCCCAAACAAAGTCCAGACACTTTTTTATGGTGACTGCTGATGACAACTGAGGAATCACTGAAGTCTGTAAAGACTCAGAGGAGGAAGATGTGTCATTATAAAGGTAGTTGGCACCAAAGCCCCATCTGATGACAGCAGCAGTGTTGTGAGCATTGTTAGCCATTATATTATACGTAAAAATAGGAGAGGATACGATGAAAGTCTCTCTACCATTTCATAGATAAAACCAAAAACCCCATTACTGTCAGAACTGTTACTGATAAATAAAATCAAATGCACACCAACACACAGCCTATAAATGCATTAGTGTCAGGCAGTGAGTGGCTCCAACACTGTAGAATTCAGCAGGTTTTTTTTTTTTTACTTTTTCTGTCTAGAAGGAACAAAAAAGTCCAACTAATGCAGAGATTACGTCCCAATTACTCTCGTTGGGCACATAAGGAGGTGTTCTCATGTACCATTTTTGTCAGTTTGGTAATGCTGGGCAAAATGGGAAGCACAGCATTAAACCAGAATTACTGGCTCTCTGAGGGGTTGTAGTTACAGCCGTGAAGTGAATGTATAATAACTAAAGGCAATAACACTCCTCAGTAGATCTTAGGATGAAAAGCCCATTCTATACACTCCAATCAGCCTGGAAATTTTTGCATAATTAGGAAAATTGTATTTGTGGCTATAACAACATCCTTCTGTCTCACCTCTCCAGGGATGAACATACAAACAGCATCTTTATTACTATCTTCATCTTTAATTAGTCTATTATATGAGTCAGATGTATGTTTTTTTGGTAGAAAAGAGGAAGGATATTTCTCAACTGATAATCCAAATTCGGAACAAACTGGAAAATGGAAAGAAAAAGCGATCCAGCAAAGGTCAATTTATCAATGGTTGATGCCTTCATTTATTTAGCTAATGTTGCAGAGACGAAAAAAGTTGCAATAAAGTGTCTCTCAGATGTGATGGTTCCTGACATTACAAAGTAATAGTACTTAAAATGAGCAATATAATTCTCCATTTTTCATCTGACAGTTAACAGTTGTGCATCATTGACTGATGGGAATTAACCTAATCTGAAGGACAACCACCATACAAAGTGTTAATAGAATGAATACAAATATGAAAAAAGCTAATGAAGTTAGAAACACTCCATATTAATCTCTTGGAGAAGAGGGAGAGATCTTTCTGGTAGCTTTGTAATTCTCTGGAGAATTTAAATAAAAAAATAATGGACATATAACATGGAAAATCCTTTATAAGAAAACAGCCAATACAGGATGGCCACCAACTAAAACAACATTCGAACCCCCAAGTTTGTCACCTTAAATAAGAGTCCAAGCTCTACTCAGAATGCACCACATGTCGATGCAATCTTCTCATCTTCCCTCCTTCATTGATGTGCGAGACCCCCATCAGGGAGGCGTGAAAGAAGGCTGGACACACCACACAGGAGATCCCTGGATTAGTCACGGCCATTGCCATTGCCACCACTCATCCAAATCCAAGTCTCAAAGCAGCACAGCAAGGCCAGAACCAGACTAAACAGCTAACTGGTCCTCAATGAGTTCTGACAATGGAGGACAACAACCAACATAAATATAATAATGAAAAGAACCTGATGGAGCTACATATGTTATAGAATAAAGACTATTATAAAATAGCAGAAATAAATAGAGCAACCACTCATTTTTCATAATCGCACTAGAAAATATAAAGAAAACGGTATTGAATAGAAAATTCATAACTTTCCAGGTCATCAAGTTGCAATCTGGTGCCTGTCGGTGCAGAACACCGTTTAACAAAATGTGTATTAATGACAACAAAAACTCTGAAATAATAACAAATTTGTGCAAATTCCAATTATATCACACAATGCAAAGACCTTGGTTAGTAATCCACGGGGCTTTGCAAAACCACAGGGTGTGACATCGCCATCAGTTACGCACAGCAGCTCAGGTCAATTAATTATTCATTTACAAGTAAACACAGTAGTTCCAAACTTCTGATTCAATTTATGTGTTAATACCAGAACGTCAGTGACTTTGTGGGAACCCTGATCTCCGGACCTGGCAACACAAATAATCTAGAACACTGTAATGATTGTGCTCAGTTGTCACTGTTGCTCAGCTGATATCAGACATCATCGTCTTCATCATCATCATCATCGACACACAGCTTCTCCCTTCACCTGCAGCAAAGACCACAGGCCAGAGAGAAAACTCTCATGGGAAATGCTGCGAAATAAAGAGTGTCAGTGTCAAGACCTCCTGACAGCTGAGGCTGCTGCTGTGATTTGTTCCCATTGAAAAAACTGTTTCAGGCCCATGTACGTGCACATTCAATCTAAATTGCCCCGAGGGATATGATTATTGCTGATAGCAGATGTAAACATGTGCCTAAGTGCTAAAGAAACAGCTCCAGTGAAATGGGACAGTGGGTCCCAAAGCATTTTAATATCATTACTCCTGTTGTACCAGTCACCCATCTGGAATGTATTTGCTGTGGCAGGTTGACGCTGCAGCAAATGCCCCGGAACATTGGCTCAACCAGAAGAGTTACAGTTAAAGGAAGCCGTGTTCGGATCTGTGGTGTTGGAGCAGCAGGCCCTTTCCTTTATTACAAATGTCAAATATTCGCCGTGCTCGTAAAAAGGTCCTTTTTGCCATGAGTGTTTCACCAGGGACAACAAGGCTGGAAATTGCATGTTAAGGGTAAGACTCATTACTGGAGAAAGTGCAGAAAGGGGGAACTTGAAGGCTTTATCATTACAACCGCTAATTTCCTTTAAAGATTGCAAATTCAACTGTGGTGGCTGCACGACAGGAAACCCAATTTCACCCTCTGTCTAAACTAATTCATGCTGCCAGACCGAGTCGTGAAAGAGCTCCTCTTGCTTTATTCATTCACTTGTTGGAGTTGTTTTCCCCGGCCCATTAATAAACCCTCAATGCATGCATGATATCAAGGGCCTCAGTTTCCCTCTGACAGATTACGAATAAATCAACTAATCAAATGACTAACAAATAACAACACTTGCTGGAGCTTACAGGGACTGGGAGACAGGAGAGTGAGCAGCAGCCTCCGCTGCTGTCTTCAGGGTCCTGGAGGGGAACAGTGCCTGGGGGACGGGAGGTCGCAGCCAATCACCTTCTCAGCAGAGCGGATGATGGGACAGAAGTGGGCCGACTGCAGCCGACTGAACGGCTGTCTGACAACTAGATGGTCACTCTCCCATCTGTAGACAGAATCATCCCCACCACAGATGAACTGGATGAGGGTGGTGTCATCACTGTTTTTTCTGAGAATGGGAGGCACTGCTGTTTGTGTATAGGGACAAGAGAAGAGGGGCAAGAGGGCAGCCCTGCGCCGTGCTAATTGTCCATAAGTCTACGTTTTCATAGAAAATACAAAATTAGTTTGAATCAGTTCAGGAGAAACCATCAACAAGGCTGGATTTAAGTCATTGTAACGTGGCATCTACAGTATATTTCCTTCCAAGCCTACATGTAATAAATTATCCTCTATGTCAATTATTTGAAAATGAGGTCACTGCAGATCCCTGGGCTGTGGGCCAGAGGTCTATATTCCAAATGAAAACAGGACACTGACATCTCACAGGTGAGAGTGTGAGACAGAACCTGGACATAAAAGCTGTGAGTTCAGGACTTTATGATGTCGCTGCATTTTTTTTACCCACTTTCATTCATTGAATAATACATGTTGCCCATCTTTAATCTCAAATAACCCCACACTCATCTCAAATTCACAATTAGTTATTCTCCCTCTGTGCTAGCACTAGGAACAGGTGCAGATAATTGACGGTGAATTGAGATTTTCATCTAACCAGGTTAGATTGTTCAGTTTCTCAATACGTGCTGGACTTGTATTTATCGACCATTTCTAAATTTCTAAGTGACTTATGTATACAACTTGACAGTTATTTTAGAATCATGGTCATGATAGACCACACAGTGCAAAACTGTACAGTCACAGATTCATAATTGGTCCCTTAACGCTAGATTAATATGCATCCAAGTCCATTCCTCAAAATGCTCCAGAGAGTCAGCTAAACTGATGGTATTTTAAAGAGCCAAGAATTCAAGGATGAAATTAATGTGATACCACGGATAACTGCACTTCAGCGCATTTAACCTTCTTGGGTACTCATTAAGTTTTACTGTATAAGCACAACTTTCTCAGAAAAAGGTTGCAGCTAAGCATTAAGCAGCACTATAAAAGAGATGAGTCCATTTCATTCTAATAATGGTTGAAGTTCTTAATCCTGTTGATTAATCTGTAGCCTCTACTACTTTTAATCACACCCACACACACTCGTTAGTAGGGAAGATGTCAAATGTAAATACCACACCATATTCTGCAGATAAATAAACCAAGTTCTCTCTCCTCACTGGTAACTTAGTTGAACTCTGGAAGCAAATAACAAGTCTGATGACATGTTCATCTTAACACGTGTGTGTAATGTCCTGTACCTCAAGCTTCATTTTAAGCTTTCTAAGCTTCATTTAGAAAGGATAGTATGAAGTCCAAAAAACAGGTGTCCATATTGTAAAATGTTAAGATGCAGCGAAGACGTGTAGGCGTCACTCTGCAGCTCTATCTGAGCCAGTGTGTGATGAAGGCACCAAATGGGGGACAATCATCGCCCGAAGGAAGCAGTGGAGGTGGACTTATCTCCCATCAGACTGGCTTCAGTCTGATGGGAGATAGACTGGCTGTCTCCACATGGTAGCTGGAGTCTCTTCTTTAAAATCCTCACTTTATGTCAAATCTTAAAGCTAATATTTTGTCTGAAGCCAGACTGTTAGTCCAGAATGAGGGGCACAGATCTGGGGTTTCACCACAGCTCAAAGACAGACACTAAACATGATGTAGGGTTGGGATCTGCCTCCTCCTTCGTGAACATGAACCATTTACTCTGCCAGAAACCAGATTAACCACAAAGACAGAAAGCAACAGCATGCAAGCACGTCATAAGATTCTCCAGTATCTAAAGAGGCTCTTTTGACCAAATGACCGAAACGGTCCAAAGGAAAAACTCATTTCCTCAACTACAAATGCAGAAGGTTCAACTTCAGTTTCCAGCTCCTCAGAAACCAATATCAATTTCTGAACACCAGTGTTTTCAGAGAGAAAATATGCAAAATGTGTTGTAGATCAATCAGTGTTTTTATTCTCCTGTGCACATGAGAAAGGAGCAGGAACTCACCTTTGACTGAGGAGAAAGAGCCCATGCAAATGTCATTGATTGCACCAAGAGTTGAGATCCTGCACCTGAAACAAAGTTAAAAATGAACAGGAGGAAAAAATCAATTCAGCAGCTATTAAAATTTCAAAGGAAATTCAGTTTAATGAAAGTTCTCTTAACACTGCATGAAATTAGACTCTTCCAGGAAGTCTGAGGAAGGTTTCATTACATTTACATTATAAATGGCTCAGGTTTTAACATTAATAATTGCATTTGGAAACAGATGAGCTAAAAAAAAAAGCAAACAACATTCAGAAAAGCGCAGGGCATCAAGTAGAGGATGTCCAATATTGTAGCCCTTCTCACCCGGAGCTCTTTAAATCATTTTCAGGTGTCTAACACTTCATGCTGCACTAACTCAGATAAGAAGATCATGACCACATTGGATAAAATATTAATGCAGCCAAACCACACATAAATTAATGAAATAGAGGATCATACACGTAGCCTTCTGTGTTTGGCTGTGTTGCATGAGTGGGATCAGCTGCCAAAAATCTTCAACAGCTGAAACAGAAGGTTTTAAATTGAATTTGTGCCGTTTTGGGGTTTTATACCAATAGAAATGATACTGTGGTCTGAATTTATACTGATTTCTGGCTCATGAACCACTTTTGCAGACTATGCAGCCTCACAATATTAAATACTGCAACTTTCATTGATATAAATGTTTGTAAATTCAATTTTTACTAGCCTATAATGGGATATATGAGGACAGTTTAATGGCAGAAATTAATTAAAGAGGTACATGTTTCTTGAAGGATGTTTATTGTATAATAATACCTTATGGGGGAAAAAAATTGTTTAAATTATATATATCTGATCTTTATCCTGCAAGACTCTAATATTAGAACTGTTGATAAATCTCATCCAACCAATACAAGTATGGTAATGGAACAAGTTGTATGAAGGTTTAAATAGACTTAAAGACATAGGAACACACACACACACACACACACACACATACACTTCATGCACACACATAGGCAGCAGAAAGTTCTATAAATATATATATATCAGTACTTGGAATTCCTGACACTGACTCCCGTCAATGCATTCATTCTTTCATGTGACACTATTATAGCTCCAGATTTCTTTTTTGTGTTTTCACAAAGAGGAAGACTCAACATTTTATGAAAATAACAAAAAAAAAAAAAAAAGTTTGCAGAGTAAGTAAACTTCCGTTTGGAGGGGCCTCAAGGGGCAGATTAGTCAATAACAACCGAATAGTCGAAAACTGATCCAGGAACTCGGGATAAGTCATAGTTTGTTCCTCGTGCACACTCCAAAACAGTGCACGTTGATTAGAGAGTCAACACTGCTTGAATCAGACGCCGGGACGTTGGAACGCAGCAGACTTGGAGGTATCCTTGTTTCATAAACGTTCTGCTGGCGATCAAAGCAGCAGGTATCAGACCACAGGAGTTCCCGGGTCATCTACCCAGGCGTCAAGCAGCACAATTCAGGACTTCAGAGGAAAACTGTTCAGGATTTAACTGTCTTATACTCTCACTTGTATACTAGGATCCATAAATAGAACTGAAAGTGGGCAATTAGCTGCAGGGAGCGGCTTTTACTGGAAATATGATCGATTATAAAGCGATTTACGCCTCCGCTCAGGGCCTGCACTCCTAAATGAAACCCCACACATTGTCCAGCTGGATGTCTGAAGGGTCAAAGGAGATGACCAACCTCTGTCTGACAGGCGTTAAGTCTTCATCTCCAGCATGATGAAATGACCGTGACCATACACAGAAAAAGAGAAGAAGTTCAAATCTCTGGCAAAAGGGGAAACATTAAAGGTTACAAAATCAATGAAAGATGAATGTTCTGTCCCCTACAGCTGCTTATGCACCTTAATGGAGTGACTGTTGAGATGCAGTGATGTTTGGGGGGGCTTTATAAAACTGCCAGCCTGGGGTTTGTGTTGTTTTAATGTGTCTTTCAATATACAGGTCACTTTATGGGCTGGAATTGATTTTGAATCTCGGAGTGGAACAGATCCAACTTCAATTACTGAAAAAAAGTTGGAGAATGACCTGATTAGATCATGTAGCAACTCGCGAACTCAAAATGGAATATCTAATATTGAATTCATGTTTGATCTTTACAAAGTATAAAACCAGGAATTATTATTATTATTACTATTCTTATTCTTCTTCTAACTATTCTAACCTAATATACTTTCCTTTTAAATGATGCACACCATGCATATTCTCACACACCAGCAGGAGGAAAATCACTGAAGAGATTTACCTGCAGAGGAATCGTGCTCAGAAAACAACATTGTTAAAATTGACTGAAGGCCTGAGCAGAACGGATTATGTGGAGTACCGTAAACACACCAAACTCCATCAAAGGTGTTTTTCAGGACAATTCTTGTACTCTACTTAAATCAAATGGCACACAAGCAGAAACTGTCCAATTCAAAAATAGAGTTTTCTAATGTATTGGAAAATGATGTAAAGACAAGTTACATTTTCAGTAATATGAATTGATAAAAAGCCTGTTTGTGCTTGTGCTGTAGTACTGTAAATGGAGGCAGTTCAACTTATCTCGGCCACATTTTTGTGGTATATCATCCATCTTAATCACTTTAAGTGAAAGTCTAATCTAGTGTGACCTAGCTAGGGGTCGTTAAGCGTCATAGCCATCATATTTATCCAAAGATATCAAAGCAACATGTCTTCTCCAACAGTGGAGTAAAACTATGAAAGAGCCTTTGAGCTAATCCTTTTGTTTGTGTGATGGAGGTCCAGACATAATGGAAACGGAAACCTGATCAGCCTCTTTTGTCAGTGACTCAGTGACCTTGCTTGGATGATCAGAGGTCTCCAGAGTACATGCTAATGGGATCATGGGATAGTAAGGTTGGGGGAGTGAAGGATATATGGGTCTTACTGGTTTTCAGCAGGAAGAAAAATAAGACCAAAATATGCCACCAGGGAGACAAAAAAACCACTAGAACATCTGTTCATCCTTTAAACTGGCAGGAATGACAGGCTGATTGATATTCTTATTAATTTTAATACCATAACAGAAACTGACAAAAGGGTCTTAAATTCTGAATGTTAGTTTTGAGGTGTTTCAATGACTCCTCTCAGTCTACTGATCCAGTTCTTCAAATGAAACCAGGTAAGTAAGCTTAATAAATTCCTCATTGTCCCAGATGAAGCATGAAACCGCACACACATACCCAGATGTCCCATTCATGATTTAGTGTGAGTTTATTGCTGAACGTGATGGTGGCTAAATGAAAAGTTCTCAGGTGCATCGAACCTGTAATCTCACCTCTGATAGGCTGGAAAATGGACAAATGAAGTCAAAGACAAATGTTGATATTTAGACAAGATATGGCACAGAAGCAGCACACTTTTATTATCGCTTATGGATTGACCAAACACAACCATTTTTTCTTTCTCTCTCTCTCTCTCTCTCTCTCTCTCTCTCTCTCACGCACACACACACACAGACACACTTACATTTGGCACTACTAATGTGTCAAACAATAGTTGCCAAGTCTGCTTCTTGCAACAAAAGATGGAAAGAATTAGAGAAATGGAAACGGTGATTAAACGCTGCTGTACAAACTGGCACAGCAGTGAGAAACCAGTCAGATTGAATTTCTTTTCCTCACCACCTGTCTGCTGCGCCGAAAAATGCAGATGAAAAATCATTCTGTGTCCAAAACAGAAGTCTGCTTATTCTGCTTCACACCACCCTCACACCAAACTGTCTGGCTTTTTCCATTAAAGGTTCAATATCGACAGGTTTGTAAAGTTGGACTACAGTATGGGATTGTTTTTTTGTCTTCCAAAGATGAGATTATTTGTGAAAAATGTAAAAAAAAAAAAAAAAGATAAATATTTTATAGATAATGGCACTTTCTATTGGTGGTGCATGAGCAGCACAATTTAAACTGTGTCTGAGAGGAAAATAAATGTGGAAGAAGGAGAAAATGAATTACTATCCTGACCCATGTCCAGTAGATGTCAGATAAACTGTCAAACATTAAACCTACAATCTTCTGTAATGAGATGTGTGCTGAACACTGCACCACTGTGAAGCCTCTGGAAATTAATGACATTCTATATACTGTACATCAATGGCCTAAACAGCAAAGTCAGACTTTCTGTCTGAATAAATCTAGAATTATGCTGAACTCAGCAAATTTCCTTTTTTCATCAGTGCTAATCTTCATCCTCTGCATTGCTTTTTCAAGGATATATTAAGTTAATTTAACTTGATGCAAATATAAGATCAGTTAGTTTTCTATTCTCAGTTCTGGTGGTAAGTGGTTCATTTGCAGACACCCCCTCAAACATTTGCACAATCTGAATGTTTGACCTCCCAGCAGCAGGGGTGACGACGTAGGGTCGGAATAACCCGTTCCGTCTGTGAACTGAGCAGATATCCTGTGTTTCCCAGACAAAATATTCAGCACTTGTGAAAAACAATCCGTGTCTCTCCTGGACTTTGATAAGATTTTAGCAGTTGTTCTGCTTTGGTTCGCTGAAGTCTTTATACATCATTCAGTCACAAAATTAGACCTGAACATTAACATTTAATGGGGAAAATTCACCTCTGTGTTGGGCTATGGTGTAATGGCTGTTGTTTTACCATCACCCTACGTAGTCTTATTTCGCTGGTTTCCAATGAAACTAGTTTATTAATGTTGAAGCAAACTACACTTCACCTAATTAGCTACAGCAAAAACACAGCAGGGCTCCTTTTTATTAGAAAAGAGAGAAACCACCATCATTCAGAGAAAAAGCAGGTATTAAAGAATGTCGGGTCATCTTGTGCTACAATAACACGTGACATAATATTTGACCTGGGTTTGGGTCTGGGTTTCTGCTTCTGTCTTTATGGGCAGGTAAACCATGCAAATGATTCATAACGATGCTACTAATCCCGCTGTTGCCAAAAGCGACACAGCAGTGATGGATATGCAGTAATCTGGCTCTCACTGTCGTGACCTGGATCATGCTGCTGCTGCTGACGCAGATCTTAAAACTGTTACAGGTTCTCCAGAGTTGCAGCGTGTGTTTAATTAAGAAGCAAATTGTTTCTTCTTTTGTGCACGGCACTCGGCTCGAATGACAGATCCTCATTCCAGCTTCAGAGCTGTGCGTATTCAGCTGTGGCCAATTTATCTCCAGCTCATTCTCTCCAGCCTTTTAAACAACAGGGAGGCAGAACAGAAGTCTGTCACGTGTGTTGCTGCAGTAAAACAGACTTTGCCTCTGGAAAAAGCTGCCTCCATTTACGCCGAGGAGGAGGGTCTTAAAGGCAGCACGCACCTCTTAATTTATGATACGAGGGAAATTAATGGGGGGTTGACAAGCTCGGTAATTTTTAGGAGGCAACAGATAACACTTATAATTATCAGCTGTGGAGCTGAATAGTCAATGGAGAGAGGGGCGTTTATGTGTGCACTGGTGTGTGTATGTTTTGAAGTGTCTGTTGGCCAAAGCTGGGGCTATTATCAACAGACCTTGAGTGTTAATGTGATATTGTTTGGTTTATTATAGTCTTGAGCCTGCCAGGACCCTGGCTACACACACTTGACTCAAAGCCAGGTCTCTCCCAGCTCCACCTCCCTATGCTGCTTGGAAAGGGGGGAAAAAAGGACTACAGGGGTCTTTTCCCCCCAAACCGTCTTTGCTGCCAACAACAACTCTGCTGTCGCCATGCTCTGCAAGGAGCTACAACTGAATGCCTCATTGTCAGAATTGACCTTTCAGTGTTACGTATCATTAGCTCCAGTCATTTAAGGCAGCGGTATTCAGTAGTAGCTTGTCTGCACGGTGAACTTTGCTGTGGCGAGAGCTTTTAAAAAGATCTTAAGTGAGAGAAAGAAGCCAGGCAGGGGGAGATTTTTTTTTTGTTTTAAAAAAGCATCCAAAAAGTCAAAATAAGAATCTCCTTTGTCTCTGTAAGATGCCTGGCTTCATTAAGGACGTGCATGCTGCTTTGCATACACATCGGTACAGTCTGAAACCATTAAAAAACACAGAAGTAAGAATTTGCTTAGGAGCCCCACGGACAAGGCAGTCTACTCACACAGAAAAACACTCTGACTCTTCTGATTTATCTCTGTTTTGCAGAGGTTACAGAGAGCACAGCTGCCCTCTATGGGTGTGAAAATGTCTTGACATGCTGGTAGGAAGACAGCTGTCACATCTCTGACTGCCGCATTATAGCTGGATGAAAGAGAATTCTAATTTATCATTATGGAGCTATATTTAACACCTATTAGTAGGAACCATCTTGTTAATAGAGTGACAGCGACAAGCCTAAACGGTTAACGGTAAAAGCAAGACCTAAACACTCAGAACTGGTCTCAGATAGGATGAGGTGTATCTGATACAGGTGTGTTTGCCAACTGAAGATGTAGTCCACATTTCCAGGCTTCACAGCTCCTGCGCTGCACCATAGGGACCATGGAGCTCCAGTCAGGATGCAGCTCTACAGTCCTGATGATGAGTCACTGACAGCTCCTCTTCAATCATACACACAGTGATCCATGATCCTTCTGACAGGACCTGCAGCACTCCAATATTCTTCACCTTGTTTTCAGAGATCATGTGGTCTTTAGTGAGTTCAAACTAGTTCAAATAGAATCAGAAAATCCCAAAGTTTACACACACATTGCATCCTCCTGCACACCGATAAGCTTTCTGTTTACAAGTAAACATTTGAATATTCTTCACTGGCCAATGCTAACACTATTACTGCCACATTATTCCACATGGCGTTATATACTGCTGGGTGAAACAATGGTTGGTATGAAAATTGAGTGACTGGAGGATTTTTGAACACATCCATCGTAGTGGGAAAGGGAGAAGAAACTTCCAAGTCTGAAGTTATGCTGCATTCACCAAACATGACTGTGGCACTTTGGCTCAAGACCAGAGCACTTTGCATACCGAGGAGAGTAGATATGTAGCGAAACCCCCCTGTGCCAGTGTCAGGGAAGCAGCACAGACTCCCCATTACAGTCGCAGGAGTCAGGTAATGGAACGAGGGCATGCCCTGAGTGCAGCTCTTCCTGCCCTCTCAGCCATGGCTCGATCCAGCATGGGGCCGGAGAACAACCGAGCACACACAGAGGATGGGGAAGTGAAGAGAGATCACTGAAGTGTGTAGCAAGGTTAAGAGCTGTGGGCAGGCTGTTACTCCAATTACTGCATCACATTCTATCCCACTGGACTGCAGACCTGAGCCTGCCAGTCAACCTTAGAGGAAACACAAAGCATCGATAATGATGAATCGCCACGTCAGACGCTTGTGTAATCATCCGCTCAGCTAAGCCACTACCTTGCTGTCTCATTTGCTCATTTGCTCGCTCTCTTTAATAGTTATTTAGTGACTCTTAGTGACACTAAAAAGCATTTGAATGCACTTGCATCATGCAGATTGGACATGTGTCGAGAGGATAAAAATGATATATTCAGATTAATTCTATCATAAGAACTCACCAGATAGAGTGACAAACATGCTATAGATGTGGTAATGCTTAGGCCAGATACTATCATCATAATAATCCATGCATTCTTACAACGTTATACACAACTCCTACACAACTCCTACACTATTATGTTCATCCTTCCCTGCACCTCCAGTGGCGATCATGGCAGCTTTTAAATCTCCAGGTTCTAGATCATACTCTCAGATTCCCTGTTGAAATGGACTGGTGATTGTACTACAATGACATCAGAAAACCAGCGAATCCCCTACCATCCTTCTGTGAAACATTCACACAGGATGGAGGCCATCCTTGGAAGCCTGTGTTCCAGGGGGCTTGTGCTTATCCAATTATGTTACAGACCTGATTTAGAAAAGTACAACTGAATTCAGCTGTGGATGAGACCTTGCGAGTGACAAGCACCAGTACAAGACACAATCACAGCTGAAAAGACGATTTACAAGTGGTTTTACATCAGGCGTACTCACTGGATTCTGTATGTTAGAACCTGTTGATGTGCCAGAAAACAAATGAGTGTGTTCAGTAGGATGACAGGATCCTGCTGTCTGTGTACACAAGAACAGGTGGGGAGAACTCATTCAAATTCAGTGGTGCTGCGTTTAAGATAAACATGGCTTCCTCGCATAATTGCTCACATATCACAGGAGGATTAAGATTTTAGCAGTTAAAGGGATATGCACCTTTATCACAGATGTTACATCTAAATGGAAACGGAGGTGTGAATCAAAGCTTGGTTGTTATCTTAGAAAAATTGGCTCTTTTGAACAATTTCAGCGTTGTTTAGTCATTGTTCCTCTCACAACAGGAGAACCTCAGGGTTCTAACAGACGAAGGTGTATGTTCCAGCACCAGTAGGAACCTGAGTCATGACAAATTCAGCCAGGCAACTCCTAAAATAGCAGCCCATAAGGCAAATCAGAACAGGCACACAGTCCACAGACATGCAGGTTAGAGTTACTGTGGCTATCTGACGGAAGGTGAATCAGCGGCCGCTACAAGCCTTGCCCTCTCTTTCCCATTACGAATGGATCAATGGGCTTTCAGGGTTGAGACCCATCGAGGGTTTGCATGCAAACAACACAGAAAAGAAGCCTAAAAATGTGTCCCAGTGGTGTGGGGGAGTTGAGGCTTTCAGCAACACATTCATATATCGGAGCATACAGGATAGATTACACATATTCTTAAAATGGATTCCGATGGTGTCGGTTCTGGCTGTCAGTCGCAGCGCACGTGGCTTTGGTTCATCGTGGAAGCTTTGAAAGCTGCGGTGCACAAACACGACTGGATCCTGAGGAACCTGCACGGAGCAGGTAATCCAAATTAAGACCTGTGAGGCTCTGCTTAAACTCCCACGCTTTTCATTTTTCTGAAACATCATCATGATGAAAATATTGTTGCAAAAAGCAAATTAATATGGCAAAGAGATAATGTTACTCTATTATGAGTGTGAAATGTCATGATATTATAAAGAGAAATTGCATACACGTGTCAATGGTTAGGTAAAGTTTAGGAAGAAACAGTTTAGGAAATATTTGGAGGACTTTGTCAGATCCCTTTGCAGATCTGGTCTGTGACTGACCTGGTTATGGTTATATCACAAATTCCAATTGCTGAATAAGGAAACAAAGATTAGATCAAATGTTTTGAGGGATGTGAACAAGAGCACGTGCACTAGAAACAATTTGTTCATATGAGATGCAATGATTTCCAAACACCGAAACAATAGCCCGTAATCTTCAGATTATTTAGTCCAACCAGAAAAACTGAGACAGCATCGTATGTGTTTCGCTGTCACCTGGAATGGACATTAAGATGCCTCGTTTCCATAAAAAGACTGTAAAGAAGCAGTGATCTGGTGGTGAGCCAAGTGTTTTTGACAGGGGCCTAGTATGGCCTGGTACTGGACTGATAACAGCACACTGCAGATATCACAGTAAAGACAGATATCCTGGAACTGATAGGGTAGACGAGAAAAATAGCAGAGATCTCCAAAGCTGCACCAGTGGATATTTAATTAAAATAAAATCTACAGAGTGTTTCTGGAAGTGGGAAAAAGGTTCATCTTCATTTTTATCTCACATTTGTTGGTTCCATTAAATACCACAGTGCAGCTATAAGCACGTGTTTCTCTGCAAACCCCACTGGAGTGAGCCATTTGTTATGTTCTCATTAAGAGGCACACTTAGGTTCAGGACGCAACATCGCTGACATTATACACCTCCCCGACCTCCCCCAGCTGCTGTTTGGACTAGATTTCTACTGGACGGTGATTCTGATATGTGTGGTGCCCTAGAAACTGCCGTGGCGTGGCTTAGCCTGACCTCGATATTTCCAGGCAGGCCACATCGATGGCTGCTGGACAAACAGGGGCTGAAGCAGCTGGAGTCAGCGCTGTTAAATGATTTGTCACCGGGGTGAAGGAATGGGCCACCGTCCACGTTGGGGATTGGACAAGAGCTTTAGGATTACACGGGCCACACGGGCATCAAGTTCAAGAAAGAAAAATTAAGTATTTGCAGACGCTGAACCCGGATCCAGGGTTCTGTCCAGAACCACACTCTTTTCTTTGACTGATTGTCAGCCAATAGTCCCAGTGCGAAGGCCACAAATGGTACCAATCCCTCCAGGGACTCTTCGATAAAGGCGAGTCACAATACACCAAACAGCAAGGAGCAAACAATACTCAAAGTGGAGTAACTAATAACCAGGGCAGTAAAGTGGAGTAACTAATAACCAGGGGGGCTGTTTTAAATACAGCAATGGGATCAGCAGAGGAGCCATCAGGCACTCTGCTTTCATTTTCCTTCTGCTTTAATTAGATGTCTTGTATCTGCACTCAATTAAATCTAACCATGCACTTCATTAATGCGTTTTGCAGGTTTCTTGGTTTTTCATTTGTGTTACTAATAATTTCTCCACACCTCAAAGCATGTAGATGTCACACGGATTGTGCATTGACACTGACACCAGTAGGTGTTTACTCGAGTTTGAGCAGACTCTCTCTGAGGTATTGTGCTTGTGTTGATGATTGTGCCCACATCCAGGCGGTGACGATGTGGAATTTTTCCTACTCAGCCTCAGGGGATAATCTCATCCTGTTTATTCTAGAAGAGACAAATATAAAAAATTCTATCGCAGAGTAATGGAGTGAGAGATAATTCTAATTAAAAGTAGACGTTATAGAGTGCCGCGGATCAAAGTATTTATTACCAGGAACTTGCCATCTAATGCACATTTTATTTGAAAACATCTGAGATAGAATTTCTAGAAGCCAAAATTTGTATCCATGATGAGTGTGCACTGAATATTTTCTGCTGAAAAGTTTTCAAACTCTGATTAAATTCCAATCATGTCTGACTCCTGACATTTGCAGGAGATCAATGCTAATTGCTGTCTGTCCTTCCAGATTTACTGACAAGATAAAATTGTAATTCATCAAGCATTAAAAAACATGATTATAACAAAATGAGAACTTTCTTCAGCACTTTCTTCTTGTCAACATTCTTCATCTCTACAGTAACAGAACTTGATGATAAACAAACTCAGAAGTTGAACAAAAATTGATCGTTTCAGTGTCAATGCGTGCCAACAAAATAAAGTTGTTCGTTATTTTCTTTCAGTGGACACGAAAGCTGACCTGATGGTTCAGCTGCTTCCTTTTACAAACACAGGCCTACTTAAGCTGCTTTCACCTGTCTACCATTCCTTCCTCCCCAGCTCCCTCTTTGCTGCTGTGTCTGACTTAATCAATGTCACTGCTGAAGCTACTCATGCATGCTCTGGTCTGTAGCCATTATAGGTCTTTGCTGTCTTTAGCTTTTTGATAGAGGCATGTGAAAGGCTGGGGCTTCCCAGAATAACTACTATGACTGTGGTAGCAAAGGGAATCCAGTGGATTCAGGAAGATGGGGAAGATGCTACCTGGACACATTTTAGGTAATATCATCTCAGGAAATAATCAGATAATCTCCACCTTCCCCTGGTACGTTTGAGATCAAATCCACTCAAATCTCCTGTGCTTCACTCTCAGACTTTCTCGTTCATCCTGTTGCCTCATAATGTCCAACTAAATGAGGCAGGAGCAAAGTCTCATTTTCATGTGGGAAACAGCTCATTCCAACTCTGATGCCTCCATAAAATAAATCAGTATTTGAGGCTTCTCCAAAAACCACAGATAATATGAAGTTTTAGGCCCACAATACACACAAGAACTGCAATAATGCAGCAGGAGAATGTGAGGTGCTTCAGGAGGAAATGTTATATAATTGTTGTTTTCTTTTAGATACGTGATGTTTTTACATAGGGTTGTGACGGAGGTGTGGGGGCACGGAAGCATGATTGCAGTTCCACTGGCTGAGACTCTAAATAACATCGGCAGCATCACATGGCTGCAGTCATTTCTGCACATCAATGCTGCCATGAACTAAAGGAAATAGATAAACCTTACAATAATTTACATTAAGTCACACTTCCACCACTGCAAGACTTGTAGCTCTTTCAACTTGTCAGGGGGCTTTTCTGTCTTACGTTGGGTCTCAGCAGAACATTGGTGGTGCCGGTTGTTTTCCTCTCAGACCAAACGGGCGACAGAGAGGCTACCGTGTACCCACATATAATACCTGATTGTCACTGACACGTCTCCTCTATAACAACAAACTCCGATAAATGCCTACATCTTATGAATCAGAATCCCTACTTTGTAGTAATGGGTTCCCCAGATGTGGATCTATTTGCGTAATACAGCACAAATAAAGAGGGCTATAAAGCTAATCCTCCCAGATACACACACGCTATACAGTGACACAAATATGCTGAAAATAGTCTATAGCCCAGTAAAACACCGGTATGCTTGCCAACCTCACGACAAAAGGTATAATAAGGTAATAAGCCAGGCAGAATCGTTTAATTAATCCCTTGCTAGCAGCAGATGGGGACAAGCTTAGTGGCTCCCAGTAAGAGCAGATGTATTTTGCACTCAGAGTAATGATGGTCATGATGGTGCAGGCAAATGGGGCTCAGGAGAATGAAGACTACATGTAAAATGGAAAGCACCCGTAGGTCAGAGGTTTCCCCAGACTTTCTATCTGCTGGGTTAGTCATCATTTACCTTCACATAACCTTCTGCATAGGCAGCGAATCCTCAGGACAACAGAGGCCCTACAGAACACGCCTGTGCAAAACATGCACGTAAGGTGATATTTTCAATTTACAGGTAAATCAGATAAGCAGAAAATGAAGATATTTTTTATTTTAGCCCAGTTTTAGCCCTGGAGGTGTTGTGTTTCATCCTGCTCAACTCTTAATAAATGATTCACTCCTTGGTTATTTGAAAAAAGTTAAAAATGTGGAAACAGCAAATTATGGTCTGGTGTGCATGTATATATATGTGTGTGTGTGTGTGTGTGTGTGTGTGTGTGTGTGTGTGTGTGTGTGTGTGCGCGCGCGTGTGTGTGTGTGTGTGTGTACTGTATATATATATATGTGTATATATACTGTATATATAGACAGAACCCATAGGTAGAACATTTGCGGCTCTCTTGTGGCTGCTAGAGTGCCCAGCTGAGCAGCACATAGCCACAGCCGGCAACTGATGAAACTCATTTTTGACCAATATATTTGTCATTCCTCATCCAGCCATCCATCCGACATGACACAATTTGGCAGAAGAAACCTACCAAATTTGACATCAATTTGAGGAGCGGTTCCAGTGTTACACATGGAACACACAGACAGACATTCCTTGCATTAACATATATATGTATATATACATATGTGTATGTATATACATGTATATGGGGCATAACAGATATATATGTATACAACATTTTGCCATATTGTGTTAAGATGGATAGAGGGACAGACAAACAGGCAGACAGACTCTTTCTTTGTGTCTAGTTTGTTTCTTGCTGAAGGCGTATTAAAAGCCACAGCAGGTTTGCTCAGGTACAGTGTGTGAAAATTACACACATTTGAGGGACAGACTGCATTAGCTTAGTGGGTGCTCAGCTCACTGAGAATAATCACCCACCCATCCTCCAAATTCTCTCTGAATGTTACCAGGGTTACAGCAGCCTGGAGATTTTGCATACACTGCTTCAATTTCCTGCATGTGCTAGTCAGGGAGGCTTTGCTCGGATTCTTGCAGGAGGAATTTGTCCAGCGTTTTCGATTTAAACATCAGCTCTGCTCACACGGACCTCAGCTGCCCAGCAGCCCCACTATGAATTCCTGTCGCCTGGTGCAATAGTGTGGTGTCATTTTTTACACCTACTGGGTTTTCGTGCTGATATGAAATCAGGTCTCAGTGGATGGATTTCTACAGAAGTGGCTACATGCATATACGCCCTAGATTTTCATTTTCCAAAGTAGCACTGTAGCACTACCACAGTTATGTGAAATATATTTTTTTAAATTATACCACTGAGCAGAATGATTCCAATCCATATGTGTAAGTCAATGACTTTCTTAAGCACCACAAGTTTGGAAGCATGACTCTCTCTACATTAATGAGTTCAACAGTTGTAAAGTCTGAAGCGTTCCGTGTATTGGTTGGCATGTGTAGGAACCCGGTTGTACCCAGTGGGACTCAGCTGGGTAGGAAAACAAAGTGGATCAAAGACAGCAGCAGGAACTGGAGGCAGAGAGGCATGTGGGATTCCTTCAGGGTTCTGCGGAGACTCATTTAATCTCTCTATACCTCACTGTCCTCAGCAGCTGTTGGAGACGGAGGGGCTTAAGATGCCACGGGCTGAGGCCCATAAGAGCAGATTAGGTTGGAACAAGAAGGAGGATGAAATGTGGTGGGGGAGGAGGACGACAGGGACTATTTTTTCTATCCATCACAAATATGGAACACGAAAAAGGCCTACATGTCACAGTGTTAATACTTGTCAATCATTCATCCCTGGGTGGAACATGTGTGTGTGTGTGTGTGTGTGTGAGCGAGCGAGCTCGGTGACAACTGCCAGTCCCCCTGCGTCTTCTCGCTCCCCGATGCCGTGATTAGGTTTGCTGCGCTGCGCGTGCAGAAGAATGGCTCAGAATATTCATACCCTGTCCTGAACAGCTGAATGCAAATTGCAAAGCCAGCGGGAGCGCTTTCAAAAAAGGAGAGAGACACACACAAGAGGGTGGCATGGCATTTAGAATTGGTGTCAAACTGCACTCAGATGCCTCTGTTGCCTGCAGTCAACCAACTGATTTGTTGAGTTCTGATACACACGTTTGAAATCCCCTGGGTGGAACCACTGGAAATTATTTGCTGGCTCAGTGAAGACACCAGAGCAACAGGCAACATTATAATGAGACATTAGATTATTTGAGGCCATTATTTAAGGTAACCATTCTGGCCTAAAGCATTTTACAGAATTACTCTGCAGCTGCAAACACACTGACTGCACTGAAATTTCCAAGAATTAGCTTGAGCTCACCTTCTCTCCAAATGGTAAAATTGTGCCGGGGTGATCAAAAACACAGCAAAGCACACAGAAGTGCATCAGAGCAGAATTACATTTTATTCCTTGTGATCCGTGTGCCTGATTGCATAATCCTGATGAGGGATTCATGGGTTTATTTTCATAAAGGTCAGACATTTGCAGTCCCTAAATCCTCTTGTCCACCCTGCTGCCACACTTACCACAGGAGGTAATTGGGGTTATATCACTTGGTGTAGGGTATAATTATTTTTCAGAACCTTTCTGCATATTAAACAGTACTGTTGAACATCTGGGGGGGGTCAATGGTGATGGGGCATTATAGTGTTTGTTTTTAGACAAGGCCAGTTGCACGTTTGTAAATGATTTATCAAAAACCCAAGTACTGTTTGAAAAGTTTTTATAAAAACTTAAGAAGAGCTCTTCAACAGGATTAAAGAAATGAAGTCTTGCAAATGTGAACAGCTCCGTTCTTTCATCTGTCTTTTATTTTTCATAGCGTTTCACTTGAGGCTGCCAAGCGTAACCAAGGCATAATGGAAATAATGAGTTCCACTTCAAGAAAAAAACAAGACTTGCACATCATTGATAGTCTCTGCAGGTATTTTTCAGACAATCTGAAGGGAAAACTCGATCTTATTCTTCTTTTCAAATCTACAACATTTCTGAAGAACATTACAAGTGATAACTTTTGACAGCTTGTGTGGAAGTGCACGTGTGTGCAATTGCATGTGTGTGTCACCTCATTCTGCCAGCTTTAAAAACACAGCAGAGAGAAAACAAGACAACTCCATTTCAGAAAATGTTCTTTCTTCTCAGCGAGGTGATCGATAGCAACAATTAAAAGGGAAAAGTGGGATCTTATTATAGCTTTAAATCACGGCAGCAACAGCTACAGATATTGGATCCCAGAATTAAAATTCTGATACTTGTCAAATGAACAGATCAGGTTGTTACAAATCCAACAAAAATTATAGTGCATCAGTGTGAGGGCTAACAGAACCTCCAAAATAAACTGTTTGTACAGTCTTGATGGATTTTTAATCAACAGAATATGTGATTTTTGTTCATGATGACAGTGATCAGAGTAATGACCTGCTGAGCAGAACTATTCAGGCCATTCTTGTCTTCATGTGTAATTAAAAAAACAATTTCTCTACAGCCGAGACAAGTTAAAAAGCAACAAGATCATGGAATTATTAAACATATAATTGACAGATAACATAAAGATGATAATTGAGTTGAAACGATTATGACTTCTTAATATCAAAGCATTTCACTAACACACGTCAGAGGATGAGCAGAAAACGAGCACTAATTTTGTTCCTATATTGTCAATAAAAGATGAGTGAATGAAAACTGATGAATATGACACCAAAACTGACGAACCAGGTAAACACCTCCATTACACTGCCAATTTCAGAGAATGAATGAATGAAAACATGGAGCCGAAGTCTCACATCTGCTTCCCTAACATCTGCTGCTTAGCCAAATACTAGCATTACAGCTTGAAAAACTGTACAAGTGCCATTCCTGGCATCTTGTGCATTTTCACACCAGTATGTAGATGTTGTTAAATCTGTCTGTATCACCTCAACGTTTGAATAATGTGAGGTGAAGATAACAGTGAAGCATCTGGTTATGCAGCATGAACATCTTCCTGCTTCAGCCCTCAAATCAGACAATGGCTCCAATAAGAGACGAAGAATCTTCACACACTGACGTTTAATCGTGACATGCAGCACATTCAGTCATGGTGATGGATAATTCACTGTCACCCTGAACACGTTTTGCCTTCACGTAGATTGTCAAAGCAGATATGGCAATAGAAAGCTGAGTTGCAGTTGATGCGATAAGCAATATGAACCAAAGGGGAGGGTAAAAATACTAAAATTGAATTGAATTCAGCCAGAGCCGGCACACAGTGATGAGATTCACTTTGGCCAACATCTCTCTCTGTCTGTCTGTCTGTCTCTCTCTCTCTCTCTCTCTCTATTTCTCTCACACACACACACAAACCTCTAACAAAGCTCATTACATCATTCACCATGACAAATGTTTTGAGCTGGGGGGGTAAGTGGCTTCGTCCTTTGCAATGCCATGCCAGCAACACCAAGGGATCAGTTACCATTTAATCTCATCAGCCTCTGCGTACATCCCCCACTCTCCATTTCCATCCCGCGTGGCTCCACTCCTTTCTTCATGCACTGTCATTCATGGTGCCAGCATCTATCTGAAGTGATTCACTGATGAAGGAGGCAAGAAGCAATAGTAGTGGTGACGCTGTGCTGCTCTGTCAGAGCTGGAGTAAATTTAGCTCTTATTATTGCTCTTTAGAGCGCAGGGCTTGCAGCAGGTCGCACCCATGGACGTATAAATTCAGTTCCCATGGAGGCGGTGTCTGCTCTCATGTCGTAAGTGAACTTGGTTTCCCCAGAGCCAACTCTTCCACGTTTACACACGCTGAACAATGAGAGTGAATGAATGATTCAATCACTCAGAACTGGAGCACTGCATTGGTCTCCATTCCTCCTCCATTTCTGCTTCTTTCCTCCCCGGTTTCTTCTCCCCTCAGAACTTCCTTCCACATGATTTTTTTTTTTCGAGGCACCCCGCTGAGTCCGTGTCAATGACTCGGAGCTGTGGGGTCGTCCCCCGTTCACCTGCAGGTTGGCACAACGTTCAAAAGGCTTTGTTGAAGTAGAAGAAGCTGTCTGTGGGAGTGGCTTAAAGATGAAGCTGCACTTTTAACTCGCATGGTTGAATCCACATGATTTAATGCCATGGTGGGGCCCCTGGAGAGGGGGGGCTATCCCATGATGCACCTTGGTGTTGCTGCTGAGGAAGCCCTCAGAGAACCTGGTGGGGAGTAATACTGATAATGGAAACACTGAGAGCCCACATCTGTGATTCATCTGGAATAATTAGATTAAAATATTTAAGTCCAATACAATAACAACAATTTGAAAAGGAAACCATGGCAACAACAAGAGCAAAAGCAGGATTTAGTAATTGGCCAACATATGGAGGAGCACTCAAGTGGGTCCCTTTGTCAGCATTTCCAGACAGTGAATCAGTGTGGTACTGATGGGGTTACAGGAAGGTGCGCATTCTTTCTGCGCTATCCTCATTCCTCACTTACTAACTTTACTCTGTAGGAGGCAGGAAAAGCAGTTTGGATCCACGGCCATTTGGTCCCAGCTGGGCAGAGCTCCTGGCTTCTCACCTCCACAAAAAACGAGTGCAGCACATCAAAACCCTTCCTACACATAAAGCCCAGCATTGATGAGCACACTGGCATCTCCGCAGTCGCATTCATGTTCTGACAGAGGCTCTTTATATCTGCTGCCAGACCCTCAATAGGGGAGAGAAACATTTTCCTGTTCTTATTTGATGGCTTCGTCGCGGGGCCAGCTCACATGCCCACAACTTAATTAGCTCTCACTGCTCGGCCAGAGAGACAAATATAAATTGGATGCAAATCCATAGTATGAGCCTTAAAGCACTATTAATGCGATAAAAAAGATGTCTCCTGCTGATGGCAGGCTGAGTAAAAGAAGATGAGAAGGGGAGACAGGTCGGGGGGGCAGGAACAAACACATACAACATTAATGCAAACGTTAGGTGTTTGGCAGTTAACCTTCATAAAACTGTCCTGGTCTGGCAGGAATGTGATCAGCACAACTGCTTTGCAATCTCTGCACGCCGCAGCCATCAAACCCTGATCTCACTGCAGCTTCTCTGCGATTTTGTGACTTCCTTTTGTGATAATGATGTCCTTGTGCTTTTATATGGTTTTTCCGTCATCATGGAGATGACCTCACTCATGGACTGTCTTCATTCCCCTGTCTCTGCCATATGCTAAAATCAAGCTCTCTATTTAATAAAAAGTATGATTGTGTTAGAAGACTACAAACTCAAATTCTTTGTAATGATTGCTTTAAAGTAGAATTTCTGTCTTAGGACACTATTGTTTATGTCATTACAGAGGAGGTTCTTTATTCATTGCTGCCTCTGAAGCTTCAAAATAATCCCAAACTAATTTGGAGGCAATGTTGTCATTGCATCATTCAGACTGTAATTGCTCAGTCTTGCTGAGTGCTGTATTAGTTTCCACATACTTAAATCCCACAAGTCAATTGATGTGCTCTATCTAACCTTTCAAACATCAATTTCAGCCCAACATGAGATCAAACATTTGTGCATTCAGAGGAAACAATTAATTATTGGACTCCAATGAGGTTCACACACACACCAGCCGACACACGGACACAGCTAGAGGCTTACTTGAAATTTTCTTTTTTTTAACTTTGGATGCACTAGCACACCAGGGCTGTGACCTCAGGTCTGCTGGATGTAAATGACAGAGGGAGGTCTCAGCTGTCTTTAACATGACAGCCTTCCTCAAGGATTCCCATCAAGTCTTTGGGGTTTTGGCACAACTGAGTCCTTTTCGCTGGACTGGACATCTGTATCCTCTTGACAGTTCAGGAGGATACACTGTATCTAAACATCTAAACTCACTTTTGCAGGTTATCAGTTAAAGTGAGACAAATTGGAACGCAAATTTATAACCAAGTGGCTGATTTTCTGCTTAAAAATGGAAGAGAGGCCACGGCATGCAACCCTGGTGATGTTTGACATGAAGTACAGGTATTTAAGGCACAATTTGCTAACTGATGCAGGAAGCAAAGACCTCTAACTCCACAGAATATTACACTTAACAAGGCTCTCAGCAGGTTCACCAAGCCTTTACCTGTGAGGCAATTACTTATAAAAAAGGACAAAATGTGGCCACTTTCATTTCACAGCTTTAGACACAAAAAAGAACAAGAATATGAATAAATGTCATGTTTTTAAATTCAGATCTATAGTACCAAGCCACTCAAAATCAGCACCAGTCACTCATTCTACTGCATTTCCATGGTTTATCCAACATACACACAGGTCATTGTCATGTCCCAGCGATTAAAACTGCCGTTATCCATGATCAAAATAAGCCAGTGCGTCGTGGGTGGGGTTAATCCTAACAATGTAAGGGGGAACTGCTGAGTGTTAGCCAGCCGCTGTCCACATGGAGGCTGTCAGACCGAATGGATTATCATATACTTTGCATGCTATATTCAGCACATACCAGCATAACAAGAGGGGGGGAGGGGGTGGAGTCCGAGAACATTCGGGAAAGAAATTCAAATCAGCTTTCTATGTTAATACACAGTCATGACACACGAGGGGGGCATAATGAGGTGGAGGATTATCCGTGAGTCAGCGTGTTTCAAAGCACAGGCCAACTGGCGATCCAATAACAAGGACACCTGAGGTCTGGAAAACCAGGTACAGTGATGAGAGCAGGAAAATCTCATTTAAAACCAATTTTGAGACGAGTGACATTGTAGCAGACAGCTGCAGAGTTTAAGGCTGCAGATGGAAAAACAAGAAAACTCTAAAAAGGGTAAAAAGGGTCATGTTATAAATAAATTTGTGATGGGTGCAACCATCTTATATGCTCCATAGCAGATAAAATGGATGTTTGTGACACATAACTATAGAATGAAGGCAACAACAGTAGTATTTTTAGGAATTATTTATGCCTGAATATAAACTACCCTACACTACAATTCACAAAAGTAGACAAAGAAGGAAAACTCCAATACAATCAAGGTGAATATAGGAATATTAAATGAACTCTGACATCAATATTATTACAATGAATCTCCCAGATGTACCCAAAGTCATGAAGTGGGAAAATTAATATTTGAGGTTTCACTTTGAATCAGTAAAAAGTTATAGTAGCTAGATGATGAAAAGTGGCTTATATTACATTAAAAATCCCAGAGTTTTGGAGTGAGTGGGTTTCACACAGGCCTCTTAGATGTTGGGTGGTTTATTTCCTTTGCCCTTTAGCATAATTTCTGAAGCCTGAAATACTATCGTCAGCTCTGTAATTGATTAATGGAGGTTGTAGAGTCACCTAAACATAAACTGGGGATTGTTTTACATTTATGAGGCGGACAAATAAATTCAATTGGTTCTTTAAGATGTGTATTAAGCACATCTCAGAATCTGCTGGCCTCCTGCTACAGTCTGGCTGTGCCTCTGCAGCAGAAACAAAGCCAGGAGTTAGAGCCCTCGCAGGGTGGCTGGTGACTAACAGGTGCCAAGAGGAGGGAGCGGTGCCAGGACGTGCGGACGAGTGAGCGGGCGATGTGAAGGCCAGGGAGGTCGGAGGTGCATGTTAATCACTTCAGGAGCAGGAGGCCTGGCTCTGCAGGTGTCTGTCCTACAAAGGACCATTGACTTTGGCTCTGGACGAGCTTTCCTGAGACCACTGGCCTCCACAAAACACTTCAGTCTGCGACGAAACGCAGCTCAGGCATGATCTAACATGGCAGACGAATGGAATTCCAATAATTCAAGTCTTATTCTGAACATGAATACTCTTGTTATATTCAATTAAAATAATTGATAGATTCTATGTTGGCCTTTATGATAATTATAACACATCTACTATGCAACTGGGACCCAACATACCCCACACATGTAGTATTCATCAGGGAGTAATGTGTATCCATTTAACAGGGGAATGCATAATGCTGTTTTTGTGTAATAATATCACGGCTCTAATGAAATGCTACACTGACTGTGAAACGATAATGAGGTTGGATAATGTAATTATCATAACGCTGGACCTCTACTGGTCAGATTTTACAGATGGAACAGCTGAGTACTACAAACCATCATGTTTTCACAAACACTGCTAGTTCAATGTACAATCAATTTTAGGTGTCAGCTGCTTCTGTTTGCTGTTCTATTCTGTAATTCAAAAGCAAGAATATGGGTTAATTATATTTATAAAAACAAATCAAAAGTGAATACATATACAGAATGTACTGGAGTAAAGTGTCTAATAGTAGTTGTTTTTTTTTTGATAATTGCATAAATTAATTGAAAATTAGCTGAATAATGAGGATTTGATATCTGTTAATAGCTTGTGCATAATTCTCACTGTCTCAGTGGGTGTCTTTGTTTAAAAATAGTCATAATCTAATACAACTATAGCGCAACTGTAATTCCTGTATGTTGCAAAGCCAATTATTGCATGACGACTTAGTTTTATTCTGTTTACTGCCCCTGTCATAAGTACATTCACATTTAAGGAGAAATAATGGACTGATTTTGGAAAGACAAAAACAATCGCCTTACAAATATGTAAATTCTAACATTTTTCAAGATTCTAGCAAGTATTTTGACATTTATAACCCCGATAAACTTGTCAAAACTATGAAATACAAAGACACTTTTGTCAATAGTTCTGTAATAATGGCAAAAACACATAGAACATGATTTCTTGTCAAATAGGAGAGAAACAGATGAGAAAAAAAAGAGCAAAGGCCCATCAGCTCATCACACTGCATGTTAGCCCATCCAGACTTGATATGAAAAAGGCACCTGACAGCCACCAGCCTTCACCTAACCAGCGACACACTGGATATACTATGCCTTCTTCCAGCACTGCACGTCCTCTTAAATTATCACATTAGAGCTTGAACAGCTCCTGAGTTAAAAGCTGACCTTATCCATTGTCAAGGCCATTACAAACATTAGATCTTAGCCTTTAAGATTAAAGAATGGATGGATGGTTTTCAGGTTGGGAGATAATCCACACTTAATGTCATGTACAGAAAAATATTCATGAAAAGAGACGTGTATCCCAGCATGTATCAGATTTGTGTAAAAGCACAATACATAACTATGTTTTATTGTTAATAATTAGCTTTTTGGTTTGTGATTTAGTTTTATTAACAACTGTTGTTTTTGCCTTGGGGAAAGCTGAATATATAATTTAAAAGAGCTGAGCCACTACATTAGGTCAGCGTGAAGGGCAACCTGTAATAACAGGGTTTTATAGCATCAGCTTTCAGAAAATGTCTTTTTGTTTGTGAACTTTTTTTTTCACCATAGTTGGTGCTGCTTTGAAATGTCTGGTTCTGCCCAGAGACTGATGTTTGTTTGAGTTGCAAATATTTCCTAGAGCACGAAGCAAGCTGCCTCCTGTTTACCAATGAACCAAATGCAGAGGGATGTGAGCCCACATCTTTACAAATAGGACTAGTATTAGTACATCATAAAGACCAAAACCATATGAGGTAGAGCTTTAGATTGTATATATCGGGTGTGTGTGTGGTGAGGGTTCAGGGGTGGTTGGCTGAAGCACAAAGCCTCATTATCACTGTCTGCTTTCCTGCACCTGCAGCCCATTTCCTTGTGCTTAGCTGTTAATTCAACCACAACACAAACTGCACAAACACACAAAGTTTATTACTCTGACAATGAGCAGATATATCATGCACATCAGGTGCATTACAACATATTTTTAAAAAAGTATGTATATATATATATATATATATATACGGTATATATATATATATATATGTATTGAATATATGAATCACGAGAAACTGCAGTGATTTAGTGAAAATAAATCGCTATATGTGACAATATTGCGTAATAAGGAGTCGTTGTAGTGGTGCACAGTTGCTCACAAAGCTTTTAAATCCAAATAGTCTGTCAAGGTGGGCTGCATTCAACCATCAAAAAAAAAAGCAAATTGCACATTCTCTCCGTAAATCACTAAAATTTCATTTTACTACACCCCGAGGACATTAAAGGCAGAAGGGTGTAACAAAGCCAACCGACACGCTCACCGAGCCCTGCTGCCCTGCTCGTCGCCGTGGAGCACGCACGGGCCTCTCTGCACACATGGCGGGACGTGAACGCACCACTATTTACCCAACAACACCGCTAGACACGCCCCTCTCGCTCCCATATAAGGTCATCACAGGTGGAAAACCGGAAGACTCTCCAGGGTAACGCGCTCCCGAAACGGGGGGGGACAATGGGATGAGATGATTGACAGCTCGAGGCGAACCGTGATGTCCGCATCCCCTGGATGACATTACAACATACAAACACACATTTCACGCACATGCGTGATAACAAAGGTGAATTAAAAAAATAATAATAATTAAAAAAAAAAAAAAAAACCTGCAGCCTGCATTCGGGTCCATTATTGCCTCACTCGCCGCCTGTTTAACAAAAGCATCGCAAATAAACCGCCCCGAGTGTTCGCGTGAAGTCTCTCAGGTGATGCACGTTCACGCCTGCGTTCGTCATTATTGCATTATTGTCACACCCTCCTCCCGCCGAGTTGTGACGGCGCTGGCTAAAACTTGGCGTTGGAGAATTATCGCCACATGGGTTTTGCGAGGGGAGGGGGGGAAAAAAAAAAAAAAAAGAGCCGCAGATGGAATTACCTCGCTTTTGTTCTGTTTTGTTCTCCTCCTTTTCCCCCCGCGGAAGCGAACCTCCAGCGAGCTGCAGAGTAGTCCGAGCCTGGGCTGAATAACAGTGATCTGAATAAAACTTGCGCCGCTGCCACAACCTCCCAAAGCTCAAGCTGAACGTCCGGCCGACGCTCGCACCTCCCGGGTCAAAGCACGAAACGGAGGTGTGGCGACTGGTTTAAAAGTTTGCGCCCGTCCGGGGGGGAGAATATTTCTTATTTTGATCATCAGTTTGGGCCGAGGGCGACGCTGTGATGCTGCGAGCGGAGCCGAGCGTTATCCCTCCCTCCCGTCCGCAAACGGTGCTGATGCTGTCGGTCAGGGCGAGTGTCTCCGCCCCATCACCGCTCCGAACACTGGGAGTGAGCCTTATTATCGCCTGGCGCATGCGATTACGTTGGGCCAAGATCGGCGTTACTTTTTGGACATTCTAGTTTTAGTTTTAGTTCGTTGTGTAAAAAAATAAATAAATAAATAAGAGAGGCAAAGTGGGGTTACACAATTTGCTTCAAAAAAAGCAAAAAAAGAGCAAAAAAAACAACAAAAAAAAAACAAGAGAATCACAAGTGATTCTTTAAGCATACGTTTATTATTTATTAATTTAAAAATTAAATGTGAGTCTAGTTTTCTTCGGATTTTTAAAAAATATTGTAATTTCACTCAGTGACATTACCGACCACAGTACGTTTTCATAATAAAGACTTCCAAAAAGACCAAACTACTCGTGATTTTAAATCAATTGTTGATCTCGTTGGTTCTGAAAGAAATGTTCTCGTTTAAGTAAAAGTTTACCTTGTGATCTGTTTGTTTCATATTTGAACTTGCCTTTTTGAACCAAATCGCCATATATTGTGCTTACACTGTTTAACACATTACTGTTATGATTAAATCTCTATGGGCGTGTATTTTTTTTCTGTTTTATCAAATGACAAAAACAACATTTATCTTCGCTCCAGAGGTCGTTTCCAAATCGATCAACGATGTAATAACAAACTCTTATTTTGAAGATACTTTGCCGGAATGGCCGGGTGGAGCCCTTATATGGGTGCGCTTATTTACCTCATCGTGTTGTCGCAACGGGCGGGACGCGGCACAAAAACACGCGCACAGAAACGTCCCCGCCCGCCCCTGTGGATTTACGGGACGACGATGTAAACCAATCGATATGAGTGAAGGTGAAGGCTTCCTGTTTGTTGCTAATAGCCACAGAAACAGTCGCCAGCAGATTATTGAGTTCCAGACTGGTGAGGTTTAAACTTTAAACTTTCTCTCTCTTTGCTTATTTGCCGGTTTCAACCTTTCATTTGTAGCTAAGTAATATAAATATCCTGAATGTTAGCCCGGTGTCTCAGCCTGCTGTCTGGTATTATGGCATTAGCTACAATGAGGAGTGTGTTTTTAACAACAGTTTTAATTATTTGTAGTCTTATTTCCAGACACATTTAGAATTAAGAGTTGTTTAACCTAACTGCTGATTTCTTAGCTCAACGTAATCTTAACATACATGTAAAACACAGCATTGGCATCAGAGCCCATTACATTTAAAATCAGTACTTGTGATTTTCAATGTAATGATTACCTCCTATTTCGAATGACACGGTGATAAGTGCTGCATTTTATGGCAGATTATATAAGTGATTTAAGGTTGTCGACGTGGCTAACTTTATTGTTTGTATTTGCGGGACAGGTTCCTCAGGAAAATAATGTCTTTCTGTTTGCCTTTCAACTAACCACACATGTAAGCATTTTTGTTTTTATGTGCAACATATCTCTCCACACAGTCCAGCTTGAATTGAAGCTTATGACGTTTCATTTTTTTTCCTTTCTCTCAAGATTTAAAGGAAACTTTGCCCACGATACACAGACTACATCCATGTGTATCATTTTCTTCAAGTTTGACCCTCGCCCTGCTTCCAAGAATGCCTACAGGTAAACTCTTAACGCCATTTGACACCCCACTAAAAGAACATTACAGCCAATTTGGCAGAATTGAAATACCCACACAAATGTCAAAATTCTAAAATACAACACACCTCGGTGTGCCAAAAAGTTTTGAAACACTAAATAGATAAAAATGACGAGGCTGAAGTTGAGTTTCACTATAATTATTATTGTCACAATAGCTCACAAGACTCGCTGATCCTCTGGTACCCATTGCCAAAATTCTGTTCAAACAAAATTAATTAATCCAAGTTCTATTGTGGTTGTGGTTTTACTGGGCCAGTTCCATCTCAGTTTTCATACATTTTCTGCTGTATTTGTATAAAATCCATCAGGAAATGCAGCATATTTTTGCACAATTTCACAATTTGACTTTAATACTGGTCCATGTGCAACCTAGACTTAAACCTAGGCCCAGTCAGCAGTACCCCTAACCTTTTTACCGCGGTTAGAACAGGCCGGTGCATTCTGTGCAGTACATGTGAGGAGTGGTGTAATATTGAATCCAGCACATTGTGATTCTCCTGAGCTCCAGAGTGAGCTGCTGGCGACCACAGTCCACCAATGTCCTTCCCTGCAGGAGCCTGAGCCTGTGCAAGGGTACGGCAGCAGAGGTGTAGCACAAGTCCTGATTCAGAGCAGAACCTGGGGAAAGGTGAAACCTTCTGTGTCCTAATGTGGTTACATCAGTCCCAAATGCACCACAACAAAGTTTTCTTTTGCTTAAACCAAGCAAAGAGGTGCTGCTACATTGATTTCTGTCAGATTGCCCTTCCATAACAAAGACTGACAAAAATATATATCGACTGGGTTTTCCTGTTCAGCACAAATGACTAAGCGATTACACAAATGCTGATGTATGTATTATGCAATTCTGTTTTGTAATCCTTTTTTATTTCCTATTTTCTAATGTATCCTCTTACTGGATTAAACCAACAATGCTGTAACAAACATTATTTACTGAATTTACCCTTGGTAATGAAAGTATGTCTGCACTTCTTTAAGGGAGGAGGAAATAAGTTGAATCTAGTTGGAGCATCACTAAGGAATTTTAAAAATTCAATATTTATATAATTAAGTTGCTTTTTTCAGTAATCTACCAGTATTTTCATTTAATAATTGATTTAATAAACGCATTAAAAAAATAGCCGATGGCCAAAAGATAATCAGTTAGAGATGATCACATGGAGAAGAAAATAGAAAGTTTTCATGTCAGAATCTAAACATGAACTCTGCTGTCATTTATTTAAGAGCGGAACAGATGCATTTCCATCATGTGCATGTTCGATAGCTCCATGAAGTCATATGCGCATTGACTTTCGTCATTCATTATTGATGAAGAACTGTAGTATTTGTCTGCTTTGCAGCCACTCAGTGGCTAGAACATTTTCTAGCCCCGTGAGTTTCCGTTATAGTGGTCACAGCTCGTGCCCTGTCATAGGAACATGCTACCTTTAGGCCTTGAAGCACCGCTTGGCCTTCATTTGTAGCAGTTTAGTTTATATTTTTTATGTTAACAGGGTCCAACATCTGACTCTTAAAGATTAGCAGGGAACACCTAAGAAGGAATATCTCACTATTGCAGAGGGCAATATTGGCCTTTTTTCTGCTCTTTTATGAATTTATTAGCAATATAAATGAGTTTGTCTCTGTAGTGTTGATGTTCATGCTGCATGTTTACACACGTGTGTCTTACAATCCCATATTATATTGTGTGTTTGTGTTCTTGCTTTATGTAAGTTATAGTATAATAGTAAGAGGGTTTACATCTGAGCGCGGTAATTGTTTTGTAATAGTTGAATTGTGTGTGTGTTTGTGTGTTTGTGTGTGTGTGTGTGAGAGAGAGAGAGCAGCAGACCTGTGCATGTGCTCTAACACAACTGATGGTAGCTCTTCTGGAGCTAATGGCAGTAGACGCAGGTGACAGTGGTGTTTCTGGGTGTTAATGGGCCATCGCTGACTGCCTGAATATAAATGCTGATCAGAGGAGGCTGCAGTGTTTAACTGACAGCCAGTCTGCACCACAGACTCTTGCAGTGTGATTATGGTTTGAATTGGGTCACCGAGGCTGTTCCCTCTTAGCCGTGCTTTGGCAGTATAAAGAGATTAACATTTGGAAAGGTTACTGATACATGAGCAGACAGTGGCACGGAGTCCGATTAGACATCATTATTATTAAATATCTTATATTGATATTAGTTATAGTTATCTGTTTTTTATATATAAATCTAAATATTTTAAAATCTGTTTTCCTTTGATTTGGTTTGTTTTTCCCAAACCATGTTGAATTTGAACTTGTCTTCCTTTTCTTTGTCTGCCTTTTATTTTCCACTGTATGTGATTTTTATATAACTCCAATATTGACCTGAAGTCGGGTCACGCTTCCTATTGATTGATATTTCTTTAGCCTTCATCAGAGAGCCTGCACCGTGAATCCCAGACCTTTTCTTCGACATCCAACTGCATTAGTTTATGTTTGCCTCTGCTCTTCATACCAGGATGCACCAGAGGCCTCTATAAAGTTCTGGGGAACAAGTTGGGTTGTTGGAGGACAGGAAAGTAGTGTTGAAGAAGATTTTGAAAAAGAATCTTTTTTATTCACATTGGTAGACTTTTTGCAGGACATTTGTAATTGATGAATGATGAATACATTTGAAGAAAAGTCTGTGGATTCCTCCATCATGAATAGCAGACCTTTATTGTTGGGTTGTTGTTCTTTTTTTTTCTAATCAGTACCTGCTGTACATCACTGCTGCTGCACGCAGCTGCACAGTTCTCTTTCTAAACTTAAAATATTTTGCTACAGAATGTGACGATCAGCCCCAAGTGCCTCTGAAGGTCACATTCTCAGCTTTTCCTCATTGCTACTTCATAAACACGGTCAGGACATGACAGACTTCATGCTGCAGCTTGGAAATCCTCACGCTTCTGTTCATGATGGGATTCTTGGAGCAATGATCAAATGTTGTAGGTGAACAGTATCGGTTTCAACCAGCAGCTTAAAGAAAATGATTGAATGAAAACGAGTTTTGGGAAGTGTTTGTTTTTGGTGGTCTAGTCACTTCAGTGAGGAATGGTGGCAGCTGTTATCCAGTGGTTGTAGCCAACAGTGGGTCTGGCAGCTCATTAACCTCTGAGCTGCTCTATCGTGATGATGAATGAGGGCTCTGTGTGTGGGATCACTGATGGCTTCTGCCAACAGGCGCTCTGCAACTTGGAGCTAATTAAACCTCTCAGTGCTGCTTTATTGTTACTTTATGCATTCTTTGAATAAAAAAAAATAAACGTATTTTATTCTCCCATTAAAAACTATATTTTAAGGAGCATATAGTTACTTTCTCTCCCTTTGTGTTTACAGGCTGATTTTGGCAGCAAACAGAGATGAGTTCTACAACCGGCCGTCCAAAACTGCAGATTTCTGGGGGAACAACAATGATATTCTCAGTGGTGAGCCACCTGTGCACTAAATAAAAAAAAATCACCAAAACAACTGCACCTTATGAAGACAAGGAATTTAAAGAGGATTTTCAGTAATTCCACTCAATGCCCTTTTTAAAATGGAGTTCTGGTGACAGCTCCTCTGCGTTTGGATAACTTCCTATTTTGTGTCACTCAATTGTTAATGTTCAGAATTCATACAAAAGCGCAAGAACCTAGAAAGCACTCGGAGAGTGCAGACCTCCACCAAGTGCAACAATTCCTTTTGGCCCCATTTACCACAATGTTAATGAAAATTTCAAAGTGATCCAGAATCCAGGATTTCTTCCGGATCACCCCCAAAATGAAATCAGTTCTTCCTTGTCACATTTCCAACAAATCCTGAAAATTTCATCAAAATCGGTCCATAACTTTTTGAGTTATGTTGCTAACAGACAGACAGACAGACAGACAAACACTGGCAAAAACATAACCTCCTTGGTGGAGGTAACAAATCAGTGTTGTTACTCTTCATGTATAGAGGATAGAAACCACGATCAATGAAATATTACTGACTCAGAGCTGAATGGTTTTTACTTTTACAGATCAAAATCTGTCTCCTCCGCCTGTCGCAGGACACCCTCACCCCCAGTAAACTAGATTTAATTGACTGATGTCTCATAAACGCTAGGCCGGAGGTGAGGAAAATCCATCATGTTTTTTTTCTCTTGCTGAATGAGGAAACTCAGAGATAGCCTTGTTGTTCATGGTTCTCCCCCCTGTAATAGAGGGGTCAGGACTCCAGCAGTGGGCCCTTAATTGATGGTTGCTTTTATGCAATGTGACAGAAATAAATGGCTTTGCCTTATCCATGGGGCCTGGGGGGTAAGGGAGGGAACTGGAGGAGACACAGCATAATGACGGGAGGAGTAAGCTATAGATCCCAGTGGGATCGGGCTAACTTTCCATCCAGCCTCCCTGAGGAGCGTGACCATTCTGCTCTCTCACTCACTGCCAGTGTAAGCTGACGCTTCAGTATTGATCACCAGAGCTGCCGCTGCACTTTTTTTTTTTTTTTTTTCTGTTATTGACAAAAGCAGTCTTTACATTGAAGGTTGCAAGTTCATTCTCATGATTTAGCCCCCAACTTTTGCTGCACTCATTATTGTGTTGAGCAGGTCTGGACCTGGAATATGGGAAGGAAGGAGGATCCTGGCTGGGGATCAACAAGAGGGGAAAATTGGCTGGAATCACCAACTACCTGGAAGGACATCCCAACCCCGACGCACAGGGGAGAGGTGAGCCAATCACAGTCGTTTTGAGGCTGCATACAAGTTAGAAATATTTGTTAAATTTGTTTTTTCATCCAATGTAATTTAAGAGTATTTTCTTCTTGTTTTTGCCCCTCTTTAGGATTTCTAGTGTCAAACTACCTTACAGACAAAGATCAGGACAGCTACTCTTACCTGAAGAAGGTATCCTTGGAGAGTCATCTGTACAATGGCTTCAACCTCATCACAGCAGAGTTCAGGTGAGTGAATATGGGGGGAGACATTGAACTGAGGTAAAACCTGCTTCTTTCTGCAGCTCTTAATGTTTTGAGTGTTTTAGTTTCAACTGTATATTGCACCAATTTGATGGCATTCTAAATAACCAAGGTTATTTTTTTGAATTTATCAGTTGAAAGGAAGAATGTTTAAGTAGAATATATGCACATGGATACCGATGTCTCTGTCAGACCTTTGCGCAATTGGCATGGAAAAGAAGCTCCATTCCTGCCAGCCAGAGGTTGGAGGTTCAGCTCACATGTGCTTTGCTGCCAGACTGAATCCCTCCTGGGGTGATAAAAAAGCACAGTGGTCTTCCGTGTCGTGATCTGCGTATCCTGGAAACATCGCCTGTAGGAAGATATGCTCTCGTGAGGGATTATATCATGCCTGTAGAACCTTTTCTCCACATCAGCATTGCTAACAGGCCAAACTGAAGCATTTGTTTGCTCCTGAGGACAGCTTCTCATTTGAAGCTCATAAACGTCTTTTTCTGGCAGGATTGAAAACATGATGCTGGTTCTGACTACATTAGTCTCCCTGCACAGTTTAACCAATCCTTCCTTTCCTGTTTTCAACAACACCCTCCATACAAATGCCATCTTAGGTCATACATATATTCATGTAGAAAAAGGCTTTACAGATCTGCGGGGGTACTCTGCTGGTCTTGGACAACCACTGTCAGGAGATATGGCTCGAACAAAAATTCAATTAAGAAGCAACTTTCTAATTCTAAAAAAAGATAATGCCATGCATAGATTATCATATAATGTAATGTATCTGCAGCCTCAGATCAGGAATATTAGTATTCAGACTCTGGTTCTTTAATGTTGGAATCAGACAAAACTGCGAGCAGACAGCTTGACTGTTGTTTCTGCGGCAGGTGCAGTCCACGAGGATATGCAAATGCTCTGCTTAAAACCAGCAGCCCGCAGTTGCATTTGTGCTGCCCCGCTGGCGTTTGTGTGCAGCCAGAGATTAGGGTGCAACCCCGCGTTCACAAGACGGCTTCATAAAGCTGCGTTCCTCACATTCAGCATGAGAGCGCAGCGGAGGACTTTGTCATTTTGTTCTGTTAATAACCTACTGTCCTCTGCTGAGCCTTTACCCTCTCTGAATACGTGCAATGTTTTTTTTGTTTTATTTTTTTTAATTTGACAAATCTTAACAGGAGCATTTCTAATTGATGACCTCCAGAGACAGGAGACTGTTTGTAAATGTCATGTGTGTCCATGTGGCGGGCCACATTCAGAGTAGATTTTCATTACAATATGAGGGATTTTAAATAATCTCTACTCAGAGAATAACTGCAATCGGGGGGGTGCTACCATTTTAAGAATTTTCTGTCTTTGGTGAACATGATGACATGATGAAATACACCCCACTGGGCCATCATTTTTATCAAGCACTTTCTCTCAAATGGTGGTGCTTGTTAAGATAATATTGCCCGGAGTAATCATCTGCCCATGAGTGATTTGGTCAGTGAAATTTCCTAGAACATCACACCGAGTCGTCTCTCAGTACATCAGCCATCATATATATTTAAATTTTGAACTGAGTCAGTGTCTGTTTGATGCGTTCAGGGCTTCAGGACTTTTCATCTGACTTTCCCTATAGCTTTTTGATCCCACTTGATGCCGCTCAATTTAAAGCCCAGAGTTGATCTATTTTAATGAATATCTTGTCTGATCTTCGCCTGCCTGACTTAATGCTTTTCAGCTGAGCAGCGGCTGCTTTATGAAAACAATGATAGAAAGTGGTTCAGTCTTATAGCCTCCAACCATGTGCTGTAATTCTTGGCAGACTCTTGTTTGAGCTGAAAAAGAAAAACAATGGTGCAGCAGATTTGCACATTCCAGGGATGGAGTATCAGGGGGAAGAACTCTTAAAGAAGAACAAGTGTGCATATGTTCTCCTCTTCAATTATGATTAATCTGTGGACAAATGTTGTTTTTAAATAGACTAAATAATTCAGTTTTAAATTGAACCTTCTTTAATAGCCACAAAATCAAACCAACTTTGATTAAGTGTCGTGTTTTTGAACATGTGTTTATCATTTTTGTCATCATTAGTCAGGTGTGGTCAGATTCTGTTTTAAACTCTGTTTATCTGTAACTAATGTCTCACAGCCATGCTGGCAGCTCTGTTACTCTGAAGTTACTCAGAGATATATTGGCATGCTAACAACATCACAATCAATGTCAATATGTTAAGGAGATGTAATTTTGGGGATCTTGTAAGAAGTTGACTTTGCTAAAGAGCACTTAACTACCTCTGTTAACAGAGGATCAAAACACTCACCGCTATGTGCTAATTAACATCTTATACTAAGATGTCGACATATTAAACATTTCATTTTTATTTGCATGGACACCCTCAGTGTCAGTGCATACAGGAGCTGTTGGAAAAGTGCGAATAAGAATGGTGGTAATGGAGAAGAAGATAGTGTGTTTCGCCCTCAACCCCCACACCTTTAATGTCTGCATATATGGGCAAACATGTTTTTTTTTTAATCAGTAGCCTGGTATCTACTATCTGAACTGATGATGTTAAAAGCTCAACTATCTATCTCCAGGGTAACTACAGCACAGCTGGTGATGAGGAACCTTCTCTGCAGCCTCAGTACAGAGGACTCTTCATTAGAACGCCTCCCAACCAGCATACTGATTACCCCTCTGACTGAGATCAGAAAAAGCCTGTTTTTGACACTTCCCTTCTCGTTCTCACTCTGCCCAGTGGCCTTCTCCTCTCACTGCTCCTCATCTCGGCCCGTATCAGCCCCCCTGCACACCTGATGGGATTGGCAAACAGCAGAAATAGAGCTGTGTTTCTGCAAATCTTCCACCTGCCGCCACCACCGCCTCCTTTAATTAGATGCGTACAGCGGGTGCACAGATCCAGCAGTGCCTTCAGGGATCGGTTCACTGAAGAAACAGATCTTGCATTTTGTAAATTTTGGGTTATTTTTTTCTACATCTTCTTTCACGTGAAATATCTGTCCAGATACACTTTTATATTTGATTGTGGCTTGTGTTGGAGTTAGTTGTCAAAGATGAACTTTCCATCCTTAGTAAGAGTGGAGTCTCGTGTTTCTACCCTCTAGTGTGATTGTCACCCCCCCCTTGCTTTTTTTTTTTTTTTACAATCATGGTTGTTGAAAAATGCATCTGATCTGTGGTGAGGTCATCACATGGCACATGGGGCCCCAGTGAATGAAGACACCTGAAGGCTGTGTTGTTAGTGACCGTTACACAAGTTTGTAGCTTCCAGAAAAATCTGTAGTTATCATTTTAATCCTCATGAGTTTCTGTAACAGTGCCACCTTCACTGTCATCAGTGTAGTTGTAGATGAGCCGACAACACTTAAATCTAAAACCTTAAATCCTTTATCAGACACTATGTCAGATTGTTGCGTCTGGACAGGTTCCATTTTTAGCAGAGTAATTTTTCAATATGGTGCTTTGAATCAAGTATGAATGTGGGGGATTTACATGATATAATCCAACCCCAAATAGAATTTCAGAGATGCCGTTCACGCACGGTGGAGCCAAACAAAAGCTTTCCAGATTCCTCTGGTTCCTGTCAGGTTATAGTGCATCTGCTTTGCATTGAACATCCACTGAGCACATTTGCGTGGCACGAGCACTGTCACCCGAGTCAATATTGGCCACCGCC
Organism: Lagocephalus sceleratus; assembly: GCA_911728415.1. Lineage (NCBI taxonomy): Eukaryota > Metazoa > Chordata > Actinopteri > Tetraodontiformes > Tetraodontidae > Lagocephalus > Lagocephalus sceleratus. Next base: position 9,189,854 of record CAJVRN010000237.1, on the reverse strand, counting down.
GATCTGTTCGCAGTATCCATAGGAACACAACCAAAATCCTTTTTGTTTGGCCCATTCATCTGGGTTTAGAGGCAGCCTGGACACAGTATGAGGTGCCATGCTGTTGTCAGGGACACACAAGTGTCTATAGAGTCACCCTATAGTGTCAGTTTCAGGAAGGAATCTCTCACAGCTGCCTGAACGCACATTTTTGATTTTCTGCTCCAGAAACTGTTCACACTTTACAGAGAAGTCCTTCAGCAGAGAGCAAAGAATGAGAAAATCTCACATTTGTATGGAGTGGATGTGAGAGTGGGCCTGTTTTGATGAGTATAAACAGAATTTCAGAAGCTTAATGACCCTTTTAGGTATTTTTTATGCTCTTATAAGCATAAAAAATAGGATTATTAATTTGTTGGCACTAATTAATTTGTTGATACAGAAAATTTAAAATATATGAATCTTAATTTGTTTTTGTGAGCCAAATCTTACATTTGATCAAAGATACCTGATATTCGATGTTGCTTTAGTCTATAGACTGGACATCCTCACTGTTTAGAGGAGTGTAAGCTAAATGGTTTTAACTTATGCTGATTTAGACCACAGACCTAAAGTTTGATTTGTGTTGTTGCTCTTCAGAACAATCCAATAAAGTGTGTGTCAGAGCCTGACAGCATGTTCTGTTCCCGCCTCGCTAAGTCTCCACCGGGACACTCCAAGTTGAGGCGGCATTGCACCACGTTTCTGATTGACTGATGCCACTGATGGCTGTCATAAAATTGAGATGAAAAAAGTCATTCCTCTGCCAGTTCAAAGGATTTTGTGGTAATTTATTATTCGCTGTCCTGTACCAAAGCCGTCACAAATGCCCTTGATGTCAGACAGATTTTTCAAGCTGAATAAATTCCATCAAACTGAGGACTCTGCAAAGAGATCTAACACTATTGCTGAGGGCTTTGGTGCTTGTCAAAGGTGTTGGCAGCTCTAATTTGGTTTTTCATTTCACCCACTTGTTCCTGTAGGACTTCTTTCAATGCTTCAATTAACTGGGGTATTGAGTGCTTTTCTTATTTTAATTCCCTATACAAAAGAAAAAAGAGTCTTAATTCCAATTTTCCAGGGCTGCAATAAAAATCAGTCATTACAGAGCACTGTTGATATTGTCTAATGTCCTCGGCACTGATTTTTGACGATTACCCCCTGTGGTGCTTCTCTGAACATCACTTTAGCCAGATTTATTTTAGTGAGTATAAGGATATTTCGGCTCCCTATAACAAACTTTGTCTCAGGTTTGATGGTCACTAAATCCTCTAATTTTCAATCACTGTGTGTCCCATGCAGAGCCAAACAAGATGTAGTGTGTTACTATGGAAACAGAGGCAGCCCAGAACCTATCCAGCTAAAAGCAGGTCTGTGTTTTTTTAACACGGTTGCTGTAGAAACCTTCCTGTTCACATTTTCCTCTCTTCGCAGCCTTTGACCCTCCACGTTAGCCTGACATTTCTTTTTTGATGTGCTCACTGATTGTGTATTTATTGGAGCATTGAACCAGAAGGTCACAAACCAAGCTTACTAGTCTCTTTTTTTTCCCCCAATTCTGGCTAGCAGGAATCTATGGGTTGAGTAATTCACTGCTGGATACTCCATGGAAGAAGCTGTTGCGAGGCAAGCGTCACTTTACCAGCGTTGTGAATGACCAGACGTTGTCGTCTGATGGGCTGGTGCAGGAGCTGCTCGGCGTGCTGAACAACGAAGACCTGTGAGTCCACGTGACATTGAAACAACACCTTATTTCAGGCTGCGAGGCCCCCAAAGCTAATTCTATATCTCTAAAATCTTTTTCAATTATCAACAGCCGTTGCTTGTCTCATGATATTGGTCGAGTACGCCTCTTTTCCTCTGAATGTTCTAGAAGATTTGCGGTTATTATGTCAGACTTTTAGTCTCAGGTTCAAAGCGAGGCTTCGGCTTTTATCAAATTAGCTCCAGCACACGCCCAGTACATTTCCTGGATTCGGTCCCTTGTTTGATATGACAGAACTATTATCTGCAGCGGTTTCAAAGGCAAATATGAAAAGACGTTGACAGTTTCTGTCATGGCTTGGTCTAACAGGAACAGTCCTGATCCGTCTCAGGAGAGCCAAGGTGATGGTTACTCCAAGCCCATGCTCCAGGCTCTGTCAGCCGTGTGCGTCCGCTCGCCTGATTATGGCACAAGGTCGGTATCTTTTTTTTTCCCACCCTGAATGCCTGCCTCCTTCGTGGCTATTTTCAGCCTGAGGTGACTAGTTGGGCTGTGATCATAGGGAGAACTGTTGGTACACAGAATTCTCTGGTGGAATCAATCCTCCACACAGAGGAAATGAAAGGGGATCATCTACATGGTGGATTTACAGATACACAGTGTGTTTTAGCTGAAAGGTCAAAGTCTTTTGATACACCGTCTGCTCATTCTTCATACAGGTTGTCCTCTGTTTAAGTCCTGTCTCTGTCTTTGTTCTGAATTCTATTATATTTGTAACGATACATTTCCTTTTAATTCTCTAGGACCAACACAGTTATCCTGATAGATACAGAAGGCAACGTAACCTTCACAGAGCGTACCATGCTCGACTGTGACACAAGCAATTGGCGCACCAGCTCATTCAAGTTTAAACTGGATGCGTGAGGAAGTGGCGGTGAAACCAACTGTGCCTTTCTTCATCCTCCCCATCTCCACCTCCAACTGCACATCAGCTGCACCCCATTGAGGACTCGTCATTTTTCATAGGCTGGTTAGCGCTACCTTTCTCAAGACTAACAGTAATAAATATTCATTTTCTCAAATGAAAAAGACTGTTTTGAGATTATGTAAATTAAAAACTGCCAAAGAATGTCTATAAAATATTTAACTCCATTTCATAAAACAACAGTGTTTGGTTAATTTTGACATTCAGGTTTATACGGCGATGCAGCGACTTTTTTTTATGGTGTCACATTTTATCTTTAAATGCAAACAGAATGAATGTATTCAACACAGTCTGTAGACCTCAGTATGAATTGGCAGCCTGCATATGCATTTTTGGATTGAATTTAACTAGATCACACTATCACACAACTTTATGTGAAATGTTGCATTTTAAGTTCTGTTTCCACAATAAAATGTAACAGAATTTTTTTTTTTTAATATACAAGATCTAATCTGTGTTTTCATTGAATGATGATCTGTACCTGTTACAGAAAGTCATTATATACTTTTCAAATTGAAATTGCAGTTTATTTTCTTATGGTTGAATGACTTTGACAGCCCTTTACTGACATTTAGCTTCCACAAAGGAATGATGTTATCTCTGCACGACGTTTTAATGCATCTGACATTTCTATAGTGCACTTTACAAAGAGAATTTACACTTTAATCTTCATAATCTGAAGGTAATCTTCTGGTCTGTTGCATTTTGCCACTGATCAGCAGCTGTTGGGCAACAGCGACCTCAAGTGGCATGAAAACGTATCGATGCCAAGTATACAACAACTGTATGATAATCTAAAAGTGTGAGTGTTGACGGACAGACACATTAATAATCCCAGAATTAGAAGAAGAAGAAAATTATCATGCGTCATGTTATTCGTGAAATCCTGATCATTCTCAACGAGCAAATGTAACACATGACGCCAGTGCTTTACCCAAGGAAAGCAGAAAATGCCCTGATCTGGCTCAAGTAACGAACCACACCGTGTCCGGAACTCTGGCACATTTCCACTTTTGCCGTCTGCACGCCAGCTCATCCTGCAGAGGAGGCTGCATCGCGGACGTCAAAGGGTTAAAGACCGGAGGGCAGCGATTGGCCCGGGGAGCTGTCAGTCACCGGAAGCCGGTACCGGGAGGCGGGGCCTCGCTCTTCTTGCCGCTGTGGTTTTCTTCAAGATGGCGGGGCCACAGTTCAGGCAGGACGGCGGCATGGCCAGCTTTAAAGCCCTTTAGAGCCGCCGCCCGCTGCCGCAGCGAGGCTACCGTGTCGCAGAAATCAGTGAGTATTTCGACGGCAAAGTGCTTTCAGTCATTTCACTTGTGTAGGAGGAGGGAGGCGGACGGTTGCTACTGCTAGCCTGTTAGCATTTATCATCAGGGCCTGCTATGAAGCCAGAAGTAGCCCCCCCACCTTATCTTCTCTTTCGGTAATATAGTTCGAGCTTTTAACTTTTTGGCCACAGTTACCGTTAAGGGGTGTGTGTAGATACGAGGGAGCGTGCCGCGTCGCTGCCTCTTGATGAACAGATGTGTACAGATGTGTCGGGGTGTTGCACTAATGTCTTCTCTCGCTGCTGCCTTTTTTCTTTCTAGCTTCCAAAAGATATGAAAGGAAGATGATCAGCGCCTGTCCCGTCTGTAGCTGAATGCATTGTGATTTCCAATAATTGAGACAGTGATTCTAAAAGCTGTCTACATTAATGAAAAGAACAATGTAGTCAGCTTAGCGTTTTCGCCTCTGGTACGTGGTCTAAACAGGGATGTGCTTCTGCATGCATTCTGCTTTTAGAGTCAAGATAGTGTCTAAATAGGTCAGTATTTATAAGAATTAAGTTAAGTGTGGAGAGTTGGTTCGTAGTTTCTTAACATGGAGATAGATGACGTCCTCCCCCCTCTCCCTTTGGAGCCACCCAGTAGTTGTGATCTCAGCGATGGCAGAGCACCTCCACCACCTCCCCTGCAAACGTCCAGTGACGCAGAGGTAATGGACGTTAGCTCTGGTGGTGATGGATACACACACACCCCAGGGGACGGGGACCCCCCACCACAGCACCCACTCAGCGTGGGCCCACTAACCTTTTGTAGCGACCTCTCAGACGAGGCCGGTCCAAACCCGTCGTGCCCCCGAACGGCCCGCCACGCTGCCCCGGTGACAAAGTTCCTGCCAGATCTGAAGCTGCTCAGGGACGTCAAAATCAGCGTGAGCTTCACTGAGAGCAGCGCCAGTAGCAAAGACAGGAAGGTGTTGTACACAGGCGAAGGGGTTGAGGGAGGAAGGGAAGCCGCTTCAGACAGCCTGAATGGCGGGTTGCATGTTTGGACCGAGCAGGACATGGCTGAGGGTAGCTCTGGAGAGGGAAACGTAGCGACCAGGTCGTCAGCCGAGGCTGATGGTGACCAAGAAAACAAGGTAGAGTTTGCTGTCTTGGATGAGTTGGAGGACTTCTGTGACTTCCTGGATCAAGAGGATGGGGAACACGGTGGTTTTAAATCTGACAGCATAGAGCAGCAGGAGCACCCAGATGATGAAGCTGTGGTTTACTCCTACGAGGTACGTCTGGTGTTACTTTAATAAATGGAATTTCAACTTCTCTTAACAGTTCATTAAACTCATGCCCTCGGGTCATGTCATTAAAGCTTCTGTAGCAAGAACTGAGAGTGGCAAATCTAAAACTGGCATTACGTCACCTGCAACACATTATCAAAATTGCCTGTGGTAATTAAAAAGCTTTTCTAATAAGCATTGTACGTATGTTTGTTTCAATAAAAATGGTCCTGATGTGGCTGGAGCCAGTTATATTTTATCTCAATGTGACGCTGGGCTTATAAATAACATGTAACAAATTAATATTGACTTTATTGCTTTTGTGTGTTTTTCACCCATGGCATAACATCATGCAATTCATACATTTCTTAGAAACCCAAGGTTTTAATGTAATTGGTAACCCAACATTCTCTCCTGGCCTTAACCACGGACTCTTCCAGGAGGAGTTTGACAATGATGTTGATGCTCTGCTTGAAGAAGGCATGCCAGTTCCTAAAAAGATGCGTCCCTCAGAGGACAAATCAGGCGGGGAGAGTGACCATCAGTCAGATGGTGAAGAAGGCATTCAGCCTATGATGACCAAAATTAAGACTGTCCTGAAGAGTGAGTGCTGGGCCTTTGGTTCACTGGGGCTGGCTGTGTATATTGAATTGTCTCAGAACTTGTGTGCCTTTTGTAAATCTTCCCTGGTGCTAGGTCGGGGACGTCCTCCCACTGAGCCTCTACCTGATGGTTGGATAATGACATTCCATAATTCGGGCATTCCAGTTTACCTTCACAGGGAGACCAGGGTGGTTACCTGGTCACGGCCCTACTTCCTTGGGACTGGCAGTATTAGGGTAATGCAAATATCTCCTCGTTTGTTTTTGCTCTCCTTACTGGGTTTTATGAGTTTTAAGAGCTTGGTCTTTTAAATATAACTGGCTTTTTGGAGAATGTGAGAAATAAATCTTGTTTAACTGCTGGTCCTTTCTCTTTGCTTCAGAAACATGACCCCCCCACCAGCAGCATCCCTTGCCTGCACTACAAGAAAATGAAGGATCAGGAGGAAAGGGAGCTGAACGGGGAGGTGGCATTTAATGCGGAGGAGGGCCCAGTTAGTTCTGGTGAGCAGGCCAATGGTGATATGGGAGCAAGCAAGTTAGATGCTACCACTGGGGAAGAGGTGTTGCCCTCTGGTCTGTCTGAGGGGGGTGCCAAAGAAGAGCCTCCTGCTAATAACAGCCTGCAGGGTAAAGAGTCCCAGCCTTGTGATACTGCCCAGGGAGCCTTAGGGCAGGTCAAGGCCAAGGTGGAGGTCTGCAAGGATGAGTCTATAGGTAAAGACTGCACTGTGTGGGGGGTGGTCGTGGAGCTGTGGGTTCACACACTAACCTCGTGAATGCTTCTCACAGAGCTTGAAGAGTTTCGCTCGTACCTCGAAAAATGCTTCGACTTTGAGCAAGTCACTGTGAAGAAGTTCCGTACGTGGGCTGAGAGGAGGCAGTTCAACAGAGACATGAAAAGGAAGCAGGCGGAATCGGAAAGACCGATCCTGCCCGCCAACCAGAAGCTTATTACACTGTCGGTCCAAGATGCCCCCACCAAGAAAGGTACCAGCTGAGCAGACGTGGACAACACCTCTGTTGGCATTAACGTGGTCTCGGGGGTTTCTGATGGAGCTCTCGTGATATTTGAGGTCACTGTTTATTAGATGTGCTCTTTACTGATGCTTTCATTGTTACTGTTCAACAGAATTTGTCATCAACCCTAATGGGAAGTCTGAAGTTTGCATTTTGCATGAATATATGCAGCGTGTCCTGAAGGTCCGACCTGTTTACAACTTTTTTGAATGTGGTAAGTTTTAATGGGTTCAGTTTCAGATTTATCATTGCGTGGTTTAAAAATAAAAAAAAAGAATATAATAAATCCAGTTGAATTTGTGTGTCAGAGAACCCAAGTGAACCCTTTGGAGCATCAGTCATTATTGATGGAGTTACTTATGGCACAGGAACCGCAAGCAGTAAAAAACTTGCCAAGAATAAAGCTGGTAATGTCGTCATTCGCAATTGATTTTTTTTATAAAAAAAATGTATTTATGGCTGTCACATTCATCTGACATCACACCCTCGCTTGTAATTTGTTCATTATGATTTCAGCTCGAGCCACACTGGAAATCCTCATCCCTGACTTTGTGAAGCAGACAGCGGAGGAGAAGCCTGTCGAGGGCGACGAACTGGAGGTAGAGCTTTTGATAAGAGCGACACACTCTTATCTGTGTCACATGTCTGTCCAGACACGATCATGAGTAGCTTGTGTGTATCAACGTGAGAAATATGATCCAGTTATTAAGGGCAAAAACCATATGCACTTGTCTAAACTTGAAAAGTCCTCAGAGACACAGACCTCCACCAAGCAGCTCGTTTCCACACAGATTGTCCCTGTTTTGACCCGTTACAACAAGATAAGGGAAAAGAGCTGCTTGGCCTTAATCCGTGAACGATCAAGGGTCAAAGTCCCCATTATCGACACTTCTTAAAAAATGTAATTAAAATCCTAGAACGTTTCAAATGATTTTGCCAACAAACAAAAGGCTATCACATAAGCTCCTTGGCAAAGATTTAAAGAAAGTACTCAGTGTTATTGTCTTTGGAATTAAAAAGAACAGGAAAACTGAGCACATGTTGTCCTCCTCAGTATTTTAATCATATCAGTATAGAAGACTCGAGAGTGTACGAGCTGACCAACAAAGCAGGACTACTTTCGCCATATCAGATTCTTCATGAGTGCCTTAAAAGGTAAGAAGCTGCCGTTGTGGTCCACTTGTCTCATCCCACACGTCCTTTTTCTTGTCATGTTGACCCCACTGCTGTTTGCATGTCACAGCGTGTGGGGGCCGTGTATTTACGCTTATTCAATTCTCCTCCTAGAAACCACGGAATGGGAGACACAAGCATTAAATTTGAGGTGATCCCTGGCAAAAATCAGAAGAGCGAGTATGTGATGACATGTGGGAAACACACTGTACGCGGCTGGTGTAAGTAGACCGTGACCGCGTGTGCTCTTCCTGAGGCTGTCGCTGAGCCTGACGGCTTGTGTGTGTGTGTGTGTGACAATAGGCAAGAACAAGAGGGTTGGCAAACAGCTGGCATCTCAGAAGATCCTGCAGATGCTTCATCCTCACGTTAAGAACTGGGGCTCTCTGCTCCGTATGTACGGAAGAGAGAACAACAAAATGGTCAAGAAGGTAAGACGCTTTTGTGGAATTCAAGCTTTACCTTAATTTCCACCACTATCTCTTGACTATACCATTTACAATAGTCTTTGTAGAATTAGTGTTCCCACGTCTATGTGAATGTCGACTTGCTGATTTGTGTGGCTGTTTTATAGGAGAACTCTGACAAGAGTGTGATTGAGCTCCAGCAGTATGCCAAAAAGAACAAGCCAAACCTTCATATCTTGAACAAACTGCAAGAAGAAATGAAGAAATTAGCAAGTCAGAGGGTGAGTTGTCGTCAGAAACCACTTTAGAGAAAGAAACATTTGTTATTTCTTTCTTTCTTAAATGCATATTTTCTCCACAGGAGGAAACGAGGAAGAAGCCCAAGATGACCATCATGGAGTCAGCCCAGCCAGGAAGTGAACCCCTCTGCACTGTTGATGTTTAAGTGTCCGAAACACTGAAGCGCCGCAGCACTGAAACCCAGTCACTGTCAGGACGTCTCACACACACACACACACACACACACACACACACACACACACACACACACACACACACACACACACACACACACACACACACACACACACACACACACACACACACACACACACACACACACACACACACACACACACACACACACACACACACACACACACACACACACACACACACACACACAGCGATCTAACGGCAATACACCACCCACCCGATCCAGACAGGCCGAGCAGTTCCGCTTCCATCGGCCCAGTCTCAGCTGGTAGATGTCAGAGCAGGCCTAACCGCACTAACAGGCAGTAGAGCAAATACCATCTACCTCTCCAGATGCATCCTCACTATGGCAACACCTGGAGGCTGCAGACAGCCCGATTTCACGAGACGAAAACACGTCAAAACAAATGCATGCTTCTTTAGCCACAAGAAAAACACTGCACAACCTTAGTTTTGTTTTGAAGTGTCATTTTTCAGCAGTTAGTGCCAGCATCTCTTGGTTTGGTTTTGTGCTTTTCAGTATTTGAAAGGGACTACTAGTGTTTGTGTATTTAATTGGCAGACCGTTTCTCGTTTATTGGTTACCGTTACTTTTCGGGTGGTGAATGTCGACTTCCTCGGAACAGAGCAGCTGTCTCGGTCTTTGCATGATGAAAACATGCGTTGTGAAGTGATCACTCATAACTATCGTTATGCACCCGTGTCCTGTCGACTGATGGCGTTGGTTCAGGAGCCAACTTTAGGGTTGCTTGGAGGGACTTTTTGCCTTTATTTCGTTCGCTTTGGGAATTGAAGACACCGACGGCCTGCAGTAAACCCGAGCACATAGGCGCAGAGCACTATTGTATGTTTCAAAGATAAATGATTGTTTCTTTATGCTCTTAGATGGTTGCGGCTGTTTTATTGAAGTACTTACGCCATGCACACCAACACAACTACTGGTACATTCAAGTAGCTTCTCAATTTTGGTGCCCTTAACTGATCATGTTGGCGACGTGTTGCCTTAGTTTAAAAAAAAAAAAAAAAGGGCTCAGAGTACATGCATTGGACCTAAAATGCCCTTTCAGCAGAGGCAGAAAGACCAACCCTTCTTTACTTGATAAAGCATTTATTTAGTCAGTATTTTAATGAACACAGTAAAACACAAGACGCGAAAGAAAACACGGCATGTGCAGATTTAAGCCTCGTCTTAATGGGTTGTGCTTTTTGTGTGTTTGTTTGCCATTAAGTAGAATATTTCAAAAGGCAGCCATTGAAATTGTAGTTGCTACACTGACATGCAAAATATGATTCAGTCATTTAGACCAACACACGTCAACGGCTCCATATACCAAAGCTTAGATACGACCTTATGCATTTTTTAGAATAATGTTGCTGCAGACGCATCTAAACATCATGGACTCACTTTGTGCTGGAATTTCAAAAAAAAACAACTGCTGTGCTTTGTCAAATATTTGGTCTGTCAAGGATGTGTCACAGAACCTGTAAATCGCTTGAAAGAATGTGCTTTTAATTCTGTGCGTTTGTCACCTTTGCCACACGTTTAAGATGAAAAAAAAAGAAAATGTACCGTTGAATTGTTTGAAATGTTGCTGCTTAGAAAGTGTATTTGCAAGCTGAACTCCACATCTTCAATATTTGTTATGCAAAATAAAATGTTGACTGACGTCATCTTTCAGATGTGCGTGATGATGAAATAGTGACACACACGTTGAAATACCAAATGATTTATTCCATGGAGCAACGCTGGGAATGACGACATTTCAGGAAAATAGGCTCGCGGTAGCTTTGTATCGAGACATCCTTGTGAATATTTGAAACAAAAACACAGATAAACAAAAGGACCCTGTGGGATTAGACGGGTAAATATTCTAGATGATGCAGACACTGACTTTCAGAGGTTACACACACACACGTCTGGTGTGGAGGGCTGAAGCTACTGATCACTGTGCAGATTCTGTTACCAAGGTCTCTTCCTGAGCGCCGCTGGGCTGCTGCTCCTGGGAGTTGTAGTCCACTCTCTCCAGGAGAAGCAGCATCTCCATGTGCATGGTCTGAGGAAACAGATCCACGGTCATGGCTCTCACGGGCCGGAAAGGAGTCCCGTGAACTCTGTTGGATGGTGCTCGGCAGAGACTGGAGACAGAAGTTCACGGTATAGAAGACCTGATCTGTTAAAGAGCGCCTCGTGTGTCGACTTGGACTCACTCAATAAAGTTGTTCATGGCTGCCTTGGCGTTGCAGGCCACATACACCAGCCTCTTCAGGTGCTCAGCCCTCCTGATTGCAAGGATGACCTTGGAATCTGCAAATCATTTCACTTGGTGACATTTCAGAGGAAAACCACGGATCCGGGACTTGGCGCTGGTCCACTCACGTAAGCCTGCCCGCGGTGGGTCCACGATGGCGGTGACGTTGGGGGACACAACAGCGTTGAGGATGTTGGGGAATACGTCTTCGGCCTTTCCACAGTGAAACTCGACGTTGGTCAGGCCTTCAAGCACAAAGCCATCATGAACCAACACAGAAGGGAAGGGCACATTTTCACGTCTTCTGCTCGTACCGTTTAGTTTTGCGTTCACTTTGGCGTCCTCCACTGCCTCCTGGCACAGCTCAATGCCAATCACCTTCTTCACTCTCTAAAAGGAAACGATGAATATAGTGTTCTTAAGAGTCTCTAAAACAAAAGATGTATTTTAAAGCCAGTAACTACAGTACAAAGCTTTGAGAACCTTGGCCAGAGATATTCCGATGGTGCCCGTCCCGCAGCACACATCCAGGACGGTGCTGCCCTCGTCCAGCTGAGCCCACTCCCCCACAGCAGAGTACAGCACCTCGGCAGCGCCCGTGTTCACCTGTTTCACAGTTTGACAAGAAAAACTGAGAAACTGGGTGAAATGACCTGGAACAACATGATTGGTGCTTCTGAGGTACCTGGAAGAAGGAGTGAGGGGATATTCTGAACTTGAAGCCCAGGAGCTCTTCATGAATGCAGCTGTCTCCAGCCACCAGCTCACAGGGCAGGTCCTCGATGTTGGGGGACGTCCTGGGAGGTCATAAACGCCCACTCAGTGCTGAGTTTATACGTCGGCAAACACGACTTTGGTCATCCGTTCCTACCGTTGACCCTCCCTGACAAAGTAGAGCGACGTCACTCCACTGTCCTTCCCCTCGCCTTCTGTGAAGTGCTTCTTCATGGAGTCCTTCAAGGCAGTCACTTCCTCTTCATCGAGTTTCTATGAAACAGGACAAAAAAAAATTCACATTTAAAACAATGTGTCGTGTGGTGAGCAGAGAGGCCTTCCAAAGCGCCCCTCACCTGTGGGTGGAAGAACACGATGGCCATGGCTTCTTTCGTCCTCGTAGTTCGCACAGTCAGCTGCTTCCAGTGTCCTTCGTAAGTCTCAGGACTGTAGACGGAGAAGGGTGTTGTCCTGCAGGGAAACATCGAGAGATTCAACACAACTGTCAGAAAATACAGTTTAAAAACCCATGTTAGACCTCTTAGTGAATTAAAGTAATTAAAGTAATACTCCTAAGTAATTCTCACACCAGTACACCTCAACTTAAAAGTGACCATGTCTGCTGCTTTTGGATAGCCACGTACCTGATAAACTTCTGAAACTCGCTGACCACCCTTTTAGCCTCTGCTGAGACATGGCACGTGTCGGCGGGCCCAACGACGGCGCACGATCCACCCTTGTACTTTCCCAGGCGGAAGCCAATGGTCTTATCTTCACCGTTAGCGCCCGTGGAAATGAGGAATTCACACTTGTTCCTGTACTCTGTCTGCGAAGGGGACGAAAAATAATGACCGATGAGTACAATGATTTAGGAAAGTGTGGGAGATGAAAATGTTTTTGCACCCTGATGCACATGTACCTGCGCTGGAGATGGTCGGATGGCCTCTAGAGGACAACACATTTTGTTGTATTTCCCTTTCTGTGCAAAAAGCCATGGCAACATAGCTTTGTTGGTGTTGCCAATTTCTCTGACAAAAGCGGAATGAGTCGGTCAACCAACGGGGGACTTGGAATGTGACTTTCAGCAGCGCTGTTCTGTCGCGCGAATGTGCGGAGACTCACTTGGCCAGCCTCTGCAGGACGGCCACCACCTCCTGCTCCTTCCGTCTCAGCTGCTCCTCGTAAGGCACGTTCCACAGCGGCGTCACCACGTTGGCGATCTGGACGCCGAGCGGCTCCTCCTCGCCGCCGTCCTGCGCCCGCTTGGCCGAGGGCTGCCCCCCGGCTCCCTCGCCCTCCTCGTTCTGCCTCCTCTTCCTCAGGATGGGGTCAGCTTTGGGCTTGGCCAGCCTGACGGACAGCACCTGGCCCTTCCACTGCATGCCGTGCACCATCTTCATGGCCTTGTCGCGCTCGTCCTCGTTCTTGAAGGTGACGAAGGCGAAGGTCTGCTTCCCGAACAGCTTGATTTTGTGGGGGTTGAGGCCGTGCTTGGCCAGGAACTTCTTCAAGTCATTGAAGCCCACAAACTTGGGCAGATTCCTGATCTCCACTTTGTAGATCTCCGAGGTGAAGAGGTCGTCCTTGATGTAGCGGTACGCGCCGGGGTCGGCGCCCTGGCCCTGGCCCTCCGGCTTGGGGTCTGTCAGTGGCCCTTGGCTGTCCTGGGGGGGCTCACCCTGCCTCTCCACGGGGCTGGGACTGACCTCGGCCATCTGCCCAAAGGAACAGGGGGACGTGGGTGACTCACACACTCATGACGTGACGACCCAGCCGCTCACACACTGACGCCTCTCCACTTTTAAACGAACAAACAAGACGAACACGGACAACTTCGAGACACGAGCCGAACGCCACTCCTCTTGAGAGTCCACGCCAACCCAGAACGCCCTCACCCTCTGAACCCGGAGGTGTTTGTTACCGTTTAAAGCCGCCGGCGGCGCTTTCGCGTAGTTTTATTCTTCAGCCCCCTCAGAGGCGCGTGCAGGGCGCCGCCATGTTGACTCGCACCACGTGGAAGCGCGAGCGTCTCTTAAAGCGGCAGACGTGGAGGCGATGACGTCACAAAGACGGCAAACCCCGACGATTCACCCCCCCAAAAAAAACAAGTTTATCCCCCTTGCACAGTGGTCCAGCGCGTCAAACTAAACGGGCGAGGAACGAGCGGAAAACGTCTTTTCACACATAAAATCTATGAAAAAAAAAAACACATTAATCGAACCACTGCAGCACAACATCCCCCTTCAGGGCCTACATTCTTTCTAACTACCTTGAGATGAAAGGCAGCCCCGCGTGCCGCGGACAAAGGGCGTGCGCATGCGCGGGGCGGCCTGGTTCTCGAGCGAGCCTACTGTCGCGCGGGCGCACGTAGGAAATTCGGCGCGCGAAAGCTGTAGCCGGAAGTGGAGGGCATCGGGACGGGTGCGTGAGCTCGACGCCGCGAACCGCCTCAATCCGCAAACATCTGCCGCAGGATGGCCGACCCCAAGGTGAGAGCGCGGCCGCCGCGTCCCCCCCGGCCGCCCCCGCGGCCCGGCCCCGGCCGTGGCCCCGGCCGATGCCTCGCTTCGAGCCGCCGCGGCCGCTCCAAGTTGTTCGGGGGGGGGTCAGGTCCTCCGGCGCGGGACGGGGGCTTCTTTTGCGGGGTGTTGTCGCGGTGGAAGACCCCGAGGGTCCTCCCGGTGGGGGGGCGGTTGCGTTGGGGCGGCTGAAACCGTCTTAAATGGCCTTTGAGGGTGTCTGGGGGGGGGGTCCCCGGTGGTGGTGGTGGTGGTGGGGGGGGGCCGGTCGGCATGTTAGCGGTAGCTGCTAACCCGTTAGCTGCTCGGTGTGGGGGGGGGGTGCGGTTAAAAACCTAAAAGTAAAGCGGTGGGGGTGAGACGGAGACAGGGGAGGGTGTGACCCCCCCCCGGGGGCTCGGGTGAAAGGGCCATTGGAGCCGGGTGAAGTCGGTTTTGTCGGCCGCCGCTAGCTGCTAGTGTTAGCCCGGCCGGGGGTGACAGCGGAGGACCGGTTTTTAAACGAGCCTCGGAGCGTGTCCGGGGCTCCTGTCGGGGGGGGTCCGGGACGCGAGGGCGACGTCCGCCCCGGGGGAGGGGGGGGGGTCGCTGGGGTGCGGAAGCCCCCGATGGGAGGGGGGGTTAGCCCGCTGCTAACAGGCCCGGGAGCTGGAGCGTCTTCACAAGTTGTCCGCCAAAGAGACGAAGTCTGCGGATGGAAGTGAAAGACTGTGTGTGTGTGGGGGGGGGCGTGTGTTGCAGCCTCCAGGCCGGTTTACCCCCCCCCTTAACCCGGCCTCGACGCCGCTGGGTGGCCGGAGGAAGCGGCGCTTGTGCGACTTTGCGTTCAAATCTGGCGCAAACGTGCGCCCCGTGGAGGAGCCCGGGTGCTCCAGAAACTGTAATTGGTCGCTCCCGTTAGCGCCATGTGCGCACGGGGCTGCTCAGAACTCAATCTGCGCCGGGTGAGACCCGCTGCACCTCTCGGGTGTCCGCTAAAACCTGCAGCTGATTCGGGTCGGAGCGTCGATTTGAGCCGGTTCCTTTCGGGACGTTTGTCCCCGCCATTGTGTCACTCGGGCTGAAAAGTCGACGGGAGACAATGCAGCCTAAAACAGCGCTAAAGATGCCTTGCTCAGCAGTTGAACTTTACATAAAGCCTTCCCAGTTTTCCCAACAAAAGCTATACTTGACCAATGACCCTGTAAATCCCCCCATTGACGCGTCTCTGACCTGCTGTTGGGCTCTAAAACGTCGGTGGGTTCCAGTGAGTCACTCTGAAAGATTGTGCGTATCCACGTCTGATTCTCTGAAATAGATGTTCTTTCTCTGGGTGAACTCAACCGCTATGTCTATGTGTCCAGGAGCAGGAACAGGACGACCATGACTCCACTGCCGAGGACGCCAACCACGATCCCCACTACGAACCCATCGTGTCTCTGCCCGAGCAGGACGTAAAAACATTAGAAGAGGACGAGGAGGAGCTTTTTAAAATGTAAGTTGCTTGAATTTCGCTGCCCGGCGCGTGCCTTTGGTCACCTCCTCATCATTCCGCGTCCCGTCACGACACACAGGCGGGCGAAACTATATCGTTTCGCCTCCGAGATCGACCCACCGGAGTGGAAGGAACGAGGCACCGGCGACGTGAAGCTGTTAAAACACAAAGAGAAGGGAACGATCAGAGTCCTGATGAGGAGAGACAAAACCCTCAAGATCTGTGCCAATCATCACAGTGAGTAAAGATCAGGTTCTTTCAAATTCTAAAGTTCAAATTGACATCCAGAAGAATGCAGCAACACTGTTCCCTGTGTGGCGTCATGCGGGATGTTAAATATATCTGCAAGTGCCTGACGTTTCTTGTGTGTGTGATGAGCAGTGAACATTGGGTGAGAGAACGGTTGGGGGCTGAGGGGGGGGTGTCAGGTGATTGATGCTGTGAGGTGGAAAAGTGTTAATCCACATCTCTGTTCACCCCGCCTGTCACCCATAAGTCCCACAGCGGTTTTATAGATAATAGCCAGCTCTTTTTGGTCGGATGTACAGATGTGGTGCCTGTATGAGGAGAGTAAATATAGATTTATATGTTAATATTTTTTTTCTGTCTTGTGACCTTCAGTTACACCTGTGATGGATCTGAAACCCAATGCCGGCAGTGACAGAGCATGGGTGTGGAACACACTAGCGGACTACGCTGATGAGTGCCCCAAGGCTGAATTCCTCGCGATACGCTTTTTAAATGCAGAAAGTAAGTGTCTGTGCGTCACTCTCCAGTGTTTAAGGATGCACGCAGCACATATGATGTTGGTTTAATGTCTTGCCTCTGCAGACGCTCAGAAGTTCAAGGTGAAGTTTGATGAGTGCAAAGAGGAAGTCAAGAAAATCCAGGAGAAAAAAGGTGGGTGAACTTGTGTACAGGGATTTCTCACTGGAATCTTGTCTGAATTATGAGACACTTCAGGAATCTTCTCTAGCATTCCACAGCCTTTGCTGGTGACGTTCCATTTCTGATGATGATTTGGATGAGTGCAGGCCCACTCTGTTCTTTGCTGCTCACTCCAGCTTGGAACTTTTTTCGCCTGCTAAATGAACATGCAGAATGTAACTTTGGTCCTGGCTTAGAAAATAGGCTGGTGTTATTGTGTTCTGCTACATTACTGAGGGATTGTGAGTGATGGAGTAGGTGTGGTGTAGAGGCTGAGCTGAATGACTTACCATTGTCTCTTGGGCTGCAGACGACACCGAGAGTGCGAACACGGTTGCAGAGAAGCTGGAGGACCTGACGGTAAAAGACAAGGCTTCAGAAGAAAAGGAGGAAAAAAAGGAGACTGAGGAAAAATCAGATGAGAAGAAGGAGGTGAAGGCCGAGGAGAAGAATTGAGAACCAACTTGCTTTGCTGATCTTCAGTTTATGAAAATTTCCTCTTTTTCTACAATAGACTGTAAATGAACTGAACTTAAACACTTGCATATTAGTAGTTTTTTTTTGTTTTTTTTTTTTAAATCTGTTTTGCCTCAAGATCACAAGTCCTTGATGCCACAGTGGAAAAAAACGATAACATAGATAAATGAGAAAAAGAACCCCTCCCCACCCCCACCCTGCTCTCTGTGCCATGGAACACCATGCCCTAAAACACGCCATCTACAGTTCAACGTTACAGACTGTGAAAAGAGGCTTGTGGTAGTGATAATTCCCACATTGGGCTTTTTCTTTTGTTATTCTAAAGTAAATTTTGGTTGTAGGAAGAAAAATGATGCACCCTGCTTGTTAGCACAGAGCTCGGGCATATTTAATAACTTTGAGTCCCACAGTACACCCTCTTCGTACGATGTACCCTTTTCCACGGTTATAATGGTCAAATCCTCCCTGTGGAAACCCTTTGAGTTTTCCTTCTGACCAGTCTTACAAGTTCTGCGGGACGAGCCACCGTAGGGGGGGCACTAGAAGTAAACTGACCATCCCTTGATAGGTGACCGATCAGATGCACTTCATATGAAGCATTTCCAGAGTTCAGCGCTGCTTTGACTTGCGCCCCTCACATCATTGTCCAATTTTAATTGTAACATTCCCAGATTTCCAGCATGTAGAGAATAAGTGTGCTCACCCCCCCTCCCCCCCTCCCCCACTAACAGTTCTTAACCTCCGGGTGGCGTATTGAAGCACCAGTGCATCTGTAAATACACGTATGGATGAAATGTTGCTTTTCATTTGCACTCAGATTTGAGATGTTTCCTCCACCTTCCAATAAAAGCTGTCAAAGACGTCGCAGTGGTAAAACTCGTTTGTTTCCCCGGCCTTCTGGGAAAAAAAAAAACAGCCTCACTCAGAGTTGGAAACTTTTATTCTCTATGTTCAGGTCATTTGGGAAATATTTCCTCTTCACAAAAATAGGAACACGTACATTTATAGAATATTCTATATTCCAAGACTCAGCTCTCGGCTGATGGGATGAGCTCACGGCTGGCGGTCAGGAACGCTCCCTGACCCACAGCGGTGTCCACCCCACAGAGCTGGATTTATGGCAGTCATTAGGAGGAATGACATCGATGCGGAAGTCGGGGGTTTCTCAGGCAGCTTGATAACCCGTTAACCAGCTCCCAAAAGGCTCCAGTTAGCTCTTGTACTGGTGCCCATCAGGCGTCTCAAGTCTGACCCCTGAACTCTATTTAGGAGATGACTCAAATGGCGAATGGGGGCGGGAAGCTTCCGGATGCTACTTTGAAAGTAAAGGAGCTGTAACGTGCTTTAAAATAAGTTGTACTCGATTACACACGACTATATATCTTAAATACATTTGACGGTGAGCACGCGGTGGTTCACGGCGGGGGCGTGTGCCCGTGCGGGAGCCCCGCAGGCGGACCCACCCCCCCAGCGTAAAGCGCGTGGTGGCGGTGTGTGAGGCGCGAGGGCTGCAGCCCCGTGGTCCAGCTGCTGGCGCTAAGGCAGCTGGGTGAGGAAGCGCGCATGCAGCGCGCGTGGAGCAAAGGAGCCGGCCCCCGAGCCGCTGCACCAGCCTGCACGCCCACGCGGCGCGGGGGAAACGACCTTTGACATTTGCCCCCTTTTCTCAGCTTTCGCCGTCCCTCAAAGCACACGAGCGCGTTGACCACGGTTCATCACGTCACTGAGCTCTTCCTCTCAAGGCAACGGCGGCTTTGTGGATTTGAATCACATTCCAGACAAGTAGAGCATAAAAAAAGATCAACTCAAAGTGTACAAGGGCAGAGTAACACTGAAGCTGTACCAGACAGCTGCCCAGCATTTCCTTTTGGGAGTAATGGGGCCCAATTTCAGCGTTCTGAAGTCGTGACTGCTGATCTTCAAACCCTGTGAGGTAGAGCCCATCAGGCCCAGATGGACCGCCCCAGATCACACTCTCCATCCTCACAGACAAAACCTCTCAGCCACCTTTTGACAATATAAAGACAAAACGATGTGGAACAACGGTTTCCTTCATACAGGTTACACACTAAACACTTCATATTACTATTACAATATGACTGTTGGCAATGTTGTTGTTGTTGTTGTTTTGGGTGTGGAGGCCTGGACTTTTGGGAGATGTTTGATGATGTTTGTGACGAAGATGCACAAACCTGAAATCTGCACCCAGGGGAGCCGTATTAGCAGAGTGTGTCTGTACTGGGGTCTGTACTGGTGTCTGTACTGGTGCCTGTACTGGTGTCTGTGCTGATTGGATTTGTTCCTGAGAAGTTTTGTTGAGCAAAAAGAAGATTTGGGAGGTTTTTATGGAGCATTTCTGAAGGCAACCACCTAAACTACTGCGGCTGGGCGGCGCTCATCTACCAGAACTGTCTGCCGTCACTTTCCAAGACCTCCTCGACCTCCCTGGAGACGGTGTGAAGGTGCAGCTCTGACTGGGACAGGGCGTTTTCTCACAGAGGTCGGCCTCAGCGTTCAGGGCGCGGCGCCTCCGTCTGTGACCACCGGAGCAACACACACATCAAACCACGGCGGGGACACGATGGCGGCCCGCCGTTTCTTTTGGGACAAGACAAGACACTCCTCACACACAAAGTCAGTCACGGTATCAAGCGAGGCGTCCAGCACGGACGCGCGCGGGAGCAGACGCGTCCTCTGACTCCGAAACAGGAGGCGCTCCTGACCGGCGGTAGCCTAGGCAACGGCAGGAAGCGCATCTCTGCGGCCTCCAGGCCGACGCCGTGAAACGCGGCGGGCCCTGCTCACACAGATATCTCGTACGTGGTGCCTCCTACGCCTGTCACCTTTTTGACGTTACTGTGGCGACTGGGACTGAGGTTGGCACCGTGGGAGCTGGGGTGGCAGTCCATCTGCCCGTTAACCTTCATGGCTTCTCTGTGAGGGAAGAGGAGCACAGAGGAAAGGGCTCAATGAGACCATGAGAAGAAACAGGTTGGTGCAGCTGTGAGTGGCGAGAGAACAAAGGAAAACGTGAGAGGATGTGATAAAAAGCATGCAGAGGAAGAAAGAGTCATGCAAGTTTATTCAGCTCATAGTTGACCGGACAGGGACACACACAGAGTTAATCAGTGAAGGTCAGGCGTGAGTTCCTGTTAGACATGACCTAACATCATTCAACAAAAAGCAGACTTAACACCAATGTTAACCAAAGACTGAATATAAAGACGGACACCATGAGAGCCCCCTGGTGGTGGTCTGTGTGAACTGCATGAAGCCCTCATCGTTTAACATGGGACAGGGTCAAACTAGAAACTAACACTACTCCTCCTCCAAAAAAACAGTTTTGACAGTGGCTGAGTGTTTAATACCAATGCTACCCCCAAACCATCATTAGTGGGAATAATGACACATGCTGTCCATCTTTATTTACATCAGTGGTGAGGTCAAGTAGCCCAGTAGTCCATCAGGAAGCATGCAGTGCCGCGGAAGCAACGTCAGGGTTCATACCTGTCTGTCCTCTCATGGGAACTGATGTAAGAAAGTTTCTGGTGGGAGTAGGAGGGGGATCGGGGTAAAGCAGGGGAGCGTGGTTGGTGCACTGGGGAGCGGTAAGGCCCATCAGAGGTGGTGACCCTACTGTGGCTGCTGTTGCTGCTGCTGTGGTCCGTGTGCAGGGAGGTGGACGAAGTCCTGGGGGCCCGGCCCAGCGTGGAGCCGGCGTGGCGCAGCACGGGCGTCCGCTGGCCGTAGCTCACCAGCCCGACCCCCATCAGGTTGTCCCTGGAACCACCGCAGGTTGGGGGCGTGGGGCCTCTGGAGCCAGGACCACAAGAGCCATCCGGGTAGCAGGCACTGGGGGGTGGGCCGTAGCCCCCATCGAACATGCCTGAGTCCTGGCCATAGATGTGGGTCTGGGAGCGCCCGTGAAGGATGTGGCGCTTCTCCCTCTCCTCCATCTCCTTCCGCTCCTGAATGGACGCCATGATGGTCTGGGACAGGTTGTCGTAGCGCACTGGGGAGGGGTCCCTCTCCCTCAGGTGAGGAGATTGCCTTCCCATTCCCCTGGAGGGCATCACTGGGCTGTACGTGGGGGCCACCTGATGCCTCTGGATTTCAGGCTCCCGAATGTGGCACATTTTGGTGGGCAGGTAGGGCGAGTGGAAGCCCACGGAGGCCATTCCCCGGTGGCTGGCGCACTCACTGGCAGTGGTGGAGGAAATGCTGGGGTGGAGCAGGCTGTCGTAGGACAGACTGCCGTTCCGATTGGAAAGCGTGTTGGGCGAGAAGACGCTTTTGTAGGGCGTGGAGGTGACGGTCTGCGGCTGCAGGGCCGGCAGGTGGCCCTTCTCGGGCCGGCGGTGACCCTGCCTCAGGCTGAGGGAGCGCGAGCCCACGTGGTCCGAGTCCAGCTGGAGCGGTGAAGACTGGAAGGTGCGGTGGAGGGGAGCGTTGGTGTACTCCGGCAAGTCCAGGTTGGGTTCAGACCTGTAGTCGTGGCCACGGACGCCCTCTTCCATGATGGCCGAAGTCTTCCGCTCGTCTTGCATGATAATCTGGAGAGCAGAGCGCAGAGTAAAGGAACAGGGCGCGGTTAAAAGTGTGCTTTTGTTGACCGTCTTGTCTTACCTTGTCTTCAGCAGTGTGGTAGTGGACTTTGGGCATGGTACCAAAAGATGGCCTGAATTTGTACATGGCTGGAGTGGAAGGATGAGTCTTGCGGGGCATAGAATTGTCTACAAAGATGCACAGAGAAATATCAGTTACTGAAATTAGGAAAAGTTATTTACCGAGATGTTACAGTTTGTATTGAATGTCAAGTCAGAGAATGAACGAGAACTAAGGTTGTCAGCATCTGACTATTATGGACAAGACTATTAAAGCAAATACCCGAGACTAGAACAAACCATCCTGCAGTACTGTGTTATGTCCACCAGGGGGAGGTGTTGCTCTGGGGAGGGCAGAAGAGGTTCCCTCCCTGACATAATGCACCATGACACTGGAGATCCTCAGGGGAGAACCTGCCTGTAGCTTCAACAGCACTAGTATAATGAACAATTTTCCCTGGCTCACCCTGCAGGCTGGAAAATCCACAACCGGCACAGAATCGGCCTCAAACAGGGATAACGTGGCGTTCACGGTCCTGATTCAAGCCCATTCTCCAACTCCTCACTTCATTCAGTTTCTGAGGTTCGCTGCTACACTGTGCCAAACGTCTGGTGACTCATGCAGCACTGATTCACTCTGAAATCCCTCCAGTTACCTCCAGCCTGCCGCTGATTCAGCGAGCAGGACACGCCCATTTCTGGGCCCAACGTGAAACGCTGACCTGACACCCACTAAACACTTGGCGCGCCAAACCAAATCGTAGCGTGCCACGAGGGGCGTGCAGGTTCAGGGGAATTGCCCTTACCTTCACTGGAGGTCAGCTGGCTGGCCAGCTGGGTTTTCAGCTGGTTGTACCGATCAGCCTTGGGTGGCAGCGGCGGCTGGGTTTCTTTCTCATCCAGGCCATCCAGGCTGCTCTTAGACTACCAGGACGGGAGGAAACAGGTTTGAGTTTGTGCTACGGTGTGGGTGCATCGCTCTTGGCTGCTTTTAGTGTCAGTTTTCACTAAAATGCGGAGCCAGAAGCAAAGCTGGGCCACCAGATCAGGTGGAAGTGATGAAGGGCACGGCTCACCTTGGACCTGATGATGGTGCTGTGGATGCCGTTGTCGCTGATTTTGATGGTGATCTGTCTGTCTGACAGGTCAGGCCTGATGAAGGGGGGCTGGAGTTTAACGTGGGGCTTTTTCTTGGGGTCCAGTCTGTACCTGAAGGAAAAAAAACGAGGCAAGGATGGACGTACGGAGTTATTCCCATGGTGCGGGTGATTCCTGGCTTTGGTTAAATGGTTTAAAAGGCCTGTGTGGGTAATAGTTCAGGTCAGGCGTGTTGAGTTAAAGAAGGCTTCCAGCAGATTTAACGCAGCAATATAACAACAGATGCCTGAAACTCTGCATGCTAAAAGCTAGTGATGCTTTGTTTGTGCTTGTGTGTGAGTGATGCGGTACAGTAGCAACAGAGCTGTGAAATAAATGACTGATAGAAAACCCTGGGGAGAAGATATTTATAAGTAATTATATGTAAATCAACACAACACTGAAAAGATACACAGGCCGTTTTACAGCATCTTACCGAGGCGCCAGGGGGCTACATAAGACGTACTCCACGTTACCACAGCAACCCTTAGTGAAGGGATTTACTCCTCCACGAAACTTGCCCGTCACCTGAGAAACACAAGGTCATCTTCAGAGAGAAACGACGCGCACACCCACAAGCACATTCATACAGTGAATTCAGTCCTGATGTTTATGTGCTGCTTTTGTTGCTGCGTCTCGTGTGTGTTTCTGTTCACTCAGGCTGGGAGACATCGGTAATGCGTCCTTCAGAGTTACTCGGCTGCTTTCTCAGACTACTTTGTGCCTTAGAAACAAATCATGAGTGTGTGTGTGTGTGTGTGTGTGTGTGTGTGTGTGTGTGTGTGTGTGTGTTTGAGTACAATGCAGCTTTAGGAAACAGGGGAAATGGTTTCCTGTAAATGTACACTTGTACATTTCCATTGCCAGCCCTGCTTCAGCCTCACCTGTTCATTGGTTGTCCGACCTCGCGCCACCAGCACCATGTGGAAACCAGTGAGCCCCATGACTGGAATGAAGAACAACCCTGCTATACACATCACCACCAGGCTGGACACAAAAGGTCAAGACTAACAGCAGCAGCATATGTGGGAGAACATGAACATGTGCAGCTCGACTTAGGCTCCATTGATTCCCTTAAAACGTCAAAACAGACATCTCAGTGCGGTTCGGGGCAGTAAAAGGATACGTGACGGTGGTGTGTAGCGCTCCCAGCCTCTCCCGGTGGTGGAGGACGAAGATGAGGCCGAAGGAGAAAACCCCCATCATGTGGACGCTGAGGGACAGCAGGAAGAGGAAGAAGTAGCGGTAGTTCCTCCGTCCGATGCAGTTGTTGACCCAGGGGCAGTGGTGGTCAAAGTCCTGAGGACAGAGGAAGAGACGCAGCGACTACAGCGGCTACTTCGGTCTCGTTGAGTCTTCGTCACGCCTGAACACACACACACACACACACCTCCACGCAGTTGTCGCAGACGCTGCAGTGGGAGCAGCGCGGCGGCCTGTAGAAGTGACAGGTGGCGCACCACTTCATCCGGACCTGAATGCCCTTGACCTCCACGTTCTTGTAGAGCGGCGCTCGGAAATCATCGTCCTTGTCCTCGTCCTCATCCGCTGTGGGGGACAAAAAAAAAACCAGACGATTAACAGCAAACCAGCGAGAGAAACAAACAGTTTTGGACCTGCGACGGGTTTGAAGCAAAGCTGTTGTGAATCAAGCTTTAACGTGTCAATATGGAGGGGTTGAAATGAGAGCTCAAGCTCTCACCCGGGCAGAGGTGGCGCTCCGACACACTAAACTACAGTCTGACAGCACCGCTGACACTTTCATTGCTCTCGGTGTGACTCTGCACTATGTCAGGGTGTTTATGAGGCGCTTTCGTCTGGCTTCAGAGCTGCACAGCTCCACCAGCTGAAGTGGTCCACTCACAGAGTCTAACCAGAGCTCCGAGATAAACACGTTAGTGCAGCAGCAGCAGCGCAGCACCTGTCATCTGTCACTCAAACCCAGGCGTTAATGAGAAGAACTTCAGTGATATTTGATGGAGGGTGACTGAGGAACTAAAGCAGAATAATAATCAAAAGCAGAGCAGATGACAGGTAAAAGAAAACAGTCACGTCAGTGTAAAGAGCTGGATTATTGTCTTCAGATTATAAAGGATAATTAATCTGGTCATTAGCGTCCTCGCTAGAAAAAGCAATGATCCATCTTAAACAATACACATCGTGCATTGGTTGATTGCGCAACCACCGAGGGATGCTGCTGAAGCCTTAATTGCTGAGCTACGAGCAGCAGATAAGGATGAAACTGATGGTGCAGTTTTACCTTTATCAGTCCTGTTTTCACAAACCACTGAAGCAGACATTGAGTGAAACTTCTTGCACATCTGATATCACCCACAATCTCTTTAAAAGCCAGCTGGCTGCTAATTCGGTCTGTAATCAAGCTTGGACAGGAAGTCCAGAGTTTACTGGAGCTTCTTTGGAGAAAAGTGGTCGTTTAGACTCCATCAGCAAGAAAAAAAAAAGAACCTGGAACTGCTGAACAATTTGAGAAGTCTGAATGGAGAAAATTTAACTTTTAAATCTCAATCACACACCCCCAACACACATTCAGCAGCCACTCCAAATCAGGAAGTGATAAATGGCCTTGGATTACATCAGTGAAATGAATGGAAAAATTCTTTCATTCTCATTTTTACAGCCTGATTATCTGAGCAGATGTCACCATGTGGCCACGCCAGGACTTTAATTCACTCAAATCCGAACTGATGAATCTGCTGCCCGTGAGCCAAACAGCAAACATCTCTTCTCTGGTTTGTCTATAAAACCCAGCGGTGAACCTTTATCACCTCCGGGGGACTAACTAACCTAACCTCCAACAACCCAACCGTTATTACCTCTTTACTGGCAACGGAAGTCCTCCCTGCAGACGGGGGCTTATCATTTACGAGCGCGGCACAAACATCGGCAGGGATGGGTTCAATCATCATTACTCAATCATGACCGAACCCAGATAGAGGCAAGAACATGACGCCTGCAGCAGAAGCCTGTGCGCCTAGTCACAGCTTAGAGACGCGGAGCAACGCTGCACAACATCCTCCTCTGGGAGGAGCACGCGGATCGAAAGACTTTTAATGTTCCAAGAGAGCAGAACAGTGATGACACATATACGCACCTCTGGGGTAGACGCCAGGGTCCATGAAGGTAGCCATGCTGAAGTTGGCCAAGACGAAGAGGAAGACCAGGCCATTGTAGAGAGGCACAGCGGGAGAGATGACCTTTGATAACCAGGGGCACCTGCACATACACAGCGCTGGGATTAGGAATAAATCATCTCATCAAACCTGGACACACAAGCGAAACAGGCTTACAAAGGGAGACCGTCAGCAGGCCGAACGGCGGATGGTAGAGCTACCATGGCAACCGTGAGCTGCTTTACGATGATTTGTTGCAATGACTTATACTAATAAATCCTTTTGAAAAAATGACCGCCGGCCAAATATGTGCTTTACTCCAGCTCACGGTGTTCATTCTTGTGTAGAAACACACAGAATCGTTATTCTCATTTGATTCTGCTGATGATAAAGACAGAATGAGCACACGATGATGTCGCAGCAGATTTACCTGAGCGCTGAATAAACGAACGGCTTAATCTGATGTAAAAAAGAGCCTATTTCCTGGAAACAGGGCCCAGTGATCACACTTAATCCTCTCCTCCTCGCAGGTGCTCTTTCGCTTTGCTGAATTATTGAGATGCAGAGTGACCAATGAGACAGGAAGGTTCTAACAGGGATGGGGAAACCAATATGGACCTTTCTGTCACAATGGCACCATCATTACCAGCATATTAGAGCTGAAGAATAACATCAGGCCAAGCTTGCATGTAAAGAAGAGCACTTTTGATCTCTATCTTGGTTATTTATTCCAGAGGGTGGAGCTCACTGACAGGAGATCAGAACACAGTTTCATCTGACAGATTATATCTCCTCAACACCCCATTATGACACCACCTTTTGTTCAGGAATAATCAGAAACCTGCAGCCAGTAGCGTTAAACGCAGACTCTCACTCTTCGCTTTAGTGGGGCTTTAAAGAGAAAAGAAAAGCTACGACATCGTGGAAGGTTTCAGTCATGACCATAAAGAAAAGAAACTGCCTCTACTTGATGAAGCCTTCACGAATCTCCTCACTTTTTCATTTTTATCCACAGCGACTCATTCTGGTGCACGACCAAAGATGCCCTCGGTTGAATTTGTATTCCAGGAGTGAGCAGCAGCGTGATGTGTCGCTGACAAGGTACAAATGCTTAATAATTAATCAGAGCAAGAAAAACCAACGTCTTACAAAATCCCAGTTTACTCGCTTGTCAACAGTCGCTTGGTCGTTAAGGAGAGAAGAGGAAATAAAAGTGGAAAGGCGGTGTTCAGGGAGTCTGAGAGCAGACTGTGGGAGGAAAATGGCACCAAGAAAAAGTCTGATTAAGGCCACAGACACTGGCTAATTGCGTAGGAGTAACAAATCACCCCAAAGCCCTTATTGACCCTGTTTACAACACCCACCCCGGCACTGCAGCGGGGGCAGAAAGACTCGGGCTTATCGCAGAGTTTGGACTGAGTACACAAAGATAAATGGGGCTATTTGCTGCCTGAAGTTCAGTAATGAAATGAGTCTGGTCGGATCCTCCTAAAATGTGGAGGCTGGCCAAGCTAAAATAAGCTAAGCCAAGATAATATAAATAAATGAATAAGTAAGCAAGTAAGTAAGTAAATAAATAAATGGCCTGGGCTGTGAGATAATTAAAATGCCTGCAAACAAAACTGGAGAAGTAATGAAGAGGGCATTGAGCAGCCAATCAGCATTAAAAACAGCAGCTTAACAGCTCCAGCAGGCTGGGCCGAATCCACCCCGAGGAGTGAAACCAAAAGTGGACAGGAGGGGAAACCACATGGGATCTTATTTTCTACTATATCAGTAATGGATCCGATAACTTCATCATGACATAACAGGTGGCTGAAATCTAACTGTTTAATCACTGCGGCATCCTGCTGATGTTTTTATGCTGCTGCGTCTGAAATCCTCTCAGCCCACGTCCATCCAGGAAGGAGACACGCTGTGAGCCGAGGACACCGCGGAGCCGCTGCTGCAGTGCAGGCGTCGCTGCACAGGCATTAAGATTAGAGTCCCCAACCTGACGTGATGGGAAGCCGGCTGTCTGGAAAAAAAAAAAATCCTGGAGACAAATCCAGCCTTCAGAACTCAGCTGTCTGGCTCAAGAAGCAGGCAGGCCTGTGCCAAGGAACCACAGGGTCACCCCCCCCCACCACCACCACCACCCCACAACACGCGTGGAGTAAATCAAGTCTGCAGCTCTGTCATCTTTACACACACACACTTTGTTTGAAATTTGTCATAATAAACATAATGATCATTTTGATACTAAACTGAAGAGTCGGGGCTCCAAACGCCAGCACACTGATCAGCTGAGGCAAAACAATCCAGAATCTGGACAGAGAGAGGCTGATGTCAGCTTCCAGCGAGTCAATTTTTAATGAGCCTTTCTAAAAAATAATGAGGACAAAAAGAGAAAGCATCATGAACCACGCTGGAATGATGCGGTGGAAGAGCAGCATTAGCCGGTTAGCTGTGGTAAATAGAGCAGGGTCATTATTAAATGGTCATAATGACCCATTTAGACCTCCCACTGTTAAAAACAACACACTCATTTATTAGCATACACCCCGTTCAAATGTATTAATTGATTCTCTGGACTTTTACAGCCATTACCACTTAAGTTGTTTGAATTTTATCCCTGGCCTTTTATTCTTCTTCTCCACTTGATATTTTTCAGCTTTACAATCTGTCGCTCAGCTCCATCACTTCAGTCCTGCTGGAAGTAGCAAACAGCAGCAGGGCTCCCTCCCCAGGGGCGCCGCCAAGCTCTGATGAAACACATCCCCGAGGATCCAAAGTCACACACACATTTAATATTCCTCAGACAGGCAGGCAGACAGGCAGACAGACAGACAGACAGAGGGCTTGCTGGGAGTGTGAGGAGCAGCGGGTCCCAGCAGGTCGGCAGGTCAGCTGAGCTGCTGAGGAATCAGATTCAGAAATGAACCATTTTTAAACACAGATGTGAGACATCAGAGCAGCATCCTGGACTTCCATCTGAATTCAGCCCAGAGCTCAGTCACATTAGCATTGCTGCGACTGAACACGGGGTCCTTTAAAATTAATAAAAAGCTTTGGTCTTGGAGCGCTGCCCTCTGGTCATTTCCATATTCATCAGGTGTTATTAAGGGAGAGATGGAAACCCTGTGGGATAACACTCCTGTTTCCAATTCATCACATTAAATGACAGTTAGAAATGAGTTTGCTGATACAAGTAGAAAAGGGGCCTGGTTTGACGTCTTTTATGGCAACGTTCGATTAGTGGGTTTTGGTTTTTTTGCACATGAAGGTGTTTTATGCTGACAAAACGCCCACGTGGGCGTGGACTGTACGAGACGTGTGTCAGAGGTGAAGCTCAGCATCGCCTTTCTTGTCTGTGTCCTCCCACACTTTCTGTCCAGACTGGAAAAAGATCGCTCCATTTATTCAGCCAGTGAGGGATCTACCCCACACACACACACACACACACACACACACACACACACACACACACACACACACACACACACACACACACACACACACACACACACACACACACACACACACACACAGGAGGTCATCTGCTGCTGACCACTGTGCACTGACGTATGTCCATGAAGTGGTGCATCAGGGACGTGGTTACAGCGGGGGGCTGTAATCTCCCCGGAGGGGCGACGGCGCATGCGCTGCCCCTCGTTCAGGCTCCCTGTGGGAAAGCTGGAACTGTCAGAGCAAACGGGCCAGATTGGGCCAAAAACACGGAGGCTTAACTAGACAAGCACAATAAATATCTGAGGGTACTCAGACCGCCGCAGAAAGACCAGCCTGTGTGCCAGGACACCCACCAAAACCCCATCTGTGACCCGTGAGGAGGGCGAGCGGCACTCCCGAGGTGGAGGGACTGCGCTGACCCGTCTTGTGTCACATTCCTGGACACTGAGGGCCTAATCCCTGAACACGGCGGCACGCACGTGCGGTCGCCATCGAAAGAAAGGCTGAGGCGGCGTTGAGGTAACTGGGCGGGCCAACCATGGACGACCTCAGATTAGAACCCTAAATTTAAACCGCTTGCACACGCATGCAGGCCCAACATTAAAGTGGCACAGCCTCCGCTGAGGTTTATGAAATGAAACGAGGGGTCGACCATAACGTGCGCGCTCTAACGACACACAGGCCTTCACCTCCCCCTCACCTCCCCCTCCCCTCCCCCAGACGATTCTGACTTTTTTTAAAAACAAACCGACTCCGTCTGCACCAGTGGGGCCAGTACAATTCTCTACTCACTTCCTGCAGGAAGTCCTGGCTGCAGACAGAGAGAGACACACACACACACACACACACACACACACACACACACACACACACACAGAAAACACAACAGACTACAAGAGAAAATCTGGGATTTAAACTGTGACAGAGGGCCCATTAAATCCGAACACACTGGGCTTTCCTGGAGAAGCCTTAATCCTGAATCTGAACCTCTTGTGTTGCTTCTCTGGCAGTATTTACACCAAACTCATTAAGACTCCCAAAAAGGTGGAATTACATGTGGAAACAGTGTTTTCCTCCCTGCAGGCTCCTCCCTCCTGCTGATCCACATCACCCCGTGAGCGAGCCCCGAAGCCTCTCAACAGCGGCAGCGTCAAGGTAAACAGAACTGCACCGTGTTTGTGAAGCCGCTCGTACAGCCGCAATCAGGCGAGAGCAAATTCAGGGGTGGGTGGGTGTGTGTGTGTGAGTGTGTTTGTGTGGTAAATCCACTTGTGTTGGCGAACGCCTGGCAGAGCCCATCAGCTTAATGAAGCAGTCATCATTCACTTAAAGGTACAAACACACACAATCAATCAATTACCTGCATCTGAAGCCTGGATTTCAAATAAAACACTCCGTGTTTGTTGTTATGGGAGATACGCAAGGTTCCACAATTACAACAAATGTCATCAGCGATCAAACATATAATGTGACAAGAAGCCTTCTAGTTTCAAACATCCACAAAGTGGTCTTTCAATGAATATTAGTATCATTCCCAACATGTAGAAAATGTACATGCGGAGATAGGGCATTAAAAATTCATCAGCAGGATATACTCTGTTGACTCATCCCATACATTAGAGACCCCACATGTGACGGGTGGCCTTCTGTAGTGGAGTTCAAAGGGAGGGATGTGGTGCCAGGACAGATTTCCAGACAGGATCTTTGCTTTTCTGACACTCAAACACGGGAGGGGGAAAAATAAAATTATGGGTTAGCACCAACCTGAATCTCTCAGCGAGTGTTTGAGAATCACCGTCTCAATAAAACACCGTTAATAGGAGAGGAGCAAGCACAATCACCATCCCAGGATTCACATGGTCCTTACATTAGTGTCTCTGGATGGGATGTTCCGTGGGGTCATGATATTCTAAACTCACAAACCTGACTGTGTTTGAACCTGAAGCCCCTCGTCGCTGCGTTGGATGGATTAGACAAAAATTAACCGCCTCCTTGGTCATCATTTCTCAGTCTTTTCTCTCTGTCCTCGGCGCTGACGCAGGCGCTTTTTGCTTGTATTCTTCCTCCTCTCTCATCCTGCGGCAGCTGAAGGAACTCATCAGAGGAGCGTTTACATCCGCAGGAATTTTAATTGTATATTGTCAGAGGGGTTTTTTGATCCATCAAAGGAAGTGATTTAGATCAGCTGGATTGCAGGAGGATGCCTCAGCGCGCACACGCGCACGCGCACACGCGCACGCACACACACGCGCACACACACATTTTCTTTCCACATTTGCAGCGACCTCACTGTTTAGCTGAATCGTAGCATGTAGCTGCCACTTTTAATGGCGTTTTGCATCAGTCAACCGTCTCCTGCTGCAGCTGCTGCAACATTTAACTGCAGAAGATGCACAAATATGTTCTGATTCTGGGCTCTGGAGGCCACGCTCATCCCGACACGTCAGCTCCATGTCCTACATGCTGCTAAGGGAACAAAGAGGCCCATTGATTTTCAGATCCTGAGCCAGACAAGACAATGATTCCTTTTTGTCAGAGAGGCTGGTAGCACTGGGCACAATCCCAGCAGCGTTCTCTGGGAACCTGAGGACAAAGACAGGAGCAGACACAAGGTCTATAAATTGGGTTGACCTCTCTGCAGCACCCGCTCTGGAGCTGTAGCCCACAGCGGCCAAGCCCACAGGCAGCCATGATGGCGCTTTCGTGACGGGGCAGATCCAGTGCTGGGTTTCAACGTGTTCCTGCACACCGAGTGCTAACCCACATCTAGCGAAGGCGAGGGTTTAACAATTCAACACGTTGATGGCAATCTTTAATAAATGAAGAAATAATATCTAAAAACACATCAAAATGTTTTAAATTGGCTTCGTTATCCTCTGAAAAGCCCTAACCTCTGATTCTATTTGTGACATATGTCCCAAAGAGGCGTGTGGAATTCCCTTCCCTCTTTAGAGGGATTCCGCTGGACCCCTCTGCCCCGGTGCTCTGGTCGGCCATCTGCCGCGACTGCACACTGGGACTTTATTATAGCGTTGACAGCCCTGCAAATTGTGACCCTTAATGAAATTGTGGAGCAATATGCGCGCCCTGATCCGCTTACGGGAGGCTGCCGAGCACTCTGTTCCGCAGGAGGGGAGGTGGAGGCGCGTGCGGGACCGCCGCCGATGTCAAGTGGCTGCTGAGTCCTCCACCAGGCTGCCCCCCGACATGCTCACATTAGGGGTGTGAGCTCCCATTACGGGCCCGTTTTCAGGGGTGTGTGTTTTGCTAAAAGGCTTAAAGCAGCAGGTGGTAGATGTGGATTTTATTCCATGAATGTTACAATGCGAAGACAGTCCTGGAGAGATGGAGAAGGGGACTGAACCGGGTAAACAATCCTGACCGTTTATTCCTTTTTCACCAACAGCACAGCGAGACTGACCGAAAGGATAAAATTGTGACCTTAGTTAAAGCTCACATCAGTCTGTTTGGTACAACTAACCCTTTTTTTTTGTTTCATATATCAGAGAAAAGGCAGAATCTGTCTATAAATACACATGCTGACCCAATTATAGGTGGAAAGGAGTCGTCTGTGATTTTGAAGCCCAGAAAAAAAAAAAAAAAATCTTGAGTCGGTTGGGTGGGACCAGCCTGAAAACAGTCAGGAGGATATTTAAAGAAACTGTAGAATTTAGATGTAAGAACCTGGAGAAGAAGGTGTTGTGCTGAAACCGCTGTTCGTTGGATGACGCCATGTTGGGCGCTGCTGTGGTTTAATCAAACAACAAAGTGAAGAGGCTGTCAGACCTTTAAATGTGGCTCGCCCCCTCACCCACAGCACAGGTTCACATTTCAGCTCCTTTATCAGGGAGTTTATCAGAGTTTCCACACTCAACTTTTCCAAACAACAGCGAAAGCAGACAACCTTCCCTCGGAGACGGGAGGGGCCACTGATGAGATAAGGTAAGGAAGCGTGCAGCAGCGCTCAGAACAGCACGCGCATCACTTTGGTTTAACATGAGCAGCACCTCTGAGTTCCCTTCACCAGAGCCTTCCCTTTCCTTCCGGTGTCCTCGTGACACCTTCCATGACACTCACAACCATCGTCCCTCCTGCATTTGTTTAGATTGTGCATGTATAAAACAGTCTGTAAAGAGTCAGGATTGAGACCTTCATGGCATCTACTCAGGGAGGAAACACACAAGAATCTATGCCAACAATGTCCTCGCACTCGAGGCTCCCTTAGGCACCCATAAGACCCACGGCATGATGGGAAACATCCCCACTCAACTAAAATAGAGCTCTGCCTTCTACTAATCCTAGATGAACAGGTGCTTCTATTTAAAGGACCAAATCCTCTCCAATCCACCCATTGGAATCCCAGTCCTCCTTCTCCTCTCTGGCTCTCGACTGGATGTTATCCCCCACTTTTTTTACCCTTCTTTTCTGCTGTTCCTGGATTAGCAAATGAAACAAAAGAGTCTCTGGAAATCTGCATGGGGAAAACCACTTAAGGACCCAAAGCTCTCATCGAGCTTCCTCTGAAGTAGTGGTGTTATTTACCACGTGGTAATCCTCGCTCAGTTCACTGGAGCACTGCTGTGCGTCACTTCAGGAACAGCTGGAGGTGATTTATATTCAATATTTTGTGGCACATTCATAAAATGCCTGTAGGAAACTATCCTTCTGTATCTCGGGACACATGAGTTAAAAAAAAAAAAAAAAAAAGCTGTTGCCCCTTCCATCATTATTAATTTAGTGTAGGTATAATTTAAACTTAAAGGGAGCCTGAGGTGTTAATAAGTGAGATGGAAATGACAGAAAAGTCCAAAATGAGTGGAATTTTTTTTAGCACCCAAAATACTTAAGCAGAGAAAGGAGCTGCAATATGAACATCTGAATGAAGGAGAACTCACAGTAACAGTAACCATGGTAACCCCTGATTGACTGAAAATTAATTTTTCCAATTAATTTTGTCCCTCTCAGTGGGGAGTCCATGGTTACTCCTCCCAGCTGCTCCAGGAATAAGGCATTCCATGCAGACGGGAGCCGTAATCCCTGCAGCATGTCCTGGGTCTCCTCCCACCGAACACCCCCTGAGGGAGGTGGCCAGTCGGCATTCTGACCTGGCCTGAACCACCTCAGCCGGCTCCCTATGACACGGACGAGCAGCGGCTCACCATTCCAGAGACCAGTTTAGCAAACAGCCCCGCTCAAAAAAGCAGTTCAGCTCTATCGATGTGATTTTGGCACTCGGGCCAGCAAGCACTTTGTCTCATTTTGAGTGGCACTAGTGTGTCTCCAGGCACAGTTTGCAATAAAATCAGTCCTTTCTAACAACCTGCGTGTCTGGATTCACCCTTAAAACTTTACAGAGTAAAGGGTAATCCCTCCTCTCCCATCGCTCTAAGTGGGTTGAGGAGCTGAAGCACAAACCGACAGAAAGCGTATTGCAGCGGCCCAAACGTGTAACCGTGCTAAAGTGGAGTGACTGGCCCCTGAGCTGCTCCGGGAGAGCCGGCTATTCACACGAGCACAATCGCGACCTTTTTAAATATGAACTTCATTCAGCCTGGACAGCCTTGGCTTTTGTTCTGGAAACAATGTGACGTGCACAGGCCGCGAGCTCAGAGGAACACAAAAAGAAGGAAAAGGCCAGGGGTAGACCCAACTGGGGCTGCAGCAGCCTGGCTTTCTAAAAGGCCCTTCTTGGTCCTCTCAACTCATGAGTTCACATGAAACTGTTTGCAGCGACAACACTTTATATGAAAGTGCTAAATGTGGGTCTGTTTCGGGGCTGCAGTTGGTTCTTACAGTTTATATTGTTGAATATTT
Source organism: Lagocephalus sceleratus (assembly GCA_911728415.1). Taxonomy (NCBI): domain Eukaryota; kingdom Metazoa; phylum Chordata; class Actinopteri; order Tetraodontiformes; family Tetraodontidae; genus Lagocephalus; species Lagocephalus sceleratus. The sequence continues at coordinate 9,154,409 of CAJVRN010000237.1, read as the reverse complement.
TTCTTCCTTTACACAACAGTGCAAACTAACTAAATGTGGAGTCCACAATAATCAGTCCAACCAGGATTTGGTAGACTTTCTGAATGATAAAGCCCAAATGTCTGACTTCAGGCAGTATTTGACCTTGTTTAGATTGTCAACAATTGTAAATAAGAGTTGCAGCACTTCACTCTGTTGAGAGATGTTTGTGTTTTACTAATTTAAATACTTTATCCAGTACTGAAATAGTTCTGAGTAGCGTATAGAAAGGCAGAGTCACAGCTAATCTATCATGAGGGCCATTTGCACTCTTGGTTAAACTTCAGACCTTGTGTTTACCACTTCAGAGAGCTCTCTCAGAAAAAAAAAAAAAGGGAACTATTAAAGCTAAGCCCATCCCAAATGTGTATCCCTCAGGCTAGAAATTCACTTCAGAGCTTTCCTCAGTTCTCATCAGTGAAAAGATTACGATGCTGCACCCATTGCGACCAGGAGACGAAACACTTGGCATTGTGTGTTCATTATTAAATAACTGCAGGTGTGGCACCTTACTGAGATTAGAGGTAAAATACACGCAGCTCTAACGTAGCAGTACGCATCACCTGGGCTGCACAGAGGAAACCGAACCAGATCGAGGATGACAGCCTTTTGACCTGTAGACCACCCCTATTAGACTTTAGTGCTGGCTTAATATAACGCAGCCCCATTTCATCTGCTCATGTGGATCAACTCGAGGAGAGATTGTAGAACAGGTTCACTAAAAGGAGCATCCTCGTTGCCCATCAATAATGCATCACAAAGACTGCAAGATGGCCGCAAATCTCTCTGTGAACTTTTGTTCCCGTGTGTCGACCACACGAGCCGAATAGCATATGTGTTAACACACAGCTTTACATCACAGCGCTACAAAGACGGACGGACTGCCTCGACATTCAACGCAGTGGGCAGAGTTAGTGCAGAGCCGCACATGGTCCGCACACAGGCTGCAGCTCGAGGCCAAAGCGGGCTCCATCTCTGATGTAGAGGAGCTGAGGAGCAGCCAAGATGACACACGAGAAGCAGATTTTGGATTTTAGTCAGATGCACGCAGAGCTTTTCAACTTCTGTTAACACGTTACTGAAGCACACCTACAGATAAAGCAGGTTCTGCTCTAGCTGCGACGGTGTGAATCATTCTCCAACAGCGTGAATCACTCTCCAGTCACGTCATTCTCTGAATATGCTTTCAAAGTCGTCACTCAAGGCCAAATCTACCACTTCCTTGCCTTGGTTCTGTCTCAGCAAACACAGATATCGATCTTTGCTTATTCCTCAGTGATTAAAGGGTTCAAATTCCTGTCTTTCCCTGTACTGTCGGGTCTCCCTAATACCTGGGAGCAGAGCACGGACGTTCCCTCCTGCACAGGCTCACAGATCAGCTCGCTTTCATAAAATCTGCAGTCAAACAGCCAGTTCATCTCACCCCAACCACCTCTTTTCTGGCAACATGCACAGCAATCCAATTCATTTCCCATCAGATTTAAGGAGATTGAATCAGCACAGGGATTTGTTTAAGTGAAATATTGCTTCCCCCTGGAAGCCTTTGGCTGGGTATCAGATGTGGATAGCAGGAGTGGAAGGGAGGTGGAATACCAATGCGTAATTTCACAACTCTGGGGAAAAAAAAGGCGGGAGAAAAAGGGGCATCTTGTGCAGGACTGCAGTGCTTCTGAAGGTATAAAATCTACCTCAGAGTGGAGCACAAGTGACACCAAGTCTCTGGGGCCGGTTGTGTGTGGATGCTTCACAAGGTTACATCAGATCTCTGAAACTGAGTTTCTGTCTTGATCAGCGTCTGCCACCTGTCCACTGCCTTAAATAAACACCATTGATCTAATTTTCATTCTAAGGAGCCAAAAAAAATTAAAAAAGAGATTTAATTATGGGATTATTTTTCTTGTTTACTGGCTCCGTATCAGCAGTTTCCTGACAGCGAGCGAGCGAGCATTCCGGTGGGGGCTAGGTCTCGTTCCGTCTGCAGAGAGAAGCGGCAGAGCGGGGTATTAATTGTTCCCCTGTCAGACGCAGGCATTCATCACTTCCCTGAAACATTAATCATGCAGTGAGAGCCGAGCTGAGAGTGCAAGGCCAAAGTGAGCACGGAGGCAATTTGCGAATCCAGAAATGGGATTCGAAAAAAGGATATTTGCCTTTTTTCCTTCCACCTTGCTCACCATCATCCCAGGCTGAAGCGTTTACAGTAAACACATATGTGTGAACGAAGGAGCTCATTAAAATGACTTCCACCTCTCTGTTTCAAACCACACATCCTCCCCCAGGTCAGGATTATAAGCAGCAACTCCTGAGCCGTAACCAAGAGGAGCCCTTCATGAGTCAGATCCTTTCTACAGACGCTACTCTGCGCAGCCTCCACCTCCCTCACACAGGTCAGCGAATGAATGGAAGCTCTATTGAGCCCAGATGATCCGCCACATCGACCCACAGCGGAAAATATGACGGGCCGGAGAAAGGTAGGTGGGGTGAGACAGCGATGGTGGGAGGTCCCACATCCAACACTGCGCTGCTTCACATGCAGCGGTTTGGAGGTGCCGAACAGGCGAGGCGCTCATGTGAAGGTTCAGTATGAAAGCACCCTCCCCCGCCAAGCGCTGGAGTCGATCTCAGAACAACACTTAAATCATAACAGCCCCTCACTCCTTACTGGACCGGTCCAGCAGAAATGATGAGTTATCAGCAGAGACTTGATAGCAAAACCAGGGTCGGCCATAAAATTACCGACACTGTCCATAAATACAGCACTTCCAGCTAAATCTAATGTCACATCTATGGAGCGTAATGAATAATTATGTCATTTATTTAGTAGAATATGTAACTTATATTTGGAAAATATGCATCAACTACCAAATAATGCATGCTGGGACCTTTGTCTGCATTTGAAACGATGTAAATTGACCAAACCTTTCCTACTAAATCCAAAATAAAAGAGAAGACTCTCATTTTATGGGACTTCTATCCTTTGCGTCACATTATACATTTAATACTTAAATCATGCACAGAGTAAAGACTATTGCAAAAAAAACAAAAGCAGTACAACTTGTTCTATTAGTTGTCATGACAACAGATTGTGTCCTACTGTGATCGCTGGCAGGTTTTAAGAAGACACAGAAATCTTTTTGTCATCTTCCCTCTCTTCACTACCTACACTACAGCTTCCATGCTGGGAGGTGAGAGAACACTCAGATGGTGCAGAACTTTTGTTCAGATCCAAAGTTTCCCAGAACTCAAGTGTTGGTAGGTGACAAATGTGACACTTCAAATGCTAAATGTAAAAAAAAAAAAAAAAAAAAACTGGTTGTGCTGGTGCAGTTCACATTTTAACACCCAACAACCTGCCACCAGCCTCTTTCCAGTGGTGGTGTGTCGGTCGTCATGGCGATCAGCACTCCCTTGTGATGTTACCGCCGCGTTGGGCACAAGCAGCACAATACCTGCTTTAGAACATGAATGTATCTCCTGATTCCAAAGTGGCTCCAAATGATGAGAGGCTCTGTGGTTCCTTTGGAGCCACCACCTCTGCTTGTGGGCCATCGGGGCCATCGGGGGCCCCTGAGAGGGTGGAGCACATCTGCAGGAAATCAGTGTGACGTAACGGCTGCACAGCGATGGGCTTTCAGTTGACCTTTCCCCTGCTTCACCTGCTGAGCTGCAGCTTCCTTAAACAACACCACTGCACAGCAACAAGGTAAAACTGGACTGGAGCCTCTCCAGCGGAGCCGACGCTAACTTTAGGCGGGTTTATCTTACATGCCACCAAATATAGTCCCTCCATTATTCCTGAAGTTAGCCTCTCTCAATAAGCATGCGTGCCCCCAATCAAGGCGCTGCAGATAAAGGCGCCACATTACAGCACTGCCTGAGCGCCCACGTGTTTGAGCCGCTCCTCAAACGATCTGCGCATAAAAGTGTCCATTAACCAGCGGATATTAGACAAGCAGCCGAACACAGGAGCAGGAGGAGGAGCGGCGCTGTGATTATACGGAGCTGCGCGTCCCATCCTGCGGGGATTAATCCAGCAAGAGCGCCCTCACGCCTTTATATAGCTGCAACAGGTCTGCAAGTATACACACGGCCAAAGGAATAAGCAGCTGCGGCGGTGGAAGCACTTTGCCCTCAGCTTGCCCTGCATTGTGCGCCTGCAGCTTGTTTTGAAAAAGCCTGCAGGGGCTTTTTTTTTCTATCTATTGAAACTGTTGAGAAAAGGAGCTGCCAACTTAGTGCTTGGATGCCTGTTGTTGGAGCTCAACACAAAACAACCGGCGGGCTGCGTGAGCATCTGTGGCTCGCCTACCGCTCACCTCTGCCCCGGCTGGGCCCGGGCGAGGAGCGTCCCACCAGATCACGCAGCCAGAGCAGGTGGACGCGGGGGCCCCAGCCTGCAGGAGCCGGAGGATGTGCCTCCAGAGGAGTCTGGGTCACATCCTGAGCCAGGATCCGGTGCTGGACCGGGCTCCTGCCAGCTGTGGCGTAATGGAGCTTCATTAAAGCCTGGCAGCGGGCGGGCCCAGGGCATCCAGGATCTCCTGGTTTCCTCCGACGCGAGGCCGGGCCAAACAGAAGACAGACGACTGTGCTCTGTCTCGGGCTAACGGAGACATCAACATCAATCTGGTGGATTACTTCAGCATCCAGAACCCACCCCAGAGTCCAACAGGACTCAGCACAGTTGACTCCTGAGCAGAGATTGAAAAGGTTTTAAGAAGCCAAAAGAAGAATAAAATGCTGTCTGTGCAGCTAAAGTCTTAAAAATATATTCATACCAATATTTACCAATATCAATAATCACCACTCGGCAAACAGGGGGGCACGAGGAGCACCGGTGTCATCAGCAGTCACTTAAATCCCATCTCCATCTGTTCCATTCATTCCAATTAGAGACAGAACATTAAACCATCGGAGGATCAGGCCGTGCACAGATTCATGCACGTCTCTGTGCTCAGGAGGTGTCGGACCCGTGTGCTGAGTAAACCTGGCCGGGTCACAACGCCCACTTGTGTTTGTGCACTTGGAGGGGGCGATAAAATTGGACATCATGCCAACATAAGTGCTGGGTGAAGCCACAGAGCCAGCGCAGAACCCGCCCTGTAGCAACAGTTGCTATGAAGCCCACATGGCGGAGCCGCCTGCTGCAATTTGAAAAGCGTGTTACCCGCGCTGGGAAAGAGGGGAAAATGAAGGGCTAATTAATATGACCTGCAGCGGCTGGCTGAAAACTGCCTTTTAACCCTGTTGTCCATGTCAATGCGAGCCCTGTGCTCCACATGGGGGGGGTGGGGGGGGGGCGGGATAAAAATAGGCCTCGCTAAGTCACCACTTAGCCTGGCAACGTGGCGAGCAGATCGTAAATGAGTCCAGTGAAGTGGCTGAATGGCCGTCCTTGTCGCTGGCCGCCTGACGCGCGCGCACACACACACACACACACACACACACACACACACCGACACACAACGTCCCCAGCCGGTGCAGATGAGGACTCCCGCTTTTTAAGAGGAGCCGGGAGACGTGACATCGGTGCTTCGGAGGCAAAGCGGCCTCCAGAGGTGATGAAGAGCTGATGAAGATGATGAAGAGCATCGCCAACCGAGCGGTTGGCAGGCCGGAGCGCTGGCGAAGGGGGGCGGAGCGCCGGAGCAGGGGGCGGAGCACCAGAGCAGGGGGGCGGAGCGCTTCCTCTGGCTCCAGGAAGGTCTCCAGCGGGTGCACTCACCTGTGCCCTCTGATCCAGATGTTCGGTGGTGGGCTCAGCGTGACGGGCAGACATGGAGGGGTCGGGGGCGCTGCGGGAACGGCCTCATTTCTTCTGTGTTAAACTGCAGACGTGTCCGGAGGCACGGCTCTGGAATCACACGTCTGTCACATCGCGCGCGCTCGTTTGCAGTCAAAGTCACAAGTTTGTCCCGTCACGACGCCTCCGTCGTACCTGCAGGCTAATTCTGGAGCACGATTCATCACCACCTGCTATTTCAAAAAAAAGCGATATATTTGGACCCGCACTTCAGGCTCCTCTGATGCCATAATATCTAGTTTGATAAACGGATACTGTGTCTTCATGCTACTGATTATCTGAGCTTATTACGGCTACACTACCATTCTCTGGGACGCCGTCCAGCTGAATTTGCTCCAATCGAGTGGTTTTGCCAGGCACGGGTGCAAATATGAGTAGAGGATGCTATTTCTGTGCTCGAACGTAGCATCACACGTATGTTTCAGGAGCTTCTCCAGCCTGCCAAAGAACTAATTACGTGAGCAAAACAAATGATGGAAATGTCCCGGCCAGCCAAATGGTCACAGTGAAGCTACATCCAAATTACTACCAAAATATTAGACATGGAAATAAAGCAGTTTGTTTAAGTTTGACACATTTATAAAAAAGGACGTTCATTTTCCGTGCTGCATGCAGCTCTTTCTGTTTGGTCGCGCCACCGGGGAGGTGTCCGGTCTGACACCAGTGTCACACACACATTAACGCACAACGGCCTTCTGACCGTCTACCAGCTGCTCTAAAAATACCACTTTGTGGGAATGTCCAGTAGCAGCAGGAGCAGCCATGTTTTCTTTCTTTTTTGAGCTCTTATTCGCCTTCACCCCCCCTCTCCCCCCATTCCAGCGACTCAACGCGACATGGCCATGAACAGCTGTTCTCACCTTCGGCCCTGCCCCCCCCCACAGGGAAGGGCACCTTTTGTCGTGCGCTCCAGACACAACACTGCCATCTCAGAGCCGAGCCGACAGCGTTCCCGAGGCGCGGGGCCCAGACCCTGACACCGGAGCTGCTCCGCCCGCGGCCTCCCGCTCTTTACTTAGCTCAGGGTTGTGACAGCTGTGCCGTTACTACGCTCGCCCTCCCCAGGCCGACTGTTTACGCTGCCCACAGTTTCAGCAGCAGGTGGAGTTTGTGACGGCTCAGCAGTTTCCCCGTTCCTGCTCTTCATCCGCCTCCTTTCTGGAAGCCATTAACCGAGTTGCTTTCAATCAAAGCCGCGGCCGGGTGGAGTCGGGGATCTCGCGAAGCTGCGATCTGTCCGGCTTCTGGACTCGTTCCTAAAATAACCCTGCAAACACCGCGGACTGGTCCGGGCCTCCGCCATTACTGATGCGTTAAACCCTGTTGATTACTCAGGATGACGGTTTAGAAAGAAAGAAAATGAGGATTGTTCCGTGTGAATGTGCGGAAATGGAACTGCGTTACGCTGAATAGCATCAACCGTGTGTCTACCTGTAGAGCGTCTACGGGAGGAAGTGGAGGCACATGGCCTCTGACTTTGTTCACGTGCACTAAAGATACACGCTGCCAAACCCACCAGCGCACACCAGCTGAGATTAACCTGCCATGAAGACGTCTAAGTGGATGCACAGGTGTGTGTGTGTGTGTGTGTGTGTGTCAGCTGCAGCCCTAATTCTGTAGGAACACAACCTGCACCGAGGACAGCCCTGGGGCGGTCCTGTCTGACAATCGATACATCAAGCTGATTGATATTCAGTGTGCTGTTTGGAGACGCTCGGAGCCACATCTACAGGAGGATGCCGCAGAGAGGAGATGGACGGGGCGGGGGGGGGGGCAATCACGGGTCCACGACCACCCGACAGAAAGGAGGCCTCAAATGAGCTGCGGCCTCGTCGATGTCAACAGGCAACAAAGTTTAAAACTATTTGAGGTGTCTGACTGTCAGGTCCAGCACTTTAATGACACTTTAGCAATATTCTCCCGGGTGCCGATGCTGGGGGGGGGGGGCAGACTGTGCCGGAGGGGTGCTGAGCACTTGACAGGAAGTACGCAGTTCATGTCCCATCTGATGAAAAGACTTTAGGCTGCTGAACTCAAGCAGCGTGGCCAAGCCGCTGCATTACAACGCAGCCGTGTGCCAGGTGGATTAGGGCTCCTAATTTGGCGTGGAGCGGCAGGGCGGCGCGGCGGCGGCACCGTCGCGGTACGTTGAAGGCCGTTCTGGCTGCTCTCTCGCCCTGCACATGTGTGCCGAGAGGCCTCGTGTGAGGTCTGAGCCCGCATTAATCTTATTTTTCCACCCAAAGGTCAACCTCTGAGTTCCAGCCAGCCTCTGATAAATTCCCCCCAGACACGGAGCAAAGCAAACAGAAAACATCCTCGCGCTGGCAGAGGCCAGACAGGATGCAGCCAAGGATGAGAGCTGCTCAGTGATACCGCACGCACATGAATTAAAAGTCCCCGAATGACCCAGTTCACCTTTAAATGGTGGAGATTCAGGTGTTAACACGTTTCTGCGCGAACTCGACACACAAGCGAGCAAAAGCTCTGCCCCAACAGAGGCAAAGGCAAACTTCCTGCTCTTGTTTTCCAGAGATAAACACAGCAGAAAGTGTCTTCATCAGCTTTACATTGATAAAATTCAAATATTTCACACTTGTCTGCACTCCTGTGCACACGGCTGAGGCACAGAGAGAGAGAGCCCAGGCCTGCCTCGCAGGGACACAAAGGACCGGTTAACCGGTAATGAACATTTAAGGAGAACCAAACCAGGAGGAAATGTTGACGTGTTGGATAAGCGAGATGATGTGAAAGCCCAACAAAAACAGTGGCCTGGCTGGAAGTCAGTTTGAGAGGTTTAGGAACCAAGTAGGCCTGGTGGCAGGTGAGGCTCTGATCACTAATAATACCAAAATGACGTCTATTCATAAACGTTCCTGAGAGGTGTGAAATAATAGTGTGTGACAGACAGTCAGCACAAGGACGGGGGCCGGCCAGCTGAGCCTCCTAGATCCACGGCTGCAGAGACCAGAATCTGCATGTTCTTTTAACATTCTACTTAGTAGCGTTGTGCTCAGACTGGACCTGGACCCGTCCTTTCTGGTTGCCACATAATTCTGAAACTTCTTATGATGGACTTGAAAGTGGCCCTCATGCAGAAGTCCCCTCTAATGGCGGCGTCTACCCGCCCGCAGTCCTCTGGACCCGGGAGACGGACGCTGCTTCGCTCCTGTAAAACACAGCGGTCCTCGGCTACAAGCGACCAGAAACCTGCTCCGGCCGTGGGCGCACCGCGCAGAGCTTCTTATTACCAGCCACGGTTTCCTCCTGGCAAAGCAACAGAAGAGGAAACAGGGTGGAGGGAGAGACCGGAGCTCCAAATTAATCCCACATGTTCCCCCAAAATGGAGGCTTTTCAGGCGGCCCGGGCTCATTGGCCGGTGGGAGTGGAGCGCCTCGCGCCACTCTCCGGCGCTCCTCGCCCACACACGGCTGTGCGCCGTCCACACGGTTCCATTTAGCTCCCCCGTGGCATCACAGGGCCCCGGTTTACTTTTGCGGCCGAGCCTGAGAGCGCTGCAAACTTGCCAAAGACAAAATGACTTAAAATAGACATGAAGGAGCCGAATTCAAGCCGCAGCTGAAGACTAAATTAACTCCATCAGAGTATGAAAAAAGAAAAATGATCTGATACGTTTCCCTCACACACACAAACTCAAAGCCCTACCTGAGTAAATACCACCATGAAACGGGCTAATCTGCTGAGTAAACAGCCGCCCGACTGAATTATTTGTATTTATCACAGCTTCACAGTGTTTGAACACATCTCCTGCCACGGGTGTGATGGAATATATGGTGCACAACGTGGAAAGTGTTTCCTCGTAGCAGTCAGTCTGGAACGAGAGCCAGGGAAAAGGATCTGTCCGCATTATGTGAACCTCCTGGTGAAGCAGGGGAATAACAGCTGTGGGTGGAAATGGGATTAGAAGACCTGATCTTTCCTTCTCTGGTCCATTCCCTTCATAGACGGTTGGGCTGTGGGCAGAATCTGATCTTTGCTCAAGAACACTCTGGAAACACTGAATTCACACTCAAGACAACAGCCGGTTTCTTGCAAAGTGTGTGTGTGTGGGGGGGGGTCCTGACACTGATTCCTGATTCCCAACACGTTGTGGGATCCTTATTTAGATCAACCACGACCTGTTTAACCTCTCGGTGCTCCAGAACTATGTGTTCCTTGATGGAGCGGCCTCAGGCTGGTGTTACAAACCCTCATTCATCTCCGTTTGACACCAATCTCAGCACCTTTCATGCCTGAAGGCGCCTTTACCGGCACAATGGCGTAATAGTACTAACGTTCTACGATCGGCTCATAATCCTGGTGGGTATAAATAGAGCGTATCTCTGCTGGCATCAAACAAGCCGCACATCAAACTTACTTTTGTATTGATTTAATCAGGATGTTGTGAGATGGAGCACAACAGAGGTGCTATTTGTGACGCTCTGCATCAGTCATTCCGGCTTAGCTGTGATGTCCTAGAAAAATGGAACCTGGATCTTTTATAATTGCTCCCCTCGCAGTTAGCTAATGGGGGCTGCGAGCAGCTCGTCTATGTTTAGCAAATCCTGTTGCAATTTAACTTCCAAGCTGACAGGGAAAACAGGGAAATCTATCTCCGGGACCCACGAGGTCACATGACTGGGGGACAAACCGGGAATCATCCTCAAACAGCATAGCGCTTTAAACACCATCATCTTATTAGATCTTTGCTCCCTCTCATCTTCCACCAGAGCAGCAGGTCCTCCTTCTGCTCAAGGACCAGGACCCCCCGAGGAACCGACGTGGCGATCTAACCGGACAAACTGGACACGGCCGTCTGTCGAACAAAAGGGACGCGCAGCAGAGAGCTGTGGACTCCAGCGCCATCCCGGCGACGCGCTCATCCCTCTGCTGCTCGGTTCAGCAAAGACTAGAACGTTTGCAGCAGGACTTAAGAGCTTAACTTCATCATGTAGCCTTACGATGAAGTGCGCTAGCATATTAGCAGGTCAGAGTGGAAAAGTTGGCTGCTGAAGCAAACGAAATATTTTCTCCTGAGAGATCAGCTGACCTTGCAACATCTCTCCCCAGAACCATCAGTCACACATTTCCATAAACAAACTAAACACAAGCCCTCAGGTCACATGAGCCATATTTAAAACAGGCAGCCACGATGAGCCGGCTAAACCAACAACTCATTTAACTACAGGCAAACACGGGACACCACAAAGCCACCGCCGCCACTCAGGAGGAGGAAGGTGCACGGCACTAATGGCCGCTAATACTGAGCGGCACGGGCGCCGGCGGTTTATTGAGCTTATTTACCAAACCCCTCGACGAAAACACAACAGCGGCGGATCAGCGTCGATATTCGCGGCAGGTGCGGATTAGCGCATCAGCAGACATTCAAGCGCGCTTTCAGATAATGAGCCGAGGAAGGCCGAGCTTCCCTCAGCTCAGCTCCGGTTCCAGATCAGAAGCGACGTTTACTTTCGCTTTGGGTCGGGACCAGGAGCCTGAGCGGACAAGTGACGTTGACCACACATCTGGACACATCTGGACGGTCAGCGCAAGAGGCTGGGCCCAGTTCGGCTTCAATGAAAAGGCACTTGTAAGCAGCCCGTGGAGGCGGAGGCTGGACTTGGCTCCACGTGTGGAGGATGTTGTGTAGTCTAAGTGTGAGTTTTGCTCCCCGGTGCATCGTGACTGGGCTGCCCGTCCGCGCTCATTCTTCATTTTCGCCGTTCGCCAGCCGCAGTCGGAAATACCATTAAAAGCACTTAGAAAACATCCTCTGAGCGTCGCACAAAAAAAAAGCTTAACGGTTCCGTCGGCTCAGATCTGAACGAGGCAGGAGTCGGTGGATGCACGGTGAAAGGGAGGAAACAGATGTGGAAGCCGAAGATTAGATTCCCGTCACGCTCGCTCTCCTCTGCAGAGGCGATCTCCTGGTTTCCAAAGCGCCTCCCTGCTCATGCTCTCTCACAACGGCCGAACCGGCTCCGTCCCAAAACAGCGAGGAAAGGCCTCCACGTGGGGCTCCACGGCCGCTCCCCTCGACACACTTCGCTTAGCAAAGGGCGAAGGGCCGGCGCTTGTTGCTCAGCCACGCTTGGGCCCGAGCAGCCGTCCAGGCGAGGAACCCTGAGCGTAAAGCGACCCCCCCCCTGTTAGCCGTGCACCTGGGGAGTGCTTCTGCATGTTGCAGAGATATAAATAATTCTCTGCTAATGTGTTCTAATTCAACCTCTGTGGGAATCACAAACTGTCAGGCTTCAGCGAGCCAGGGCGCGCGTGCACGTGCGCGTGCGCGCGGGGGAGATACTCATCCTCGCTTATGATTCCAAGCGACCAACTGTCCTTGCTGGCACCTTTCACACGCTGCCGTGTGGCGGCGGGAGCGGATTTGCATCACACTTCCGACAGCCGTGGAGAAGTGGAGGGGCGCTCCCACGTCTCCGGCGGCCTCGCGCTGGCCCGCGTGCAGCTCTGCCCCAGACCGGGCCTCGCCAGCGTTCAGCACGGCGGAGCACATGATGTGCTCAAAAACGAGTAGAATGGCCTAGTTCAGCGCTCCCCCGGAGGGGCTCCATTATACCCGAACGCAATCCTCGGGACCTTTTACTGGGAAAAAGAAGAAGCAATGGAGTGAAGGAACCGTCTCCAGAGGGCAGGGACCCGATGAAGTGCACCGCTACGGAAAGAACAAAAAAAACACTACAGAGAGGATAGTTATAGTGGGAGCAAAGGAGGGGCTTTGTGCTGATGCTGAAGTCTGGTTCTGGACACGTTCATAATGATCCCTGTGTTCTGACGTTAGTGGGCAGCCTCACAAGGCTCTGTGTTTGAGTCACTCTACTTTTAATTTGGGAGCAGCAGCAGATGAATGGGGGATTCCACAAACTGAAACTTAAGAGACACAAACACACACACACACACACAGCATGAGTTTCAGTTATCTTTTCCAACACACCAGTGCAAACTAGCACATGTGGGAGCATCTCTGGTCCTTCTGGGTTTGTCTGAGGAGGCCGATCTGAGGTGTCTGGACACTGAGCATTCACACAGCCAGACTAGAGCAGCAAACTGATCATCTCATTCATCTACAGCCATCAAGGCCTCAGATGAAGTCATCTGGGAGCTCAGCTGGTTGTCCCTGCTCATGCACACACACACACACACACACACACACACACACACACACACACACAACGACTGACAGCATGCTTCATTCTCCCCAGCTTCAACGGAATTTTAATCTCGTTTTCTGGGTGTGGTGACCTGCTGGCCAGGTTAAGGCCCAAGAGGGGCCTGGATGATCTCTGATGGGACCCAGATGGCTGCAGGACGTGTTGCGTTGAGCGCATGCAGAGGCAACGCGACCATTTTAAGTGGAAGCGCCACAGCCTGCGCTATCTCTCTTCTTTCAATGAAAAGTGAGTGTGCGGCCTCAGCGGGGCTCTCCTGCAGCCCTCGCCTCTCTGGACCCTCGTTTGGCACCGTGGAAGTTCTCTCTCTGTGCATGGATCGTCTGAGCTGGAGCTCCTCGGTGGTTTCTGTCCAAATCCACCCCCCCTCCATCGAACCTAATTCACTCCCGCAACGAAACTCCCACCTCATGTCTGGATCCACCGGCTCAAAGTTGCTCCCGTCGGAGAGGAACAGCAGATTAGAGGGGCAATAACCAATGCAAACTTACGTGAAAACGAAAAATAAAGTGGTCGATCCCACCAGGAGCGTGGCTGCAGTGGACACCGGGATGTATTTGGTGGGTTTAAATCTCTTTCCAGCGCTGGTGGGCATTCTGTAATTTCCACATTCCTCAATTATTTATTCCAATTGCAGTCGCGCGTAGAAAAGGACATCCAGCGTGCGTCCGTGCGCCCTTCTGTCGGCTACCAAAGGTGCCACCAGTCCGCCTCGGGCTGTCGATGGAGCCGCAGAGCTCCGCGGAGAGAAGCGGCAGGAATACGGAGAGAGTCTGGAAATGCCCCCCTCTCTCTCTCTCTCTCTCTCCCATCCAGCCCCCCCTGTGAGGTCACCGAACCGCTCGAAAAGGTGGAGCTTCGGAGCGAACCCTGCAAGAAAACCAGCTCTGGGTCTCCCGGAGCTGGTGGCCGCGCTGCGCTCCTGGATCCGGAGAGAAACCCGAGCAGCCTCCGCCCGAACAGAAAACACGGCAAACCGTCCTTTAGGAACCACTCGGGCGCCAAAAACACCCTTTAAAAACAACGCGCTGCTTCATTAAGGCAAACAAGTTTTGCCTTTTCAACACCCAGCCTTTAATATTCTGTACAGTCATTATTGTCGACATTACAACATGCACTAAAAGGGGAAACTCGTGATCGTTTGAAGCCATTATAATTAAACTTTGAATCAATTGAAAGCATTTTTCTTTATTGCGATCTGTTATGAATGTATGAAATTAAAAAGAAATAAGAAGTAAACGATCCACTGGAGTTGTCGCGTTTGTTTCGAGCGCCCCCCAGCGGCGCCTTCAGGGATCGACGCGCTCGTCGCCCGGCCGACCTTTTTGTCCCCCACGGGCCCCCGTAGCGCGTTGTCACACGCCGCCCGGATTAGCAACAACAACAATAGTTTCGTTTTAGCGGCCGCTCCAGACACGCTTCGTCTCCCGGCGCCTGCTTCCTCCCCGCCATGAGGCGTTGACCGCGGTGAAGCCGGAGTCGACGGACCGAGGCTGCTGGGCCCAGGACAGAGCAGATTTGCGGGTTTGATCGCGTCCAAGCTCGGCTAATCGGCTAGCGGCCGCTCCTCCGTTCAACATGTCCTCCAGGAGATCCTTCAGGCTCCTCTGCGGGGTGGCCGGAGGCTCGGCCGCCCTGGCGCTGGCCGCCGCCGCCGCCGCGGACTCCCGGGGCTGCTTCGGGGAGCGGCGCGGCTGGGCGGCCTGCCGCTGGTGGGGCGTCACGGTGCGGGCCGCCCAGCCGCCGCAGCACGGCCCCTCCTGGGACTTCAACTGGGATAAGTGCGTCCTCCACACACCTGTTCTATTTGCCCCGGGTGATGTCGCCTTGAGCGGCACCCCGGCTGGTGGAAAATGAGATGAACAAGTCGGTTTAAAGCAGCCATTTGGGGAGAGGAAGAAGAGGAGGAGGAGGAGGGGGGTCACGTGATCACCACCCACTGATGCTGATCTAAATGTGTCCTCTTCCACCTCGTCCTTGTGTCTCAGGAGGGACCCTTCAACTCTGACCAACGGGAAGAGGAGGGCGTCCGTGTCCGAGGACCCCAGCTCCCAGCAGGACGGCAGCAAACCCAAAGCCACGCGCAACATTCTCCTCATCAGACACTCCCAGTACAACCTGAGCGGGAGCAACGACAAGGAGCGCGTCCTCACGCCATTAGGTCGCCTCGCCGGGCCCCCCCCGCAGGTCCCACGGCCAGCCGGCCGCCCTCGCCCTCTCACCGTCTCTCTCTCTCTCCTTGTTTCAGGTCGCGAGCAGGCCGAGTTGACGGGTCAGCGGCTGGCATCGCTGGGGCTCAAGTACGACGTTCTGATCCACTCCAGCATGACCAGGGCCACAGAGACGGCGCAGATCATCAGCAAATACCTTCCAGGTGATGGATCGCTCACACACACACACACACACACACACACACACACACACACACACACACACACACACGGCACCAACCAGCCGTGGCCGCGTCTTCGGGAGCCTTTTGGCGTTGACCGTGGTGCTCTGTGTCATCAGGGGTGGAGCTTTCCAGCTGTGATCTACTGCGGGAGGGCGCTCCCATCGAGCCCGTACCGCCCGTCACCCACTGGAAGCCCGAGGCCGCGGTGAGAGACGTCTCCGCCGTCACGCGTTGTTGTTGTCGTCGTTGGGGCGGCCGCCTGCCGCTGGTGTCCAGACGTTGTTCTGAGTGCATGGCGACGCTTCCAGCCGCTCAAGCGTGCCAGCGCATCAGGGCGTGGGGAGGGGGAATTTCCCAAAATGGTTTCCCAGAGTTGGTCTCATTTTGGAAGGAAACCCCCTCCCTCGTCGCATGCATCGTGCAGTTGTCCCGACGGCGCGCTCAGGGCGGGTTTCAACCTCTGTGCCGTACTCCAGCAGTATCACGAAGACGGGGCCCGCATTGAGGCCGCCTTCCGCCACTACATCCACCGGGCCGACCCCAAGCAGGAGGAGGACAGCTACGAGATCATCGTGTGTCATGCCAATGTCATCCGCTATTTTGTCTGCAGGTTTGTGTTGTGGGTGGGCTGGAGTCCACGGCTTCTCGCTTGGCTCGTCACCATGTTAGAACCGAACCCGCCTCTCGTTTGACCTGACCACAATGCACCTAAAAAAAGGCCGTGTGATCCTCCCGCAGGGCTCTGCAGTTCCCCCCCGAGGGATGGCTGCGCATGGGCCTGAACAACGGCAGCATCACCTGGCTCACCATCCGGCCCAGCGGCAGGGTGGCCCTCAGGGCCCTGGGGGACGCCGGCTTCATGCCCCCGGAAAAGCTGACGCGGACCTGATGACCCGGCGGCCGCAGGCTGACACTCGGCTTTCCTCCTCAAGTGTCTTTAAATTTGTTGTTTCCATCAGTGGAGCGCTGCCGTTTAACACTCTGGGTTTTATTACATTTGTGCCATCAGGATTTCAGACACGCACAGTGACCCCTGAATGTAACACAATTTTTACACAAATGACTTTTTAAAAACAAAAAAACCGTCGTGATTATGTTTTGTTTTTCCTTTGAGCTTTACATTTAATCAGACGCTGAAGTGAGAAGTTCCAGGTTGGATGTCGCTGTTGTATTTTCTTCAAATAAATGTCAAAGCACTGGCAGTACAGTGGGAGTGATGATTTATTGATTAGTTGAAATCAGGACGTACAGAAAGGGAATCCACCGTAAAAGGTTTTTGGTCTTTTTTTGTTTGTTTGTTTGTTTTTTAATAAAGCACAGAATGCTGAAAGCACAATAAGCATTTTTGCAAAGTTCCACATTCATAAACATTCAGAATCAGATCTGTTATCACCTGAGAGCACTGGGATGACAAATACAATCTTCTCAGTGAAAGAGATTGTGCTCTCAGAGAAAGTTTCAGCTAAAAAGAAATACATTCGCAAACTAAGTGGTAATTGGGAAATAACTGATTCTTGTTGAGAAGCCCTCGTACAGCGTTGAGTTGACCCTAAACTTTGTTGACAGCAGGTTTTTGGGAAAGTGGAAGGTCCTGTGAGATTTCTAGAAGCTGATCTGAACCACCTTCAACTAAATTTAAGGCTGAATCTGAAGAGAAACGGTGGTGTGCACAGGCTCAGCGCAAAAACTAGCCACTTTAGTGATACTCTTTAGGAAAAGGACACAATTTATTTGGTTAATCTTTAGTTAGTTATGGATTAGCTCTGCCCCTAGTGGTGAAACATGTTTAGTGCAGCGGTTTTAATGGTGGCCAGAGTGGGAAATTCTGAAATAAGTCTTAAAACTGGTGTCCCTCATTTATGGTACTTAGGGGGTCATTGTGGTGGTGGGCGGGCAGGGGAGGGGGGGGGGCTTTCACAGGCTAAGGCCACCAGTTCTGGCAGGAGGGAATTACGTGAAGATGTCCAGGAACCAGTGAGAGAAGACAGGAAATGCATTTATTGAACAAAAACAAGGAAGACCCCAGTCTCATCAGCTTTTTTCTCCCCCATTTGCCGTAATAATCTGTCACTGACGCAGCCCGTGAGGTCGTTGTTTGTGGACAGTGTGACGTCATCAGCTAGAGAAAAACTATTCCGTCACTTCAGAAAATTAAGGCAATTCCTGAACTGAGGAAAACAGGAAAAATGGCAGTCGATTCTTAACACCGTTAATAAAAACATTTAAATTTTGTGCTACTGACCAACATACAAAAAAATAACTTTCAAAATATCGACATTTGGATTTTTTGTTCTTTCTTTTTTATATAAGAGCGACTTGAGTGACAGAATCCAGTTGAGGATTTTGTTCCACACTTACCAATGGGGTAACTTTGGGGGATTCACGATATTAAAAAAAGATGAGCCAGGTTATGATACAGGTGCTTCACACTTGCTATAAATAACATGATCCACACCCATACACTACATACAATACCACGGTTTCTTTTTTTTGTTTTTTTTTTAATTCTCGCATGAACTTGACAAACCCACAGGAGTCAGGAGGAGTACCGTACGTCAGTAATACAAATCTTCCAGATGTTTGTGCATATTTCTGGTAGGTATGTGGTTTCTGAGTTGGTGGTGGGAAGGGGCGGGATTAGGTCATGGCCATGTGGTGGGGAGGGAGGAGCGGCACTCAGATCAGTGGTTCGTTCAAGTGTTTGAGGCGGATGCGCTGAATATAGCCAGCATTGGCAGGGCTGTAGCGAGTGGGGCTGAAGTCTGGCGAGGGCGCGTGCCTGGCGGGACTGAAGCGGTTGGTGGGGGACATCAGGCCGCTGACGGGGGAGCCGGGCGTCTGCATCCTGAGTCGTGTTTTTACCACCGCGGGGCTCGGCCAGCTGGAGAATGTCGACAGAAGTGATTATATCTGTGTCCAAACCCAAGCAACTGACATCCTGCTGTCACGAAGACACTATTGGACGGATTTTACCACCAGTGTTTCATTAAATCATCAAAGCTGATGATACAGGCGGGTATGTACCATGGAACCCAGCGTAGCCTCACTTCTCTTTCTTTTGTTTGTGCATTTAAACGATCGTGCACCAAGAGGTAAACAGGTATCAGCATAGTGAACATCTAAACATGAGACCAACCTGCAGTTTCAGGCTGCACAACCTGCAGACTAACAAAGCTTTCAGATGGAACAGGAGCGGACTCACCTCTGCATGTCCAGTGCAGAGAACGTCTTCATTGTGCTCTTCCACTTCTGAATGCTGGGATACATCTGGGGGTCAACGTCTGCCCCCTCAATAGCCAACAACACCTCCTGGTCTAACTTGGTTGGTGAATTCCTGCAGGCAAAAATGTTTTATTTATATTTTTCTTGTTTGAACTCTCTCGCTACAAATATTAAAAACACTTTTGGAGGTGCCAGTAACCCAGTTAATGGGTCTGTGATTACCTCTCTCCAATGCAGGTCACTGCATAAATGCTCAAGTTTTAGTGGTAGCTACACAATATCATCACAAACCCAACTTGTGTTTGTGGATGATCTGAAACACCGTGAAGATTAAAAAAAAACTGAATATCTGAATGAAAATGAATGCACCTCACCCCAGAATGAAAAGTCCTCTTCTGATGTGTGGTGGTGTCCTGGAAAAGAACTCATTAGAATGATCTAAAGACTTATAGGAGGTCCCCGATGATCCTGAGCTGCTTAGGTCTCTCCCCCCCGTGGTCCCATGACTTTGACCTCGCGCAGATGTTGCGCACGGTCGACACCGCCCCCCTAGTCCTGCCCAACCCCTCCAGGTTCTCCTCCGCCTCAAAGTACTCCGAGCTGCTGCTGCTGCTCCTCTCCTCTGTCCCGTCGGCTGCTGGGCCCTCTGGGGGACTTTGGCCCAGGGACGAGCGGTTGAGGCCACAGCTGAGATCCGTGGCCGAGGAAGAGCTGCAGGGCTCCCTGTGCCTGTTCCCGCCGCTGCTCCTCCTTTCCCTGCAGCTGCTGGGCTTGTCCAGACCCTCTTCCAGAGATATGCGGTCAAACTCCTTCATGAGGTTGGAGACTGGCGACAACATGGTGGAGGAGGATGGAGAGGTGCGGGCCGCCATCTTCTCCCCGTTATGAGTCCTGTCTCTGGAGGAGCTGCAGCTTTTGCAGGCGATGCCCGGGGACAGCAGGCTGTCGCTGCAGCAGCGCAGCAGGTCCCGCTCGGCCGCCGTCTCGATCAGGTCGGCCCCGCGGTGGTGCCGCGTGATGGGCAGGATGTGGAACTCGCTGCCCCCGACGGCGCCCTTCAGAAGGTCCTTGCTGGTGAGCGCCGCGTTCTGGCGGTTCATCTCCTCGATGCTCATGTCGTCGCGCTCGTCCAGGGAGGCCGCCACAGAGATGGAGTTGCAGAACTTTTTATGTTTGCCTGCAACCCAGATGGAGCGTGAGCACACCAGGACACGATTACCATGTGGGAATGAAACCCGTTTCAAGCCTGTTTCACGCCACGGTACCTGGAGACGGGGTTCTGAACCTGTTGCTGGTCTCATTCTCCCCAGTCTCCTCGTGAGACTGGGGGCTGAAGTCCCTCTTGCTGAGGTACTCTTCCAACTTGCGCAGACCCTCAGAAGAAGACAAATCCACAAAAATGTCCAGGAAGTCCCAGTACTCAGCCCACGGTGCTCCCATCCCCCGAGCCAGGTCCCTGCGGACATCGTTGACTTCACATATTCAGTGTTTGCTGACATTAAGGTTGGAATTCTGGAGTTACTTCATCATGAAGACACAATCTCCCAGGACAAGCAGAGAGACATGCGTATATGCAGCATGAGCTAAAAGATATTTTGGCTGTACCTGCCCACTCTCTCTGCCCCACGCTCAGGGTCCGACTTGAGGATGTTGTGAAAGTGTTGTGCCTGTTCTCTCGGCGGTGTTTTCCAGGAGTGCCGAAAATCGGCTGCCTGAGAAGAATGAGGCGTTTTTCAGTGAAACCACGAGGTGACTGACTTAGAACAGGGAGGTGGTCGTGTAGCGAACCTACTTTTGAGGGGCTCAGTGGGCCAGCAAACGCTGAGACGGCCATGACCGGATCAATAGGACTCCTTCCATCTCGGTAGATCAAGAGATTTTCTGAAGACTCAGGTGACCACAGAGCACCGATCACAGGCTGAGAGCTGTTGTCAGTCGCTCTCAGCAAAGGGATGTAGCAGCGGTCTGAAAGATAAGATATTAGATTATATATTTAAAAGCTAGGAATGTGACTGACTGTAAGAAAAGGGGAGCAGAAACATCAACAAGACGCTGATGTGTGCATCCTTACCTTCCAAATAATCAATTATCTTCTGCTTCACTTCTTGTGTTTTATTTTTTCTGCTACAAATAAGCTGAGAATAGGAAACAAACACAAAAGCAAAGAGTAAGGGCACAGCCTCCAACAGGATTGAGGTGGGAGGAGAATCTGCTCCAGCCTATCTTTAGACTTTCATTTGCAATGACTGAATGCTGCCAATTTTTTTTTATTTATAAATGAGGCCAAAGGTCACATATTCACAACCTGAACAGGCCTTGTTGTAACTCCCTTCAGCAACTATTGAAAAGCTTTTCCTACACACATGCAAATGTGGGTTCATCCCTTCATCCTGTGGTCATTCTCTTCAGATGAATATTAGAAACTAGTTCTAAAGTATACGGCAACATTTTGGGTCAGTGAGGCAAATTTTAGTCACCAATTTAGGATTCAAATCCATGTGAAATATGTTCATACCACCTCCATTTTATCTGAATATCTGAATATTATCAGAGACAAATTTGGGTGTCTGAGATGGACAAGCCAAGAGACGTAACACATCTGACCATAAGCACCACAAGCACAAAGCCAGGGACACACAAAATGAAGGATATAGTACACCGCCTTACATCACAAGGTCTCTGGCCATCCTTGTTCTTACAGTTCTTGGCAATGTTGGGATGGGAGCATAGGACGTTGACAACGTCGGGGCATCCGAACTTACAGGCAAAGTGAAGGGGTGTTTCAAAGCCCTGGAAACAAAAACAGCTCATCAACTCCTGGTAAAAGCCATTTCATGCCATTTGCATTGGCTGTTGAAGGAAGAAAAGGACGTAGAACATTTACAGCCTTATCTGGTGTGTTGAGGTAAAGATCGACGATGTAGTGGATCCGTTTCTTCAGCATGCCTTCCTGGTCGTACGGGTACATATGGTGCATAAAATTGGGGTTCTCCAAAGTGTCCAGCAGCAGCTGTGCGATGCCTGCCTGGTTCTCTTTGGCCGCCACGTGCATAACATTATACCGACATCCCTCCTTAATAGATGGTAAACAATATTGATCAGGACACAATCTAAACTGGCTACTCTAAACACAACTACTTGTGTTTGTTAATCACGCAGGCCAAGATAGCACAGTCCCATCCAGAATGAGTTGAGCTTACCTGTACTATAGTGGGATTATCACCTGAGCCAATGAGATAACGTGGATTGGTCCAGACCAGCTCGCTGAAGGCCTCCTTGTCTCCCTTCTCCACAGCCTTCCTCAGTTTGGCTGTCAGGTCCTGGGTGCGTGGACTCTTAAAATTGTTTGCCCGCTCCTGGTTGATAGTATCAACCTCCAGGCTGTCTGTTGAGGAGATGAGAGGAAAGGACTGAGGAGTCACTCACAGAGAAACTGACCATTTGGGATTAAAGGAGCCAAAATGAAGAAGCAGAAAATGAACAGGCTCAGACATGATAGGTGCCCACCATTGCTGTTGACGAGGCCTAGTCTGGCTGGAGAAACACAAGGTATCGTTTTGCTGGGAGAGGGAAAATAGTCACAAATCCCCTTGGCAAACTTTTCAGCATCCTCACGATTGGGGAAGGCTTTGAAGCGGGCTCCCTTCATCTTCTTCACAGCTTGGAGGGCATCTTTCCTATCTGTGAATACATGTGCTCTCTCTACACACAAAACACAACATTTTTCTCTGATAAGTTAACTGTTTAACACATTTAATATGGTACTCAATGAATGAACTAACTGAGTACTAAAAATAAAAGTTACTGCATTACAGTTGAGGTGGGGCTAGGTGAAGGCTGAAGAGTGAAGAGATCACAAAAAAAGACAACATAAATTACAACCCTAAGTTTCATAACTGATCTTCACAACAGCCTCAGAGCTGAAAACAGTCATTTTCTACTCAACAGTGAAAATTTCAGCCTCAAATTGGGATCAAGTGTTTTGACTGGGGAAGGCCGCTCACTGAGAGATGACCTGTAAGTGTTCATGTGGCAACGTCATTAAGAGGAGTTTACATTTTCTAAAAAGGGTTTCATTGCTTCCGTTCTACTCCCCCCGAGCATTTGAAACACTGAACCACCATTGACAGAAATTCTGTTTCTGCTGCAAAAATTAACTTCCTTGTAAAAGTTATCTTAACAAAATAATTAAAAACACTACATATGAATTAAACTTACCAGATCTCGTTAAAACATCATCCCACGGTGGACATACCCCATAATAAAAGGTTGGAGATGTTTGTGTCTGCTTTGAAGGGGTTTCTGTTCTGTTCTGAGAGTTACAGACCTCAGCAGAGCTTTTGGAGTTTTTTGCCAAAACCTCTTCATCTGGAGGGTTGAGACCGAAGGCATAGCCAAAGTCCAACTCCTCACAACTGTCCTCATACAAGCTTCTGCTCTTTGCGGCAAAAGTGGGAGCTCCAGCATCGGCAGGGGCAGTGTGGTCAGCGGTGGAGTTTGCACCCTCCAAGACGCCCACAGGAGCGCTGCCGTCGGGCTGAGCAGCACCGATCCCTGTCCCAGCCAACACTCGCGCCAATTTCCTCTCAAAGGTGGCTCGGGTGGTCGTTGTGATAGGGCCACACTTGACATCTGCTCGGGCAAATTCCTCACGCAGTTCGTCTGCAGTCAAGCTTCTCAGCCTGGTAAGAACCGCCTCCATTCTTCAGCTCCCTACAATATACACAAGTCACACATGCAGGAAAGTATGAGGCCATTGAGAAAAGTCAGTAGCACCACCAATCAAAGCTGTCATAATAAGGTGACAAGTTGATCTACAGTCTCTTCCTTGCATACAATGATATATTCATTTGTCTGTAGGGTTATCAGGGGGGTCATTTGCATTAGTGATCAAACACTATCTGGCTGCTTTTGTTGCACATAGTGTACACAATTAAAATGCCCTTTATAAGTATGATTCCCTCGGTGTTTTTAACGTAGATTGCCCACAGTAGCCCCAGCCTGGTTCATGTACCAATGCAAATCCCGTCCAAGTATGCAAGCATGCTTATCTGGGGTTAGCATCTGCTAGCGAGCTCACCAACAAAGTCAGCGGGGGGGGGGGGGCATGACAAAGCGAGCCTGCTGGAAAACTGCTTTAAAAGGGGGGGGTATTTCTGACGGAGCAAGGCATGCGAGCTGAGCCACGACGCTAGCAACTACGGACGGGCGAGGCAAGGCTGGACCGGTGGTGTGGTCCGTCGCCTCTGAGCCATGCTGTCACACCCAAGGGTGTCATCCTGCTGCTGCACACACAACTAATGCCACACTAACGCGCTCCTGAGGGGCATGCCCGCAGGAAGCACGCGATGACATCTAGGAATCCGTGTGTACCTACACTTACCGAAGGGCATTTTTACTTCAAACACGCGGAGCTAAGTGAAATAGTTGGTAGTTTGGGACGGATAAAGTGTTGGATAAAGACAAAGCTGGAACAGTCTCGTTGTTTACAACACGGTCTGCGCACGCGCAGTTGAAAGGGAGGGTACACGCTGCATTCGCGGCGGGTGGGAAAAATCAGCCACGAAGCACTTGAAGGCGTCAGGCGGCTGAGATAAAAACCGAAAGGTCGAAATCTCCTTCGAAACGCGACGAATGACAAATCAGACTACAGATTTCACAATTTTTTTTTTATTATTTACACAAACGTGACTCGTCGTTGGCCACTGTGACCCTTAAAACACATATTTCCGGCAGTTAAAAGATAGCATCACAGTTACACAGAGCATTAGCAGGCGAGACAAAGCCAAGAAGACAACCTTAAATGGCCACTTTTTCCTCACTTTACCCAGCTTAACTCCACATCTGCGTACTTTTTAAGGAAACGGCGGATAGCGACGCTGTGCCAAACACCCCCGTTTCCTTCTCAAACCCCCTGCACATTGTGCTTAGGCCAACTTGGGTCGGGCCGTGTTTCACGCATCAACACAGGCGACAGCGAAGACCCGACAAAGACGAGCTTTGACTCACAAGCACCTTTCGCTCGGGGTGCAGGAGCGGAAGCCGCGGCGACGCCGGCTCTGAAAACCCGACTCGAACCAGCGCTTTGCTCACATTTAGCCAAAGACGGGAGCTAACTACTCATGCCGCCGGTTCGTCGGCTCCCGTTAAACACGTGCAGCGGTTAAATGTCCCCCGTCGACCGGGGCCGCGGTAAGGCGTTCGCGGCGGCCGTTCGGAGGGGCCATCACGCCGGAATGTGAATAAAGCCGAGCCCACCTCCGTCCTCCTCCGGCCCGGCTCCTGCTAGCTGCCTTCCCACCGCGACGGTTTCAAACTGCGGCCAGCGCAGGACCCCACTGGCCCCGCCCCTCCCGACGCCCCTGACCCCGCCCACCACCGCCGGGGCTGCCCGGCGCGGCGCCCGAGCACAAATCGGCTCACCTGGGTCAGAGCGCAGGCGTCCGCGGCGGCTCAAAGAGGAGCTGAGACTCCGGGAACCATGTCAATAGTGCAATTTTATGATAAATACAATCACATCTCCCAACACAAATGTTTGAACAAAAAAAAAAAAAAAAAGAACCAATTCCCATATTGTCAGAATAAAATGCAGGTTATGTTTAAAGTTGGATCCCTTCGTGGAAATATTTTACAATATTGTTGTCATATCCACTTAAAAGTCAACTTCATTATAAGATAACTGCAACTGTCATAACCGTTCCTGTCAAATAGTCCCTTTGAAAATTCAGAAACAGATTGATGTTAAAAAGAAGTGTAGAAATGATGGTTCATGTTTGATAAGGTATTAATAATACAAAAAGAACATATTTATATATATTAACTTCTGGAAACGATTAATTTATGTCCTCACCCATGTGAAAACAAAACAAGAGTAGCATCTGCTTTAGGGTTAGTCTTTTCTTGTCAGTACAGCATGTAACACACGTAACAAAATGATTACACCTGATTGCACCTGCTGTTAGAACATTTTTTTTTTGCTTAATCGTACTCTTAGTGAGGGTTTGATTACCAATTTTACAATCTCAGATGATCTGACCCACTTGTATCACAATAAACCACACATAAACTATATAACAACTTACATCTTGCACACACCCTAAGCAGAAACACGCTCAGTCCAACAAAATTAGTTCTTTAGAGCATATTAAAAGTTGCTTAAGGCTTTTTGCATACAATTTACTGCAGTCCATGCTAGACAACATATAACTGGGATTATCTTTTTTTTTTTTTTCCTCAGAGTTAACAACTCTAGCTGATATGGTTACAACAAATGTTAAGGAACACTGCATTATAACATGAGGTGATACAAAAAAACTGACCACAAGTGTGCATGACTGTTAACTTCATGTCAGGGAGTCTTGGCGTTTCATCAACCGCTGCATGAAAAGCTTACAGACCTGACATAAACATGTCAGTTGGATGAGAGATGAGCAATGTCACTCAAACACAGGCACAAGGAAATAAAAGAACAGTTTGGTGTCATACGTGCAGACATTTTTTTTTTCTTGTCTTCAAGAACATTTTAAATTTGGAAGATGATTCAGGCATCATGAGGCATTCCTGCTGATCTCAGTTATGTGGAAGATGATGACTTCACATCTTTAATAGGGATAAAATGGCTGATTAGTGTTAAAATGCGTGGCCTACAGATCAAATTGGATATTGGAAAAACTGAAAATGGTAGAGCTTCTTGGAGTAGCTGTCAAATAAATTCGAATTCCTAAACTCTAAATAAATAACGCCAAAATTAAGTAGGACAAATATAAACAACCGTCAAATAAGGAGTAAATAATAAAGCTATGGTGTATATAAGTATTACTCTGTGACAGCACGTCTGTGCCAATGGGAGAATGCCAAATATTGGCAGCAATTGTCAAGAGAAAGTAATAAGGGGTGTAAAAGTGCCTTTGTGGATAGAACTCCACTCTCTCCATCAGCCTGAGAAAAGTTCAGTTATAATTGCTGCTGTTCCGCTTCATTATTATTTTCCAGAACCGTGTTACTGAGCGGCGCTGATGATGTGGAGGTGTTGTCTGGAAGCCCGTGTTGAGCCAGATCCTCTTCTGTGTTTTGCCATGAGCTCATTGACTCATGTACGGTTACTGTGTGTTCTTCCATCTGCCTCTGGAGGCTATCCATCTCCTCTCTGGGAGAGAAGACAACATCAGATACAACATTCATTTCATACGCACTCCAAACTCAAGTAGGGACCCGAGCGCTTACTTGAGCTGGCGTAGACAGTTGTGTAGGTTGTTGAGGGGCTCCTTGTTCACAGAAGTTGATGGTTTTAGCAACTCATCTAACAGGGAGGCAGGTACTGGGCAGTCTGGGATCTTAACTGGTGTTACTGGGTTGGAAGGATTCCCTTCACTCTTCAGCTCCATGCGCTGCTGCTCCAAAAAAAAAAAAGTTTGTCATTTCCATCTATGACCTACACAAAACATTGGATATTAAAAAAAACAAACAATTTAAAGTATCTTACCTTCCTTAGGCGGTTCTGTTTGAGGTCCAATTTGAGCTGCTGGTTCTGTAGCAGGACCGTCTTCATGCTGTTCCTCAGCTCGCTCAATTTGACCTGTAACATGAACTTGTCCTTCCTAGTGTTGGTTAGCTCGTCCTGCACCGACTCCAGCTCCACCTTGATGTTCTGAGACAGAGAGCACCATGACAACCCAGTCTCTTATGGAAAAGAGGAAGTGTGGCTGGATTTTAAAGTTATCCTCCTCGTTTGCATTCAGGGCTACAAGCATAGACGCGGGCCGTGAAATGCTTACCTGAAGCGCTCTCTGCAGGTTGTCCAGCTCCTTGAGATGACACTGCTCCACCATCTCCTGTTGCTGCTTCTGAGAATCAATCTCCCTTTGCCTCTGCTCCAGCTCCCACTTCAGGTCCTCAATCTGAGTGTGGATTATAATGCCACTGACTGTTTGTTCTCTTCTATTAATTCAGGGTTTTAGAAAAGCCATCCACCCGCTAGACAAAGTAGTACAACCACAATGATTCTGACCTCTTGATTTGTGAGAGGCTGCTTGGCAATTTCCTCATCCAACTGCTTCTGGAGGATCTGGAGCTGTGAATGGGCCTCAGCAAGCTCTGCTTGGAACCTGGAGACCTCATGAGCATGCTGCTCACCTTGAGCCCTGCAGACATCAATTCAGTGATACTGTGTAAGATGCGCAAAATCAACAGGCTTTGTAAGAGCCTGCTGTTTAATTTGGTATTGGACTAAATGCACATACTGGAGTTTCTGTGATTCACTCTGCAGAACGTTGATCAGGTCCTCTTTGGCCTGCAGGTCCTTTTTAACCTCTGACAGCTCCAGCATGGCTGCCCTGTAATGCCGTCTATTGTGCGCTGCCTCAGCCTTTGCTGCAGCCAACTAAAGTACACAACACATTTTCACCACCAATCAGAATGCTCTGGGATCATTTGGAAAGCACAAAATGGAAATTGTGCACTTTGAATTTCAAATGAGGGGAAACAGACAGCAGTCTATCGCCTTGCTTTACCTGTTCTTTCAGGTCCTTGACTTTGGTCTTCTCTTTCTCTAAAGCAAGTTGTAATGTTTGCACCACCTGCTTCATTTGTTGGTCCTCCTCCTCCTTCCGCTTCAGTACAGCTTGAACCTGAAGGCAGACAAGGTTCAGTATGAAAATTAAAATTGGGCGTCTCAAGATTTCCTTTCAATGACCAATGCAAAACATGTAAGATAAAAACTTCTCACCTGTAAATTCAGCTGTACAAGATCTGCCTCTCTCTTAGCTAAGGCAGATTCCAAAATGTTGGAATGGTCCCGCAGAGCATTATGGGACTGTGTCAGTCCAGCTAGCTTCCCTTTTTCATGTTCAAGCTCAAGCGCCAACTTTTTGTTAGCGTCTTCTAGCTTTCGGATTCGCTTCTTGAAGCATCTGGACTCTTGAAGCTGCGTGAAAATGAAAGTAATCAATAGAAGAAATCAGGACTTACAGAAGAGTGAACAGGATCCCAAACATAAAACCCAAGCGTGCCCACCTCATCCTCAAGCTCCAGCACCTTCTCCTGGTATTCCTCCAGCTCCGTTGACGTCAGCGTAATCACTTCCTGCAGCTCCTTCTCCAGCATTGTTTTGCTTTTGGTCACAAGCTGGAGCTCAGCCTGCAGAGCTGTTACTTTCTCCTGGTCAACAAAGCACATAGGGACAATTTTAGACTCAAGGATATCCTTCATAATGTAGCTTGAAAGTAGCTTTTTGCAAACAAAATCAATTAAACAAAAAGGGAGTTTATACATGATTACTTATTTATCTTGTTCCAGATTTGAGTAAAGCAAACACAACAACAACAATAAGGATACCTGTAGTGCCTGAGTGTTTCCACCATCCATCACCTGGGCCTTCACTTTGGCCAGCTCTGCCTCAGTTGCCTCTTTGTCAGCCAGAGCTTCTTGGAGTCTCCTGCTGAGGATGCTCACAGCGTTCTCATATGCCTTGTGCTTGGCCTTCATCTCCTTCTGAGCGCTGGTCAAATCAGTCCCCAGTCTCTTCATGCGCACCTTCTGCTCTGAGATGGCCCTATTTAATAACAAAATTCACGACAACAAGGAAGACAACAATGCCACTTATATTTAAGATACAGTATATAAGGGGTGTGATGGGATTTCATTATCTTAACCACTTCAAGGACTGGTGTGGATGTGAAGAGGTCTTTAAAGATGTCTTTAAGCAAAACATGGCTCACTTTTTGGTTTCTCCTTCCATTTGCTCAACCTGTTTCCTCAAGTTTTCATTCTCTTCAGTCACTGCAGTCAGCTGATTCTGATCAAACTGTAGAGACTAATGAGGTGGAAAAAGCACCAAATGTTCACATACAGCAAGATAACCAGATTTTACTGCAATGAAAACATCCATCTGTTCTAAGAAATATGTATCAAATTTGACCTTCTAGCTACCTGGATTTGGGTTTCCAGTTGATCCCTCTCTGTCTGAATGGCTTGCAGATGAGCCTCCATGCTGCTCATCTGCTCTTGAACTCTTAACACCTCCTTTTGCAGTCGTGTCTGCTCCAGCTCCACCTTCTGTTTCTCCTCCTGAACTCCCACAAGTTCTTGCTTCAGGTCCTTGACCTCTGACATTAGACGCTTTTTGGTGGACTTGAGCTCACTGATCAGCTGGTCTTTGGAGCTGGCATCTCGACGGTAAGCTTCCACCATTACCTGGAACGGCAATAAGGACATGGTTAATTAAGTTACATCTGTTCTGGGGATGGAAAGAAGAAAAGATAACAATAATACTGCTGATGCAGCAAAACCGCACCACCATCTTTACGTCAGCATGTCAGTGCTGCATCTACACGTCATGACACTGCCCTAGGCCTTTGACGTTACTCTTATACAAAGCTGTTACACTGTGACAGCCATATGCATTTGTCAAAGCAGGTGGTTTACCTTCTGCTGCTGAAACTGCTCCTTCACTTTTTGACATTGTTTCTTCAGGGAACTATTTTCTTGTTGGAGAGTTTCAATCTGAAAATAAAACAAACAAACAAACAAAAAAAAATCAAAATCATGAAAAGATACAAAAACTTTGTATCACAGATTTCTTTAAATTATGGACCATTTGTATTTTCTGTATTTCCAACATTTGCCCTACCTGGTTGGCTTTGACCTGGACTTCCTGTTTCATCTGATCCAACACATCTGCAGCCACCAAAACATCTTCTCCGAGACGCTCAGCATTTTCATCAAGTTGGCTCTTGTCGACCCGGGCAGCCTGCAGCGCCACTTCCAGGACAATCTTCTCGTTCTGGAGATACTGGATGTTGTCGTCCTTGGCATTGTTCTCGGTCTGCAGCTCAGCCAGTTGTGCCTCCAGTTCCAGGTAACGAGCCTCTAGCTGGTTGATGGCCTGTTCTTTGGTGTGCAGGTTCTCCTGAGTTGTGGTCAGCTGGCGCATTAATTCCAGGTGTTCTTTCTGGAGTACTTGTAGCTGTGCATCCTTCTGGGAAAGGGTCAACTTCACCTAAACAGTGTGAGTTTTTCAAGAATATAACATTACTAAGCTTAAAAAAATTTTAAGATGAGGAAGATTTTTTATTTTACTGTTTTTTCTTAATTTTACCTGCTCTAGTTCCCTTTCAAGGGTGCTTGCTGTGTTGGCCAATTTCAGCAGCTGTTCTCTTTCTTCCTCAAACTCCTCCAGTTTGTGCTGCAGGTCATCTTCCACCATGGCCTTTGCATCCTGAATCTGCTTGTAGTTAGCTTCCTGAGATAGCATGTCAGCCTGAACAACAGAAAAAAAAAAAAATTGCATAAAATGGCTAATATTGGAGTTTTTCTAAATTTATATATAATATGAACCTTACAAAGTAGATAAGTGAGTAATAAATGTATATATAAAGGGATGTTTGCGAGCATGTGTACCTCAATGCTCTGCAGCTGAACAGCAATACGCTCTTTGTCTTTGATGGAGCGGTGTTGAGTCTCCGTAAGTTGATGTGACAGAGTCACATTTTCCAGCTTCAAATGCTCCACAACACCAATCTGAGTCATCTGTCCAGCCTGAGAGAGTTAAAAAAAAAACATCATGCAAACTTGTTTTCTTTTTCAAAAATGTCAGACTTTGGAAAACAAAACCAAATGACAAGAATCGTACCTGCATGTTTGCCATTTCACTTTGTAGCCTGACTCTTGCTTCCTGAGCCAGAGCTAGCTGCTGCTGGTACCACTGTCTAAGCTGCTGAAGAGAGTCGATTTCAGCCTGCGACGTCTTCAGTCGGCTCTGCAGGGTGTTGCGCTCCATCTGGATCTGCTGGAGCTGGCTTTGAAGACCACCCATCTGTTGGCGTAAATCTTGGACTGCAGAAGCAGGTGAGAAGACCTGTTGTCAGCATGTTGTTCAACACATTGCTGAAAATGCAACAGAGCAGTGAAATGTGGTCTCACCTGTGTTGTCTCTTGAGGCCACGGTATTTTGCATCTCCTCCACCTTGACCATCAGTCTGCCATACTGGTCTTCGGCCACTTTCAAGTCGTTACCCAGTGAGGCGAGACTGGCATTCTTGCTCTCTAGATTACCCTGGAGTTCCATCATGGCCTTCTCCAGCTGGCTGCAGTTCTGCCGCAGCGTGCCAACCTCCACGTTGAGAGCACTCTGCTTCTCCTGGTTAAATTGAGCCTCCTCCGTCTTGGCCTGCAGTTGGGCGTTTACTGCAGCTAGCTGGGCCTGGAGCTCTGTCTTCTCCTTCAGAGCCTGGGGACCGGACAGTGGGGTCAGAACTTGTATTTTCTGTTTCATGTTAAGTACATAGGTGATGTTTATGTAATTCTTAATTTAATTATGTGTAGCAACAAACCTAAAACAAACAAAAGAACACCATGAACTAAAATTAAACCATGACCACCTATTTCCATATGAATGACAACAACAGAATACAGACATTGTATCTGATAATGAACCTAAAAGGAGCAGAACCTTAACCATATTGGACAATCACACATTTACACTGTTATTACATAATAGTGAGATTAGTCATAGAGAATCTTTAGGACACCAGAATACTTGTGACTCATTTTTGGCAGTTGTCAAAGATGATAAAGCAGTTATGAAACACAAGTCGAAATGCCAAAAACTGTGTGTGTGAGGAAGGAACTGAACCAGTCCTTACCTGACTGGCCTCAGATGACAGAGATTCAAGCTGACCCTCGAGCCTCATTTTCTCCTTCAGCACCTGCAGCATTTCATCATGGCCCATCACTGAACTTTCCAAAGACACACTGCAAAAAAACAAAAGATATTATTTGCACTTATGTAAAACATCTCAGTAGTCAGGATCATGATAGAACCGACTGTATTCTTCCTTTATATTCTACCTGCTGGAGAAACTGTCCCTTCGGCTCCGAGGCTCCGCGGTCCCTTCCCTGTCCTGCTCCAGCTCCAGCAGGTGCTGCTCTTCTCTCGCTGCTTGCAGCACCTCCTGCAGGGATGGGAAATGACCCATTGCCTCTGGTGCAATCTCCCTCCCCTCCACCGTGTAGGGCCCCTGCTGTCTGTCCACAGCAGCAGCAAGCCTGCCGTAAGTCCCCCTCGTAGACACACTGCTGTAAGACGAGCTGTCACTGTCATTGCCATCAGTCCCCATCCTCATTCCTGATTCACTGCCATCAATTTCTGAGATACTGTCTCCACCCTGGAGCAAAATGCCAGGTTGTCCTGTGTCGCACGTGCTGCTCTCTGACACCACACTGACTTCCGTGGACACTGAGCTGATGGAAGTCTGTAGGGAGTTCACTGTATTATCAGTGGTCCCTCCTCCTCCTCCTCCTCCACCACCACCACCACCACCACCACCACCACCATCCTTCTCTGAAGACTTGTAATCCGCCAAGGAGTGAATCTTGTTTGAGCGGGACGACCTGGACTTTTTCTCCTTGGAAGTGGGGATTCCCAAACTACCCAATTTGGGACCACGTGGCACACTGGTCCTCAAAAAGGAATACTCCTTGGTCATGGCAACAGTGTTTGCCCTGGGCAAAGCCTCAGGATGCATCATGAGCTCTGGATCCAGGGTGCTGAAAGGCCTGTTCTTGGGGGTAGAACGGTGAGACTGTAAACAAAGAAATTAGCAGGATTAGGCAAATGAATATGTTAAAATGAGAACATTTCTCTTAAAGGATCTGAAGCAAAGTTAGGTGCTCATATGTAACTGGCACACCCTTAACTCACCCTCTCCTTGTGTCTCTGCACCCTATACTGTTTAAGTTGTTCTTCCAGACGTCGGCGAGCCTCCAGGCGGATCTTCTCCTCATTCTCCATTTCAAGTGATGGCTTTGAGTTTGCTATAAGATATTAGTTTACACATGTAGACAAAATTCTGAGTCCTAACAGCAACATTTTACAAATGAGTATTTCCAAAATTAGTCACCAATTTGAAACGTTTTCTGAAAGCTGTGGATCAATAGTGTTAACAGTACGTGTAGTATTGTGAGATATTTTATTTCATGGTTGTGTATGAATTAAATTTCTCACAGTACAGACAGAATAGTTGGCAAACCATTAGTCCAAACCATTAGTGTTTGAAATGCCCACGCCAAAATTAAATAAAGAAGTCATATGCCAATGAGTTAGATTAAGCTTCTGGATTTAAACATCAAATTCAACACCCCAAAATCAGTTTTCATTAGATATAAAACAACTATCACACAAACAGAGGAGTTACAAACAGGGTGGTAAATAGGAGCTAAAACAAGCAGAAAAACCGACAGCAAAATAATGTCAAAATGTAGTGAGGAAAGTAGGGGGAATTCACTCCACATAAATTATGCTTACACAATTCAGTCTCCTGCATAGGTATACTGAGTCTGAGTGACTGCAATGAATCACCCGTATGAACCGTGACCTCAGCACTAGCCCCCTCAGACTTCTCTAGCAGCATGGGTGGATAAGATGCCACACCTGGAGAGGACTGTTGGTTCTGGGAGTAGACAGCGGAGCTGTTGCTCTGAGGAGGAGCTGAAGGAGACACAGACCCATTTAATTGGGCTTCTAAGCCAACAACCAGCCCATTTACATTTGGCAGCGCCTCGGAACTGACAGGACCTGAGCAGGAAAAGGAAGAGAAGCCCCGAGAGAAAAGAGAATTAGCTTCAAAACTCTTGCAGGTAAGCCATGCAGCTACCTAAAAAAATAGCATAGTTTTCAGAATACACTATTTAATTTCTCTAAAAGCCTAACTACAAGCAGTGTTGACATGACATCTGCCAATTCCAATTCTGTTCTATTTAACATTAGGCTAAAGAGGAACGTCCTGTGGTGCCAGATCTCAGGCCGTGTAGCAGCTACTGGACAGTTCATGCACAGCAGCACACAAGTGAGCGACAGCAGTGATGCTCAGAGTGCAAAATAACCTTGGACAGAAGAATTATGAGCAGGATGATCATGAGCACAGGACAGTCACTCTAGGAGAACATATAAATCCAGTAAACTACAGCAACATTTAGAAAGGGCTGAGTGTGGTGTTTAGTGTTCTCATGTTTTAACAAGACTCTCTGAGATGACAGGCTTTACAGTGGGTCAAAATACGCACCAGACATTGGGTTTTACAGATCTTCTCTGAAAGTCAATTAAACCTACCGTTATTGATATTCCCAGGGTTGGACTCCAGCTCTTTCAAACATAGTTCACTCTCCACAGAAGGGCCGTCTTTGGATTTTGTAACATGGGCTTCCCGATGAGCTTCAGTCGCCATTTGGGCAGCTTCCGATCCACCAGCGTCCATTTCCACGA
Organism: Lagocephalus sceleratus; assembly: GCA_911728415.1. NCBI lineage: Eukaryota > Metazoa > Chordata > Actinopteri > Tetraodontiformes > Tetraodontidae > Lagocephalus > Lagocephalus sceleratus. The sequence goes on along the minus strand of CAJVRN010000237.1, from coordinate 9,119,525 downwards.
GGAAGATTGACAATACTGCTTGTTCAAGAGCAAAAAAGAGGAGCTTCTCTTCACAAAACCATGTTCTTGGATAAAAGTCGGACAGGGATGATGTCAGCCTCCATCAACACATCTGGAAACAGACACACGCAAGACACCCAATTAATGCTTTTTGACAATCTGGAGCCGTTTTGCACATAAAATAGGATGAATGGTAAAAAATGAATGAATGAATTACAATATTACATCTCATTAAGGCTATTCTATTAATGACAGTAACGACAACATTGTAAAAACGAAGACACACCTGCCCATACAGACAGCCAAGACTTTGACTGTCGTACATAACTATCTAACTACATAACTAACATAACTGGAAGGGACTTTATGGTCAAGCAAGATTTTTTAAAGGAACATTAGATCTGCATATTCTGGCTGTAAAGGCCTTCTTTATGTTTAGGAATGCGCCGAGCATGAACCACGACTCCAGGAATGTCAGATTGCGAAGCCACTTCATGATTGCACATCGCTAATGTTGGCTCCGAGTGAAATGTGGACATTTATTTGGGGTATCGTGTGTTTCTTGAGCTCTTTAAAACCTTTGACAGTGTTGCTTCGTTAGCTGGAGTCAAACGTTCAGAAGATGGTTCTACACACAAACCAGTCACTGAGGAACTGCTAAGGGCTCTGTGCTTCCAGAACGAGCTAAATGGTTTTAGAAAATCTCACCGAGCTCCTTAAAAGAGGATAAAAGCGGGCGAGGCGGATAAAATTAGCAGCTCCCGGTGCTAGCGCGGCTAGCTAGCCTGGCGTTAGCGGCAGTGGACCTCGGGCTAAATGCGCTAACGAGCTGGCTACGAAAAGCGCAATTCTCAATGGTTTCGAAGAGGTGACGGGGACCGCCGTCGGCCTCACGACTGCGAGGCGGCCTGTGCGTGTGAAGTGCGACGTGACAAGCGGGGTAAATGTGTGAAAGGGCAGAAAGGCTCACCTCCGGGGAGCTTCGCCTCTCACTACGTGGCTGTTTGGTTTCCGTCCCTTTAACCGTCCGGCTGGAAACACGCGCCAACATCTGGAATAGCCCGTCAAGCGACGCACTTACATTCATAACATTTACATCATAAATCAGAAAGATATCCATCATGTCATGTATTTTTATTTATATATTTTTTACACCGCCTATATTGAAATTTTATGTTGGCGTTTGTAACACAAGCGATTAAAAGGGACGGACAGTATTCTTGGGGAGCCAGGTTGGGATTTAAATTGGATTTCTTTTAATCTACTATGCCACATACTTCACAGATCAATAAACGCAATATTAGAACAGGAAACCTTGCTGCTAGGTGCAAACGCAGGATGTCATTATTAGTCTTTGAGTTTAAGAACCACAAATTCCAGTGTTCCACAGGTTTGGTTTAATGCCTGTCAATAATAAAAGTGTTCCTTCACCCCCCTTGAGAAGCTGGCTACCCGACCTAGCTGGACTGGTGAGACAACCAGTAAAAGCAAACAGTATGAAAACATTTTTAGAAATTCTGATTAATTAATTAAGAAATACTGACTGATTAAAACCCACCGGGAAAGAAAACAAGTTATATTGTTGTGCCATCTAGTGGTGAGATTGAGAACAACACGTGCTAGATGTCTGAGTTAAAAAAAAAACTATGAATATTCAATAACGAACAAAATTAAAATGTTCAGACCATCTGATTATTATCAGAAATCCCTGTTAATAATTATTTATTAGGTCGACCGATGTTCTGTTTTCCCAACTTAAACATATTAAAACATTTGGGTTACCAATTTTGTAACATAACCTGGGGGTAGTGTGTGTATGTGTGTGTGTGTGTGTGTGTGTGTGTGTGTGTGTGAGAGAGAGAGAAAGAAAGAGAGAGAGAGAGAGAGAGAGAGAGAGAAAGAGAGAGAGAGAGAGAGAGAGAGAGAGAGATTTTTTTTTAATGCAGTTTGATGGAATTCTAGTGGAAAGAAGAACTCTGTTCCACGTCGGTCTTGTTATTCTAAGGGAAGTGAAAAGGACTGAGAGATCACAAGAGATTTCGTACACCGAATAGGTCCTACTTGTGTGTGCTGAAATGTCCTCAGATCTACACTTTCAACAATATACTTGCGCCATCAATTTTTGCATTTGACATTTAGTCCCATTCATCTCCACTTCCATTTTTAAAATGTAGTTTAATTAAAAAAATATATAGATGCAAAGTTTAGCGCAATAAATATTTTGTAGATAAAGTTAGAGTTATATGCAACTTAAAAATCGTATTTACATATAGCAGAAAAAACGGAATAGATAAATATATAAATGCTGGCTGAAATAATATGTTTTTAAATCCATGTATTTTTACTGATGTGCTTTAAAGTTTAAAACATTAAATCTTAACGAACACGCCCGTCTTCATTTGTGCTGAAAATGAAAAGTCACAAACAGTGTGCATGTCCCGGGCCACCAGCAGGAGGATGGAGTGAAATTAATCCCAGCAGATCGATATTTAAGCCCTGACATTCCACCCAGTATGACTCCAGTTCGAGGCAGCCCAGAAGCGTGCGTCTCCCATCTCCCATTTGTTTTACGACACCGAACAACGCGCCTTCACACAAACGGGAGCGCCCCCCCCCCCACACCGCGCAAGTGTGGTCCCAGAGTTCCCAGTGCTCCCATGAACGATGGATGCGCGCTCCCGACCCTCAGGTGAATGAGAAGCGGAGGAGCGGGACACGCTTGGCTGTGCGTCGCACTCCAACGGGGACAATTAGAGGAAAATGAGCTGCGCGACGACGCTTGGGGCGCCCGTGTTGGTGACCACATACCTGCTCTTCGTGATGGGATGCGTGGCGCAGAAGGTACGTGGACCATGATCACTGGGGTTCCAGGGTTTGACCTCGGCGCCGCGCAGGGACACGCTCACTTGCTCGGGGGGAACCGGGGGCCCCGGATCCCGTTAGGAAAGGCTCACATTCAACTTTTGTTTGCGCCTCGACAAATGTTCCGACCTCCTCACCCCCCAGAGGAAGTTGTTTTAAGAAAGCTGAGGTGCCGGGGAAGACTTCGGCGTCCATCAGGAGCGCCACCGGCCGCTTCATGTGAACTTTATTTGTGGTTGGTTTCTGCTGTGAACGCTTTGGTTTCAGCAAAATCCAGTGAGCAGGAAGCGCAGTTTCCAAACATTTTACAGTGCAGATTTGTCCACGTTGGGGTTGATAATAAAGAGGTTGAGTACCTTGTGTGGCTGCTTGCAGAAGTTAAGTCGGAAAGGTTTTGTATCCCATGAAGAAGTGTTTGAAACGGTGGGTTCTTCAGAGGTAAACAGGATAATGAATCCGAGCGCCTCGCCCAGCTCTGCGCAAACTAATGATACCAGTGAGACCAATACCAATTATTTTAAATTGAAAATGCAATTCGTAATCAATTTTATATTGTGTAATATTTGCACAGAAACAGTGAAATTCTTGAAAAAGAGTTTCCATGCACCTTTTCAGCCCTTCCAGAATCCTCAAACCTAAACTAACCCAAACTTTCTACCACATCATAACTGGTGTTTTTCAAAGCGATTCTTTTTTTTTTTTTTTTTTAATGTAATTGCGCTTCACAAAGTTGGGGAGAATGGCATGCACAATCCAAACTGCTGAAATGAGAACCACATTGAGTGCATGTAAACCTCGTGCCATGACCAGCACTTTTCATAATCGCTGTATTCCCAAGCCTGTAGCTCCTGACAGGCTGCAGTTTTGGGAGCATAAAATGTGCCCCTGATAAGACAGGGACCCTTGGTCGAGGTCAGAGCTTCAATGTCTCGGAGCAGATGATTGCAGCACCTGCCGGTGCTGTGCTTTCTCTGATAGATTGTGCTTTACTTTCCTGATAAATAAGTAGCGGCTGGTGCTTGGACACGGACACTCACCCTTCACACACTTTGCCCCTGATGCACGGAGACCACCCCTGACTGACCAGAGCAGCCCAGGAGCTGCACAGCGCTCTCCGTGTTTGTGATCATCTGCCTGAGGAAGCGTAGTAAATGATGTCTTTGTGCTTTTGTTGACTTTTTTTAGAACGGCATAAACAAGCTCGCGCGGATGGACGTCCAAGTCTGTCTGGCTACAGCCTTTTGCAGTTCCGCTTCATCTTCATTTTTGTTTTATTTGCAGCAAAAAAAATGAGACTTTCATCAGTAATTATTGCGTTTTAGGGCAGCAAGAAATTGTGGAAGTTACTTTTGCTCTTTTGAATTATGAGGCATCAGACACGCGCCATCAGTGGAGCTGCTGTGGGACCTTCAGGGTTGGCATGAATAGTCCAGGAGACAAACTGGAGGAATCAGCCGACTGACTGGGGAAAGAAAGTGGGAGCTATCCTGTTGCAGATGCATGGCAGGGGGCTGGACTGGACCAGAAAACAAGCAGGTGTCTGCAGTCAGAAGGCCAGTGTTGGCTCACCTGTAGGGACGTTGATTTGAGTGTTGGGCTGCTCTGCATCACGTGATTGGCTGCAGCCCCGGCCCAGACCGGCTACTGCGATGCCTTCACAGTCTCTGGTCGTCGGTTCAGGGCTCTTCACAATTCACAAGTGCAGCAGCAGCTTGTCTGAAGGAAAAGACAAATAAAACATTAAATGATGCGGAATGAGTCCAACATGCAAAGCAGATGAACTTCCCATATATTTTTTAGGACAGGCAAACGATTCCAGAAGCCACGATTCCAAGCAAACCGTTCTGAAAGAAGGTCCAGGATAGTGTTGTAAATTAATGTTGATTAAACATGCAGCAAGGAAGAGAAAGAGGCCTTTCATAATTCATTCATGATGTACGGGGTGGTGAAAATGTGCTGAGGCAGCTCCACCGGCGACCCGAGAACTGCCTGGGCTTAATCAGGCTGCCACACCAGTTATTTGTAAACTCACCCCGGCCTGAACCGGAGCCACTGACACCAGCCCACCAGGAGAGCCGTTGACATCACAGGGGAGATATGTGATAAATCCTCGGCTCCAGTATCAGCGCTTTTTCACAGCTGCTCAGGATGACCTCAAGCAGCTTCTCTCCCATCTGGGTTTTTTGGAGGGAGCTGGAAAAAAACAGGAAACGCTGAACCTCGCGTTGTTGCTCAAACTTGAAGGAAGCGACAGACCGAAACCTGAAAAGCCCAAACCTAACGGGCCGGTGCCCCGTCCCATGCTGGATTCAGTTTAGGGCGAACACAACCTCGGCACGCCACGCGAGAAGCATCTTGGGGTGCACGGCTGCTGCGAAAGCGTGAGCCTGTGAGGCAGTGTCACTTTTCTCCTCCACTAAACAGGGCCGGTGAAGATTCCTGCCCCCTTTTGAGGGGCCCGCCTGCTTGTTTATGAGCCAGGTCCAGGGCTGTTTTTGCATGAGAGGCAGGGTGTGGGTGTGGGTATGAGCGCGTTAGCAGAAGGCAGCTTATGTTACAGAGTTCAAAACAAAACCAATTAAAAAAAAAGTTAAATTAACATGAAATTTGTTCTTATAAAATATAAAACAGGTAACGATGACGTGTGTGTGTGTCTGTGTGTGTATGTGTAATGACAAGAGTACAAATGACCCAAGTGATGACGGCTGCTGCTTTTAAAGCACGTTGGACGGCTGAAGGTCGATCTGCTGGTGTCCGCCGAAGCCCCGTCACTGGCACAACTGGGGCGCAATGAGCAGTCTGCTCTTATGTAAACGTTCAGACGGCCTTGTACTTATTACCATCACTTCATTAAAATATTATCCGCCCACCCTGTTTGTGGAGTCGCCCACCAAATTGGCAGCGCGGCCCATTGTTCCGCCATGAGAAAAGGCATCCTTGAATAATTAGCGGCCTGCCAGTGGAGCAGCCTGTGATGTAACAGAACTGAGATGTTTGGCATTATAAGAATGTCCCATTTCCATTCGACACTGTGGCACTTTGGGGCCCTTTCATGTGTAGTCTAGCATGCACATCCCTCCCTGCTGGGGACCTCCTGGCCACCCCGTCCTGGTGGGAGAGATGACATCTGTGACACACTTTTTGTGATCAAATGCGGTGTTACATTTTTGTAACGAAAACATATTTTAAAAAGGGGAAGTTAAATGCTAGAAGAAAAGGGACAGGTCCCTGGTTTCCCCCTAAATTGTGCAGAATTTCCCCTCATTGCGCAACCTCGCTGCAAATGCTGCAAACCCTAAATCGGCTTAGCCCCTCGAACCCCAGCAGGAAAGGCGTTTGGCCCATTCAAATGTCATCTGTGTAATTCGTTGCTGTAGCCCCATTAATTTCCCGCAGAGAGCGAGTAGTAGTTGTCTCATGCCGTAATGCAAACGCTTCCAAATGTCAGCCAAAGGGAAAAGATCTCAGAGAAAAAGAAAGCGCACTTCAGCTCCTCTCACGCCGTCACAGAAGGTCTCACAAGGTGTGACAACGCTGGCGCTTTAGTAGCAGAGAGTGTTCAAACTCCTGGAGTCATTCCCTCCTCTCCCAGCCGGGTTATGCAGCCCACGCTGCTGCGCTCGCCCTCTCTGACCTTTCATGTGTCTCTAATCTGCCGTGACCCGGCTGTGGGGCCGTCAGCTTTATCAGCCATGGCGACCGGCTTCGGCGGCCCGAGGGCCGAGTGATCGCCGCCTTCTCGTAGTCGCGATCGAAAGTTATCTTTCGCGAAGGCGGTCGTTTTAGTTTTCCTTCTTGCGCTCTTACGAACTGATCCCTGCTTTGGCCTGCGGCTGTTGGTGTGTTACCCGTCTGGCATGGGGGGTCTGCCAGCCTGGGTCATTCCCACAGTCCAGAGTGAAGCCAAATGAAAAGCTCATAAACGAGAGCCCCCCTACAAAGGTCTGGTCCTCAGCTCCGTGGCCAGCCACACATCTGCCTCTGCTTATGTTCCCAGGTCCACCTTACATCCCCACACACCTGGCAAGAATTACGAGCAGCGTGATTCAAGAAATACCATCCCGAGGGGTACCCGGGCAGGCTTTGATAAACAGGCAGAACAGCAGGGTTGAATAGTTCAGGTTCATGTCTGTGAGTAATTGGACCAGTCAAGTGTATTATTTGCTGATAGATCCCATGATTATTGGTGGTTTGGGCGCTAAGTGGCCATTAGTTAAATACAGGAACTGTTGCCGGGTTTCAGAAGACAATACACTTTTCAAAATAATGCTCAAGTTGGAACTAAAATGTTGGCTCTCTGGTAACTTGTGTTAATAGGCACTGAGAGGTGGGAGGTGGTCTTAAACAGTAGATGTCTAAAGGATGACACGACTAACTTCACCTCTCCACAGGTTTACTTTGACTGTGGTGCGAAGGTGGACGTGGTGGACGTTCAAGGCCTGATCCTGTCCCCTGGCTTCCCCTACAACTACTCCTCTGGGACTCACTGTGTCTGGCAGTTCTTCGTGCCCGTCGATTACCAGCTCATTTTGGAAATATTTGACTTTGATGTGTTTGAAAGCCACAACTCCGCCGCGCAGTACACGTCTACCTTCAACCTGGAGAAGGAGGAGGAGGAGATGAATAAAGAGGTGACTTTCCCTCCCGGGAGCTTCATGATGGATAAAACATCAGCAGGTCGTAACCTGTTGCTTCAGAGCGGAGGGGACGCCACAAAGACTCGGCAGTCCACCCAGCGTGGTGAAGACAAGCAAATTGTGGTGCAGGAACAGTCGTCAAAGATGGAGGTAGCCAAAGTCTCAAATTCTGCCAAACGATCCGCAGATGCCTCCTCTGGCCCAGCTTCACCGCCTCCTCCCTCTCTCCTCATCCTGTCCGGTGCTGTATCACCAGAAGACAAAGCGATCAACTCTGCTTCCTTGTCTCACCTCAGAGAACAGAGCCCCACTTTGTCCCCAAGCGCTCTTGAGGAGACCACCCTGGCCTCGCCACAGATCACCGACACTCCGGCTGCCAGCCCCGAGACCCAACACTCGGTGCTGGACGCCTGCCCCCACGACGTCCTCTACATCTCAGACCTCATCACCTTCTCCTCCAGGTTCTGCGGCTCCAACCGGCCTCCGAGCAGTCAGCTGGTTTTTGGCTCCAGCCAGGAGATGGTGGAGGTCATCATGGAGCTGATCACCACCACCCACTGGGGCCGTGGCTTCGCTCTTCTCTTCCACTACCACAACATGACCGAACCGGGGGGGAGCCGCCACGTTTCTGCTCCCACCGCCGGGAAGGTGGACTCCTTACTGGCTGCCGTGAGCGGCGCCGCCTTCTTCGCCATGGTGCTCACAAGTGCCCTCTGCATCATTTTCAGGTAACGGGTGTAGATAAAAAGTCTAAATGCTCTTAGAGGGTTAACAGAGACGAGCCACCACAGAGAATAAAAATCAGTCGTCAAACAAGCATTAATCAATTCATGAAGTCGAATCCACATGTGAATCTGAATAACCCTCTAATCTTTTATGTGTTCAGTGGGAAGTCAAATACTTCCTTTCAACATTCATGTTGAGTCATGTTCCACAAGCAGGATGGGATCACTCAACAATACAAACCCATTATTATCAATGGAGAGCACGTACAAAACCAAAAACAATTCCTTCAGCTTGCCCCTTTGTCTAACGTGTAGTGAAACCTCAGGTGTTCAGGTCCCCCAGACCTTCTCCTGAGAAAATTCACAAGTCGTCCATTTCCCCTCATGCGTGAAAATTGGCCGATCTGACGGTAAATAAGTTCATGCTTGCGCGTACTCACTCACGACGGTGTTATGTTGACTCAACCTGGGACCCCGGCCCCTGATGTGGTGACCTCGGGAGATCAGCGGGGCTTGGCTTGCAGCCGCGCGGTCTCCTTGATCACGATAGCGGCCCGTTCAAGGCGCAGCACCTGGCGTCGATTCCAGCCGGCAGAAACCTGGAGGCCGGATGAAAGTGAATGGGCGGAGGAATGTGCTGGGAGCACAACAGGAGAGTTAAAACTCAATACCGATTCGGTCCTGATGGCATTGTCATGCAATCAAAAGGTGTCAATTATGAAATGTCAAGGCGCTCCGGTGTCCCCGGGGACAAACGGGAGCTGAAGCTCTGCGTTTGTAGGCTGGTAATGCTATCTGTGCTGGCAGTCTGACTGTTTCAGGCAGCAGTTAGTGCGGTGCCATCCCGGGTATTTAACTTGCTGTGAGAAAACACCTCAATTTAATATGATTTGTGTTCATTTCAGATGCAGCTCAGTGTCTCCACAATAACTCCGCAGGTTCTCGCCATTAATGACAGGGAAATTGGAAACACGTGTTCAGTAAAATGGAGGCGTAATTAGCACGAACAACAACAGGAGTCGTTCAGAAGCCAGGAAACGCGTTACCCTGAAATGTCAAGCGGCAAGAGCGGCTTCAGTAGCTGTTCCCTATTATTTTCAATGAGTTCACAGAAATCAATGTAAGACAACGGAGCCGGACGGCTAAGCAAGGCCCTGCTCACTTAAAGCAGCAGTCGGATTAATTCCCAAGGTTTCCCTTCATCAGTAAGCAGCCAAAGGTTGATGAGAGTCACAGCGGGGGGGGCCTTTCTTGACCACTGGTGGGTAATGAACTCATTCAACTGTGAGAGTAATTTTTAATAAGAGGCTCCTGGCTCCAGTATTCCTGCATGCTTCACTGGTTCATGTGTGCTGAGGAACAAGACAAGACATGACTCTAATTCACTGTTTCACTGTGTTAAAGGAAACTAATATTTCCTAAGCAGAAGCGTGTCAGTTGGGAGAGACGGCAGTGAAAATGTGAAAGAGGTGCAACTATTTGAACTATTAGAGCTCTGGAATGTGTGAATGCCAGATCGTGGTGCATCTCACGCCATCATCACCACAATGGAGCAGCTACTGTAGCGGGGGGGGTGACTGTGGGTAAATTGGAGCAATTAGAAATTAAGTAAGGTGGTTGCTATGAGGCAAATAGACTTCCAGTTGGAGTTTTGAAGTAAAAAGGCAGAGGGATTAGTAACATCATGAGCATCAGTTTAATCTGTGTTTAATCTGCATTTTCCAGACCCAAACTGTGTCCCAAAAGAGCTGGTTCCTGTTCATCCAGCAACTCTGAGGTACGGCCACCATGTCATGCCCTGCTTCTCACCCCCCCCACTTGTCACTGTTTTGTTGCCCGTCTTTGTCAGACATTCTTCTGAAAACACAACTTTACGGGGGATCACGTCATCTTTCTTTTTGTCTTCTCTGTCACCCGAAGCAAACTGCTCCACACACACAGCTGTGCAACCTCTGGATCGGTTTGGCTTTCTGTGATGCTACTGTTATCACGTTTATCTGTTAGTCCCATAAAATATCTAAAGTACATCCTTCTTTATCTCTGCTCCCAGCTGGAGGCTATAGATCACATTCAATCTCTGATCAATATTCCTTCAAACCTGATCAATATCTTCGCTCTGCTCTTGTCCTTCAACCCTTTAAGGTTGAGACGGTCGCCTGTGCTGAACATAGTTGGCGCTGCTCGTACCTCACTGAAGCCTCGATGACTGTTTTCCGTGTCCTGTAGGTGCCGGAGGGGGTTCCGAACACTGGGGCGGAGGTCAGCGAGCTGCAGCTGATGGCGGAGAACCAGATAAACATGGAGGCCACCACGGAAGCGCTCAATGACAGCCCACTGCAGACAGGTTGTAGCAGAGTCACTGCCAGAGAAGCCTGAGGAACACTGCAGCCATGCATCACAGTATTGGTTTAGCTGTCAACATTATTCATTTATTTACATTTAAGCTGCATGTTGAGACATTTTACAACAGTAATTATAGGAATGATGAAGATACCTCCAGGACTGTAATGTGGCACTAATGAATTGCTTGTTTTTTGTCAGTATCTAATTAACTGCCCATATTTCAAACACGGTTTTTTACTGTAGCTTCCCAGAAAGACTCATTTTTGTTTTTCAAGAAACTGGGAGTAGGTTGAATCCCTATTGTGTTACAAACATGGGGTATTGTATTACAAATTGCATGTGGAACCCTCTGGGTGGGTCTGCAGACCTTTTCAATGAAAAAGAAAAACGCTTTAGTTCTGCAGCAACGGAGTCTTGATCCTGTAACAGTCCAAAGGCTCCTCTCTCAGTGGGACTGAACCCAGGCTCAGAGATTTGTGGTTGTGGCATTTAACCCACAAAGAAGGTCTGGAGGTAGTTTGAACGACGCGGTGGTACGGTCCACCTCTGTGCATGAGCTCTTTTCATGGTGTAAGACCTTTATACCAAAACACGGCTCATAAACAGAAGTTCAGACTAGCCTACTCTGCACTCTGTCTAATTTAACTATTTTAAATTAAAATCAGGAGTTTGGCTGCTTACATTGCAACAAGCTGACATTAAACCAAACTGGAATTTTGTTTTAAACTGTTATATTTGAATTAGCACATAATTACTGTTGTCTGATGCTGAAAAGGCCGCTTAACTGATTCCTATAAAAGATGAAATCTGGTTTGACTGCTCTGCATCACTGTTCTCAATATATTTTGTTATGACTTTTGGGTTTGTTTTTCTGTGTTTCCATGGCAGCCGCTGGCAATTCCGAGAATGCAGAGGTGGACCTTTCCTGCAGCGGGTTGACCGAACTCGACCTCGGTGCAGATGAGGTCTTCATTGTGTCGTCGGCTCCTTGCTCGAGCAGACTGCCCGTCTCTCCTCATACAGTAAGGCCCAGTTTCTCCTCCATTTTCTCAGAATCTCATTTTTTAAAAAACATTAGTCAAACAGACTAAATGCCCATTCACTGCAAACTAGGAACACGGCATACCGATTTGGATTCTACATAGAATTCTTAATTCAGTGAGGAAGAATCAGGGCTCAGATAAGATAAAGTTGAAAAAAAGTAATATGCACATCTTTTTTTAAAGGGAAAATAAATGATAAAATATTCAATACGCAGATGTTAATATATTCAAACACATCATGCAAGATTATAGCCTGTAGTAAAGCAGCTGTCCTCAAATGAGCATCTTTGTCTGGGGCTTGGCAGCCACTGCAAATGCTAAACACTTCAAGAATAAATAATGAAGCATTTGCATCTGAGATGAATGTTCTGCTGTCTCACACATGACTAGAACTAAAGCAAAAAATAAACAATCTGACTCACTGCAGTGGCCTCCAATTACAGTAAATCCTGCAGGGCAATCGGATCCCATTTCGGAATGACTTCTGTGTTTATTTATCCATGCATTTATGTACATGTTGTTCCCACCACGTTGAGCATGAACACAGCAGAAGGCTCGTCGCTGGTGTGACACGCAGGGCCCCACAAACGCTCCGCTCATCTGAGACAAAGGAATTGAGCAAACAAATGTTATCACCGACAACTGTGTTTTTGTAAAAGGCCCTGAAAGCGACATTACAGTGTAAAACGCAATTGTCTGTTTAACGTCAGGGGAATCTCTCGGTGGGTGATCTCGTTTTGGGGAAATTATCCCTGAACCAGTGAACATTAGAGGTGACAGGGCATTCAGTGCTCTGAACAGGGCCAGTGTTTCCAATAACACCATTATTGGTGCACAATCTATAATTATGCAAACTATCAGGACATAAATGTGAGGTGAGGATAATTTAAAAAAAAAAAAAACGTGGGAGGAGCATTGAGGATGTGGCACAGTTTGACCAGGCATTCTGCTTTCTTTTGTATAAGAGTTGGCATTAAACAGCCCTGGCAGCTTTTTGAAGGACTGGCAAGCTTTGCTGCAGCCCGGGCTAATGGAGTATTATCTACGGAGCCAGATTCCCAGCTCCAACCGTGTGTGTGTGTGTGTGTGTGTGTGAGTGTGTGTGTGTGCGAGTGTGAGTGTGAGTGTGTGAGAAATGCAAGCCTTGGCACACGGTGTGTGGTCTGCCTGTGTGTGTCCTCAATGCAGAGATTCGTGTAAATAAGTTACCATAAATGCTGCAGACTTTGAGCAGCAAAAACAGAACGTTAGAGAGAAAACATTATCTCTATAATAACTTTTGGGGGCAACTGTGACTAGAAAATCTTTCTTCCAGTACCACGCCGTGTTTGCTAGGTTCATTTTCCATGGTGCATTTCAAATCTTAAAGTTGCCTTTGTGTTCTCGGGGGCCTTAGTGACTTGAGCCACATTTGATATAAACCCCCCCGGCTAATTCTTGTCTAGACAAATCTAGCTGCAAGTGACTCTGTAAAGGATTATCTGGACTCGTTCTGTCTGTTTAGGCAACCCCTAAAACCTCCCCCTCCCATGATCAACAGCAGCTGACCGATCAGGAAGGATAATGTGGCCTTTGCACATCTAACCTGTAAATCACAATTAGCCTCATCTGGTTACGCAAGCGAATATGACCTGTAATGGCAAATGCGGGCTCTTTGCACTGGAAGCATGCGGTCCAGACATAATAATTAAACCAAAATCCGTCCAAATGCCCATGCTGGTCCTTTGACAGCTTTAATATCCTTAATAAATAATGATTCAGAGTGGTATGTGAACCACACGCGCTTAGCTGGCTGCCAGTGTGACTGAGCGGGCCAGGCTAATCAGCACAGTTCCTTCTGGGTAATCCAGTCGCACACAACAGTTTGCAGGGAAATTTCAGGCGCGAAGAAACGGGGAGCAGCTGGCGTTTCTGACATTTATGCACGGGCGGCGTCAAACGTGGTCGCTCAGGTGTAGGTCGGGGGGGGCTGGGCGTCCGGGCGCGTGCGCGTCCCGCCAGAGGGCTAATCTGTTTGTGGGACCTCAACACCGGCGCTCAGATACTGTTGCCCCTCGCGCTCACGAGCAGAGATGCGCATGTGGCGCGGCTGCCCAGTGCAGGTCAGTGACCAGTGTGGCTGCAGTTGAGTGCTTGAGCATAAAGCCTCCTTTGATATGGGAGCTATTTATGTTGAGGCCATCTTCCGTCTAAATTAGTCTGTTTATCCTCTCCGGGCCACCCTTGACCTTTGACCTCTGCACTTCTGGGGAAAGTTGTACACATTTGAACAGTGACAGCAGTTGTTAACCTAATCTGACCAAGAACACCCAAAGGCAGTCGTACATTCACACGTTGCACTTTATATTCTGCCGATGTCATGATGCACCATTCTGACAGCTGTAGTGTGCGTCACCGTCACCTCTCTCTTCTTCATGCGTCTCCTAGCAACGAGACAGGTTTCTGCGGCACAGCGACACCGGGCCGGGCCTGGCGGGCGACTGGCCGTCCCCCGACCCCGCCACCTCGCCCGGGGGCTCCAGGACCGGCAAGGACGGCGCCTGCGCCAGGCCGCGGGCGTGGAGCGTGCGCACCTTCCAGGACTTCCTCCCCCCGCTGCCGCAGCTGCACAGGAAGTGGTGCAGCTGGAACTCCACCAGCCCGTTCACCAAGCTGGTGGACAGCGTCAGTACTTGAGCCTGTCTAAAGACATGAAGATCCAGTTACTCATGAGGACCAGTCGGTCAATCTCTTGTTGAAACTGGTGTGTGTGTGTGTGTGTGTGTGTGTGTGTGTGTGTGTGTGTGTGTGTGTGTGTGTGTGTGTGTGTGTGTGTGTGTGTGTGTGTGTGTGTGTGTGTGTGTGTGTGTGTGTGTGTGTGTGTGTGTGTGTGTGTGTGTGTGTGTGTGTCTTCAGGGTCCGTCCAGTCTGGCTGCTGAAGGCAGAGACGGAGGGGACAGGAAGGTCTTCTCCGACGCTCACCTGGAGGCCAAGGCCGAGCGGAGCACCACCTCGGACTCGTCCATCAGCAACGCCTCGTACCCGCTGACGCAGGCGGCGCAGAGGCAGCGTCGCCTCAACTCCGTCAGCAACCTGCGGCGCTCGCGCTTCACGGGGCCCTGCTTCGGCCTGCTCGCCGGGGCGGCGGACCCGGTCAAGACCCCCGGCGCCGCTCACTCCGAGCCCCCCCCGCCGGAGCCCGGGCCCTCCTCCTCCTCCTCTCCTTCGCCCCAGCGCCAGGCGGAGGGCGGCCAAGCCGGAAAGAGGCGCGACGGCGATCACGTCAGCGTTCCGGTGTTCGCCATCTCCGAGGAGGAGGACCGGCAGCCCCTGGTCCCGGCCCAGCACCCGGGCCAGACCTCGGCCTCGGCCATGCTGAACGGATTGGTCAGGGGCGCGTACGAGGGGAAGAAGCCCGCCGCTGGAAACAGCCTCCACCCCCAGAGGGCCCGGCCCGAGTGGAGACCGTGGGGGAGCCAGGCGTCGGGAGGCGTCGGCCTCATCTCCACGACGGAGGCCGTCGACAGGGAGCCGCCCCTCCGACGGTCCACAGTGCTGTGCAGTGTGACCAATCAGATGTAGCCAGTGGTGACGCTGGCAAAGGGAGCAGAGACTCTGGGGGGGGGGTGCTCTGTCAAATATGTATTTCTAAAATCATTGATTACTACATATCCTGCAACCTTCTGCTGGCAACTGTTTATGCTCGGTTTTTTTTCTATTTTTATAAAATTGTACGTGGACGATGACGGGATGTTTGCTGCTGACTCCGCCCAGGCACTGGCTGCTTCCACGTTTAAAAACGGTGACTCGTTTCTATGCAACTGTTCCGTAATCCGAGCTAATCTGATGATTTACTGTCTGATTTCAATAGCTGACTGTGGATTTTTGCTTTTTTTTCCGTTCCGAGTCCTCCCGTGGTTACTTCTGCACATGTTTATCAGCGCTGACGCAGTTACATACAACCCTTCAGCAGAGCACAGATTTGTTACAGTGCGTACTCCTAATGCACATGCTGGGTTATAAAAGGGAAATCAAAATCAAGTAAAAGCACGTAGAATACTAATATACACATATGTACGAAAAGAGATTTAGTGACCACAACTGTATGACTTAATTTTGTGTAAACTTTTAAATAAAGGATGTTGTTCATGTTTGTCCTTGATGTTGACATCAATAATAATAAAAAAAACCAGAAGATTGTACAGATGACTTATTAAGGCTTTTAATTTATGATGAAAGATGATCATTACGATGATGAGCATGGCTGTTCAAAAAGTACTTAAAAAAGGGGAACACTAAAATATAAAATAATCCACAAAACAAAACACAGGGTTTAACATTGACACTCCAGTCTTCAACTACTACTCTATCGTCTCTAGCCGATTCTAAATCTAATCTGTTCAAATAGTGCATACATTTTTGACAAGCATCAGTATTATAGTCCATTCTTCTTCAGATCTGCTCTCCCAGCTTAAACTAATAAAAATGTGAGTGATGCCTCCCGTGTTCCTGGGAGCTGTGATGAGGTAGAGAGAAACCTGCCTCAGTCTGCTCTGGACTTTTGCACAGTGAGTAAATATTTGCCTTCGTATACAACATACCTCACCCCGGGGAGAATGCAAAGCACCATTCCAAAGCCTCTTTAATACCAATTCCTGATTGGAGCGGCTCGAGACTGTTGTTGGCTTAGAGTGCTGAGATCTCCAGTAGGGAATAATTAAATTTCAGCCACTCTGTGTGGGCGTGTGGGGAGGAACTGAGCCGCTGTGGAATGCCAGTGTGGACCCACCGTGACTGAAGGTGTGCTTTATAATTAAAACTCTAACAAAGCAACAAACACAGCTACATAAACTCATTAACACGGAGTTGCCGATCACAAAAACATTGCCAATATCAAATCACGATGATCTACGTTATGTTTCCAGTTCCAATGCAGCTATACTCATTCTAATTTAAACATGTGAAGTATCAAGAATATATTTCAAAGAGGCATTTGTCCTTAATTCTATTTCACCCTAATCCCAATACACATATCTAATTATGGAATTAAACTACAACCACAAAATGAGTTGCTCTTTAAGGTCTAAGTTTAAATCTTAAAGATTCTTTTACACTTTTAAGAGACAAATTATGTGCAAATTCCCATATAGTCAAACACATCTAACAAACATTTTTACTATGCAAATATCTACAGTTAACCAAAGGAACAAAACGACTGACAAGGTCGTTCTGCAACAGATTATAGGACAAAACAAAACACCGGACGATCCCTCATTCTTCATTTTCATTAAAGGTGATCCTACCCATGTAGTTCAAACTTTGTATTTGAAGGCCATATCCTTGTGGGTTGTATCCAAAAAAAGACAGTGATTGTTTTAACAGTCATCATACTGAGCGTGCATGTTTGCATAAAGGACGTACTGTCACTTGGGTGATGATAGTCATAAACGAGAGGTTAGGCTCAACGCCACTGCCAGGTGTCAGCGATGACATCGAGACAGAGCTTTTCTAACAAACAGTGTTAAAAAAGGTGCATTTTGAGGACAATAGCCAGAATTTGAAGCAACAATTCATGTTAGCACTCAATGCTCATGCTGCCACGCCTTATGTGTTTACCTTTGGTTGGAGTAATTAACATATAATAACTCAATTAGCCACGGAGCTTCAGCAAGCTCTCTTATTGGCGTTCTTCTTCAGTAGAATTCCAATACTTTCCCTACATTTTATGTTAGTTCCATTAACTTCTGGCCATACCTGACAAACTGCATCATTAAGCTAAAGTTAACAGAGGAAAACAGCAGCTTTGTGTACCTGAGGAAAACTACAGAACCCAACCAAGAATTAAAAAAATATCTAAACCTTAAAAAAGGTGAAGTCTAGCAAAATACAGTTCTCTAAGCCACTGCAGCATTTTAGCCGACACAGGCCGCAGTATATCTTATAAATCTACATATCAAGCGTGCCTTTTATCACATCACAGCCCTTACTCTGAGAAAATGTCCCTTCTACAGTGCTTTAATCACCTTGGAGATGATTATCCAGAGCAAAGCACACAACAGAGGCCCCTGTGCCCTCTGACAACATTACTCCACATTGATCTGCCTTCCAATCCTATCCACACATCACATGGGATTATAAATCTACTCCAGTAAACATGAGGGGCTTTGACGTGACTTTTTTTTACCCTTGACTGGGAATACAATAAAACCTTGAAAAACATAGGAGAGTTTTTTGACTTGACACCAGTACTGCAATACTAATACTGCAATCACTTTCATTATATTGTAGGAAGCCCTGAATTCTATCATTACACAAGTAATACAACAACAATAAAAATCAAAGAGAAGTAAATATCAGATGTGTTTAAGATGCACATACAAAGGCTGCACTTAACACAGACATTAACTGCAATATGCTCTCTTACATGTGCATCATTGCCGCCCTCGCTCTTGTTGTGAGGAACCAGGCTGGATGATATTTTAAGACTTGATGGTTGCCAACCTGGTAGACTCGCTGAGAGAAACACGTGCAACGTGTGAAAATGTAAATGGCTAGAGTGCTTGCCTCGTGCTATCACAAGTCTTTATGCTAGAATGCAGCTTTACCCTCTAATATGGAACTTTTGTGCATAGTAATATTGTCTGTGAAGACGCCGACCATCATTGTAAATGAACAATGATTGTAATTTCTGCATTTCAGCATTGCATAACAAGAAATATATTTAATGATGAATCAAACTTGAGCTAGCCTGAGACACTTTGACAAAAACAAACCGCTGTGCTTCTTCAGCTCTTAAAACGTGTCTGCTCACAGATGTGGTTGAACTTCCTGGAAGGAAAGAGAGAAAGAGACATTAAGTGCATGAATGCACCGAGTTGTGACAAGAAGCGTCTCCTATGCCGAAAGACATCAGTCAGTGCAAGGGCTCCTTCTAGTGGTGAACTTAGTGCACGACGACAGCAAAAACAATAAGTGACATTTACATGAACTTACATTGCATGATGTGCCTTCACTTGCGTGCGGCAATTGCGACCCCAGTAGCAGTCGGGACGAGCCGTCACAGCAGCTGAAGGAAGAAACACAAAGTCAGTTATTCCATGAATACAAATGTAAGAGTGAGCAAGTGAAGGACAACACAAGCCCATCGATGTCAGGGCTTGAGGAGCTCCAGGATAATACATCTATTCTGTTTGACCTGGTAGTTCGGATGAAGGGATGTTCTGTCTATATTTGTAAGCGAGGTCCCCTAAAGCTCTCAGGCCGCAGCAGAAGCACATGATGGTACTTCCAGTGATCCGACAATCTGACAAGGACGGATTCAAGACATGAGCATCACTTAATTGGACTGCAGAAGAAAAGCGACTCAGTTCTGCCTCAGTCAAGCAGGTTTACCTGTAGGATAATAATTTCCCTGCCTGACGTTCTGCAAAGCCTCTTGGCGCAGATCTTTCCATGACTTGCCTCTGGAGGACAGGTAGTTCTGGTGGAACAGAAACATACAATATATGTGTTTCCACTGCGGACTCTTCTCATTGGTATTTTGCATTATGAAAAGTGGAAAGGCTGTGAAATGAAAAATGAGATGTGAGGAGAGTCAGTTTTACCTGGAGCACATCTGATTCATAAGCGTTGTTGTTCAGCACACCATCCAGGCATTTGTCTGTCAAATTGAGCTCTAAAATAAGACCAAAAAAAGGCACAACAAACTTCAGCATTACTGTTACTCAAAGCAAAAGCCCTAAAATTTGACACACATTTAGCAGTAGTCACTCTATGTACCATAAGGTTTTATTTTTTAAATACTTTTAAAATATAACACACACCAACTTGAACATATGTTTGGTTTTGTTTTTTTTTAAGCAATCTGTCTGTTAAAGTAGGTAAAAGCAATCAAAATGCAGTTTGCAGAAACTCCACTCCCCAGCAATAAGCAGGCCCAACAGTGGAAGCCCCCCGAGGAGGTTTTGCTGAAACAGATACTTACCACTGAATGGAGCCAGACAGCCTTGACAGCCAATCCTCTGGCAACCCCAGTACATATGACAGAAGGACCGCTGGCACAGCACACCTGCCAGAACACAGCACATCCTGCAGCTCAGGTGTGTAATGGTGTTTACACAATAATCTCTCCACACATGAAAAATAAAACTGCACTCGCAGGCACCGTTGGGTTTGAAATGGCGTGGAGAGAAAACAAATAGCTTAAATTAAAAACCAAACGACAGAAACAGGTTCCAGCAAAACTATTTCCACTTCATTCGAAGCTGCGTCTGCGCCGACACGCTCGGCTCCCACTCACATTGCTGAGCGACCTGCTGGCTGCTGAGCTCGGCCCGTCTGTCTGGCATCGGCTGGAGGCAGCAGGTACAGATGAGGTGGAAGCCCCGAGGTGGGCAGCGATACTCCTGAGGAGCCGTACACGAGGCTGGAGCAGAGATGAGCATTTCAAAAGTTACTACGGAAGGGTCTTGACTGACAGATTTGATCATGGCGTGACCGCCTTTGTTAGAATTCCAGCAGTACATGAGACTATAGGCTAAACACGAGGAGCTGACACCTGACTACACGCATACTACACCTTCACTTGAGGGCACGTCAGAGGAGGTCGAGGGCTGCTCCCCTGCGGCTTTAGCACACTCTTCTGTCGCTGCTGGTTTGGGTGGGGGAGGCACAGGAGCTGAGGCTGGCACACCAGGAAGCCAGTAGTTGGATCCTGTAGCAAAAAGCAGCTGGCTGACATCCGCCTTATAGCCAGGGCACTGTCTGCATATCATCATCGGCTGGCTGTGGACCAAAAATACAAATATAGACAAAAAGAACATTAAAAAAAAAAAAAAGAAACATCTCGTGAAAGCACAAAAGTCAAAGAGAGGTTTTACCTCATGTCCGAGGAGTCGCTGTCGTTGTCTGAGAATTCAAACAGGTAATCTGAACTGCCCTCCTCATCAGAGAAGGAGCGCTCAACTTTTGGCTGCAACATGTCCTGAGTAATCTTGTTCCTGCTGTCCATGCTCTTCAGGTCCTCCTCGCTCCGACACTTCTCTGGGACCAGCAAACCCGAAATCAGATGAGTGTTTTGTTTATTTCAGAAAGGTCTTTGTTGTTGTGTAGGTAAGGTCTAAAACGCTGAATGGATGAGCTGACCTGGGTGCTGGATGAGGTACGCCTCCACGAGGTTGTTCAGGATGTGGTTCTTTCGGATCCTCTCCACTGGGCAGCGGCAGGTGGGACAGAGAGAAGAACGCTCCATCCAGCCCGAGTAGCAGGCGGCACAGAAGACGTGCATGCAGGGCTGCAGGCTGAAGCAGAAACATTCATTTCTCAGGACAGGCAGCATCTCTTAAAACCACCGTAGACCACAAAATAAAGGTGACAAACCTGATGCAGTCATGCAGAAGATCCTGACAAATCACACATGTCAAGCTCTCCTCCATCTTGTCTGTCTTGGTTCCATCCACTGGAGGTTTACTCACGGGGTTCCTCACACAGGTCCGAACAGGACCGACTTCTGCTGTAGCGGACGTGTGCGGCAAGTCTGAACCATAATCTTTACCTGTCAACACAAATATCATACATCACCACGCAGTCTAACAGGAAGGTTATTTGACGGCTCAGCTCTCTACCATCCTCAGTTTTCCTCCTCTTGTTTTCTGGCTCCATGTCATCTTTTTCCAGCACTGGTGCAATGTCACTAACTTTACCTGAATGGAGCAGAAACAAGAGATGTCTGAGAAAACTTATATAAATAAATATAAACATAAATATAAATAAGCATAATCTCTTTGGTTTGGTGGAGAGAGATCTAATCATTCAACATCATCCGTGGGTACAGTTTATCGTCATAATAATGTCAAGAGAGAAGCCTTATCTTCAATAGCAGAGATAAATAAAGGAAACAAAACCTACTGCAGGGGCTGGGGATAGTGTGGTCCCCGATGCAAAAGCGGGAACTTGAGGTGGAGGGCTGAGGGTCCTCCTGGCTGACATCACACGGTGCCTTTGTGAGCATTACAGGCTGCACAGACAGAGGCATCACTGACGGGGAGACGGAGGCCAGACCGTCTGACCTCTGCGCGTCTTCTGTTAAGGCAGAGGTCAGACCATGAGCGAGGAGACACAATAACGACATGGAAGCAGAGACAGAGAGAATCAACCGTCTGCGCACCATAATTACCCTGGGAGAGAGGCTGCTCACTTCTGATCGAGTGGTACACATAGGCAATGTCTGAAACAAAAATAACACTGTATGAAATCTTAGAACTTTTATATAAACTCAGTTGATATAAACTCTGTTGACCATTTGAAACTCACTTTGTTCTGGTTCGCTTTTCCTGTATACAAAATAGATAACGTCACCGTTCTGCAACATGTGTGTTTGCTTCTTCACGAGTTTGGACATGTTGATCACCGTGCCATTGGTGCTGAAACAAAGAAACATTTAATTTATAGCACATTATTCAACACACAATTCACAATTGACATGCACAATGCCTGTGTTTATGAGACAGATATTCGATTTAGGACCAGATAGCGGATTTTTTATTTTTTGCCGTTTATCTCAAAAGCAAAAACAGAAAGAATATAATAAATAATGTATCATAAATCCATTTATCATGAGATACCTCATGTCTTCAAGCCACACGAGGCCTGAACTTGTATCCTGCACAATCTTGCAGTGTTCTCCTGACACCAGTTTGTTGGCTGGAAAGGACAAATAACATCCTACAAGAACAACAAAACATCACCATGAAAACGAAGAACATACATTCCACACCTTATATTCATCTTTTTGTAATGGACTTGTCTCAGTTGATAAATGTGTCAACAGATGCATCTATGTTCATTTCTCTTTTAATCTCTCTACAACCACTGAAAACACTACTTTCACCTCTGTGTGCCTTTTCAGAGCCTGTCCAGACAGAGGATTACCAATGAAAAACAAGAGTCTGCATTTAAAAAAAAGAAGACCCCGAATGGTCTGCCGAACAAAGTCGACACAGCGGGGAAATATAAGCCTAACCTTTTCTTAAGCAAAAACCCACACAGACAAATATCTACTTAATATTCTGCACACATGTTCTCAATGGAGGGCTTTTGTTGTCGTCACAAGAGGCTGTCTAAGTTTGGCGCAGCAAAGAAGCCTTTGTGTTTTCAAGGGGGAGGTTTTTAAAAGCACCAACCATTGACAACAACGTGGTCAGGGCTGGAGGCCAGATGAAGTGCTCTTCATGAAATAAGAATTAGTTAAATCCATTTAAATCTTATCCTTTGTTATGCCACATAGGGAGCAAACTTACCTTTTTTCCTTCCAACTGTACATTCTCTGTTGAACAGCAGAACCGTTTCAGTGGAGTCCACTTTCACAAGCTTCCCCCATGGTCGTTCTTTTCTAAATCCCTCCATCTCCTGGTTTCATTTTTTAAAAGAAAGAAGTGTTAATTTATAACTTATTCAGAATTAAGATTTTTTCCTGAAAAATAATTATTTTCAGTCGACCAAAAATTGATTGGATGACATATATGCAAGTTAGAATAACTCTTCGATTCACGGAGACACGTTGATGTTGGCTGTGCCATCCCGGCCACGCCCTCTCAAAAGTTTGAACTTTTACAGGAATGCGTCATGAAGGTCTCGTTGACTTGCTCACCTGGTTTGAGGAACATTTCCTGATGCCAGCAGATAGCGTTATATTAATAATTGCATATTGTAATAAATATTTGTTCAGGCCCAGAGTGCAATCACACCTGTGACCTTTGACCCTGTTTTGACAGCATATGTCCAAGTGCCAAAACACCAAAGTTTGCTTCGATGCCACAGCCACATCCGCTGATAAAAAATGTAAAAGCTTTGCAATTTAACCTCGCCCATGTGTCTAAATGGTACGGGTCAAATGTGAAGGCGATCCAATAAAAGCTCCAGGAATCCAATATGAAAAGGTGAAAAAATGGGTCAAAATCTGATATTCAATAGAAGCCGGGGGACGTCCCGTTTGACCTGGACCATGACTCCAAGAGACTTTTGTGTACATCTTGGTACCAAACATCATCCCAGACCGACACAACCCAGATTTTTTTAACCTGGACCTGACTCAAATGCAAAATTTTGCGAGTCTGGGCCCCTAGAAACCAAACCCATATGGAGAAGAAAAATAAAAAGGCGATGGAAAAGAAAGTAAAAATCAGAGTGCATAAAGAGTCGCCCTCGGCCCGGAGTGAAACTAAAAGTGAAAGAATTCAAGTAACCAGTTAAAGCTGGGGAACTCCATTTAAACTTTCGAAGCACCATGTGCTTCAGACAATCATTCTAATCATCAACCACCTGCTTTTCGAAATAATAGTATTAATAAGATGACGAAGACAATAGCATTATAGTTGACAAAGTGAATCATGTTTAGTGAGCAAAAGCAGGCGATGAGAGCAGCTAACAAAACTTAGCCTTTCCGAGCACGGGGCTTTTTTCTTTAAAACAGAGTTAACGGCCGTTCCGACTCACATAAACCTCATGTCAACTTCATTTCTAATCCCGTAGAGCGGTGTGATCTCTTTGGGAGCGGACTGCTCCAGTTCTTCAGCTGGAACTCACAGACGCCAAACTTAGCTTCATAACAGAGCTAACGGAGCTAAGGCTAGCAGCCGCTCACAGCGCCGGGGTTTCCAGCCCCCCGGGGCGGACAACAACAGCGACAGGGGCCGCGGAGCCCCGTCCGAACGCGGGGCGGAGGGGGCCGGCTTTACCGTCAGAAGCTCAGTTTGTGGTCCCAGATGATGGCGAGGGAACCTCTGCTCTTCATGGTCCAGCTAAGATGCGCTTCACTTCCTGACAGCAGCCTACGTCATCAGCTGGGGGGGGTCCAGCAGGGGGCGCTATTCCGGAGGGGGCGGCCTCCCTACGATCCTGATGATAATAATAAACACACAGGGGTGTTTAAAGGGTGGTTAAAGTACTTCGAGGAGCTGGGAAAAAAAAGATTCGATGGCACATATTGTCTGTATTGATCTGGATATGTTGGTTTACTCACGGTAAATGTGTTTAGAGTGATTTTATTTCTGTTTAAGATTTAAAAGAGTGATTGCACGACCATCAGCTCCCTTCAAATTGTTAGGAAATGTTTCATCTTTAGCTTTAAATGGATGTGATCAGTGATCGCAAAGTGCGTTTCTTTATTAAACATTAGAAATCCGTCTAAACTGTCAGTCAAATGTAACAAAATCGAATCAACATTCTTTTCGTTATATGTGCATTGGTCCAGATGTTGCAATAATACCAACAGCATCAAAAGGGGCCCGTGATGGAGTTCCTCTGAATGTGTAGTCTTCTGAATGCTTTCCATCCAGACTCCAACTCACACACAGACAACTCCACCCTTTAACCTCCGTCCAGACTTTGGACTCTAGTCTAATGTCTATTAGAGACTGTTAAAATGTCCATATCAGATATTCTAATCAATATTTCAATATATAACACAGGAATGTATTAAGAGTTGAAAGGTAGAATGGGGTAACATCCTCTGTGTTTAAAAATACTGTTTATCCTTAAATTCATATTTTTTTAACAGCCCTTTTCAGTCAGTTTGTTTTATTATTATAGAAGCGAGAGCTTTCATTTGGACTGTGGAGAAACAGTACAGGTGTTAAGAACCCCATTAAGTGGAAATATGAAAAGAATGGAACTCATTATTTACAGTGATACAATTAAAATCACATATTTCACCCATTCCTTCAGTTTATCTTTGCAGAGCGCTGTAGCTCATTGTTTAGTTATCTGGCACGTATTAGGATTCATTAGCACCATACTCTGGATATCTTTGTTATTGTTGAGACAATGAATTAATGCCTGCTGCAGTCATTTCCATTTAAAAAAAGCTGTTAAACTGTGCCACTGTACACAGATTATCTGCTCAGCAATAAATAACAGGCAGTCAGCAAATAGCTGGTGCAGCACTAAAGAGTCAGAATGAGTATATGTTGGAATTCAGCATGCGTGTAGGTTATTAAATGGCTGCTAATGACTGCTGGGCATGTTTAAAAAAAGCAAGTATTCATCAAAAAATGATGACATTTCAGTCTGGAGTCAAAATGGCTGAAAAAGTCAATAACTGCAGCTTTAAACGGCTGTCATGAGGTGATTGGAGCGGCAGTAAAAATATAAACCTTGTTCTGTTTCCTATTAGCTGCATTCACTACGCCTACATGTACAGTCAGTCCCCCAGGTTTTCAGTAATGGCTCATGCTGAAAATGAATTACACATGCGGCTGGTTTTGTGGGACCGCTGACAATTTTAATATAGGATTTTATCGTCCAATTATACGTGGGCTGATCTTTCTTGTTTAAGAAAGGCCAACATGTCTCTCTAATGGAAATTGCAAGCAAGTCCTTAATGCAGGACTAATCTCCACAAAACCCCCATCAATTCCCCAGCAGTGGATTATTAATGGGCAGTGTGGAGGCGGGTGAATACAGGGGCCTCTCCTTACTAATGCCTTCATCCCTCATTGTTAGATGTCTGGCAAAGAAAGAACACACAAACACGACTTCTCTTCTTTAAGTCTCATACCTACGAGCACGAACAAACACAGTTATGAGGGAAATGACTGTATGTTTTGCTAAAGCTTCAGTGCCGAGCACAGAATCCTTTGCAGATCCTCGGGTAAGGTCACAGCAGCAAATTGAATGTGTCTCATTCAGCCTGACACCCACGCTGTCAATCAGCGTTTTCCTAATTGGATCAAAGATTACTTGTGGCAGCTGTATAAAACATCAAACGAGTAATTAAATGAAATAATGAGAAAATAAGCCCTAATGTTGCCAGGAGGGAATGAGGCGAACTGTGGAACGTGATTCTGCTGTGCTCTCTGAAATTAGTGCTCTCCGGCTTGGGCTAATTGCTGGAGGATGTCCTCTTAACTGAGTGTGAAAAGCTGTGTCTAATTACAGCAACATTAATCAGGCATTAGCATGTTATCACAAGGTTAACTTATCAGGAGGGGCCCAGAAGCAGCTGGAGGTGCCATCTACCCACCGTGCACTGGGCCAGCGAGGCCACAAGGGGTAGTGCTTGCTCTTCCTTTGAAAGGCTCCTCAGCTCACCCTTGAAACAGCTCGAATGAGAAAGCCACCATGTTGGATCGCTCTCTATGTGCTGCTGTGGTTTTTAAAGGCCTTGGTGTGGAACTGGAACATCCAGAATCAATAACAGCTATTTCCTGCTCAGCGTGGGGCAGAAATTAGAACATTTACTGGCAGGAAATTCAGATTTTGAGGTCATGATTGTTAACATCTTTGTTTGCATGGACACAATAGGAGAAGGTTCTGTATCGCATGAGGAAATATGCAGACTGACAGAAAGTGCAAAATCAATGTCGAGCAACGGCGCGCTCGCTGGAGCAGTTGAGTCCAGGCTAATGAAAATTGACTGGATGGTGATTACATCCTAAATTACCTCACTCGTCAAATATGAATATAGACAAAACATAAACCAGCACTGATTCTTGTTAAATAAAACGTGAAACCCATTTGTTGCAGCCAGAATAAGCAGCACAAATGACTTTATTCGCTCTTTTTTTGATTATACTCTTGCTGCAAAAACAAACAAAAATAGAGTGGAAACGGTGATGCATGTAACGGCAGAAAGGTGCGTGCTGGACTCATCTCCTGCCAAAAGACCTGCATGTGTGCAGATTAAAGGTCATTCCTGGCAGCAGTTTGGTCCTGTGCCCTGACTTCATTACCAGCATCTCCACTGGAGTCTCATCGGGATTCCAGCAGAGTGGAGGAGACGTACCTCCAGCAGACCTGCCAAAGGCGCTCATTTGTCAGAGAGGCATGGAGATCACAGGCCGACAAATCTCCCATGTCTCCCAGACTGTCGAGCTCTTCGCCTGCGTATCAAAGACAAAAGAGCAGAGCCGGGGAGTCGGAGAGCAGAGCAGCCGTTCTATTTAGAGATGGTCCGCCGTTTAAACCCCCCGAGCATGCCCTTTGAAGATGCCTATTAGCCTGGGTGAAGGAGATTACAAGCAAATAAAATTACATTCATTACAATATTTGATTTCATAATACCCCCAGAATTATAATTACACTCACACATTTCATTTAAAAACCATTCGGCAGCAACAAAGAGTCAGAGATGGGAATGTGCAGGTTGCGCATCAAGCGAGTGAGTGCACATTATCAGGCCTGTTTCACTAGAAGTAACAATAATGGGAGAAGAATAGAGGCACTAATAGAACGTAATCAGGTGAGAAAGAGGGATTTAATGATATGAAACATGGGGATTTCTTTTCATCCGTCAGTCTTTTGGTGCAAACGCAGAAAAGCCTGGTGGAAAAAAAAAAGCCCTTTTATAATTTTAATAGCATATTCCTTCTAGAGGATCCTCCCATGTGCAAAGAGATTGTGGAGGAGGGGACTGGTTTTCTTATCATTCAACCCAATGTTACATCGCCAATCAAACCTGCATTGCAACCTTGCGTGTCTGTCACGGTTGTGTTAAAAGCATGCGCGGGGAATGCAAGCATATGCCAGCTGGTTTGGACCAATGAGCATGAGTGAGAAGACAAGAGACATTCTTGAGCGGTGCAAAAATGAGGCATGAGAAGAGCCAGCTTGATAGCAGTACTTGTTGTTCTGATGTGTTAAATAGCTGGCCTTCAACACCCCAATCAATCGCTGAGTGAGCCACTGTGTAGCCAAGGGTTGTGTGAGATAGCCAGATGGCTGGAGTCAATGGAGCTGTGCCTGGTCTCCTGTGTCACAAAGGGATGATCATGAATCTGGCTGCACACACTGGAAAAAAAATACATGAAATATTGCACCACAAGTGCGTTGCCCGTGATAATAAACTCAAATACACGTTTCAAAAATGTGATACCGATTAAGGCTCGGTGCTGAGCAGCAGAAGAATAATAACATTGTTGGCCATGGGTGGCTATCGTGCTCATTTTGGATTTGGCTTGCACAACTGGCTTGTCCGATGTGATAAGTCTAACTACATATCCCACTGCTTGTAATGATGTCTACCAGTGTGTTACTGACAAAAATGTGCATGACTATAAGAGCGTCAGAGGCTCAAACCACGAATTTTGAACATGCTCCAAAACCTCCAGAGGCTTGTGTCGACTAAGCTGCAAAAAAAAAAAAAATCGACTCTGCAAGCCTCATTGAGAGTGGAAGAACAAGCCCCTTAAGCTGTGACATTAATGAACACAGTGAGATAAGATAGGGTTTGTTATCTTGGAGCATGGAACTTCTGCTCAGATAGGAGATAAGGGCCTTTCAAAGCATGTTTGCTGCCAGACAAATTTCCAAAGACGCTTGAGAGGCAGGCAACGCCAGGCTGGAATTCTGAGGAGCTATGCTGCAGCCAGTCTCATGAGGAATATAATCACCATGCCCTTTGGCTGCTGGCCCTTTCGCACCTCATGTCATAAGTAGGAGCCTTAACTTGCTGATGACATTAAACACACCAAACCACACCAGTCGTCGTCCAGTGTTGAAAATAAGCAATTCAAATCTTTAGTTTTCAGTGCAAAATTTTAGCTAACATCTTAGTTATTCTACAAGTAGGAATCATTTTAATAAGGCAGCTGTGAAAATCGGTATATGTTAACTGATTTAAATACATTTAAAAATATAAAACTTCCAAATCACCATTGTTTGATCATGCTTATCAGTTAGCCCTGACCCCTGTCAGGAAAGGTATTACTAGTCAATATATTTCAATTCCTGTAAGTAAATCACACAAAAAGACACTTTATTCTTCATTTAAGCTAAAAACAGTTGCTTCACTGTTGCTGGTTCACAGTGCCTGTGGTTGTATTCCAGCTTAAGCCCTTTCTCAATTTACATCTTCATACTGAGGCCCTGGGTTTTTCATACAGGGCCAGCATGGTTTAATGTGGAAAGATAGGATGTTTTATTTTTAAATGTGTTATTAATTCATAGGCTGTATAAACAACCATTCCTTTTTGTCAATTTCCTAATTTCATGTTGGAAAGGAAATTCTCACACACACAGTCGCCAAGAAGTAGATGTTGCGTTCCTGCCAGCGTCAAGCTGAATAAATGCTTATGAATATACCCACACCACCAGAGGGGATGGACTAAATCGTAATTCTCATTCTGCGGCTTGGAAAAACTTCCGCCTTCCCGTATGCCAAGCAGCTCTGAGGCGATCCCAGTGATGAGCCAAGGAACGCTCTGGTAACTGAGCTCTGGAGAAATACGGTCACGGCAAGATCCATATTCAAATAAACTTCACTCTTGGCCCGTGCACACAAGCCATGCTGTCACCAGCTGGCAGTGCCTCTCGCCGCCCCTTCAAATACTGAGCCACTTTTGATTAACGTCTCTATGGCTAATCATGTGTGCTGGCGGTGCCAAATTGGACGAGCCACGTATGGCCTCCATTTGTCTTGAAATCTCTTAGTTTTCAAAACCCATTTCAAAGCATTCCCTTGAGACCACCTAACCCTCTCCAAAGTCTTCTCTTGTCTCGTGCTGATGCACAGATCCTGGAGGGGATGTGGGATGGCATGGTGCCATCAATAAGACCCCTCAATAAGAGGACTATCTCTGCCAGTTGCACCCAGCTGCAAAAATGTTGTTCACTTTTACGGCTTGTGTACACAATATGGCCAGTGTGGGAGATTCGAAGGTTCCACGGAAGGCTGGAAAAATCCTCAAAACTGAGTCAAACTGGAAAACTTATTTTGGCTGGTGCCTCCTTTGAGTGTCCTTTTCCATGTCTCTTAACCTTCTCCTCTATTCCTGCATCAGACAGCCAGAGGCTCTTTTGTAACTGACATGCAAAAGAGATGAAGCAATGTGATACTGATTATAGGTCATTGATCTAATCTTGGTATATATCCGCACATAGTAGCAGTGACAATAAAACCATATCAATGAAAATATACAGTATGTAGAACAATCTATTCAATCGCTTGCAGCCTTGATAGCATTTAAGCTGCTATTGCCAAATTATAAGCTCAAATGCATTTGTCGGGCCTGAAAACGTTATATCGATACCTCCCTCATTCACAAGGCTGTTGTGGCTTGTCTCCTTCCTCAGCTGTGGCTGTGGCAGAATGATATAGAAGGAATATTTGTTATAGGTCCAGGGGTGTGAAGACATTAGACAGCACTTTGTCACCGGGGCCTGGAATTCACACCATTCGACTGTTTCCAAGTCAGCTCCTTCACTACTGACTGGCCTGGTTTCCATCAGCTGCCGCGATGTTGACGGAGAGGGCTATAAAAAGATGGTAACATGGAAGGATGTTTGCTGCTAGCCTTTTTAGGTGGTCGAAACAACACGCGTGCTACAAAGAGACCGATGTGACAATGATCCACGGCCATAGCTCTTGACTCTGTGGTCTCTCGCTGAGTTCACAGTTCAGATATAGTTTAGTGGTTTGGAATGGCTCTCATCAAGGCTGGCAAAACCCCCGCAGAGTGATGAGTTTGAACTCCGAGCACAGCCACGGTCTCCCAAATCACCAGACCCAGCTGAGGCCCCAGCAATCCAAATGTGATCATGGTGGGGTCTCTCGTCTCATTACCAATCTCCATTTCAAAAGAGCCTTCAAATGGGAACTAATGCATTAGCTCTCGCTGGGGGGAAAAGTCTAGGGAGCCGCTACATAGCAGCTCAAAAATGCTTTCATACATGTTTTATCAGCGGGAGAAGAGTGAGCAAGAGAGAAAAGGAGCTTGGACTAAACCATTCATTTGTTGCCCATCTTATTAGCTTGGCACTGTGTTATTAGCTGCCATTGTGCTCTATAAAAGCCCTTCAAGGCCTGTCCTACTGTTTGGTGGATCTGGGCTGAGCCTTGTGCCAAGTAGTTTTTGGAGGTATCTGAGAGCATGAAAATTCAATCCCAAACCCTCGGCATTGAGGATTAGTAGAACAATAAAACAATGTCTTACCTCAGATACCACCATATCCTATTAATTGGGATTAGTGTGCAGAAATGTGAAAATGTTAAAAAAAAAAATCATGTAACAGCTGCTTTTTGTGACAAGCTATAATAGAAACCCTGTTAAAGTGACATTGTTCCATCAAATGGGAAATGAAAAACTCATAATTCCAGAAAAAAAGAAGTATGGCTGTGGAAAAAAAAGCTGACAATTGCAGAAGCTGTAATGACCCACCTTGGGTTGGATATGCTAGGCAATGTGTCAATTGATTCCTATCTGATGATGGACTGTGTGCTGAAATAAATTGACCTTGCCAGACGATGAGTGAAATTGATGGAGCTTTTCATCTCCGGAGGGCTGTTCCACACTCAGCTGTAAAATGGATAGAGCAGAGGACAGAGTGATGGAGTCATGAGGAAAATGTAAGGTGTCTGTTTTTTTCTATCAAAGCCCACTTGGTAAATAGTATTTACAAGAGAAATTCACAGCGTAGCACAGGGGTTAGGAACCTTCTGTTGACTGGACAATTAGTTCTAGGTGCACAAAGTGAAGCTATTGACCAATGATAGATTCTACATTTTCAAGAACATGTACCTCAAATACTGGGCGATAGTGATTTAAATCTTCCCAATTTGTCAGGCCAATTCTCAAAAACAGTCTTTTCAAGGAGTCCATTTAAATATCCCGCTGTGTGTGTGAGACAGGGGAGTGACATTGATTTTCATTAACACCCTTAACAACCTGGCCACGGTTTGATCCACGCTGTCAGTGTAGCCTGATACCATGAGACGAGATTGGCGGCTCTCATGACACTGGCAAGATGAGTAGCTGGGACATTATCAGGATGAATTGGCCATCGCTGGGCAGGCAGCAAGTGTAGTCGTGATTTTGTCAATAACAGGATGAGGCGCCTCAGGGCTCCCTTTGCGACTCACTCCCGAGTGCATTCCAGGCTCATCACAAAAGCAAATGAGTGGCGTTTGTGAGGAGAGGAAGCATATAAAAAGAAAGCGGAGCCTCTTCTCTGCTACCCGACAGGCCACCTCTCCAGCATTGCTCCTCTTAATGAGCCCAGACCATGGGTCAATATGCCACAGGGCTGCCAGTCAATACCGGTTACCTGCAACACAAACACTCAAAACCTGCTTTCATACAAAATCAATGTCCTATTAGTCCTTCCCTGTATTGCTTTGGCCCAATCTTATTGATCTGGTCTGAAGAGCTCAACAGCCCATGTATGACAGATTATGGCCAAATGATCTAATAGCTTAGCCTTCTCTCCCTACCAAGTGTGCAGACTTTGTTATTTTGAAGCAATGACTTGATATCTGTTGAGTAAATACTCAAAATGTTGAAAAGCTGGAGTATCATCTAAGATGACACTTATCTTGCTTCAAGAAACATATTTGCAGTAGCAGAGGATAAAACATGAAGACTGAATGTGTGACATTAGGTCCAAACTTTATTCCGTACATTTTAAACCATGAATGTTCAGTTTCTTTTTTTTTCTTTTTTTTATTTAGCACGCCTAAAACTCTACTTGTTTTGTATACAAGAGTCTAAGAAAAACAACTGCACAACACCACAAGGTTGACAGAGAAAGTCCTTTAGCCGCCCGCTATGTCCTCCTTTTCTGCCTGGGGCTGGTCCAGTTTGTGACTTGGAAGTCTTAGTAATTCCATCATTAGTTCATTGATAATACAGTATAAACACGTGATAATCCAAGTTCGTCTCCGTCTCAACAATTCAACCTGTGCTCCCACTGTCTGACCAGTTCTTCAGGGTATTGTGCGCTGCTTTGCATAGATTGCAGATGATTCGTCCAGGTCTCCCTACAACACCCTCTGGTCATAATTCCCGTTGGCTCTCCAGGTATATCTGTTTCCATGATATTTATAACGGGGAAGTGATTCTGCAGTGTTTCGTTTCATTTTGTTTTTCTAGAAATGGTTAAAAAGGCTAATAAATGTACACACTTTGCAGCGAGGGACTATTAACAAGTTATTTACATCAGTTTTTCTTTACAGAGACTGATCAAAGACCTCATAATATATATTTATCTGCATATCTCAAAGGCAAATCAATAGAACAAAACATGTAATGTAACATAGTACATTGTCATCATTGAGGATATCCTGGTACCATGAGGTTAAATTTTTGAAGTTGAAACCAAAAATCCAGTCCTTACATAATCATAATCATGGATATGTATCACAATCAACTGGGATAAATATTGTAAAAGGCGTGACTAATGCACAAAATACTTAAAAGTCATAGAAATAATATCTATACATGAAACAAGGATAGGAAATGTACAAACTCATTTCAGATTCCCTCTTTTCACACAAAGCTGAAAAAAGGTATTGGATTAATATATTAATTATTATCAAATATTTAAGTCGGAAATAAACATACACATATATGTTTTATCTTAACCGACATTGCTGAACCTCCAGTCCGCTAAAAAATAGTCTTGGCATGTGCTTAATCAGCATTACATACCTTTTCTTTGTACAATCATACCCTTTCCTTTTGGGTGGTTGGGGGTTGGGGGGTGCTCCTCTCTGGTTGAGAGCAGTGCATTTTGTTCAGAGAAAGAGTTCAGATTTGTGAGTGCATCCTTTTGTGCACCAATAAGCTATCGAGCCTCTACCTCTTTGGGGTTTCGAGAAGGGGAGTAGTCCCTGGGGTCCTGGGTGGTGGTGATAGGAGTAGTCCTCCTCGGTGAGGCTGGTCTGGCACTGCCGGCAGGCACAAGGGGTGGGGGTGCACTGAGTGCAGCAGTAGGGGGTGTTCTGTTCAGGTGGCCGTTGTGTCCTGTGGAGGGGCTGAGTCTTGGGTAAGGCATGCCACCTAAGTGAGGCATAAAGGGTGGCATATGGGGGAGATGGCCCTCCATGGGAGACTGGTGCAGTTGGTGGAGGCGAGCTCTGTCTAGCTCCTCCCTCAAGTGGAGGCGCTCTCGCTCTTCTGCCTGCTGACGCATCCTCTCATGTTCCCTACGCACCTCTAACAAGTGCTCCTGGTGTGAATAATCGTGCGCCTCCCTCTCGCGGTAAGCACGCTCCTGATCGTACACACTTGGGAAACGGTGTCCTTGCTCAGTCCTGAGCTGGAAGTCCATACGCCGCTGCAGGTCAAGGCTGCGATAAGCCTCTCTCAATGGGTCCCACGGAAAGGCAGGGTGGGGTAATCGTTCTCTTCCAGCAAGGGGGCTCACCCCCATGAAAGGAGCCATGCGGGCCCGATCTAGTGCACTAAGACTGCCCATTTGAGGCATGGCACTCATGGAGAGAGGCAGAGAGTGTGCCATAGGAACACCGTGCAGGCCAGGAGCTGGGATGTCACTGCCACGGGGTGAAGGAAGAGGAGGCTGTTGGGATAGTGGTGGATGATTGTGGTGTGGATTAACAGTTTGGGTGATGTGAGGAGGAAGTACTTGTGTGGGTGGCTGGGGGGTAGGCTCAGAGCTTACCACCATGACCTCCTGCTCCTCCTTCCTCTCCTCTTTAATTTTCATGTCATTTTTCACCTTGTGGAGGAGCTCAGGAGGTGGTGGCTCTTTTCTCTCACTGTCCTTGAGTGTAGGTGGGGGCCCACCCGCCATCTTCATGCCCTGCTCATTTATCATGGCCTTGGAGTATGGAGAAGGAGATCGCTGAACAGGTTTGATGGAGTCTTCAGAGGATCTCCTCTCGAGCATTTCCTTGCCGGGTGAGCGGCTCTCCTTCACTTTCACGTCAGCCAACGTAGAGTCTCTGTGGCGTTCCAACAACTCCTTCTCTGCCTCGCGGACCCGGTCCACACTGCCACTGTGATGTCGGCCTGAATCGCTGGAGTTCTGACTGTTGGAACGGATCAGGCTGCTGATCTGGTAGCTTACTGGTGCAGAGGCTGGAGATGAACGATTGGAGTGGCGGTTGCGATCCACAGAATCCCTGGAATTAAAAAATACACTTTTCAGATCTGTTAAATATTACACTGAATAATAATAGAAGGATATGAATTGCACACTTTGTTCTGTTTGAAAAGATTAATGATGTTTTCCAGAGGATAATTAAATAACAGAAGGTTGTCTCTCACCTGTCTTTATCTTTCTCATCTTTACCGATTGATGAGTCTCTCTTCTCTCTTTCTCTCTCTCTTTCCCGTTCTCTCTCCCTCTCCCTTTCCCTCTCATGGCTGTTGGCTGAGCTGCTCCTCTCTGTGTCAGCGGTTTTGGGCCACTGGGGTGGTGTCGGGAAAGATGGCGGCGTGCGTCGAAGTCTGTTCCAGGTGTCATGGTGAGGGCTGCCAAATGTGGGCAGTCCTCCTGGCCCCTCCTTGGTGCCAAACATATTGTTGGACCCTGGAAGGAAGGAAAGGAGTGCAGGGGTGAGACAACCATAGGATCCACTGTAAGTTAATTGGGCACAAAACTTTCTTGAGGACACATGCAATGAAAAAGACTCAACAACAAAAGCTGTCTTTGTCTTCGTCTCTGGAGGTTCTCTCCCTGAAGCTGCTTAAAAGAGTTTGAGGTTAATGGCTCCCCCACCAGAGAGAAAGAAAACTCTACCCTTTTATTTTTGGACAAAAGGTTCCCCTCTCACTTTGTTGAAGTGGGAGACAGGGGAGACTCATTTGCCCTCTGGAGTTTAAGGCTGTGAAAAGCCAAGGGAGATCTTAGCATTCCACAGCACATCAATTTCAATCACATCCATTTTAACAACAGAGCAACTGATTTTAGAATACAAAAAAAGAGAAAGGACACAGAGAAAGAAAGAAAGACAGACAGAAAGAGAGGTATGTATGGGGGAGGAGAAAGCCCTCCACAGTGATGAAGTAGGGGCTTGTCAACTAATTAATTGATGTGTCTCCACCAACCAGCAGACCTGACTGTTAAAAACCAGCCTGGGGTGGACACAGCTGTTGAACAGTAGGTTTCCAGTGATGTGTTTAAGTGCCTAGTTGGGCTTCCCAGCGCTGCTAAGACACAGAAACTAAAGCTAAATGTCCTGATTTCTTTCTTCCCCCTTCTAACCCCCCCTTGTGGTCTAACTGCCCTCCTGTTCTGTCACTGGCCACAGGGTCCAGACTGAAGTGAGGAGGCGAGGGGGCCAGCGCTTACCAAGCGAGGGGTTGCCTAATCCTCCGAAGGCACTGCTTGAAAGGTTGCCGAGGCCGCCAAAGGAACTGGAGCGACTGAAAGGATCTGCAAAATGCCAAACAGGGATTAGCAAAAAAAAAGGGAGGGGGGTGCTCACCCCAACACCGACCCATTCTACTCGGCTTTTCTCTTACAAGCGAGCTGGGTTTGTTTTAGCGCTGCCACCCTACAGTAGCCAGGTCACTTGATGCTGGTTTCATGGACAATAACCTGATGTTCCCTGACCCCACTTGGACTGGACAAACAACACAACCTGATGGGCAACAGTTTTGGGTAACTAGGGAGCTAGGATGAACACAGACTGAAGTAAGGCAGGGTGACTACAGGATGTTGTGAAGACAGAGCAAAATCTGTGTTGCACACAACAGCCTCTAAATTGACTGGAAGACAGTTTATATTTACCGGTAAACAACCGTTCAATCGCTTATTTGCAGCTCCGGTTCAGTTTAGCAAAAATCCATGAGGAAATGCAGAAATTATTAACAGCTTGTGGTTTGAGGATTTTCAGCTCTGTTGCTTGTTAATATTTCAGAGAATACAACAATGGCGAAATCTCCCTTGCCTCACATGTGAATTCCTTGGACAGGAGGAAAAAAAATACTTGCCAAATCTTCCAACTCACTGCACATATTTTTAATGATTTCAGCAGCTTTTTAAATGAAATCAACTTGTCACTTCAAACCTGAACGCCATTTCAGTTAGAATGATGGAAAGTAAATTAATGCATGAAAGTATATATTAAATGCACAAACTAATCCAACTATCTTCCATTACTCTCAGGCTCGCTATGGTTTTAATAACCCCAGAATTATTGTAGACTGTTATGACTCATAGTATAATTATATGAACACTACACTTTCCATTACTGTGAACACTGAGTTGACTCACAAAGAGCACAGAATGTCTGCAGTGGCCAGCTGGTCTCCATATTAACCTTAACATGAACCTAAGATGAAAACCAGAAATAACCAGACGCTGTATTATACCCTGATGACTTGTAATGGGTTTAGAACATGGGTGGAATAGAGACAGAGAGTGTTGTAGAATGAGACTGAGATCAAGAGGATGATTTAAAGGTATATATACATTTTTAAAAAAAAAAATGAACGCGGTTTACTTACACTTACCTGCCAAATGGCTCGGGGGCAGGAAACCACTTGGGTGAGGGGCAGGGCCATATGGGGACGGAGCTGGGTGGCCAGAGCCTAACACAACAGGAGAGTATGTCCTTATTACACCTGTCTACATCACCATTCTTGTGTTTGTTTAATATGAAATTCCTCAAAGGGCCTGTTTTAGGCCCCTTCATTCAAATCAATAAACAATTTAAAGGCGATTTACTACACCCTACATGCCATTTGTACAACATCCATGTTAACTTTTCATGTTTAACTACTGTTCAGGATTTGATTGTAACATCTGTTCCTGTATTTGTGCTTCCAGTGTTAGCGCTTAATAGTTAAAAACTCTTTATTTAGCCGTGCGGCGGAGGATAATCACTGTGGTCAACATATTGCTTCAGTCAGTATGTTAATCAGGTGCTATTTAGACAGGTACAGCAGGACAATGCCATTTAACTTGACTCCATAGCAAACACACACTGGAGAGGAGTAAATTCATTTCAGTCTCTGGTCAAAGACAAGACAGAAACGTGAGACGATTGCTCTTGGGTTCATGAGTAGCATTTGCACTACTCAGCCATAGAAAACACACTTAACCACATTGTCATATTAGACCATTATTAATTCATCAACTATCTAACCACAATATTCAGTGTGCATGTGACCAATGTCTCAGGGATGCTGTAAGTGTAAAAAAAGGAAAATTATACAGTTTACATTTATAGTTCAGATTATTTCTAGTGATTTTTTCCTTTTATTCATATTTTGCATATTTGCACTTTCACTAAACAGCACTGCCATCAGCCGTGAATTGTTAATGAAAGAACCAATTAGAGGCACGCCTGTGACCCACCACTGCATAATTAGCAGTTAAAGGCCTCTCGCCTCTCTGTTGCCCTCCAACGCAGGACAAATCAGTCAATTACCCAAGTCAGGGACATCCATATTCATATACATATATCTGACTCATTTTACTGGCAAAGCATTTGTTACGAAAACACTACAATTAAGTGAACATTACATGAAAAGGGAGAGGAAAAAAATGTGATTTTATTCAAGTGGCAGATGAACACATTTAGAGAGGAGGCCATAAATGCTCATTTGCATAAAGACAAAGCATGCTAGGAATCTCTGAAAATAGGATTATTGTGTGGAGTATTTGAAGTGTTTTGTTTTAGGAGATGCAGTTCATCATGAGAAGCTGGCTGCTGGGAGACCCCACTGACCTGTGGAGGAGAAGAGGGGTCTTGCCAGGTCGTGAGGATAGGGAAACCCTGGGAAGACTCCGGGAGCTGGGGGTCGACTGAAGAGGTCCAGCTTCCCATTCATGTCCAACTTGTGAGGATCCAGCTGCATTTGCTGAAGCCACAAGAGGCAAAGAATTGGATCGGGACACAAACAAAGAAAATTAGGTCGGTGGACAACAAAACCAAACATTGACAACAGCAGACTGAGAAGGACTTATCCTCAGCTACACTGGGTGAAAGATCAGTGGGAGACAGATATGTCAACAAAAGCTCCTTTCTGGCCAACTGTGTTACAACAAATATGTGTAAGCTGATTAGGGACACTAAATCCTTAGTAACAGGGTCCGGGGCCCAAGAGGAACTGACACCAGTGGGCCACTGGCATTAGCATTAGCCCCCATGGCAAGGCCATCCTCTGCCAGTAGCATTTGTGGGGAGAACCATTAACATTTAAGCTCCTCTGGTTTGTAATTTGCCTTTTCCCACCCGCATATTTGCATGACTAAACATGACTTTAAAGGCAAAAGATCTTCCTGTTACATTGTCTGAGTCTGTCACCATTACTCTGCATCTACTTTGACATGAGAGCTGGGTTACAGCAAGATATCATGAGGCATCTCACGCACCTTCATTTTCTGCTGGTGGTGGTAAATCTGCCATGCGATCTGGACATGCACTGCGCACCACTTGCCAGGTTTCTAAAAATTTAGAAAGAAACATTGATTAGCCTGTTGACCTCAATATAAGGATCTAAAATGGACTCTGGCTATTAGATTTTCTGGCCAAACTACAAAGTGGGATTGTGTTAGAAAGGTCTAACCCTGACTCCTGCCCAAAAGAGAAATTAAATGCACCAAATTCTACACCTTATTGACTGGGAACTACTGAAATTTGTACAGGTTAAGACTTTGTGGCCTGGCCAGAGAGATGAAACAGCAACAAAGAACGGACAAGATGAGCACTTACTCGTACAGATGTCCGGAATGGATCTGTTATCTGTACAGAGACACACACAGTAGTTAGCACTACCAACAATGGTATTGCTAGAGAAGTTTGGAGAGCCATGAGGATATAACCATCACAAAAGATGTCTATGAAACCAACGCTTACCCGTGGATCCTTCTGCAGGAGTGTGTGAGGTACTGCCCCGGGACGTGCTGCCACGTCGATGGGATTGGATGGCTGATGGACAGACATAAAAAGAAAGAGATATATAAAGATCAAAACACAGTAACAATATGTTGAAACAATAAATCATCATCATCAGTGTAAAGACACTACATGCTCAGAATGATGCCAGAGAACCTTTGTGTCTGTGCTCCCTCCCTTTGAAGGACAAGTGGCTCATTCAGCCATATTAATCCAGCCCTACTGTACACCAGGGACAGAAAGATGCTGCAGTGTGACCCAGGTCACCAGCTCCAAAAACACACAAGCCACCCCACCCCCCATGACTTGCACTCCAAGAATTAACAGGGGCTTTAGACACAGAAGACAGTTCCTTGAACCATCTGGAGGGGCATTTTACAAAAGCGTCCCTTCGTGGCAGAGCCTCCTGGGAATAGGGCCAGCGGATTTAGGCCAGCTTTGATTGGTGGCTTATACCGGGTCACAGCCGCTGGGCATATGCCAGAGAGACTCATTTCCTCATCCCCTTTCTCTCCCTCACATCCACACTTCTCTCCTTTGCTCTCCTAAATAGACAGACACTGCTATTTGCTTATATTTAGTACGGTATGACAACATGCAACTCTACTTTAGGTCCAGGCAACAGTCCTCTAGAGAGATTTGTGGATATAAAGGGGATAAAACTAAGTATTGTGTATTTTGTAGAGCATATCTGGGATGTTTTGTGATGGGAAATGTTAGCATATGTGGCCAAAATAACATTTTTTGGTGTATTTTTTAGCTTCATATGACTTTGGTCTACACTTGACCAAAATTATAAGAATAAAATTAAAAGTGATCAAACAATATCTGCTCTAACAGTTTCTGTACTGCATGACGGGTACAATATTAAGAGTATGACTTTTTAAATGTTTTACACTGAAGAAAGGCAAGAGCAAAAAAACAAACCCAAAAAATAAAATTCTGCCTTGGGGTGATGTATGCTTATCGACTTAATACGGGGCGAGGGGAGGGATATGGGGCTGACCTTGGGCTGGAAGGCTCCTTGCAGCGAGCTGAAGGGTCCAGAGTGTGGGAGCAGCGGGGGCATGCCTGGCATGGTGGGAGGGTAGGAGGGGAAAAACTGGGAGACACAAAATAAAATCAAACAGCGCTACAAACAGGACTCAAGCATATGCACACACAGATCCAGGACCACGACAGTACCAACGGCAACACTCAAATATGTCAAATATTTGATTTGCCAAATGCAGTCAGCAAACAAAAAATAAAGAGTATGAGGAAACTCACATTTGAGTGCCTGATGAATGGATTGTCCAGTTTGGGGGTGTACTTGTCGAACTGGAAAACACAAGAAAGAAAATAATTAGTCAACAAAAGCCCACAGAATAATGAATTCCTTAACACTAAAACATTTCATTATTTCTCCCTCTTTCACACACAAAACAAAAACACATGATCAACATATTAACATCTGTAACTGGTATGAGGCAGGGCTTTGATCCAGCATAATAAACCCCAGTAAAGCAGCTGGCTTGCACCAGTCATGGGTTTACTTCAACTGCATGGTCAGATAGGCAGTCAAATTACTAACAATATGGCTGCTTTTACAGGCTGCCAAGATGAAGACAGCCTGCATCATTTTCCAATTGAGCATACAGACATTGGGCGTAGACACTCTTTTTTTTCTTTTTGGTTTCTATTCATGGTAAAAATTAGGAGAAACGTGAATCTAATTGCTTTAGACTGCTAGTTTTTTTCTTTGTGCTGTTCATAAAGGCAAGAGGGAACTTTGTATAGAGCTTATCTGATTCCAGACCAGCTATTTATATTGCCTTGCTTCTATTTGATTGAAAATGAATCGTGCAAATAATATTTGGAGTGGTTAGGAGCATCTGAGCTTGAAAATATGATCGGGGCTGAATAAACATTTGCTGTGGTCAACCTCAAGCGTACCAGGACAATCTTAATTTGAAGAAGCAGTTTCTGATCATGTCCTGTGCGCATGGGAGTGTAGTCGGTAAAGTGAGAAGGACCAGAGGGAGAGAGAAAACGGGGAACACTGCCCATGCATGAATAGCAACTTTGTGTCTGTTCCCAAGCCAATACTGGCTCTCTATTTAGAAGCAGGCTAATTACAAGTGACAGTAACTTATTCCTGTTTCGCAAATACACAAACCATTTGCAGGTACTTTTCACGAGTGTTTTCACAAAGTGCCCCAGGCAGGCGCAGACTTTTGGGGTTTACGTAAAGCAGGAAAAAGAGCGGGTATGAATCAGTGTTTCTGTGTGCAGTGACATGAGTGGTTGAGGGGGAGTGGGTGTAGGGCTTGGCAAAAGCCGCCAATGGAGACGCAGGGTTTGGATCAGGGGCCCTCTGGTGAAGCGGGGCCATTCACATCTGCGTGCAAAAAAAAAAAAAAGGCTGTGTCGGCAGCCGTGGTGTTGGCGGCCTTGTTTGTGGGCGATAATGGGCTAAAATCAAAGACAGATAGCCTACTGAGAGGAAACACGGAGCCAGCTTCCGAGCTCATTAAACAGCTCCTCTGAATTTCTGAGGGTGCGGCCTAT
This sequence comes from Lagocephalus sceleratus, assembly GCA_911728415.1. Taxonomy (NCBI): domain Eukaryota; kingdom Metazoa; phylum Chordata; class Actinopteri; order Tetraodontiformes; family Tetraodontidae; genus Lagocephalus; species Lagocephalus sceleratus. Next base: position 9,076,801 of record CAJVRN010000237.1, on the reverse strand, counting down.
TTAATGTCTGACGCCTGTAGGGGGCATTTGGCGCTTCTACAGCCTTGTAAAAGAAAAGAAATGAAAAATAAGAGAAAACAAAAACTCTTGCACTTCTAATTTATGGAGCTTAGCACACTTTTATAGCAAACAGCTTTGGCCAATTAAAGGTTTATATTTCATCTTCCGAGAATTTAAGATACTCCTTAACCAAAGACATGACGGGAAAGGGTGAATAAGGAACTCTGCCATTTGCAAGCCAGCTGCTTGGAAGCACTGAACAATAAACAAAGATAAAGGCTTCATAATTTCATGAAACATGTCTGGAGAGCAAGAGATCTTAAAGACAGAGACAAAAAGAAATTGCACAACTGGGTAATATTTGGTTTAGCCTTTCATGACATTACAGTGAAAACAACCACATCATCATAATCATCACTCCTGCCTCTCTGAGCAAGGGTGGCAGAGAAGAAAAACAGCATTGTTACTCAGGGGAGGAAGGGAAGGGAAGAGGCATATGTTAAATAACAACACAGCTTCAATAAAGAAAAAAAAAAACAACAACAAACAACAGAGGACATTAATGGCAGTCTCCGACTGCACCGTAACAAACCCAGTGGTGATGGGGGCCAGTATATCATGACTACATAATGCCAGCATTAAGGAGATGAGGAAAATCACCTCTTTCATCTTCAAAGACAGGAATGTGTGCTGGATATAATTCCTTCCATGTCAGGTAATGAACAACAGAGCCGGTAATGGCACAGTCTGTGCTCTTATCAGCCACTGTGCAATAAATACTAGAGCTTTGATTTTTTATGGATGGGAGGGAGATAATCTTGGGATAGTGCTTAATGGAAGCAAAGGCTCTTAATCAGAAGCTGTGGCACAATGGCTATGTGGGAGGGACGCCACAGAGCTACAAATGTCTGAAACGAGATTGCTGAGTGTTTTAAATGCGAGATGGATTGTCTTTTTAGTTTTTCAAACTTTAGATTTACTGATTTTCAGAAAGACCAAAGCAGTTATGGCCATTAGCAACATAGCTTTAGAGTGATGTCACCCCCCTCTTCTGCAATGAGCTCATTCAATGCTTTATAACCTATAAACCCTAGAGGATATCCCTGGTTGGTTTCAGTCTCCTTTATAAGTGAGCTACCACATGTTTGTCCCTTGTTGCGGGTCAATCATGCTAACTCTTTATGATTAAACTTGAATTTTCAATTGGTTCAGTTATTTGCGTGACCTTTGGCGCTGAATGTTATGCATAAAATAGTAAAGTAGTGATAATAGTTGGTAATTCTAGCCTGGAGGACAGTGTTTTTTTTATACGGGTAATTAGGCTGATTGTGGTGGAGGCAGGGTTGTGTGTACATTATGTTGGCGGCCAGTCTGGGATGTCTGCAGCATGTCTGGGACAGATAAGCTGTGTCCAGCCTGCCCTCAGGTGTCAGACTCCAGTGGATGGACAATATGCAGAAAATCAAAGATTGAAACCAAATTTCTTGAAGGGACGGGGTTTTTCTACATCTACAGGGGGACATCAAGAAATTTTGGGAGTAAAGAAACAGGGGAGAAACTGATTAAAGAGGAGACTTGGAGGGGGTGACAGGCGGGTGGGTGGGAAATTAGGGGAGCTTTTTTGTTACTTATCCTCACATTTCTGGCTTGGGTACGCACCATGGGGGGTGCGGTGGGCGGGGTGAGGATGGCAGCCGGGGGCAGACTGGCAGGGAAGGGCGTGAAGGTGTGCTGGTGGGTGTGTTGGTGCTGGTGCATGTGCTGGTGTTGGTGAAACTCAGCCCTCAGGAGCGAAACAGGGGCTAGCGGCGAAGCGGGCGGCCCCCGGCCCCGCTCTGAACTCTGAACCAGGAAGCGGTTGTTCAACTCCTGCCTCAGGAGGTCATGCTCTGTAAGAAAGGAGAGCGGGGGGGAGCGAGGAAAGGAAACAAGGGGGCAGGGATAGGGAAGGGACACAAGAAAAAAAAGGCACAAGCGCCCAGTCAGTCTTCACAACAAGGATAAATAGAAGAAAATAGTCACCTGGCATTCTCTGTTTCTCCAGCTCATGCTGTGAGGGTTTTCTACGTGGGGACTCATTGGTGGTGGTAACAGAGTTGCCTGTGACAATGTGCCAATCAGAATCCCCGAATGAGGCTGGCAATACATGATTGGTTGGTTGAATGATATCAACAGGCTGGTATCTAAAGACAAGAGAGAACCAAGAGTCATCCCAGCAGAAAACACACACACTCGTACTCTTGCCCTCTACTAGAATGTCAATGCACAAGCGGCATATTTATTTCATATTTTGAAGTCATCACTGCTGGAGACATTTCTATCCTTCAGTTGCAGCGTAAAATTGCCTGCTTTCATTAAACTGTTGAAACCAATTATCAAATCGTTACAAATCATGTGTTGCTGGCAGGAGAAAACATAATTCTGGTTGTTGAGGTTTGCACCATTTTTCAACATGTGCCTGTCGACACGCTGCTCCCACTACGCTGAAGATGTCTCCAGCTGTGATGACCGCCCAGTTGTAAGCTGACATTTTCCGGCGGCAAATCCAAGCCTTTGAACGATGACGCCACCTGTGTCATTTCTGAAATCTGAGCTCTAAACCAGTCTATCTTAGAAATTAATGCATGATGTTCTTCACCACAAGTGAGAATACCACCAAAGATTAAACCATGTGACTTGTGGGAGATGCATCGGAGCACTGCTTTCAAACCGAAAACCACATTTATTTCCACTCTGTTTTGTGCCAGGGTGATTTGTGATCGTTTAAAATTATTGATGCAGTGGCAGAATCTTGAGCTGCTTCACCATTAAATATGATGCTACAACAACCAAAATATATTATTGCAAATTTATCCCGACTCAAGCTGCAAGGAAACTTAAAATACAGAAAAAAAACAATAATTTTTTTCCTGTGTAAAATCTGTAGGAATGTTTAGCATATATTTAAGAATAAAACCTGATGAATTTACTGTGTTCCATCAAAACAATAAAAGAAAAATTGTAATAGATGAGCACTTACCACAGCAGCTATTATGAAAAACTGGTAGAAAAACAACATTTCAGAAGCATTACAGTACAGATTAGGGCTGCAGAATTAAGAAGACGGTGTATCAAGTCAGATCTGAATGACACTAATTGATATTTCAAATTTTTGCCACACAATATTTTGGTGCAATTTGAAATGCTGAGATGATATTTCCTGTACAAAAAGTTTGTACAAAGAAATGCTGGCACCTATAAAGAAAGTTTCTTCTACATCATTGTAACATGCCATTAATACACACATCATGCATGGCAATTTAGATTTTTTTTGTTGTTGTGATATTTTAAGGTTAATTGTGCAGCCCCAGGCACTCAGCAGGTATTGATATTTCAACACTGCGTCAAGGTGGAAAAATATTTTGACCTAAAATGTCCTGTTTATGCAGTAGCACAAAAATACAGCCTGAAATTAAAACTAAATAAATAAAAGATTACAGCACTATAGAAACTGGGGAGGAAAGGTGAGGAAAAAATGATTTACCTGGGTAGGGGGTGCCGGCAGGGTGCCCAGGCACCACTAAACTGTTGGTTGGTAAGGTCGGTGGTGGTGGCAATGTGGCTGGGGTTGCAAACATGGCCGGATAGCGATGCGCTGGGCTCCGTAGGGATGAATAGTGCGAGGTAGAGAGATTGGCGATGGACAGAGGCAAGGCTGAGGCCGAGGACGGGAGCCCGCTGAGGTGGTGGTGAGGTGAGGGGGGCAGGTGCTGCTTGGGAAGAGCCACCGGACTGCTGCGGCTGATTCAATGAGACAACAGACAATTGTATTTAGAGGGAGAAGAAATATGTTCTGAAAGTGAGCTCATATGATAGTTTAATCAATTCTAAAGAGTTCACTGTTCAGTGTGTTCAGAGTTCACGCTGTACCTGAACAACATAAGAACTTTACTTTACAGCATTTCATATCTATAAATACATATCTGCAGGGCTGCAAGGATGACCTAGAATGAGGGATGGCTGAATGTACCACAATGTTCAATGAAAAACAGTAAATCTGAGAGCTGGATATTGCAAGTTACTTTGTCGGGAAATCAATATCAGCATAAGAGTCAATGTAGTGTTGAATTAAGCATTGTACTTTTTCTTTTTGCCCTGTCCTGCATTATATCAATTTGGAAATTGCTGCAGTTGATTTTATTCCTGTCATTGCTGGACTGGTAATACATAACATATTAAAGGACAGTGCCTGCAGGAAGGAACAAAAGGTTTTCTGGCTGCTGTCGCACAGAAAAATATCCTTGTTCCATTCAGGCATAGAAAACACATCACAGTGGTGCTCCCATTTACAATGTGAAGGTAAATAATGTAAGTGATTATTTTACAAATTACATGTTGCACCTTATATAGTTGTATGTACAGTCCATGAATTTGCTATAAACAAGTTACTGATGCTTTATATGAGACTTTTCATGATCTTTTTCTGAAACAAACTTTGTTTTGTCATTATTTGAGAGAAATCACTGTGTGAATCCTGCACTCCAACATAATGTGCTGAGGCAACACCAACCTGATGTCGTGGAGACTGCTGTACAGTGGGTGATGCACCTGGTGGTTGATTATTGGCCTGGCGTGGTGCTGTGACAGTGGAAGAGCGCGAGACTCCTGGTGTGAGTGTGGATGAGAAGGGTGGGGCTGGGGGTGGGGTGGCGCCCTCAGCAGGGGCGGGGTAGGGACAGGGGGCGGTGGATGCTGCTCCCTCTTGACGCTGATGGGGGGCGGTGTGGGGACACGTGAACTCGGGGGCTCGAGGGGCGCCGCCGCTGCAGCGGGGGCAGGGGAGCCCGTAGGCGCCGAAGCCGGGGTGGGGCTGGGCACTGGAGGTGTGAAAGGCACCTCGCTGTTGCTCTGCTCCTGGCTGCGCTGGAGGCCCGATACTTTAGCAGAACTACAAGTCTTGGACTCTGGACTCTCATTCGTTGGCAAACCTTAAAAAAGGGGGAGAATGAGTAAGATATTTTTCATTTGTCAGACTACGTCACCATTTTCCAATGAAAACACAGGGTTCTTAATGAATTAGACATCACCCATTTTCCTCCTGCAAAATGTTGTTCCAAAATCCCGTGCCCCGTTTCCCCTCTCCCTAGGTTCCATTAAGTGTTTAATCAGGTCGTTTTCATGCTCGACTATAATCAGATGATCCAATTTCTTCCTGCAATCCAGTCAGTGTGAATAAATCACAGCTAATTAAAGTTAAATGTCGGCCCCTATTCAGGGCTTTGCTGAGCACACAATCTGGCATGAAATAATTATGTTTCAATTGTTCTGTGAAGGGAGATCGTGGCCCCTTATCTTGGCCTCTCTGCCACTTCTACTTTCTAACCCCTCATCCTCATCTTTCAGGGGATTTGGGAAACCACAGAATTGACCACTTTGTCTTTGCCATTCATAACAAGTCTGAAGCAAAGAGACGAGCCGCTTTTACAAAAGCTAAATTACTTTTTATACCAAGGTAATGGCTGTAATTATGCGCTATTGGAGCAGAAAAAAATGCAACTTTTCACTGCCTTTTACATAAATATATTTAAATGTGCTCACATTATTTTCTTATGAAAATGACACATTTGGCAGCCTAACTTTGTCTTAGAGTTGCAAAAACTCATTAGGGCCTTTTTATAGTCACAAAAATATCACACGTACAGAGATTAAGACGAACTTTGCACATGGACATAGAACTCTAATAAGTAATGCCTCTATTAGAAAAAAAGTCTGGTCTCGAGGGTAACAAAAAAATGATAAGAGCCAAGAACGGCTGTCAAGGCAGTGCAAACTCAACATGCCGCCCACTAATGGAATATCCAGTCCATATTAACAGCCTGCTTAATCTTTCAAGGATCATAACACCCATAAAAGCCCAATAAAAAGCCATGGTAGAGCTTTTTATTGATTTATTTTTTTACTTGTTGAGATTCCCTTCCTTTACTTCTTTGCATTTTATGGGCGAACTGAGGTGTGCTAAGGTGTCATGATTTTCTAATGAATTCTGGGCTCCAGGCACATATAGACTTCCTGATTTTATAATGGTCTGGCTTTTATATCAAACCACTGGTGTTCTCATCTAGAAGGCAACGGGGCAACGGGCAAAAAAGCAGATATCCGTAGCCAAAATGTCGCTGCTGGGTGATGTTGCCGTGGCAACATGCTCTTCCAGACACAATGCGAGGCAAGAGATACAGAATAAAGTCTCACTATGGCCGCAAGAAGACAGTGGGGTCTCTCATACTAATGCTGTGAAGCCAGAACCACACTGAGAGCCTGGATTATTTTAATGATGATTCTAATGGGCTCTAATGGCAGCTCAGGCCAACCCATACCTCATGAAAATCACTACAAGCCAGGACACTTAACAATATGAGTATGCACAAATATGCACAGAAGATGGACTCAAAATAAAGGTGTTACATTATGGTGGGGTTTGTAACCCTAATATCCTCATTTAGTGAAAGGCTAGAAGACAGAAACCTAAAATCTGCAGGAAAAAAGAGTGCATAACTCTAACAATACTATTAAAATTAATCCCAACATGTTAAATTACTGTGTCACAGTCCTTTCAACTCAACATTTTAAGCAGGAAATAGCCTGTCAAAATGGCTAAGGCTCTCAAGCTGCATGCAAAAAGAGTACATATTTGTCAGTCTTTTAAACACCTATGGTAGTAATCCTGCATGCACATAAACATGCTGGAATACATTTTCACCTCACCACAATCTACGGAAGACAAAACCTGGCCTCAAAATTAATATAGTATGTTAGCCAATGGCCATGTGTTAAACTACCACAGGTCTTCAACACAGACTCTTTGTGTCAGAGCTTCCTGATTGTCAAGCATTTCAGAAAATTGTTAAATTTTGCATTGTTGTTTTGTGCTTCTCTCAGAAGTGGAACGCAATTTCCCTGCAATCACATATGGAGGAAGACAGTCGGCGAGCGACAGGCAGTCATGTGAAACAAATGCTGCACAAGGGTCTGTGCTGTGTTCTGACGGCCTATCCCTGCTAACCTGAGCAGATGGTTTGTGGGGTTAGTGCACTGGGGACAGGGAGCATCCCAAGGGGGGTGTTGGCAGGTCTGCTCACCAGATGACATCTTATCCCAGTATTGATTTTTTTTTATAGCTGATTCTTTGGTCTTGCTTACTCAGGGGAATTGGGCCATGGCCAGAGCACACGTGCCTGCATTTGTGGTGCACGGCCTGGGTGATGGGAGGCTCTGGGGAAGAACCCCAACAGAGATGAAGATAGCCTAGCGACTACAGGTCACTGGGATCTGCTGGGCATAATTGATGTATCCTGTGGGGACAGTGAAGGCAGAGTTTCACAACTGTTCCTGCCTCTACTGTCCTTCATTGGTGACCCTGCTTGCCCCTGTAGAACATGTGGAGAGCTGGCACTGGTGTGATCCAAAGAGGCCAGATGGCTCAGTTTGATATGGCTAAGACAAATATGGAGTAGTTTGACCCAAGGATGGCCTAAGGTGGGCTTTGGTCTTTATTTTAGTAATATTAACAAAAAATCAAAAAGGAAATTATAGCCTATGTACATCCAGTATATAGAAATCTTTTGACTAAATCAAAAATACATATTTTCGTCCTAAATATTCACTTTGAAGGTTTTTCCATCCACACTATTTGATCAAAATGACAGGACTGGCTCCAGAGAGCGCTACACCAAGACCAAAACAAGGTCGGGATATTTCTGCCTTAGCTACAACTCTTTTTAATATGTGAATGCAAATAAACATGTTTTACAACATGCTTGCTTTCAGATGGGACAATGTCAGCATAACCAATAGCCAGAGAACTATAACCTGTATGCAAAAAGCGCTTTCAAATTACATTTGAGAGTATGCAAATTGTCCATGCGACACAGAATGGCTTGGATCAAGAGGAGATCAGTCCTCATTTTCCAGGCAAAAACTGAGGTTCACTCCTTTCACGATTGTCCAATGTGAAAACAGACAGAGAACAGATCAAATGTGGATACGAGGAGACAGATATGTAAATATAGCGGGATGTGCTGAACATTGCTAGGGCATACACAATGTGTGATGCAGAGTGCATCTATGTGCCTCCTGCTGGCTTATGTCAACAGAATTATCCTGCTGGTCATCAGGGATGAGCTCACCAAAATTAGATTTTTGAAGTTTTCTAGAGAAACTATGTGAAGAAAACCAATATTTAGTAGTGTGAATGACAAGAGGAATTAGGTATGAGGAACAGATACAAGTAGAAACTACAGAGTAAGATGTTCTATGCTCCATTGCCGTGAGGTATTCAGTCATTAAAAGACATGAGGGAGGGGTATTTTTTGGTTACACAAATTTATTTTGTGTGGTTGGGACACATGGTGTGCTTTCCCTCACACTATTTAAGCCGCCTAAAGCATCTTCACACTGGTAACAAGGACAGCCAAGGCAACGTTTCTTGCAAATCACTCAGAGATGTTAATAGGGGACTGGACAAGGGGAAAGCTGGCCAAGTTATCCAAAGACTGAGGACAGCTGGCATAGTTAATTTTGTGTGTGTGTGTGTGTGTCTTCACGGCAGATGACAAAAGGAGCGGATAGCAGCAGAATGGGAATGGGTGTTAAGCTAGCACATTTACAGTCAAAGCCCAGGCATAAATTGAGAACCTAATGTTCATTTCAGGGAGCTGGCAACTCAAGCTGCAAGATGAATCAGTTTTTCCTACGCATTTCAGATCCCAATTCCAAGACCAGCCATATGGTGCAGGACACATATGCCATTCACCTCTCACAGCACATATGCCAATGTAATGGATGAGATGTGAAGTACATCTTCAAATCAGAGAGGAAAAACAGAGAGAAAGACAACAGACGGAGATATTAATATAACAATTCTGCTTTTCAACAACATTCCAATTGCCTCAAACCTACTGGTATTATTTAGTAGTGCTTGACTTAACTGACTTCACTGAACAAAACCGCACCCATTAGTGGAAAGTACCCTTAAACATCAACTATGTTACTAAAAGGCTTTTAGTTGAGTTAAAGAGAAAGAAATTCATGAGTTGGAATCATTCAGGCAGGTTGAGATCAGTAGAATAAAGACAAAGAAACATTAAACCTCAATTAACCTCTAGACATAATAGACACTTCCCTGCTCAAACCTGACTCTCCATGAGGGCGCAACCCTCTGCGGAGCTGTTTCCAGCAGATTTTATGTGTTTTGGGACCATTGGTCTTGGCTTCTCATGACCTCAGCTCGGTCACTGGAGGTCAGTGCCATGGGGTCTTCTCAAATAAAAAGCTGGACATTTTGGAACTCTCAACTGAAAAGCTGAAGTCTAATGGCCCCTCTGACATGGCCCACCCTGCCAGCATGGAATTTGACCCTTTTCACTAACGCTGACCCATCACTGACCCCGGTGACAATTCTTAGCCGGAAGCTGCTCTGGACAGACAGCAGGTGGCCAGGAGGGGGTGGTGATCTGAACTTCAAGAAGGGGTAGCCTTCGGGAGTTATTTGTGCGATGCTGTGAGCATGAAGCTTATCATTTCATTAATTAGCAGGACACGCCTGCCTGATGGACTTGAACGCTGCAGCGGCAGCTGTCTCAATTGATTACAGCGGTGGACGTGGTGCTGCAATTATCGAGGTGACTGGAGACAATGCCTGCCACTTCTAATAAAGGACTTAACTCCCGCTTCCCACATCGCTGTACAGTGGTGGGAGGACAGTGGCAGCCTCCCTGTGTCTCCAATACCTTTAAGACCTTTTCAGAGCCTCTCCGTGGGCAGCTGTGGAACTCAGTGTGGGCTGTAGTTCTTCAACACCGTGTCAGCTTTACTTAAGCTCACATAATGCCTGAACAGTATCACTTTGGTGCCCCACAGAAAAGCATCCCCTATTAGCCCACCAACTGGCTTACAATCTGCAGAGAACAGAAAGAGGCAAAATGGCAGAGAATAAGAAGACAGAGAATAAGGTGGAAACAAAGAATTGTCAGGAAGCTTTAAGTCTGAGAAGAGATGGAGTGAGCCACTTTTCAACAATGTAAAGAGAGGCGCTGCTTTTCAGCCTCATTTCATGTATGAACATGCACGAAGCCCACATGCCTCTAAGTGGATATAATATTATCTTTCAGAGCCGTACTGATTACTTCTCAATGGAGGGGAAATGGCTGGGTGAAAATCCTTCAACAAATCCTAAGTGCCATGACAGTGGGCTGAAAGAGCCTGCATGTTTTTCTTTCCTCCTCCTCCATCTCTATTTTCACTCCCCTCTTGAGAAAAACAAAGCAACAATTGGAAGCTGACAGTTCCAACCCATTCGCCATACCTCTTTCACTGTTTTGACACATGCAGCCATTGTTACTTTGGTGATATGTAAGGGGGTAGGACAAACATCTTAGTGGACATATCATATTTCCTCTTTGCAGATGCAAACGATTGCGTGTCACAATCAGCAGCTTAGGCTAGAGGTTTGCTTGGCCATTCTCAGAATATCAGTGCATACCCTGAAACAGATGGGACCACCGTGGCAGTGTGGTGGTATTGTATTATTGGAAAGAAAATCTATCCTGGTTACAAATAGGGAAGATGCTGAAATCATCAATCAGCCAATCCATTTCTCAGTCTTCATGCTAACACTTTAAATAACCCTATTATTAAAATGTTCCTACTCTTACTTGTAATTGGCCAACATGCGCTGCAACTTTGATTGCCAACTTTTTTTAAGCAAGAAACAGTTTCTGAAGGTTGCCCCACAAAGATGATGTGAGTGGGACGGATAAGATGTTACTGACTATCTAAAGATAGTAAGCTATCAGATAAAGTGCTTCTACTTAAGTTCCGCATATCTGCAGGCCTCCAAGAAAATGTGCTTTATGGACACAGTGATGTAATCAATGCCTGCTCTATAAGACAATCTTGCTTCCTGGTTTGTCTTGGGGTGCTGCTGGGTAATTAGTCTTACAGATGTAGACCAGGCAGCTGCTGACAACCAGACTTGAGCTGCCATTTAATGGCCCCCTGCTAAAGAGCCATGTTCTTATGAGCTACTGTTCAGTTCTTTTCTTCTGTCTGCTCACTTAAAAAAAAAAATCTTCCAATGCTCAGAATTTTCTTTTTTGAAAGGCGATGAATTACATGACAATGATGATAACACACTTAGTGGGTTAAGGTGGAGACCTTTAAAATAGCTTTCATGCAAGGGCTTAGTTAGAAACACAAAAGGCCTCTCACAATCCTTCTCCCAGTCACTACAACAGAAGGCAAAAAAGGTAGCCTTATTTTTGTTATTAAAAATAGTTATAGATATATTGTCCAGTCAGTTTTGGCAAACTTTTCCGCAGAAAATATTACATACATTTCACAATCAAGCAAACAAAGTAAAAATAACAAAATCACAGTACCAAAAATGCTAGAGTTAATAAAGAAGTATGGAGTTTATTTTTTTATTTTGTAATATGTTCACCACTACAGGAAGAGGGACAAAAGGTGGGCGTATCAAGTTTGCAAATATTTGCCATCCTTTCTTGCACGCCATTCATCAGTCTTCATTAGACAGAGAAAACGTGTCTGGAAAAGTGACCCTGAGTTAAGGAGGAAGTGGGAACAAAGGGCAGGACATTATGTTATCTAATACCTGGGTACAAATGAATGGACTTTCCTCACATCTTTCCTCATTGTCCCTGGGTAACACAGACAGACACATACAGACACACACACACCCATACACACACAGAGTCACACTCATTATGGACAAGTTTGTGAGGACTTGATTCATTTGTGAGAGTAGTGTGAATGTACATCTGTCTGTTAGGGCAGAATGCATAGTGACACTGGAGTGTTACTAGGCTCAAAAATGAGCTGAATTGCATGTGAGATGAAAACAACAACAAAGAAAAGCAACAGCACAAAGCCCCAGAAAAGTGACAGGCAATAAGGACTGAAAACCAGAGCCAGAAATGAAACAAAAGCAAACAAACACAGTTTTTATCAGCTCTACATATTTCAGACAGCAGATGACAAAACAACAGCAGTAGAGTTAGAGGAATCAAAATCAAGCTGCAGAGTGTGTCTGACTGTTTCATGAATCCGTGTCAAAGCAGAGGCTCCACGCCATATCAAACCCTGTAAATTCTCCTGAAAGGTGCCCTCTCTTGATTCAGCAGCCTGTGCCTGGATTATTGTGTGCAGCTAAAAGGTAAGTGCTGGGAGTGTCACACTTGAGAATGTGTTTTAAGCACCATAAAGTATCAAGACCCAGATGGCTCATCCTCCCTGAAAAACACATCCACTCTAGCTGGGCTCCAGCAGCACCTGCTACCAGGATTAGGTCGGTGCTCCGCCAAGCCTGCACATTAATACTGGATACAGCAGCTGATATGGAGCCCAGGGCACTTCAGCACTTGCCCCACACTTAACAGCTGATAAGTCAATATCTGTACCATTACTGATAGTGATAGCTCTTTATTGATCTTTTGCAAAAACATGGGTAGCTACAATTTTGGAATCATTTGTCACTGTTAGGCATTGACAGATGTGATCTTGAATGTAGATATCAAGGCACAATGAAAAAACAAGGAAATAAGTAAGATATGCCATATGGCCAAAACACAATTAAAAGGAGTATTTTTATCAATATACATGAGGCTAACATCAGCTAGATCATATAACTGTGTAGCTTTTGCCCACGGTGCTGAGAGGGCTCTGAACACACATCTTTGTGGCCACATGGAGCAACATCCCAAAGCAAACACTTGTGAAATATCAGTCCCTTCAACACAGCAACAGTAACGCAAAAAGCCAGGGAGGCTGGAGCTCATGCTCTGTTGAATGGGGTATTACAGTAAGTCAGAGGCCACGAGGGGCCTCACTACCAGAGCCCAGAGCAGGAAATTCACTGGTAGCCAAAAACAACAGCCAAACTGATGACTGCTTCAGTATTGCAGGAGACCACACTGTGCATGTTCTTTTATTCCAAAACTTTCCTTGAAATAACAAAACATAAACCCTCACGTCTGAGCAAATTACTGCCTGCATGTCAAACACTTGGACAATGAATGACACTCGGGGCCGGTGAAATACAAGATGACACAAGCCCTTTCTCAAATGTGTTTAAGGTCACTGCTTTCACCAGGTGTTGGGTTCAAGGCTGATATCAAGGCTAGAATCACTAAACCCTTCCAAATTCAGCCAAGTGTCAGATGCACGGTGCTAGTCCAAACCTGTGGTATTGCTTTAGGACAGAGTAGCTGTGATGAGCCACTGACAGAAATGCGGATGCTAATATGCTACAGCTGGAAAGGTATGGAGCTCAGGAATCCTGAGCCAACAGTAGAGGAGGACCACCCATCTACAGTTGGTTTGGAAAACTTTCTCCATGGCTGGCTGCAGTAGTTGGTTGAGATTTGGTCTCCTCGGGTTCATAAGACACTCTGCCAAATTCTTCTGAGGCGTGGGCATGCTTGCATCTCAAGGAATCTGAAGTCTTTTTATATCTGTTCTGCTTCTGGTGATGGTTCTTCCATCTTTGTAAGCCTGTGTGAACAGATTCCCAAAATGTCCAATCCATTACAAGCATCTTTGTAATGTGCATCTTGGCTGACGACGGCCTCCTTGCCAGGGATTGTACGTTATCCAAGTGTCGTGTTTGGCCACAATCACCTACCATCTGGCTTTGTCAATGAGCATGACAGCCTCATCTGCAAACAACATTGGCTGTGAACTGCTCAACACAGATGAGCTTAAAACACCCTTGGTGGAGAAGAAATCAGCATCTTCAAACACATGCAGAGGGGAACACACTCGCATTGGCAGAGGGACCGCAGCTTGGAATCAAGGATTTACAAAACAAGGATACCAGCAAGAGATCACAGGCAACATGCTTTACATACAGGCCTGACAGCAGCGATAAAGCACTGGTCACATACTCTAGCATGAAAATGCCTTCCACCAGGCAGCTGGCAGCAAGTCTACGGGAGGAGGATTAAGATAAGACAGAAGATGTGATGAGAGCGACTGCTCTCTAGAGTTATCCGATCGAAATTCTTTCCCTTTATCCCCCTCTAAAACAACAACAACAACAACGAAACAAGGAGCTAGAAGAGTTCTTTAACCAGTGCTGAAAGAGAAGTCGACCTGAGTTTCACAGAAAACTGCAGGGGATGCAGCTTATCTGTTAAAAAGCTTTTCTCTCATCGGGAAGCTTCAGATTTCTAATTTACTGCTGCTGAATTAGCCCCCAGCACATGGCTACTGGAGTTCATAGAGAAACAGTGAGACTAAAATCTGTTAATGGAGAAGTTAAAGAAATCATCCTGACAGCACAAGTGCCTCGAAAACAACTTATTTCACAATATTAGCGTTCCCATTTTCATGACTGAGAAAACATTTCCCAGGTGTAACTGTCCCCTCAGGTCAAAATGGTGGAAATACTGGATTAGTGCAGCTCATAAAGTAAGAAGAGAAACCAGTGAAAAGTCTCTGGCACATCTTATATGCAGAAATATCATTTTAACCAACTTGCTATTTTGGAGATATACTATTATTTACCTCATGTTTAAGTCTTATCTACAATATAGGGAATATAGAAATTCTGCTTGTATCCTTGCCATCATCTACTAACTTCCCCCCATGGCTTGCAGTGATTTTGTAATTGCACCCCCAACACAGCTAAAGCTGGATCTATATTCAATCAATGAAACCAGAGAAACACAATGCAGCCTTCAATGTGACTCCCATTTTCTGTCAAAACAGTCGTTTACCACCCGCTGAGATGGACGACAGGGTCTGACAGGGATGAGTGACGTGTGCCGAGCATCCTGACGTGTAACAGCTAACACACACACGAGCCAGAAACACATGAACTCTCTCACAGAGCTCCCGTTTCATACCCTCGGTGGGAGCTAGATTAATATTTCATGCACACTAGGCCCTTTTTAAAGTGCAGACATTTTTCTAATGGATACAACAGTGCTGTAAAGGGGCCACCAAAAGCATGTGGGGAAGAGCATGACATATTAGCAATGACATTACAAGTTGGCTAATTGCTGTGTGTCTATGAAAAGAGGGAGCTGTAAGAGCTGCTGCAGTTTGACATCACTTCCTGAATCATACAGCGCCAAATGACTCCCTTCAGCCATTCTTTCAAGGTGCATGGAGGGATTGTGGGTAATGTGGCTTGCTCACTATGTCTGCCTGTCACTCCACATAAATAAGACATGAGGGTGTAATCGTAATTTAAAACACCATGAATATTGAAGGAGAATTAAAATAATTTATGGAACACTGCAGTCTAACAGCGAGTGTGTGAGTGTTCTCTCTCTCTCTCTCTGCAGTGTATGGTGAAACGATGGGTAGCAGCAGCAGTGCAGGCTGGGAATTCTGTAATTGCTTTTTCTGTCCCTAAAGCAGGACTTCCTGCTTTAAATCAAAAAAGGCAATCTCTGTCAGTAATGGCTCAATTAATAATTAAACACGTGTCTTATCTCTGCTGAGCTCCACCTATTTATTTTCATCTCTCAGACAGGGATGGCTGCACAAACAGCATTAGCGCTATCAATAAAGGGAGCATTATATCAGCCCTTTTCTCCGAAAACAAATCACCCAGCTCCCAAAATGTCCATGTTTGGAACATTAATAACACAAAGATTAATAAAGGGATAAAGAACTGTATTCTTTAGGTTTCTCCTTCTACTCATCCCGAGTGTCTTCCTTTGTTGAACTGAGACTCGGAGACTTTCGGTGTTCTGCAAGAACTTTGGACTGTGTTTATCTTTGTGAGTGTATTTGATTTTAAATGGGGAAAAATGAGATGATATTCTGCTCATGTACCTGTAAACCATGACCCCCATCACACCCATAGTTGAAAATATAATCCCCTAAATCCCAAAACAGCAGAGCCTGACCGTAAGCGTTACGTCTACAGGAACGGGGCCTTCTCGACAAAGGAAGTGTGTCCTGAAAGCCGCCTGGACTTTGTCTGACAAATCAGAGTCGGCACTGGAGGTGAGCTTTAACAGATTGCACAGTGGTTTTGGCTGCTTTCAGTTCCAGTTCTGGATAATCTGTGTGAGGTTTTTGCAGTCTCGTGTTTTTTCCCCAACATGCCTGCCCTCCAGTCATCCAGCCAGCCAGCTACCTCGACTCCATCCTGATTCAACAATGGCGAAAAGCTGATTTGTTGGTCAGAGGGTCAGCCCCCATTCATTATTTAATGGCTGAGAGGCTGCAAACACTCAAGCCGGCCACTGGTGTTAGTGATACATTACACTGACCTGGCCAGAGGAGAGCTGCTTGGCTGAATACAAATATACTCTCACATCTACTTCACTACATTCAAGCTGCCAACAACCCCCCTCCTGCTGCTGACCTTGGTGCTCCCCCTCCAATCACCATCCTTCCTCTCTTGCCTGGCATTCTGAATGCAGCAGGTGAAAGAATCATTCATTGTCCTGAGGCTGCTGCTGCAGGAGCAGGGCTGTATCTTTGGCTGGCACAGGTAATGGAAGAAAAGCAGGAGGAGGAGGAGGAGGAGGAGGAGGAGGAGGAGGAGGAGGAGGAGGAGCATATAGCATTTGTATTGACATGCAGCAAACAGCAGTGGTGGAACAAAGGCCACTCAGCACCTATTGAGAGAGCAGGCCTGCAGACAGGGTGGTTGATTAGTGATTCGACATGGGGACCCTGGACTGTGTAGCACATAATGAGAGCTTAGGGAGTGAGCCATGAGCTGATGTAGCAAGGAGGGGAGGAGGGGTGGGGTTCTACCATAAGGAATTGATTCGCTACAATACCAGATTTCATGAGCAAAATGCTTCCATTGGAAAAAAAAAAAAATCGGGGTCTGCAGATCCTAAATACTTAAGCTAAAACATTGGTGATGTGTTTATATATAAATAGTTAAAGGATAAGCTCTAAATCCACAGCAGAGCTAAATGGTTTATGCATCTTTTTTGTTTGTTTACTTTTGCGTCAATTAAGTAAATTGGTCCAACATCCCTGATGAGCAATAGAACTAAAGTGAGCGGATTTTGCATTCACCTCCAAAAGCTCCCATCTCCCCGAGCACCACAGTAACCTCGCGTTCACCTTCCATTTGGCCTCAGAGAGATGCTAACGGAGTGAGATGTGCATGATGAGAGTTTGTGTGTGTGCCTTTTCTCTCATCTTCGTCTGCACGCTCCCTCTTTCTTTTGTTCCACTGGTCTAATCCAGTATGTGTGGGCCGGTAAGTTTAATGGAAACAATTTATTAAGTCCGGCTTAAAATGCCATCTGCAGCTAAGCCTCCCAAAGCCGCTAAGCTCCTGGTTTCGCCCCGGAGCTTGCTGTGTTCACGCTTACTGTAATGCTCTGTTTAAAATGAGCACAACGGGTCAAAATTAATCAGGATTACAAGGGCACAAATCCACTTCAGAAATGGGTTTTCTACCAATCTTTCTCTTGCTATCCCAAGATGCCCCAGGTTTGAGCCCCTGCACACCCTGCAGGTTTATCGGCAGCACCGAGCTAGGACAACAAGACCCCATCGAGCACAAGGAGGCACATGATTATACCTCCAGCTGTAAAACCCACAGCATTCTACATAGTCACTGCAGATTCCAGTCAGTTATTTTCAGATATTTCTAGCTGGTGACGGCTGGGTGATAACTTCCATCTACTTCCATAGAGCAAGAAGAAAAGCCTGACAGTGAAGTGTTTATCTGCTCTGTGGAGGTGCCCCCTGCATGCCCATACGGCTACATTTAGCTTCATGTTCGCCTTCAAGCAAGTGGCAACAGTAAACTCTGACCCGTGATTCAATAAGACAAGCTCTAAGTGGAACACAGGTTTTCACAGCACTTTCACTTAAACATGCCATCCTCCAGTAAATCAATAATTTGCGGGAGGTTTAAAACAGGAAATAAACAAAATAACTGTTAGATAATGCTTGCTCTTTGCTGTACCTTCCTACCTCATCACCACCAACACAGACAGACATTCAACATGGCTTGTGCAAGCTCTTGGGTAACAACCAAACCAGCAACCAAAGAAAAACTGCAAAATGTGCACTATTATTACAACTTCAGCTAACGTTATGCCACTAGCTTGCATCTATAATAGGTTGTCAATAGACAGAGATGATGAAAAGTAAATATGAGAGGGAGATGGGAAGGATGTAAGGGTTTTGCCTGAAACCATGTTCAGCATGTGTAATTACGGTGCTCTTCCTGAGCTGATTACAATGTTGGTTTTCCGTCTCTTCTATTAATCCTGAAGCGTTTCATTAACACGACACACTGCTGGCAAGTGTGCAATTTGGACATAACCTCAACGGTTTGTACCCATAACCGCTCACCGTTGAGTTCAGACGGGAACACCGCGATGAAACGCTAGAAAGAGCTAAAAGATCCCCGCCCATTACCCAGGGAGATGTACGGGCCAAACGCCATCGCTGCATTATACATTTATGCATGTCCTGAGCATGTATGGGTGTGTGTGTGTCCGAGCCAGCAACTCGACAGACCTGGTGATTCGAGCAAAGCGGACTTTTCATTGTTCCCCCAGGACCATAACTGAGCCCAGTAATGGGACATGCTGCATTCTGAGCCAGAGGAGAACAGCCTGTGGTCTGCTCAGTATTATACATGCAGACATTACACACAGAAAAACCTGCCTAGGCCCAAAACAAACAGCACCACTGAATCATTACAGCTCCAAACATCAACACTGGAGCAGAGCAAGGGACTGGTAGCAGATCTGGTCATGTTTTCATCACTTCATCACCCTGCTGATTTGCTTCATCGCCCTCCCTAACCTATAATTCTAATCTGCAGCACTACTTCATTATTGTTCCTGCCAAACAAGATCTGCTTGATCTGTGCAACAATCGAGAGAGACGCTGATTGGATTATCTGGATTGTGTAATTCCATGGTCTTAATCCTGAACCCTGAGTGCACATTAGTGTGACCCAGAGAGGCTGTTGCCCACCATCTGACAGTGAAGACACACTTGAGTGCAGGGGTGTGTGTCCTATCAGCACAGGGGAGAGTATCTTTATATGCCATGTTTATATGCAGACAAAATGCACTGTAACATTCTGGTGGTAAATGGATCAGACTCGGTCTAGCCTTTCTCCAGACTCTACTAATCTGGAAATTATTGTCAACGCAGGCTTCACAATGCAGAAGCTGGTCACAGGCCATCCCCATTGCACAGACAGCAGGCCTGGTTTCTTTCCCTCCTGTCAGAGTTATCATAACTACTCTGTTAAGCCATCGGCTGACTTTTCGGGATTAAAAAAACAAACAAAAAAAACATAAAGGGTGATAGATTGCAGTAAATCCATGTGATATCCATATACATTTAATTAAAATACTCAAGAAAAATCAACCATATGTTAGAACCAAATGAAAAATGTGGTGGTCACACTTGGCATGCTCCTCCTCTTCCACCTGCCTAAATAACTCTCATATGTCCATCATTTAGCCTCCTGTGTTCTTGCACCTCTGCTTCTCCTCAGCTCATCTTAATGGCCCTGTTTCTAGGGTCGTGCCCTCAGGGGACGGGGTGTCTCATGTTGCTATCTGTCACCAGAGGGCTGATGGTGTCTCCGCCTCCCTTCCCCACCTCCCTAAATCTATGACTTGTCTCCTTGCTCTGACCTGCGAGTGTTAATGCATGCGGTGAATATGCAGGTGCAGCTGGTGTTCCAGGCTCACATGGTGTACGCTAACACATATGGGATTGGACATACAAAAGCGCACATCATGCAAAATCACGCATAGACATACAAAGCAAAGGATCTATAATCCACATATGTGAGTGTACACACAGCCTGTGTTGTCCTGGGGGCTGACAAAGCTCTTTCTCTCTCCTTCCTTTGGCATCCATTATGGTCCAGGCCTGCTGTCAGGGAGCTTGTATAGCCTTAGGGAAGTTCCCATTTGTGGGAGCATGTGGCAGCGAGGCTCTAAATCCCCTCTAATGAACCAATATGTAGGAGGGCTAAGCCTTTGGTGGGGTCATCCAAGAACCGTGATTCGGCAAACAAGCAAAAATGTATGCATATGTAGTCACCAGACCTTGTTAATGTCTGCTGACATTTAAATCTGAATAAGAGCTGTGGGATTAAAACTGAGAAGATTTGGACTCAAAGCCCAGTTGTTTTGAAAGGTATGAATGAGACAGAACGTAAGCTGAGTGGGCTCTTACCTTTGGGTGTGGTGGGCGAGAAGAGCTTCTCCGATCCTACATCAGACACCTGTAAAAACAAGAAGGCAGATCATCAACGGATTTTACCGCAACCAGGGCCAAACCTGTGCAAAATATATATTATATATGCATATAGTTTTTTCTGTGTGCTGCAGTACATTTCATTTAGTATAACGGCTTACACACATGTCTGCCAAGAAAGAAGCTTATTCAGCCATGAAAGTGGCTTGGAAGAAAATTCAGACGTGCCATAAACAGCACCAGTCAGTCAAAGTACTCCAATCAACCAACAGCACTCCCTCTGCACCTGATGGTCCCCGTCTGTCTTTTTCCTGATGAGGAAACATTAGGGGGCACTGTTGTGCCACCTTAAAATCTCAAAAGAAATGGCACCGAAGGAAAAAAAAGCCCACTGAAGGAGGCAGTCAGTGCGGTGGCTGTGCAGCAGGAGACAAAGACTCCTGTATACTGTACCTGCTGCCGCTCACAAATCACATTTTGTTCTGCAATACTTTAAATCAAATAACATACCTCATGAATAAAATGTGGTTCCACTCTAAAAGCAATATCCTTATTTCACAAATTCAATATCTAAGACAATATCTGCCCATACTGGAAGTAAACAGATGATCCGTCAACAGTATGAGCATTCATTGGGTCAGAAACAGTTGTTACTGATGTGGTTGATGTGACTGACAGCAAGAGGCTGTGGATGCAGCCTGAGTAAAAGAACCTCATGTGGATGCCTGTATTTTCCTCTGTTTGAATGGATATGTAGATTCTGGAAAGCCCCTCCTAAATCAAAATGACTTGTGCAAAATACCGTAGCAAAACACCCGCGAGCTTGAGCCGTAATATTAACAGGGAAAATCTTCCCCAGGCGCAATATCAGACCATATAAGTGTTTTGTTTGAAGCTGCGCATTCCCATTGCGTTAGATCTTCTCATCTGGGTTCTGCACCCCGAGAACATATGTTCTCAACAAAAGGGCCTGCATGTCCTTAACTGCCATGGTTGCATTTATTGCGGCACAAAGGCAGCATATGTAAAGACTGAAGAGTGAATCTGAGAGCAAGAGACAGACAAAAAGAGAAAGCAAATGATTGCAAAAACACAGATGGCTGTCCTTGGCATTGTTGTTAGTTCGCGGCGTGCTTTGAGGACGCAGTCTTCTTTCCAAGACATCCCAATTTCTCCTTTGTTGCCACTCCGTCACTGTTCACTGTCTGCCTGACTGTGTGGATGTCTCGTCTCGCTGCTAAACACAATGCTTCAGTTTTTACACACAGCTCACAGCTGAAATGCACTGTAGTGTCTACTTAGGTATTTATGGAAAGATATTGGCTAAATCAAGCTGAGATCTACAACAATGAAACCTAATTTTACATGTCAGGCATACCATTCCACATTATCAATAGAAAAATCAAACAAAAAATAACACACACACAAAACAAGCACATCATTTGAACTTTTGTTTTAGGTTTGCTCAGCAGTGTGTTATGATCTGTTACGTCAAATAATACTGGCTTGACATAAGTGTGTTTGTGTTGGCTAAAACAACATTACCGAAATCTTCATATAGGTGTTAGTGTTTCTGTTGGAAGCTGCCAAGGCTGTTTCCTCTGAATCAGAACTAATTACATAGCATCTGCATTTGTATCACCAGCACACCCTGAACACCCACTGTCAGTTGGGCCCGAGGTTCCTAATCTGGGCTACTAGGTTCTCCTGAGTTATATGCTTACAAGTCTTTTATTAAGGCTCTGAAATGTTCCTTATGAACCGTTTTCTATGTGAATTTGTCTCAAACATGCCGTGCTTCTTTATAGGTTTTACTAATCTTTTACCCAATACCTAATCTCATCAGATTATTTGATGGTGAGAACCTTTAGCTCTGACTACAGGATTTATAAAGATGTTTCCTGTTTCCTCCTACAGTGCTCTACAGAGGAAAGACAGAATGTTGTGCATTGCCCTCTTTCACTCTCCCAGAACCAGGGCGCCAGGCTTCAACACAGGCTCTTTGTTAGCTTTGGATGACATTAAACGCTCCAGTACCAACCCTCAGCACTGCAGCAGCACAACCTCAGCCTTGAATCATGGCCCCGGAGGCCCTGCAAGAAAAATATGGGCTCAGAATGAAATGAAGCTTGTCAAATGGACACGGGAGCTGGCTCAGGGACTCGCTTAGCGTGGCACGGGGTCACACAAGCACAGGAAGACAGGGTGGGTCGTGTCATAACTCTAGGATGGTTACAACAACTCTCAGGTCTTGAGAGCAGACATAATGCTCCTGAGAAAGGGAACAGAAAATGCTGTGTTTACAGCGTGCCAGGACAACCGAGCGTACTTCTGCTTATTGCTATCATGGCTATTCTCTGCATGCAATGGGGCTGTTTTATATTCCAAACTTATTATGTGTATCAACAACCAATATTTAGGTTTTAATGCTGTGTTTTGCACCTGCCAAGTCTGCCGGACTCAGTTGTATAATCCACAATTACAAGGCCAGCTTACAAAAGCAGTTCTTAAAAAGGCATGTCAAAACAGAGGCCTGATTTGGCTAGCTGTTGTTTTTGCAGAACTTTTGGGGTTTTGCTGGCGGAATACACTTTTTTTTCTCTCTTGGTTTAGCATCCAGCAGTCTGAGCTGCCTGTGGTTGTGGTGCGCAGAGGTCATGTATAACAAATTCTTCACACTCTCTTTGTTGAGGCAACCCTGGCTGCAATTAAAAACAGACAGGGAAAGACGAGACAGAGGGAAAATACACAGAGAGCCCGAAAAAAAGAAGAGCAAAGGCCAGGTTTTCTAAAGGAAATAGGGAAATTTAACCATTAAAAACAGGGGGGAATTTAAGCCACATTGCCTAGAAGCCAAAAGCCCTTGGAACAGGCCGCAGGAAGCCTGACCTTTGAGGGGGCCGTCTGCTATCTGAGCCTGGGGCTTGCGGGGCCCGGCCTCCTCTCTGGAGGGCCGTCAGCAAGCCTCAGCTTTCCTTCCCTATTCTATTCATTAGCCATGCTTTATGATTCAGCTTCCTTCGAGCCACACAAGAGCTCCCTGAGGAAACAGACTGCTGGAGAGAAGGAGAAAAAGGGAGTGAGACTAAGGGAGGGGGGAAAACCAAAAGGGAGGTCATAGGGCCCAGCCGGGGCCCAGCTCTCAGCAGCTGTGAAATCCTTCCGTTTCCTCGGCAGGCGTAAAAGGAATGAAGGGGAGAAAGAGAAAGACTGAGGCCAAGGGGGGAGCTGGGCCAGTAAACCTACCGTCGCAGTGCTAACTCCCTGTAGAGCCACATACAGAGCTGTAATTCTCAGATTTAGGGAATGCCAAATTACAAATTACACTGCTGTTTGTTTTAAAAAGTCCCCGACTTCCCTGAACACCAATGACTTATTGGCTGCATAAATCTCCAGATAATAGCAGAGCTGTGCAGGGAGTGCAAAACAGCAAACAGCCTTGTTTGCAATAAGTAAGACATTTACTGTGCGGCCAAATTGCATTTACTGTCAAAGAAAAGTGCAAATTTTCTGTGTCCACATAGCTTTTACTTAATAACAAAGTAGGATAATTAATTTTTTAAATCCGAGACAAGCTTAATTGCACTTTTTAAGTGCTAGAAACGCTTCCCTGATTAATTTAAGTACAATGGGCCGACGGAGAGAGGCAAGGCAGGCGGCGAGGGAGGGCAGTATAATCAACCGAATGACCTTCAGCCATGAATTTATGAAATGCATTGATCAGTTAAGGCTGTGATTTCACCGAGACAGGAAGGTCAGCAATTACCCAGATTCAATTAACCTCATTTAGTAAAGACTGCTGAGAGACCAGGCACCCCCACCACCATAACAAACCCCCCAGTTTGTATGATCCCCAGGCCGTCCATGTAGCCTTGATTTGAGAGCTCCTTTTGGATATGCCGGGCATTCCATGAAACTGAGGAAATGATCTCTAAACAGGAAACAATCTAGCAGCCAGAGGTTAGGTACATGTAGACTAAATACAAATGCACTCCTGACACAGTGCAAAGCAGGTAACACCCTCCAACTGCTCTTTGGAGACGGACATTTTTACATGTGCTGACAGGACTGTGACAACAGCTGGCGTGTGAAAACAAAGAAACTTGTCAGAGGGCTTTGTTGTGGACTCACGCCTGCAAAATCTATAATTACAATTTAGTTGCGAGTCATTTGGCACATGCTATGTTCTTGACAGACTGCTGTAGGACAAGTGGTGGGACAGATAATCTTTACACTTGGATCCTGAAAAGCAAACACCAGGAAACATGTTGCCGCCATGTTTCTCTAACCGGAAGAGGAAGCTAATAAATGACAGTTTATTATAAATAATACACAGGAGTACCAAAGATGAGATAAGAAACACAACCTTCCATTTGCAGCTGAAGTCTGATTGTAGTAGAGGTAACAATGGAGCGCAGAGTTGTGCATACTAAATGAAAGTGTCAAATGTGCCACACGGTTATAACAGAGTTATCATGGAGCTCTCTCTGGAGAACCTGAACCTGTGCAACCATGTATCCACACCCACCTCTCTCTCTCTGCAAATTTGCTCCCCTGCCTGGTGTTTCATCACTGTCAGTTTCCACCTTCACTGCCCTCTCTTCCAATTTGCATTTAATGCCACCTAAAGTTCTCTTTTCCCTCTCATTGCACTAACATCCCTTGTTCCGCACAAGTTTAGAATCTCCTCCTGATGATTATCTTAAAAAGATGCACATATGTCCAATGCTTTGAACAACAAAACATCTTGTGAGCTGCTAGTATTGGCTTCTGGGCTTTTTCTTTATTACATTATTATAAAACACATTCATTTATGACGGGAGTTGAAATTTCACAGATATCTGTTTAGTTTTGAGGTGGCAAAGTAATCATGACATGCAGAAGGTTATCACTACTGACATGTGAGTAATATCATTCAAGCTCAAGCAGAAGCAAAAACTCCCATGTCCATGTGGGAGGTGCTCCATGCTTTGATAAACACTTCTTTCAGTACCCACTCAAAACCATCACAATCACTGTGACCCATTCAACCCACACGTCCGCGAGTCTACTTTAAGAATAGATGCAGCATTAGCGGTGCACAGTGGGCCAACAGCTCCCAGGCTGCAACGGGAGACACACCAAATTAATTATCTCCCGCACATTTGTCCTCACACTGTTCCAGATACTTAATGACCTCCCGAGCGGTCGTTTATTATAAGCCGCAGCAGTTCTCCGCATTCCCAAAGTGTCGAAGAGGCACCGTCTACCTACAATTCCCACCCACCACCGCTGCCGTCTCCGCCTGCTTGTCAAAACAGGTGTGGGCCAGCAAGACTGCAAACCCCCAGCGAGCATGATGGGATACATGAACAGCATAGAGAAGAAACCTCCCACGCAACTGTCAACCAACAGATACTTGCCTCAACTCAGGCATCATTAAGATGATAATGAATTCCATAGTGACCATGGAGAATGGAGTGGTCTCCTTTGCAAACACAAGCACACACACACACACACACATACACTCAAAACACACACCTCTTCATACTTCGCCCAGAGTGCCATTTTCAAAACCACATATAATGCCTGCATGTATGTGTGTATAACAGAGGGTCGTGGCTGACAACTCCAGCTCCTCTTCCCCATAGCAACAGACGCAGGGAAATGAATGCCGGGGGGGGCTTTGTGTAAAATATTACCCTTCGTCTCATTTACCACCCCACCATTCCTCCCTCCCTCCCCTGGCTGTGCAGCAGTTGCTGGCCCTTATCATGGCTGCCTGTCAGTTTAGTATACAAATTAGCGGTCTATCAGGGGAATGCAGGAGCCGGTTTCATCAGTCGGGAGAAGGGCAGAGGCACGCACTACATTAAAGTCTCTCACTGCAGCAGACAGTGAGGGTCACAAATCAACGCCTCAGCAGGCCCACAGCCAGCGCTAAGCAGATAAGGAAAAATGAAGAAAAAAAGGACGAGGCATATTTCACCAGGGAGGATGCAGACCCGCGCAAATACCCTGCATGTGGCCTGCAGACGGGCAGGAGGGTTATCAGTGGAGGGTGTCACAAATCACCATTTTAAAATGCCAGAGTAACAGAAAGAACATGACAAATGGGTACAGAATAAACACACAAAGAGGTCCCATTTGTAAAATCTACAATACAAGAGTGAGAACAAGTGCTCTCAGTGGTTGGTGCGCTAAAATTTGTCAGGAAATTAGCACATTTCCATTTTATTCGGAGGCAAACCTGTGCATATTAATGCCAGCAGAGACAAAATGGCAACGAAGGACTCTCATTAAGAGCCATAATGCAATGGGGCGCAGTCTAAATTACGGCAATAAAAGCCAACAGACAAATCATCTAGACCATCACAATCCATTTAACTCAATTAATGCAACTGCTGATCGGAAGCAAGTTCTGTAAAAGCGTGCTTACTTTTCCTCTTTTCGTAAGAGGGGCAGCAGGGGGACAGGAAGCTGTATTTGACTTAAGGTGAGATAAGGGTCAGTGTGGCACAAATACTGGGTCCTGATTAAGTCCTGCCAGGAAACATGGAGACAGGAGTAAAGTGAAGGGGTAATGGCAACAGGAGACGGAAAAACAAAACTGGGAGATTGTGGTTGCTGATGATGGAGAAGGCGTGGCCTTCTTTCCTTTTTAATGTCAAAATGTGCGTTGGCACTGATAAGAAGTGGCGGTAATCTCTCAGAGGAATCAATGGGCTGTTCCTCATTACTCTCTACCCTGATAAAGATCAGAGCACCAGCGGCTTCTCCTGGCTCTCCGGGCTTCGCAGCAGCTGAGATGCCAGATAGCCTTAAGACACGGCTCACTGCTCCCTGATTGGCTGGTCAACAGCCACAACCAAATCCCAGCTCCCTCAGGGCTGCTGTGAGGAGGTATGAGAGGCCAGGTCACGGGAACTCGCTGTCGCCGTATCCACATCATCCTTTTGTTGTCAGGCCTTTACCCTATTGTCAGTGTGGGTGGTGGAAGCTAAAAAAGTCTTTCTGAATGTTATTGTCTGAGAGGCAGGATAACAGACAGGCGGATTATTTCAAAAACAGCTTTTTCCAGGCCTCTAACAATGCGACTCCTTTGTTGCTGTGGAGAGGATCCTGGAAGAGATAATAATAATATTCCTAGTCAGAGCATTTGCTGCAGCAGAGCTGCTTTCTAACAGAGAGATACGCATCATTCTGACTGGCCCGCCATGACATAATCGCCCTGCGGAGAGCTGCAGGCAAGCTTGGTAGGCAAACCACCTCTCTCTGCAGCTTGTTAAGAGGAAAGTGGCTCTAAGCAGAACTCAATAGAAATTCCAATTGAACTTGTTTTCTTTTCTCTCCATCTGAGCAGCATCTCAGGTGAAACACAGCCTACACCCCCGGCTTCAGTTACATTCTCCCTTTCTTCCTCTCTCTGAAGGCTGTGCTATGCTTTTGACTTACTTGAGTTTGAGAGGGAAAGAATAAACACTAACTTGACAAGATACTAAATAATATAGTGATGGAGATGCTGGCACCCCTTCCTTTGCCTCAACCCACACAGAGCATTTATTCTTCAGTGAAAGACAGCTCAGGGAGAGGAGAAAAGGCAGAGCTAGCAGAACATGGAGTTCGGGTGAGACCTTTAATGAGAGAGAAGAAAATGCACAGTCCAAGGCAGATCTAAACCATTCTCACTGACACGGAGTAATGAATCACCTCCTCTGACAAAAATACAATCCTAATATTAGAGACAGTTAAATGCTGAGTCTGGCTTTGGAAATCTATAGGGTTTACTCCCCCCCTGCCCATATTGGCTCGAGCACACACACCGCACATAAATGCCTGATCCCTGACCTTTCAGTTTGGCCCTTTGCTGAAGTCAGTCTTTTATCAGTGCAAAGGGGGAGGGCGTGAAGTTGTTGATGCTAGTTTACTAAAAGAATCTCCCTCAAAAACACAGCTTCAGCTGAAATGTGACAGTGTGTGTTTAAATTATTTCAAGAACTTGTGCACAAGGACTGCGCCCTGGAACTGATGGTCCTCTAGAGCTTAAAAGGACAACTTTCTCTGCAGTGGATTAATGGGTTGTTGGGTAAGACAGAAGGTGCTAAGTAGGGAGTAGAAATTGGAACTGGGGCAGCAGCAGATAGCCTGGCATGGTCCAATGGTCTAACATCAGCGTCCCCATGCCAATTAAAGACACCCGATCTATGCCGTTAGCACAAACAAACATGGCGTGCTCTATATAAAGTAGTCTCGGCTCTCCAAGGCCCCCGGGTCAATTTGGAAAAGGGATGTGGCATGTTAAGTGGAATTTACTTTTGATGCAGACATCAGGCCTCAAGTTTCTGGCAGTTGTAATACAAGCTCCTGGCTGAGGCCCCACTGGAGGGTTGGATGGGGGAAACATCTAGGAAGTCACCTTTAGAAATACCTTTGTTGGCATTGACTTCTTCTGATGTCAGGAACTTTTTATAAAAGTTACGAGGGATAATATTCTCAAATATGTGTTGTGTCTGAGCTTTTCCAACAAAATCTGCTCTGTCTAAATCAGGAAAGTGTGCACATGCTGTCCACGGAAGGTTACCAGTCAGATTTTGGTGTTTTCCTGTCTTGTTAACATTGGGATCGTATAAATGAACCTTGCTGACTTAGCAGGGGGTTTGCTGTGGAAGGGGAGTTTTGCACATCTGGGGAATGCAGCACAAACGCAGCACAAAATAAGTTAATACCGACAAACTGAAGAAACCATTTGAGGAAATCTATGGCTTCACACTCAAGTGTGTAGTGTTATTCTAAGACACCGCAGTGTGACCTGACCTTGAAAACGGCAATGTTATTAGAGGTTTAGGGTTACAATATTCAGTCATGTCAAATGTCTAGAACACAAGTAGAATTTTACATTTGTGTAACAGAGGGTGACAGTGTCATGTGAAGACTGAGGCAAGCATCTTAAAACAAAGATGTTGTTAGATATAAAAGAACATTAATTGAAGTCATTTTACTAAAGCCCTGTGTGCTCTAATTGTCTATTCTGTTAGCTTAGTTTCTTTATGATCCTGTGTGAACTCTGTGTAAACTTGTTGGTTGTTATCACTGATAACAGAAAAAAACACCTGTGGAAGAATTTCATCTGGCACCCATCAGAACACAAATCCCTGGACACAAGGGCGGGCAGAGGTGGGTATTTTTGATGTGTTCGCATATTCAGAGAGCATTTATTTGCAATCTCGGCAGAGCGGATGGCTTAAAATTTGTTGGCCATGCCAAGTGTATGCACAACATCAATTTGCTCTGGATTAAAATATAATGAGCAAGTGAATGCGACTTTGTTTTACATGCAGCTCCTTAAATTATTCAAGGGGAGAAAAAAAAAAAAAACAACAGGAAAAAATGTTCCCAGGAGCACTGATATTCTTTTCTGGGCAACTACATGACAGTTACAATGAATATCTTAGTGCATACTAAAAGCTTTGTTTTCTTTGGGAAACTTGGTGTGTGGATGAGCAAAAAGGATGCCAAGTCACATGAGGGGAACATTCATTTTTGCTTCCAGTATGTTGGCTACACTGATATCATGGTCTGTCCATAATGTAGCAGGTTTGGCAAGGTTAAATATCATATTATCAGCACAGGACCCCTGGCTAAAACCCTAATCTGTCAGTATAACCAACATGGAAATTGCAAAGCCTAATTACCCACAATATTGAATTCTATGCATTTTCAAAAGAAGGCCTGCTCTCACTAATGACTAACAAACCTTGCTGATAAAATCTAATGCTTGTTTTCACAAGGTTATGGCAGCCTATATTTCCTTGAGCCGCCTTTTAATGTGTGCACATCAAGAATTGCTCACCCTGGCTCAGCTGGCTCCTGCCAGTATTTGAATAAGAGCTCTGCAAACAAATGAAGTCAAGGCTACAGTGTATGCTTAGGCAGCCTACTCTCAAATTTGAGAGAATCCTCCAGGGCCTTTATACTGCAAGCTATTCATGCAGAAGACATTTATGAAGAAATGGGGTTGTGAGCGTTTCACGTCTGTCAGTGGTTAAAATGTCTGCGGTTTCACGGCACTGGCCAACGTAAATGAAAATACTGAACATTATAGCCAGTGGAAGCCCGATTATTGCTAATGAGAGGTCCAGGAAAGAGGATTTTTGCTTTACATCTCTTTCTGGTAGGACTATTTAGATTTCAGTTAGGAAGTAGCTGTAATTGGGTGATAAAAGCTGAGGTCTTAGGATGATGAAGCATGTGGTTTGTTTGCTAAAGGTATGCTTTATTCACGTTTTCTTATTAGTCTTGAAATGCTGGCTAAAGCACTGTAGAATCCAGAGCTGGCCTTGTGAACCTACATGGCATCCTACCAACCGGAGTAGGTGTACGCCTTGCTGCAACCTTGTAATGGTTCAGAGGATGTTTTCATAGACACCCCGACCCACCCACATCCACGATTGACGGGACCCTGGCGGGATGCCAGCAAGGGGAGGCGAGAACTTCTCGTGCAGTGCCCTTGCACCTACGACAGATCAATACTTCTGTATGCAATTAGAGTAGCTGGAACAGATGGGCTCACGGGCCTCAGCACTCTTCCTCAGCTATCGACCACCACGCCACCCATGCTTCCATTAAAGCAACATAAACACATGTGCATGCATCTGAACAGAATGGGGATCTTCTGCCTTCCGTATTAGTCAGATGCATTCTAATTTCATTACAGAGCCATCAAGATGGTAATAATCTGGTCCAGTTCCAAGTAGCTCTTGTTGATTCTGTCATGGTTAGACTTGTTTAACAGGCTTGCCCTCCCATCCTTGCAACCAACATGTGTCCTGTTCCTAACCGCAATGTCACCTAGCAGTCATAAATAGCCCCCCGTTAAGCTGCATTTAAATTTCTGATATTACAGCTTAACTTGACAACATCATGCAGTAGATGTGGCGTAGACAATCAGCAGACAAAAGATGGATTCCCAATGCTTCACAGGGAGTAACAATGGCAAAATGCAGTGTAAGGGTGTGTGTGTGTGTGCGTGTATGGGGGGGGTAATCAGTAAATGTCCCTGTAAGCACAAGCGGGATGTCCTGTTTGTGGTTGCTCCTGCTCAGGGCCTGAAAAGCCCATCTTTACTTCATCTTCTCAGCTGCAAGCAGCAGGGGTGGGTGAGTCAGGGGAGGAAAAATGTCTGATTGGTTCCATAGCCATGGGTAAGAGCAACCCAATTATACTTCCCATCCTCCAAGAGGGGGTCAGCCCCCTCCGGTTGAGCAAAGCCTCTTTCTTCACCTCTCAAGACACTGCAGATGGATAAATAACTGACAGCTCCGTGGGGCTTGGCCCAGCCTCCCAGAATGCCTCAGACAGGCTGCCTGTCCATTTCTTTCACCTGGCATTACTGCGGATGGACATTTTTCACATTATTATCGCTGCATTGTCTCCGCTGCCCTGTTCACTCACCCAGTTGTGTTTGATGATGGCGGCACAGGACCTGAGGAGATTGGAGGGAAATGTCTCTTGTCAAATTTGGCTCAGCCTAGCTTAGCAGAAATTTAACAAGTTCCCTGGGCTCTCTGCATTCAGTGTCTGACGGAGCACGGAGCCAGGACATGGCCTGCTGACAGCCCCGGGCATGTCACTGTCACTGACACTTGATAGACTGGAGAGAGGGGAGGCAGCGAGGCTCACCCCTGCACGACACACACTTAACTACAAAACGCCACATTGGTCTGGCTGTAAAAATATACAACTGGAAAAGTAGGCTTTACCTCATATAATGGAAAAATTAAATGGATTCAGTCACAGTGAACGGCTGCCTCCATTACTCTTCAAAAACATCAGACTGTCACTGTAAAATTCTCTCATCTTGACAGGGAGCCAAACATCCCAGGATGCTTGTGTGGATTTTTTACAGTAATAATCAGGTGGAAGCCAACGTTGAGCTTAAACTATATGCATACCAGCATTTTCTCCCCCACAATCTCACCACTCCCCTGACGGTTAAACCCAAAACCAGATGTTGCGGATCAGCAGGGATAAAAAACAAGGCGAATAAAAATGGAGGATGGAATGGAACGCATTAACTATAATCAAAAGGAACAAAAAGGAGACCATCATGCTTTAATTACTTCTCACATATAATTTGGTTTTGCAGGGACAATCCCAGCACTGCCAAGAAAAGAAAGATAAAAAGGCAGTTAAATTACATAGGGAGAAAGCGTATGGTCCATATATTCTGCATAACAGAAGACATGGCTGATCACTTGCCCCAAAACCTTGTTGGAAACAAGACAAAAAAACTTTTATTCCACATGGTTGTGACTGAAAATAAAGTCTTGTGACAAACCAAGAACATACGGAGAAAACAGAAATAGAAATTCCTTGAAATAATATGGTTTTAATCGTACATCCTGCCACGCTGCCAGGCAGCTGAGGATGTTCGTTTTGTTTGGCCACTAGAGAGAGTTTGGATAAGGCCTGAGCGAGGTGCTCCGTGAATCTACTTCACTACCGCCATCGTCTGTTTGCAGAGTCTCTCTTGACTT
The DNA here is from genome assembly GCA_911728415.1 of Lagocephalus sceleratus. Classification (NCBI taxonomy): domain Eukaryota; kingdom Metazoa; phylum Chordata; class Actinopteri; order Tetraodontiformes; family Tetraodontidae; genus Lagocephalus; species Lagocephalus sceleratus. Next base: position 9,044,063 of record CAJVRN010000237.1, on the reverse strand, counting down.
GCTGGTGTTGCCACAGTACTAAATTGCACAGCTGTTCCACAATCTGTGGTGGTGTTAATTACCCAAATGTGAGCGGCAGCTCGTCAGTTCTTCACTAACGAAGGGGCCTGCTTTCCAGTGAGGGTGCCGTATGTTTGGCATGTAGTTCCATTTCCACCCAGAGCTCCCCGGGCTGCATACGGCCACCCGACACATCCGCATCCCAGAGAAGATGCATCTAATTAAAGCTCCCGACTAAAATCTGCTTACTAAGGGAGAAAACACGCAGGCTGGATTAAAATGTACGGTGAGTGGCGCGCCGAGCAGGATGGTGGTGGTGGGGGGGGGTTAATACACTGTGAGCTTAGGGGGAAATATGAGAACTTTCAATACTAAGATCCCAGGCAAGGCTGGAAGGAAAGGCTGCGCAAATGTGAGCCGATCAGTCAGCGTTTGTCAGTCTGATCCCTGAGCACTCTCAAAGCCCCCAGGCAGAGACAGACAAGCAGGTTGTTTTCTAGAAAAGTGGATTCCTTCCTTTTCTGCCTGGCCCCTCTTTTGAGAATCACTTTGGTGCAATGAGAACGTATACTGTCAAAAATCAACACCTCAACACTTAATGGTGCAGCAAGGCCGAATTCAATCGCTGATGAGCACTTCTGCTGGTGTACAGCAGCTGCATACAGTTTCCCTTTTGCCTCTAACACATTCTAACAGTGAAAAATGAAAGGCTCTCCGGTCTCTTAATGGAGTGTATGTGAAAATACCTCACCCCACTTCTTGCATACCATGTTCAAAATAAAGGTGTTAAGAACTCGGCTCGTGAACCAGATTTGCTGGCTAAAAGCCTAACCAACACCCACCACCAGTTATACATGAACACCGCAGCCTGAAGTAGCACTGTGAGACTACATAATGAATGCACGGAGCTCGGTGTCAGGGGTGCTCGTATTGTGCACAAAACGATGGGGCAATTAGGCCCACACGATGCCTCAGGATGGCGTGATGAAGGACTCCTGGGCTTGTCTCCTCCGCCTCTGTTCCTCTATCATTAAGGACTGAGCAGCCACATCTGGCTAATGGCACGCCTGGGGTTCCTGCTCAAACACTGTGCATGCCGTACACATTTAATTATGCCTCATAAAGGTAACAAAAGCACAGCCTGCACTTGGGGAAGCGCTGTTTGGATATCATAAAGGGAGATAGACGGAGATTAGGGGAAGGCGCTGGACAGCTGCCAGTATTACAGGTTGACTGAGGTCGGCAGCTTCAAAAGAAAAGGAAATTCGCTCAAGTGTCTCCTTGAGGTGGAGCCCAATGAGTACGCTAAGAGAAGGACACATTCAGCCAAAAAGAATCAAAGGATTCCTGGTTTGTCTCCCCATCTTCTAATAGATCATGAATTACCCCACACACTGCTGTCAGCTGCTAATTGCAGAACTGGGTGAACTTAAAGGCAGGTCTCTTTCTAAATGTACGCGGATTGAAGGTGGACTTTCTGGTCAAAATGGCTTTATGCTGCGCAGAGACCACTGAGGGCTCCTCACACACAAAAGCACGTCACACGTTACCCACTGACTGTCTGACATATGACTTCAGCAGCACCTGCATGCATCCAGGAGATGCCGGATGGCTGGTTTGAATGGCACACGGCTGACATTTTGAGCTGAGAGGGAGAGAAAAATAAACAAAAAGCCATCACAATTAAGGGTATGCTCCCAATCATTTCCATGATGAGACACGTTTATTTATTTTCACATTTAGGAAATAAAATCTGGCAGGGAGAGATAAGAAACAAAGAGGCCGACTGTCGGAACACTCCAAAGTCTTGCGGTTTTGAGAGCTCGTCTAACACCACGGGAAAGGTCACTGGTCACTTCCATTTGGACCTGCTCATAAATCCCCTTCTGTCTGCTGCAGTTAATAACACAGCCAGCTCTCCCATGCAATAAAAGGAGAGAAAAAATTGCATTCTGTTTTGATAACACCTCAACGTCTCTTTACAGCCACTGGCCGAGTGAAGCGTTTTGGGTTATTTATAACTGTAATGTTAAAAACAGACACTTCTCTGCAGTATGCATTAGCACAAGTCTGCCAATCGTCTCACCCCTCAGCAGCTTTACACTCACGTTCAGTCGAGCTCTTCTTTGGTGTGGAAACAGTGTTTTATGGCAATCTCTCAACGGGATTATGATATAGATCCAAGTGCCACAGGCACGACGTAAATTCTCCATCTCCTCTGTGGAACTACGACTGTTGAAGATCGGGGAATGTCCTTGAAGTATGAATAATATCACATGCTACATGTCATCTGTTATACATTAATGACATGTCCTCGGAAGATCCACCTCTCCTGTGACCCATAAGTCTGTCCGTGACAGGAATACATGCATCCACGGCCACACTTTAATTTCTTTTAAGGCCACCTTTAACAGATGGAATTTGTGTTTGCAATGCTCGCTGTATTTACTGCAGCCAAGAGAAAATGATTTGTCAGAGCCGTGCAGGAAGCCGGATCACATCTACAGAAGTATGATCGATATTGTGCATCGTTTTATAAGAATAAACAGAGTGTACGGACACCAGGACTGATCCTGCTCTGTATCCAGCACATCGGAGAGGAACTCTGGGACGGAAAAATGGGGAAACTGTGAAAGCTCCGGCACTGTTGACTGCTGAACTGGTCGGCACACTCGGCTCTACATTGTTTTGTAATTCTCCAGCACGACTCACTTCCATATTTCTTGCAGAGGGCAGCTAGTCTGTCAGACTTAAAGCCAATTTGGATTAGCTCTACTTCTCCACATTTCAGACATTCCAGTTGGGATTTTTAATACTTTCCTCCCAAAACTTTAACTCTGGACTCTTCAACAGCATGTTTTTCAGACAACTTATTGGTTGTTTTGTATTCAAAGCCAGACAACACTTAAACTTAGCAGCCTGAAGCATTACTTTTAAATACTGCCTGATAATATGCATAGGTTTTCGGCACTGTAGTCGCTACCGGGAACATGGTGTTGCATCCAAATGCTTGGCTATTTTCCTGAATGTCTTTTTTTTCCCCAGCTCCTGAATAAATATCCGTTTCGTCTTCTATCTCATAGCAAGGCTTCAGGGGGCACAAGGCATTAGTCTCATGATGCTGGGTTTGTCATGTCTTCCCAAGCTGTGATCTGCCTGAACTCTTACATTACAAATAGCTGGAGGATTTTTCACCCTCTTATCACATTTGCCAAGCAGGCCTGTCTCTTATCAGCTTTCCGCTAGAGATAAATGGGCTTTTGAAGATAGGAATAAGAGAGGTTTTTGCAAGCTAATTCCAGAGACCCATCTGCAGTAGATTACAGATAGGTGCTGGGGAAGTGGAGAAAGATACATATTTTAATATGTAGGTGGTGGAGGGATCAGGTCGAAGACTGATTGGTGTTACAATGTCATGCACGCTACAACCCGGAGACATGCAGAACTAACAGGCAATAAGGAGAGATAATGGACTGAGAATATTTTATTGACACTTAATCGCTAACTGCATCAGCTGCACCGTTGGTTTCACACCAGCTCTGATGGGAACAAAATGGCATTTCCAATACAGCCTATTTGGAGCTACAGCAGGGTAAAAAGACTGGTGACTGGCAAGCATGACAATGAGTGCAGATATGTTTTCCTGTGCCTTTTGACGGGGAAAAGGTATATGGCATTCAGCACAATGATGGGGAAATTATTTGAAAGTCACTACATCATATTTCCCATGCAAATTTGTTTTATTAAAGACACTGGTGCCTAGTTAGTGTTATTACCTTGAACATTATATATCAAATTAAATATTTTAACCTGATAAATACCAATTAATTTTAATTTAGATGACTACAATAAAGGACATATATTTTACCATCTGTATCGTCTAATATTAATATATTGTCTTTTCACCTTTGTACTATCAAACATAACATTCCACTGGAATTGTGCTTTACAAATTAAATAGCTTGAAGTTAGGTACAGCAGAAATGTGTGCCATAAAAAAAAAATAGAGAAGATTATAGCTGAAGAATCCCACCTTCAGAATAGTGCAGGTTCCTATGGAAATAAAACAGAAATACCACAGGAGAGCGCAAAGTAGGGCAAATCACGATTAGCGCACATTCGGGACGCGCTGCCCCTATAGGATTATTACGGGTTTATTATAGCGCATTCTTTTTAAAGACATTGGCTCATAAACATTAATAGGATAGTTTAATCTCCGTGAGACCGACGACAAAGTGTCGGACTGGTGTCGCGGGGGGCCAATGTGTTGAACTGATATTAACGGGCGACATGTGATCCGGGCCGACCTTGATGGCTGAGATTCTTGGGCGCGATGGGGGGGGACCTAATTAAACAGCTCCTCCCGCGGTTGTGTAAGTCAGACACCGGACAGACTCGTACTGTGTTCGTGTGTTGCGCTGTGGATTTAGAAGTGCGCGATAACAGCTCGGAGCGCACTGGAATAACAAGGCGCGGAGCTGAGACACACTCGGACCCAACAGGAGCGCACGGAGCCGACTCCTGACGGGCTGGGCAAGAAATACACGGAAAAGTGAAACGCGCCTGTCTCTGAGCCAATGGCTTCGGGAAAACAATATAAAAACAGACGGTTTTTGTACACGTCGGTCTTTAAAATAAGTCTTTAACCTTTAATAGGTCTGCAAATGTGTCCGTGTTGTTTCAATGCAGAATTAATGCAAACCCGATAAACGCAACAAAAAACACATTTCAAATTCACACGTAAATAATAATAATAATAATAATAATAATAATAATAATAATAATAATAATAATAATAATAATCTGGCCAGTCAGAATGATATTGGAACCACGGCTGCTCCTTTTCGCCTGCGTTGCGTGCCGTGCGTCTCAACCAGAAAAATGCCACCGGCGGTGAAGTGAGGAAAAATTGTAGCAATTCCGAACAAAGAACACCTTATTTAAATATTAAAAGAACGCTATTAAAAAGCTTTTTTGGAGAGAGCCTCTGCTTTTATTTCGTCTGGGAAAAAAAATACCCAAAAAGAAACCAAAAACCACGAGATCAACAAAGCAGCGACGGGGTTTGGAGAAGCCTTACCGAGTCCTCATGCGCTGCGATCGCTCGCCGATGGTATCCAAAAGAACCAGACTGGAACGCGTATTCATGAGGGCAATTTCAGAGGGGATAAATCCAACAGAATGAAACGGAACCAAAATACAAAGAGTGTTCAAAGGTTGGACGCCTTCAACTTAAGAACCAGCGGGAACAATAAATCTGCACTGGGTCGATTTTCTTCTGTCTCTCAATAAAAGAATCAGCGAGACATTAAGGAAATACTAAAAAAAAAAAAAAAAAAAAAAAAAATCAGTTTTTCTACTTTACCACAGTAATGTAGACAATTACTGGTGCTCTTGGAGAGCGCACACTGGATCTTTGTCGAGCCAAAGCGCCGCTCGTAGGATTCCAAGTCAGACGGCGAACGCGCCGATGACAGATCGTTCACAATAGATTCCCCAAAGTATTTGTCGACCTCAAGCTGAAACTGCGACGAAATACATATCCAAAAGACGCGCGGGTGCGTGACCGCGGCTCACATATCATTTGTTGATTATCCACAAAATCCCGATTAACGTGAAAGTCCCGGAAAAACGCACCGCGCTTCGCTCCTCTTCGACCTGCTCTCCGTACGCAACCGACAGACACACTGGGCTGCGCTGCGCGTCAGCCAGACTCTGCGTGCGTGCGTGCGTGCGTGTGCGTGCGTGCGTGTGTGTGTGTGCGAGAGCGAGAGAGAGGGAGGGAGGGAGAGAGAGCGCAAAGACTGCGTGTGTGTGTGTGAGAGAGACAGAGAGAGACAGAGAGAGAAGCTGTTGAAAACGAGGACAGAACGAGACCAGAGCAATCAATGTAGGAGGACTTGATCTGATTTGTTAACAGCGAAACGGACAGACTTTTTCATCCATCACCATCTACTCTACATCTTTTTTAAAATTCTGTTGTTGTGAAACAGTTTTCTGAAAAAAAAAATCACACATTTTTCTGCTGAATCTGTGAACTCATGGATGTAAAAACATTTTATGGCCTTTTAAGTGCAGGTCAACAGTAGCTTCTTACATAAGCTGTGTTTTCATTAAAATTCTCAGCCTCTATGTGAGGGGGTGAACCTCGTTCACCACATTCTTCTGTCTCCGAAATCACGCTGCATCTCAACACACTCAAAATAAAGCAACATGAGGCATATTTTCCAGCATGAGATGCAAATGTGTGTGTGTGTGTGTGCTCACAAGTGTGTGTGTGTGTGTGTGAGGGTGGTCTTCAACCTACCGATTCCAACCTTCCGACTCCTCTGAAAGGATTCCCCAACACTCCCAGTAGCCTGGAGAGTTTGGCTGCTATGAGTTTTGACTGAGAACAGTGACCCATCTGCTCCCTTTGCAAAGTGAAGACGTTATTCTTAAAATGTACTTTAGAGGAGCACTCTTGGAGGCTAAAGAGGAGGAGGAGACGAGCTTTGACGTCTGCTACAAAGTTAGCCCTGTGGTTATCGTGTTCACTCGTGACCTGCTTAACTTAGCTGTGATTGAAGTCGAGTTGAAAGAGGCTGCTAGCAGAAGGCAGAGGCAGTGAAAAGGGGCTCCTTCACAACCCCTCCTCCGTGCAGACTTTTCTGGAAACAATAGGAAGATTGCTGTTTACTTTCTGCCATGCTGTGTTTTATTCCAAAGATACCCCTGAGAGAATGGTAGCTCTGTTATGTGAAACAAATCCTTTTTTTACATGAAGAATACGGCATTCTGGGTGGATAAATAACGCACTGTGATGCACAAACCAAAGTGGGCATAGACACAGTTTGCCTGCAGGTCACACACCGTCTCGCATGCATCCACAGTAAGGGTTGTGGCCTTCTCTGCGCGCTTGTGGCAGGAATGCAAGTCTTGTAATTATTTCCCAGCTGACTATCATTAAGGGTCATCCCAGAGCCTTCAGACGTCTCTTAGAAACAGATTTACACCTACACCCACCAACTCAGACCAGACACATGAGAGCCAAAGGCAAAGGTTTCAGCTCAGATGTAGAAGTTTTTTTCCGCAGTGTTAAATTGAAATGAGTTCAACAAATATCTGTGATAGCGTCTATGAAACCAAAGCCTGTGAAAAAAATGTAAAAATGAAGTAAACAATGCAGGACACAACAGCATGGTGCATATAAGACAAGCCAGGTTTGTGAGAAACTAAGATGTGACAGGAAAGGATCCCGTGTTTATTACTTCTTCAGGTGTTATTACAGGTGTTGTGATGCACCTTTGTTTTAGTTTTGGTGTGCTGATTTTGGTTTATACTGTTTGGAGGTTCTTTTTTTGTTTTTGGAAGTGAAAAGAAAAAAAAAACATGTAGAGGTGTTTTTTTTTCCTGTCTTAAAGTTTCCCTTTTCCATCAGGAATATAGAAAATTGCAGTGGGTTACTCCTGGAGATACTACTGACGCTACAGTCTGATTGACAACAAACACGCTGCATATTTAGCCAGTCGTATTCTTTACAGTCATTTGGAACAGTGGAAATAAATACTGTACAGATGCTCCAGTAAGAGTCAGTCTTAAAGGAGAGGGGCCACATGCAGCTTCCATGGCAAGGTGCTAACTACTACATCACCTCTGGGAGAAAGGTTGGGGATTTCTTTTCCGTCTTTCGGCGCCTCAACAGCCCGCTTTTCAGCTTCTCATCCATCCAGCAGCCGGCCACTAATGCTGCCAGCCTTGGCCCAGAGAACAGCTAATCTCAGGTAAGCTCCCGCTGAGTGAGTGGATCTAGAGGCGAGGTCCGAATATCTGGCTGGAGGAAGTCTGGCAAACAATACATTGTCCTCTACAGCTTCTAAAAACAGCCGTGTACTGAAAGTTAAGATGTAAAGAGAGGGGTGGAGGCAAGGCAAAGAGCATCAGCATACATCTGACATAAATCTGAAGATGAAATGTGCCTTTGATGAAGGTGCACAAGTTTAGTCCTTACAATTACTGAATAGATTTATTTAGTTTGAAAGCTAACCTGTAACTTTTAATCACACTTACTGTATGTCGACTCAGAATCCTCACCATTAGGAGTAATGATGGTGAAGTGGCACAACATAAGCTGTCGCTGCTAAAACGGAAGACAGTCATGTTTTATTCCATTTTATTTCAGAGGCTGTACATTGTGATTTCTTTCTGGAGAGCGGCGTGCAGAATCCATGATTTATTCATTAAGGGGGCTCCAATAGCACAGACCAGCTATGTGGGAATGAGCTTCGGAGCAACTCTTCAACGCAGACGGAATTTCTAGGTCATTCATTTGAAGCACCAGCGTACTCCAAAATCCAAAAGGTTCTAGTGAGAACAGAGGCCACAGATTGGCATGTTGACCTTTTGAAACTCTTTCTTCCTCTCAAGTAAAAATATAGGACTTTGCAGTAATTGAAGGACTCCGGAGATGCACGGCGGAATAAGATGCAAAAATAATAGTTTACAGGATGACATGCAGAAATGGATTCCAGTATAGATTTTTATTTCTGCAACGCTTTGAAATTGGGTTTCCAGCTCCGCTCCATGCATACGGCTTGTGGCTTTCCAACCGTCTTGAAAGTTGTGCTCATCCAGCCCTTGTGGCAAATGTTTCTGGAGGTTCCTGTTCAACATGAAAAGTCGTCCTGATTGATCGAGGCGATGTAGAACAAAAAGCGCCCTCCGCCAGGCACATTAAAAATGAATTTTCTCTGGGATTCAAAGGGCTGCGCTGCAAGGGCAGAGAGAGATGAGAGCTGGTAACTCTGCTAGTTTGCCTCGGGAGCCCTTCTAGCAGAGAGTCCCAGCTGATCCATCCATCAGCCTTCAAGCCCACAGAGGTGAGTGACTGTTTGAAGGCTCTGCCGGCTACCTTATCCTGAGGCTTAACAATCCAATATTGGTTGTTGCCAAAGATAATTACTCTCCATTGATGGTAGAATACCCAGGGCTAGCTGCAGCCATTTGCATTGCCCAACACCACAGATCGATCTGGAAGGAAAGGCAGTTGGGAGCTGATAACAGCGCTGTGTTAAACCAGCATTTCTAGGAGGGATGGAATGCTCTCTACGGCTTTCATTCTCCTACACCCCCACGCTCTCATGGCCTTCCACCCACACTCCCTCCTCTTTCAATGAGGAAGGTAAAGAATGGCTCGCACTGATAGAATCAGCAAGGACATTGCTGTCTTTATTCTCCCTCCAAAAGCATGCACATGTCACCTTGACATTCTTTATCTTCTTCACAGCGCCCGCAGGAGAAAATGTGCAAACTAGATCTTGCATTTGATATGTGATTGTTTATGGGCCTGCTGCTTTCATTTCCCATCCTCCTGAGCAGTTTGGAAGATTGACAGAAGCAGAAACTACACATTTGGTGCTCTTGTCTTGGAAATCTGAAAACAGAAGGCGCAGCCTTGTGTGGTCTTGTTGCTGATTTGTCTCCACCAGGGTATAATTTACACCAGGAAAAAAAAAGATGGAAATTGGAGAAGTGAGATTAACGAGTAATTTATGGGCACTTAGCAGGGTGTCTACAATAACAGCCTGCGATATGCCTCGCTGCAGAGTTGCTTTCTGACAGGACGGCCACGCCACTTGCTCCAAAGTTACACAGTTAATACGGAGCGACCAATACCAAACCAAATTATGCATGAACACCCGAAGTGTCTGCAATAATCAGAGCTATCACACATCTAAATCCCTGCATGAGACGTGAAATGGAAAATGGAAAACAAGTGGTAATATTTTCCCCTGTCATAAAATTTCCACTCCTTTAACAAGATAAAAATAAATTGTTTTCCAACTCAGAAACTATGAAAGAGGTTTGGAAATTAATTTTTCATGCACATTGATAATTTAATACAGGCTGGCAGCAACTTATTAACATTCGATGACTTCTCTGGCTTTTTGAGAATAATAACTGTAATGTGTGGTAGCATGCAGGCAGCTGCCACGCCCACCCGACCAGGGGGTCAAAGGCCATTTTTACCAAAGAAAACACAATGATCAACAAGGAGGGCACACATAAATGAATTACTCAGTCATGTCGTGTGTGGATTCCTGCCTGGTTCTGGCATGTCTGCTTCAAATACAGTACATTTGTATCCAGTTAGAACCTGGTGCAACATAGTGGCTGGAGTTGGACCCTGATAAAGGCGGCAAACTCCAGAGAAATGGAAGGAAATACTACAATAGATCTAAATAAGGCACAGCAAAAGAATTACAAAGGGTTTTACTGACAGGACTTTTTTTTCTTTGTTTTTAATGAACTGAAGCTGCTTGATTTTAATGCACATCAGACGTTGTTGTTCAAGTCGCACAGATAACAGCCACTTATACTTCTCTACACTTTTGCATTAGCAAACTACTCACGGACAAGAGAGAAACAAGGATATGCAGTTACTCAGGTGCAACACTGAGAGGGGAGAAAATGACAGAAAATGTGTTACTATGAGAAACGTGGAGTTGGTGGCAGAGACCAGACTGAGATTAAATATAGGGTTACCAGAGCAAAGACCTAATCCATTCAGAGACAAATGCAGGGTCTCTGAAGCACATTTGTTGTGTGGCCTGAGGTTTAACAACTGGCATTATAACTCCATTTCTCATCATTACCTCACTGTACGGTGATGCTGTAGAGATGGGGTCAGCGAGGGAAAAGAGCAACGAGAGTGGGAGGAAGACGGAGAGAGGACGGTAAACACAGAGGGCACTTTTAGAATACATTCCTGTGTGCAGGCTGCACATGCGCATGCTTGGTATTGTACTGTAGATACACAACTATGAATGTCCTCAGTGTGCGTGTGATTGTTTGATTCCACGCTGGAGCACAGTTGTGCACATGCAATGTCTCTATGGTCACCATATGCTGCCACATTTCACCGTGGAGGACCAAATGTGGGCACAAGTGCTCCCAGCAGTCATTCAGTGTAGTGTCAGATATGGAAATCCACCAGCATTCATGAATCATACACAAGGCTCTGCTCTTTAGCCCCACACGTCAAAGGATTTTCCAGGGTGGATGAGGCAGATGCTTTGACAGATTTAAGGGAGCTGGGGGAGGGTCTTTTGGCTTCCCACTGCGTTGCACACAAACTCTCTGGTGTTACAGAAGTGTATAATAAGACCCCTTGAGGAAAAGAGTACAGGGGGAAAAGAAGCACACAGCCTTAAAAAAGGACAAAAACAACAAAATCTGATTGCATTTAAGGCCTTATTAACATATCCTTTCACCAGCAGAGGATGCCACTGGTTTTAATTCAGTAAGACACAGCTGCTGGGGCGACGCAATTTCTATTTTGACTCTATGATTTAATCAATTATGTTTCTAAAACTATGGCTTAATTAACTCCATGCACAGGCGGTGGCTTTTTTCACTGGAGCCATTCAGGGAAACAGGAAAACAAAATGGCTGCTGGATTCCCTCATGTTCAAAATAAGACCAAGATGGTGGATGGTTTAACTATGCCCAGTACACTTTTATTGATTCACAGTTTTGTCTCATCAGTGATGCAGTGCAAGAACATTGTGCACTACCTTTTATGTGCACAGCCTAGTTCTTCCTGCAGTTTAATAAAAAAAGAAAAGAGTTTTCTGCATAGCTGTGTTCTTGGATGATCTTGAAAGTCTTTCCAGCCTGCTTGCTAATGCTATTTCAATGATTATCTCATGATAGAATCCATCGAGCTGTCTGCTTCTGAGTCTTGGTATAGATGGACTATAAGCAACTAAGTAATCTAATAATCCATCGAGTCAGGGCAGGAAACAATAAGAAGGATGGAAAAAAAAAGTCCAGTTTGCAAAATACAAATTAACTGTAAGTAAATGATTTAAATCAAGTTAGCAATATCAAATTACCATCAAAATGAAAAATTTCAAACAGCAGACAGAAAATTAGATTATGGACTAAGACGTCAGCTGTTTACATTAATCTCTTCAGTTGTGGCTAGCATCATATTTGCAAAAACTCCAGTCGACTTGGAAAACCTCGGTAAACATACCACACGTCATCTAATTGCAGTCAGGTGAAATGTGGCTCCCAACACTGCCAAAACCAAGAATTACCAAATGTAGTTGTGGGAGATCTCCCAGGAGTTGTTAGGACACACACACACACACACACACACACACACACACACACACACACACACTCACACACACACACACACACACACACACACAGAACTTCACATTCCAGATTTGTTTGTTACACAGATGATTTCGTAGAACAGCACATGGTTCGGCACTTGAAAAAATAGACACTTTTGTAACTAAAAACTGGTGACAGCAACTCCGTCAGGGATATTCTTCATAGAAACAATTAAAAAAAAAAGTACATTTCAAATTTTCAAATTTGCCAAACCAAAGAAATTAGTGTCTGACACCAATCACACACACACACACACACATGCACAGGCGCGCGCACACACACACATGCGCGCGCACACACACACACACACACACACACACACACACACACACACACACACACACACACACACACACACACACACACACACCCCTTGTAATACTCTTGTTTGGGATTTTGCTGGAGAATGCTCTCTTTGTCCTGAACTCATGTGGAATATCTTCCTAGCTAATGACAAATTAAAGAACAGACCAAGAAAATTGCTGAAATTAGATTTCAACCATTTATAGCACATCAACAGTAACTTGTCTTTTTTGAACAGCAGCTCATTATTCTAAAACGCACTCCCACTGAAGTCATGCCTTAAGGCTGCATTATTTCAGCATCTCAAGTTCATATGTGAGAAGTCTTGGAAGCTGCAAGCAGACAAGTGACATGTTTTACTGCTCTGGTATAGTTAACAGACCTCAGCCAGGCTGGAAGAGTCACCACAAATGAGTTAAGACATTAACACCAGTCAGATGGTTTCCATTTTAGCACATAATTGCATATGTCAGTTGCCTAAATCCCATATTCTTAGCCGGAAGACCCTTGCCCTCTAAACTAATGGCTTCCACATCAGAGGTTAAGGTTCCCATCCCGAATATGTTAACCTAGAAAGAACCTTAGAACTAAACGTCTTCTCAGCAGTTCTTGGTAAAAGGCAATTTTCTTTCAGGATTCACGCCACCTCAAATTGATAGGTTTTAACTCATCTTGATGAAGACGGCTGCTAATCTGCAGGGCCTTGGTGCATGTAATATGGATAAGGCACTTTAGCTCAGGGAGCTCAGTCATGATGCCAGGAAAGCCTCTTTGCATCACAGCTCCCTCCTTCATCTGGCCACAGGCCCACTGTGACTTCTAACCCCTCTTCCCTGGGGACGTCCCCTGAATGGCCAACCTCTCTGGGCCCCCAAGTGAGCTACTCTGGCCCTCCTCGTGGCCAGCAGGGGTGAAGGAGAGGGTCGATAGAAAACCAGTGCAAGGGCAAGGGCCTTCCTTGCTAATTACACCAATACAGCTCCAGAGACAGTCCCCGCGGACCTTTGACATCAGTTTTATACAGATCTTTTGTTCCTTTGTTGAGCATACCCTTCGTGGACATGCTACAGGGATGTCCATCATAACATGACATTCATGCCTCAGCTTTATTCAGTCTAGAGAAAATTAAGTGACTGGATTTCCACTTATTTTTATTATTCTATTAACACACAAAGCATATGTGTCTCCCTTCAGAAATACTTAACAGGTTATCTTAATTCAATAACTCAGAAATCCCCAAGTTAAGCACATGCGTGCTGTGCTACATTAGAGTAGAGTGACATACTTTTAAAAAAGTGGAAAAATAAAGATTATATGTAACATGAAACAAGATCAGTTTCACACAGCAACAAAAATAATCTTGGTTCAATAAAAGAACCCTTCTTATGTGAAAAAAAAGTGAATTTCTGGCATTTATGAAATTATTTGATTTGTTCACAACACAAGCCTGATAAACCAGCATGTCTCATGGCTAATCATGAGACTTTTATCAGGGACGCCTCTTGCTTTGCACGTACACTGAGGATGACAAAATTACTTTAACACTACCGGCATACTGTCACTATCCGTTATAGCATGTGAATATTCACAGAGATAAGTTGTTTATTGCCTCAAAAGCCATAAAACCTGGACTTCCTCCCTTCTAACAGTATGTATTTCAACAATAAAAATGGCTGTTTATGCAGCAATCAACCTCAAGCTGGAAAGCAGAGGGAAGACTGGGGGGGAGATGGGAAAAAATACTCGATCGCTCTTTAATAGAAAGCAGAGATATGGCAACCAACTGGGGTTCCATCATAAAGACAAACAAGCATTAACTGGGCTGTTTTAAAGGCAACAACAGAGGGGTTTTATTTAATGTCTTAAAGCTTTAATTGGCACCTCTGTTATTTCCTCTTCAAGGCACTGAGTGTAACAGTAAACCCAGTGTCAGAGAGGAGGGCCTCACCGGCTGCAGCTTACCAGCCACTGGCTGCCCTCACTGGGCCTCTACATGTGTGATCTTTACCAATTGAGCTCAAGAGGCTAAGCTACGGTGGGCCCCAAGCTGCCAACAAGACAGGCCTCTGAGCTAGAGGCTGGAAGTCTAATCGGCCTGGAAGGACCTTGTCAAGCACCCAATGTGGGGTCACATATGGAAGTGACTAAAACTGTTCTGAGTCATGTGGGGATGTTATAAATCTCTCCTCTGTTTCCTAAAGCTAATAAGTGAGAGGAGACACTGATCCCTGTGAGTTCTTTCTGGAGTTATTAAGGTGCCAATTTTGCACTTTCTACGAGTGTTCTCTTTCCATCAGACAGGAAGTAGATATCTGCCGTTATGGCGGTAACCAAATTGCTGTTAAAGCAGTCCTGGGTTCAGATTCCCCGGAGATTTCATTTTGGAGGCATGTACGAGAAAACAAGCCAGTGGCTTCCAAAAACGTTCACCACCTCCTGCAGAAGTTAGGAGACGTGATCTCAAAATACACTAAAGTTAATCCTATGAGGCGCTGACAGACATCTTTCTTCAGTGTTTCTATTGTGTTTTTTATGATTAAGTGCCAAATCTGGAATCCACAAGGTTGTTTTAAAACCAGTACTCTAAATTTGATACAATCCACAAGGAGAAGCAATGTTCCTTTATGCAAATGGTTTACTCTTCCTGATGTACTTTTCTTTCAGACTTGGTTTGGAAGAGTCCTTTGTGGGATCTCTTGTAGGATTTATGTCCTGTACCAGGACAAATGCACAAACTGGTCCTTCTCCTTTTGAGCAAAAGTGTGAAACAGCAAAGCTGGTTATATAAACAGGAAGAAGGAAAAAAAATTCAAATCCACAACTGAAGTAAACATGAAGAAGGATGAACAAACGTAGCTGGATATGTTGGGAATAACTGCAAAACTTGCGCCTAGTTTTATTGTGGCGACACATGCCAGCTGGCCCGGGATCAGTTTGAGTGGAGACACAACTGAGTTGGTTCAGCCAAGGAAGGATAAGTGGTATTGATGGAACTTAAGCAGTTGCCTGCCTGAAGACACATTGAGGCCCATGGTAAATACTGGGCTCCAGCCTGGGCTCACATACAACATGATCTGGGTTTTACAGAATCAAAGCCCTCCATCCTTCCTCGTATTGTCTTGTCTGACATGTTGAAGGATGTGAGGGAGTCGTGGGCAGACAAAGGCCTCTCCCGGCTGGCCCATTAGGTGGAGAGAGCTATGTCCAGAGCATTGGAGCATGCACCCTGCTCTCAGGGGGAGGCTGTTTTATTAATGAGCCAATCGAATGAGTGCAGGCTGGGGGCTTTTTGTTGCCGACTCTCGGAAGCACCTTGGGCGGCCAGCCTGGTGAGTGTGACGTGGAGTCAGAGGACCGATCTCTGCAGGGGCTCCAGTTGGTAATATGCTCCCTGACAGCCCTCAGTGGAGGCGCGTTTGACAGATGGATGGGAGTCCTGGTCCTGGCTCATGGCTGGTTTACCCGCCTAGCACCACACTCACTTTTTCATCTGTATTGCCTCCCCTAAAGTGAGACAGCTACTGACTGATAATGACACCATGTGCACATGAAGAGATGGACCAGACCAACACATGTGAAAAATAAAAATACAGAGTGCCAAGGACACGTGTGAGCAGGACTATAGTAGTAGTACTGTCTTACTGTTGAGTTGCTGTCGCAATGCCATAATTAGAAATGATTCGATTAAAAAGAAAAAAAGAAAAAAACCCCAAAACATTATGATAGAGACAATTTAGGATGATCCAATCTGACTATAAAAAGATTTTACTCTTAATAACACATTATTTACGCCACAATTTCAGGTCATCTCTTAATTAAAGGAAATCTGTGCTTTAGCATTTGCAGCAGGACACCCTTCTACAGATTAAACATTTGTTGACATTTCTTATTAAAAAAAAAAAAAATCTTCAATGGACTTTTTTCTGGAAGGGGATGGGGCAAACAATCCTGTGTGGTGGCAGATGCTGAGGTGGGAGGGAAGCATCACGACAGATCTGGATGTGTGTAAACAAGGAGCCGAGTGCATTTGTGTTTTCTTCATTGTGGTGCAGGATTGTGACAAATTCCAGAGTGAGTCTCTGGTGAGTCCCACTGCTTTGGTGTCAGCACACAACGGCTGTCTGCGCGTGATGGAGCCGTGGAGCGCGGAGCACCACAGCCTCCCTTGGGATGAGTGCCAAACAAGATGTCGCCTGTCAAGCAGGGAACATTTGAAAATAAATAACATCAATGATGATTTCAGTTTACTTGTCACGAGCGTGCGCGCTTTTTAGAAGTGATGCCATCACTCTGCCGTGGAAGCAGTCCCCCCAACGCCCCCCTCCCCTCCTTCCCCCAGAGACAGGCCTCTCCAGCAAGATACACTCCATTTCCTAGTCACATTTCACGTCAATCTGTTTGAGGCTCCACATATCAGTTTTACCAAGCAGCTGGGAGGGATGTGCACATTGATCATTCATTAAAGCCAATGAATTACAAATCCACAGTGCTCAGTAGCCAATCTCTTTAAATATATCAGCTCACATTACATTTTGATTGGATGCACATGATAGCATGACGGTGAACAAATAGTCGAAATGAGGATTTTCCATGATAGCGATTTGTATCCCTTTGTCTAAAACAAACAACCAAAAAAAACAAAAGAAAACATAGTCCCAGTACAGCCCATAAAGTGTCAAATGACAGGAACCATAATTCCAGTCTGATTGCAGAACAAATCCAAGGACAGTTTATTAGCCCTGACTCGGACTTTGTTCAATAACTCCAAGCAAGAAGACAGGTGAGACCATTCATCAGATTGCCAAGTAAGTGTGTGTCTGTGTGTGTGTGTGTGTGTGTGTGTGTGTGTGTGGGTGTATGTGTGTGTGTACTCATTTGGCTTTAGCACATTGGAATCGAGCCCAGCAGGGGAGCCTGAACCGATTGGAGTCTCAAAAAAGACCAGAGAGCACTTGTAACACAAAGAGTTTCATCTCAGCTCCTTAAGGAGAACCATCTGTTGTAAGGCAGCCTTTCTCTTGCTCTCTTTCCACAGCTCTGCAGTCGATCTTAGGTCAAGAGCAGGAAAACAAATGTGCACTGTGCACATGTGTCTGTCTGTCTACCGTTCCCCCAGCCAGAGATTACATATCAGAATGTTCTTTTGGCAGCTCTGCAAATGAGAGTGGGGGAGAAAAAGAGGTCCCCTAGGTGCAGAGAAAAGATCTGACTTCCTTAGTAGGGTATCATAAATTGTTTGTAGTGGGTTCATCCCTTAAAGACTGGGGCCCGTCCCATGTGAATTGAAGCTGTAAGTTGTTGGCACAAATGTAGAAAGGCTGGATGAGGTGTAGGAAAATGTGGGGAACTGCAGGCTCATGAGATCAGGCATGTCTGGTGATTGGACAGAATGCCCTTGTTGTTTGAGGGCAGGAACAACAACAACATTGAAACAGAAGGAGCTGCTCAAAATCAGGGTTATCCAGATCTATAGTTCCATATGTACTGACGGGAAGCACATATGTGCATTTCTACCCATCAGCAAGTAAGTGTCTGCTATTGCCTTTCATCATCCCACAGCCCCCTGATGCTGCATTCCCTAGCCGGCCTGCACAAAATGAATCAACCTCTTGCTGTGCACCTCTGAGCCACCGGACTCTAATGCCTCCGTGTGTTTCCCTCTCACTCAGCACATACAGTGTCTGCCTTTGATTTGAGCCTGTTCTTCTTGCCAATCGATCACAGTTTAAAGGCTCCTAATCAGGAACAGGAAGGACGAATGAATAAAATCATACATGAAGGCTCTCAGGCTGCTGGCCTCCTGCTATTCTCTCTGTCATACTTTCTCTCTCCATTCCTTGTCACTCTCACAACTGTGTTTGATGTCTAAGAAGAACCAGAACTCCCTCACCAGAACATTTTGTACTGCAATCTGCAGATACTTTCAAGAGCAATCAGTAACAAATACGTCACATTGGTTTGACCTATTGCAATCTTTGGGAGAGCCAGGGGACAATTCAGGATTTTTCAAAAGTGCAGTTATTTATTACAGTTTTAAAAATAAAAAAATGCATTAAAAATATATTGAAAATACATTAAGCAACTGACCCTGATCACAATGAGGGTTGTGTTTCCAGTCATGTTGCAATTCTAACATTACGTATTACTCCAGCTCTCTGGAAAATACAAATATATAATTTGTTTAATCTGGGCAGAAAAGGTACCATGTAACAGTTGACAGATGAAGAGGGGTTAGTGGTAAGGAAAGAGGTTTGCATGACAAAAATTAAAGGAACAATTATGGGAAGAGGGGGTGAGTGGGGAAGAAGAAAAATGGGTTCTAGTGGGTTTGAGGAATGGAAACCCTCCTCCACTTTGTGACCTGGCTGAGCCTTTTTATCTCTGCCTTCACAGAGTGGAGTCACATTGAGAGAGGAGAGCAGGAGGGAAGGGTAATGAGCAGCATTGACTGCTATCATCCCCAGCAGTGGCCAGGCCCCTGGCCTTTATTAAATAATTATATCCTCTCACCCTAATTAAAAGGCAATGCTTCTATCGGCAGGGTGACCCCCCCTTAGAACCTTCTTTCTGTCCGTCTTGATTTAACAACTGACCCTCTGAAGCTGTCAGCTCCTGTGATTAGTCTGATCACAAAAGAGGAGTGGAATGAAACTGATTTCTTTTCTGCAGGAAATGCTCAATAACAATACAGAGGCAGACATGATGGAACGTTTGAGAGCATTTCCACCTCTGGCTTCTCCTCACCCATCTTCACAAGTGTTCTGATCGGCAGATTGATTGTCACTCTCTGTTTGTGATACTGGGTGGTCATTGTTAATTTGGAATGCTGTCTTGCAGAATTAGCAAAGAGAACAGAGAACCCCCCCAGTCTCTCTTCCTTTAAAAGTGCATTGCAACAAAATAGCCACAGCAGGCATTATTAATGAACTAGAATTGCAGAGAGGGAGGAACTCATTTTTAATTTATGAAACACTAACCAACTGGCAACCTCACTGACAGGCCTATTAATGATCTTTAGTGGCCCTCAGGCCATTACATCCCCCCTCTTCTGTGGTTTCTTCTTCAGTTCATGTCCTGCCAAGCCACCTCCTTGTGTCTGCGAAGCCCCGACTCCAGCATTCATCCTGTAACATGGCAGGATGGAATCAGTGAGGAGAGTAGAGGGGTGGGGATGGGAGGTGGTGCAGGCCTGTAATTTGTGCAGGGGATTTAGACATTACAGGGGGAAAAGGGGCTCTCTTGGGACGAGGTAGTTGATCAGCCGTAGCCTCAGTGGAGCAAGCCAGACAAATAACAAATGACAGCTCTGTGATTAAATCAAACCTTCTACTTTAAGTGTTGAAGTATCTGCCTGTCACTAACAATCCAGTGCTTGTTAAAGGCCCTATCCCCTCCTCCCCCACTTAAGAGCCCAGCCTCCCTCCCGCAGTGGAGTCCCATCAAGCTTCCATCCCCTCATCATCCTCAAAACCACCCCCCTCCCACTTTCCTCTACCCCCAAAACACATCAATCAAACAGCTCCCTCTGGACACCCCCCACCTGTCTCCTGCCTCCACACCGCTGGCTAGCTGTCTACTCCCAGGAGAATGCATGAAGCGACACACACCAATAGACGCATACAGACGCTGCGAGGAAATATGGGAAATAAGCACTTCGGTCGAAAAACAAGCAAAATGGAGGCGATAGCTAATGCGCCACCATAAAATAATGGAATTATTCACTATTAATCTCTTAACAATTTAGCTTTATGGTGCCATAAACGAGCAGTCTGGTACAGTTCCAGCTGCATCGTACGATGACATCTAATTGTTTTGTTACTGGTAAATTAATTACAATATTCAATGTTAAGTGTTCATCAGAGGCAAACGAGAAAATAAGGCTTGATTTCAACTCCTTTCCGGTAATTATTCAAGTACACTTGCCGAAATCTTAATGAGGCTCCAGTGGTAAACTGCAGCATCGTCGGTTGCCTAGCATTTAGCTCGACTGGGTCAACATATTTTCGTTTTTACTGTACAGTGTGTCTGTGTATTTGTCTGTAGTCATGTAGAATTCATCCCACCATCTTATATCAATTTAAAAAAGCAAGGCAACAGATATTTTCCCGTTGCAGTTTCAAAGTAAACAGCTATTGCTAAAGAAAAGTGAAATGCTCTGAAGAGACCCACCGATTACAAGCTGTGTTTTACATTGTCCCCATTACTCCCAGTCTACGCCCTACATGTACAGTGGTTTAACGGTGCAGCCTGTTGCAGTGAATCAAAACAGTCTGTCACGACATGAAACCGCTGTGTGATGCTCTGCTTTCCTGTCCGCCTCTGTAGCCTTTTCACACAAAGTTAATGTCACTCCAGTCTGCGAACCAGAAGCTGCCTGTGCCAGAGACAAACATGGGAGTCAAACTGGGGGCACCGGGGGGAGGGGCCAGGCCCACCACAACATTAAGAACTTCACCGGCTGGCCTTGAGCTGATTTTATTGTCTGCTCAGGTAAATGGAGACCACACTGACCCTGATGGTGGTCCTATATATTCTTTAGAAAAAAAAAAAACCCTTCAGTTTCTGGAATAGCAGGCATTTACAACGAGCAGCATAACAGCCGACAACGCACAGGCAACAGGAAGTACTTGGCTGGGGAAGTTAGCTGACCTTATAAAATGTCTGGCTGCTTAGCTGCTCTGCTGCCTTTTGGGCAGGGGCAGGCTGATGATGTCTGAACAGTGACATGATTTAAGGCTAAATTAGTATTCATCACACCAGTCACAAGCCATTAATATAATACCCCGAACATGAAATGATATGCAAATCGCTGCCCATTGTAATGCTGCACCATGCGTTACCACTTCAAAATGGCCACTGCTGCATCTGCGTCACGCCTTCAACCTCCAGGTGATGCTTGTGTGTGTCTGAGGGTGACGTTGGCGTGTAAATGTAAACATCAAGTTTATCAATATTTTTATATATGCTTAATGCTAACATTTCAAAAATCTAGATGCAGAATGTGCTCAGACAAAAATATTTCCTCAATTAAAAAGGTGTGTTACATTTTTGCTGATGGCACTGCTGATGTAACAAAACACTGATTATTGATGTGTCCATAACTGTGCAAACAGCATCATTCACACGTTGTTGATATTACATAAAATGCAACACTTGCGTGGAACACTGCTATATTTATGATCTCCAGAGATTAATTTCACTCCGGTGTTGAGAATAGATAGGTGGTGTAAGTCTGCCTGAACAAAACACAAATGTGACAATGTTTTCATCCTGTCTCTCCAGTGCAGGGACACCCAGAGGACAGCGGTCTCCGGTGGCGCCCCAAGCTCAGATGCCGGGGCCACGGTTTGAACTGTGCACTCCTGATGACAGACAGCAGCGACAGCGAGGTCCAGAGAGAGCAATTAGCACAAACAAAGCAACTGTGTGATTAGCTGGTCTTTATTAGCTCCAGCAATCAGTTTAGAGGCCACTGGTCTCTGGTGATCACACACTTCCTGGTTTAACCCATTTGTGACTGTTTATGTAAACAATGTAATGGGTTATTAATACCAACATACTGGGAAAAAATAAATAAATCTCACAGCGATCATCTCTAACATGTCAGGACTTGTTGTAGAGACCTGCACCTTGCGTAATATCACTGGTTGGTGGGAGGGGGAGGGCTCTGGAACACCATCCATGTACACCTCTCATCTTTGTCCTGTGTTGCATGCTGGGAAAGAGCCGCCCTTTGCTATGTTCCTTTTCTTTGTCCGGGCCCTCTGAGACTTCCCTGCTAATGTTCCCCTCCTGTTTTACAGCAGCGTTTCCTGGAACAGAACCCCCTCCAGCACTCATCAGATGCTACATTAAGGGAGCACTCTGAAGTCTTCCTCCACCACTAAGGGCCCCTGATAAATAACTTATAGGGGAGAGGATTCAAACATCTCTCCTATTACTAGCCTCGATTCATTTTTTACAGTCCCTAGAGCCCCCCATCTGTCCTGCACTTCAAAAGCATCAGAGATACTTTCACTCTTCCATCCTATGGGATCTCTGTGAAGGTAAAGAAGCAGGGGAGGTGGGGATGCAATGGGGGTCTGGGTAAAGTAAAAGAATAGACACAGCTAGGAGCTTTGAGCTGCAGAATGTGCCAAAAGCGTCTCTGCCATCACCTCCTTTTCCAACTATTCTCTGCGGAGGAAGGGGGATAAAAAAGAGAGCGACTATAGGGGAGTCAGAAGGAGGGAAGAAGCATCACAGTCTGGTGCAGAGATGGCACCCTACATCAGTACTGAACAAGAATGACAACTTTTTTCATTCTCTGTGGCAATTACAAATGAGTCCATTAGGCTGTCTGCTACCCTCTCCTCTCTGCGGGGTGTGTGTGTGTGTATGTGTGTCTGTGAGTGTGTGCGTGTGTCTGTTCGTGTGTGTGTAGGACTGCAAAACCACAGTCTTTGCAAGAAAACTCCCCATTTTAAGTCACATAATACGATTAAACAACATTTGTGAGTGCTGAACTGGGGGCACAGTCAGTTGGCATTTGTGGTAGTTATGGAATATAAGCCCGGGATGCCTGTTTTCTGTAAGGCACGATAATAAAACGCCAGCTTCCCTTTTTTGTGAGGCCATTATGAGGGCTTTTTAGTCACAAGCAGCTTAAAAGGGTTTTAAATTAGCAGTGAGAGCATTGCTAACAACATATCTCAACTGTGAGGGGCCCAGTCTGTCGGGAGAAGATCGCGCGTGTGACATCTATGGATTTTGATGGAGTGGAGATTGCTTTTCGGCAATGGCTTTTATTGAGACTGCGATTTTCAACCAGCATTTCAATCAGGCCCGTTCACATCTGAGGCAAATTCAATTTAAAGTCCGGATCGAGAAGTGCATGAGACCAATTTAATGTAAAGTCGCATTAGGAAGAGACACAAAATCAAAAGGTGACAATTTGATTTCAGTAACATCACTGTAAATCTGAAATATAATTAGGATGCCTTTAAAGGTAAGAGTGAGGAGAGGAAGATGCCTCAGTAAGTGAATTATTGTGACCTTTACATATGCATTTATAAAGATGGCAACACTAAAAGCAAATCCATTACTTATCAAAGCATCAGTTCAACTCTGCACTTTCTTCAGGGGGCCTCTCTTATTCTTATGGTGGCAGATTCAGGCGCAGATTACTATTCATGCAATTTAGACTCTAACTTGGTAGTCCATTCACACTATATCCATCTGCTCCTCCCTTAGTGCCACCAGGGGCCAGTTCCTAAATGTCAAAGCCCACACGGCCATTTCTGCACAACTGCAGTGTCCTGAATTCTTAACACTTCTTGACTTCATTTTATTTCTAAAAGAACATCCAATGATATAACACGGGAATGAAGTTGGTCAGAGATTTAACTCCAATTCTTGCTCAGTGATAATGAACGTTCTATGTAGGAATTTGAGCTACACATCACCAGCCAGTGAAAAAAAAAAGTGGACACAAGGAAATCTTTCAAAGAATAAATACTGTATGGCGTGGGGGGATTTTGGCCAGCTAGGATGAACTTAACAAGCAGAGATCTTACAGATTTAAAGGTACTGCTAAAAATTTATGGAGGCATGTTTGGACTGGGGCCACAGTGAACAGCTTGGGCAGCTGAGCAACATCACAGTGGGACGCCTAATAAGCCCCGCACAATTTTTCACCCCATATTTTATCAATAAAAAAGCAGTTTAAACAGCCTCCCCTGTGAACTGCAGCCGCTGCGCTGCCTGCCATCTGGAGCCCCCTTTCATTTTATAATCCAAGTGTCATTAAAATGCTTCTTGGCAGTTTACAGCTCGTTCCCCATGTGCAGATGTGGAAGCAAGCTTCAGATGGGGTCCTCTGATCAAAGCACTCACTGCTGTCAGACATAACACGCACCACCTTTGGGCTACCTCTCAGTCCTATATGGACATCATGCTTATTTATTTTGTCCTGTATTTCAGGTGTGCAGCTTGGATGAGCTCCAACTGCAGTTTGTCTAACGGTCACTGAAGCGGGTTTGAGACTGAGAGGATGCAAGATCTTCTGAGGTGAACATCCGGTAGGGAAAGTGATCCTCACCACAGATACTGACACAACAGATTCATAAAAGTGTACTGACAACAAAGGTAAATTTACCTGAAATGGGATTGTGATTGCAATAATTAACTAACAACAGACAACATGAGCTTTTCAAACTCATAACATGAGTGTTTCTGGCAGCAGACACAAAAGTTGATGGCAGGAGGTCAACCTGCTGGCACGGGCTTTATATCGCATTATGCTGCCATATTTGCGGTGCGCACACACAGGCTGCCCAATGACCCGCGGCCCCCAAACTGATGCGGCGTGGCACACACGGTGTTAATGCTCCAACCGGGTGTTGATTGAGCTCCCCTCAAGCCAGTGACGCATGTTGCCTTTGTTTGGCAGCCGTCCCGGTGTAAGAACTGGGGCCATATTACGCCTGTCACTGCCATGTGTTCGCTCTTCTCAGAGCACAGCGGCTGATGCCACTCAACCGCCATCCCCCTCAACTCCCACCCTCCTGGCATCTCTGCGGGCACCCCCCGGGCCTAGCAGGTCTGCGCTAATGAAGTCAAATTAATTTAATGGATGTTCATGCCGCCTGCGTCTGTGGTGCCTGGCGGGGGGACAACTTTAATGCCGGTCTCTGTTTGTGGTCCTAAACCTCAACGAGCTGCTGTAGAAAACCAGCCCGGGCTGTTACAGTTAGCCCCGCATGATGAACTGATTTCAAGTGTCCATAAAAAGCGAAGCGACATGGAGAGCTGTGCGTCTGGGCCAGGTGTGGCTGCTAATTACGGCAAAGGGAAAAATAACTGACAAATAAACATGAATGACAGCCGCCATTAATACCTGCTTCCCCTTTCCTCCACACCTAAAGAAACGCTGTTAAGTTTTATGGAGCAACCTTTGATACGATAATTATTTTTTCCTCTAATCTTGCAGGCCGTGTACCTTTTCCGTTGGCTGCTGCAGATCAAAGCGGGCCGTCTTTTACTTGAGGGACTGCACTGGCTGGGGCCTAATTGAAGGCATCTGGACTCTGTTGGAGTGTGTGTGTGTGAGTGTGCGTGCGTGTGTGCGTTTGGACCGATACTTGACTTTCCACATCACATACACACTCGCCCATAGAACGTTCCTTTCTGATGGCCCGAGGGGCTTGAGTTCTGGCAGTCTCCAGAACATCCACAAGCGTCAGAGTGTTTAGATTAACTTAAATATGTTCAAGTGGCTCACGGGAGAAACCCAAAACTTGTTTCTACCACTGGGCCGGACAGCGATTAGACTTTCTACTGTCCATCATCGCCGTGGTGAGCGCTGCAGTTGAAGGTCATCCAAGCTGGCTCCAGCGAGAAACAACTGGTGAACAGAGACGGAACGGTAACAAACGGCCTCTGCCTTCAAATTTAATATGTGTTGATTTCTGCAGCTATTATGAGTTGCTGTCTAGCCTGTTTGACTGAGAAGGGAATTGATGCTCCCTCAGCGTTCTTTTCACAGCCACAGTGGACTTATGTGTTCCTGGACTGGGAGGAAGCAACACTCCTTTAGTGAAACATTATACTTGATGGCGCTGGATCCTAACGGCAATGGGGAATTCTATATTTATCCTTGATTGCATATGCCGTTTGTTGTGGAGGAAAAGCAAGTCCTCTTGCATTAGGAGGTCTTGTGTTGACAAGCCAACGTTTGGACAGACATGAGTCTCACTGCGCCAGCTCTAAATGCACACAAAGTCTGTCTTGGATTTCCAGCCAGGAGAAATGTGTAAGTAATTATGGTCCAAACTATGTTTATTGAATAAAAACCCACTTAGACATTATGTTTATGCACAAGCAGAAACATCCAAATTTTATATCCACGTACACAGAAACATTTGCGACTTTTTTTCTGCATTTGCAGGACATCTGTATTCAATATGGAGTCAATTATACTTTTATTACTCATGTGGAAAAATGTGTATCGTGCTGGGATTGTTATTCAAACACAGGCCACTTGAAAAACAATGAATGCTGTGTGATGCCGCTCTGAGTAGCTTGGACACGCTAAAGATGATTTTAGTAAGTTGGACTGACTTTAGTGACTTTGTGCGTTAATTTTACTCCACATGTTTTGCTTCACTTGCTGTTACCTGCTGTGCTGCTGCACACAGACGTGACACATAAACCAAACACGTTTCCACTGGCAGATTTTATGATTTCTAGTTTGCCAGAAAATAAGATGAAGTCACACCATCAAGAGAACTAAGTAAGGAATTTCATGGCCTTCGTTTTCTAGCACATCTACTCCCAAATTTTGAACTTGAACACTCTTGAAATGTGTCAGCCTTACTTATTCATTTACCTATTGAAACATGTCTGATCATCCAGCAAACATGTCCTGTTATTTTTCACAGAGTGCTGCAGATTCACTCAGCACAAGTTGGATGTGGCGCTGCGGGTGGCATAATACCTCAATTGTCTGGTTTTGATATGGTGTGCCATGCTTTCTCTATCACTGTATCATTGAACTGACAAGATCTCAAGCAGAAAATTGTGCAATCGAG
This sequence comes from Lagocephalus sceleratus, assembly GCA_911728415.1. NCBI lineage: Eukaryota > Metazoa > Chordata > Actinopteri > Tetraodontiformes > Tetraodontidae > Lagocephalus > Lagocephalus sceleratus. Next base: position 9,017,022 of record CAJVRN010000237.1, on the reverse strand, counting down.
CGTTTCACCTGCCCAACGTTGAAAACTCTCCTATTACAGAAAAGGAGCACTCGTATGAGAAGAGACAAAAAAAAAAAAAAAAAAGGGAAAACCACCTGTGAAATGGATCGGGTCAAGGTGAAAAACACACAGCAAAAACCCGCTGTTCATCCAGGCAACAACAACTCCTTCAATAAGGATGATTGCGAGCTGTTGAGCGTGGCTGAGAGGTGACAGGATTTTCTCAGAGATGTAGCAGAACATTGGAAAAGGGGGCGAGGGGCGTGTATTCTGATTTGAGGCGAACAAAGGGACGACTATCTCTTCGATTAAGACGCTGCCAACAAACAGCTTCGCCGCGAGGAGTCGGCGAGTGAAAGAAGATTACAGTCTCGATGCCATGTTGCGTTTTCACACCTCCTCTGTTCTGAGTGGCTGCCGTGGCTTTGCTTGCCCTGGCCTTTCTATTTTCATCTGTGCTGCCAACATCAGTGCTAACCTTTAAGGAGGAATGTGGACCAGGCTATTGGGTGCCACATCAATGACGCCGCCGCCGCGCTGACTTCCCCTGTGTTATGCTGTGACATGCATTGCTACTGACAAGTCGTCTTTGCTGATGTCAGCTGGCTGTGTCTGTGGGCAGGCCCCGCAGAAGTGTCAACTTTTTCTCTGTCATCGTCATCCTCTTCCCAACATGCACTGGGGCTGGGTTTCACCGCCACGCGTGCCCTTACCCCCCCCCCCCCCTTTCCCTCTGAGCTTGTACACAAGCAACACTTCCGAGTCCGAGGAGCTTCCTCTGCTTCAGAGACGAAGCGGAGGACGGTCGCACGTTCTGGAGCATTAACACACAACAGATGTTGTGCTTGACAACCGCAAATTTTAAAACAACAAAACAAACAGGAAAAACATTAGTCTGAAGAGCATGTGGGATTTGGAATGGAATAAAAGTGCATCTTGCAAAAAGCTACAGGCATAAATGTTTGTAGATTTAAAAATGTAATTGAGGACCATCATGAGAGGTTTATGTCTGGCCAAAAAAACAAAGCTTTAAGTAATTATTTTCTTCTAAACATTGATTATTTTAATGACTTTAAATGTTGGCTTTACGGCAGGACATTATTGAATTTGAATTTAACAGCCATAGTTAATTTATCAAACTTTGATTCTCCCACCTAGAAAGCCCAAACTGGAGTAAATCTAAGGATGGACTGAATAAGAAAGAGAAAAGCAAAGGAGTGAGGGAGGAAGACAAAAGAGAGAAAAAAAAATGACATCTCCATATTAAGGCCTGTGTTGCCAGTGTCAGGTCTAATTTCACAGCGCCTGTGGGGAGCTGAAAGCAACCAGTCAGCTCCGGTCTCATCTCGTTCCTCCTCCATTTTGAATCAGGGCTGGCGAATCCAGAGCTTTTGGGGGAAGGGGGGAATATTACTGGAAAATTGGTTTTAGATTAAAGGAGGTGGCAAGGCATTCTGCTTCCTCAGCTCTTTCCCAGGTGCACTTAATCTAATTTCATTAAAGAGATGAGGACGGATGATCACTTGTGCAGAAACATTAGACCGGTCCATTTTCCCCTGTCCATAAAAAAGGCATTGAGATTGTCAGCGGCCTCGTGGGTGGCCCGCTTGTTATTGAATATGATCACTCTTTGAGACCAACCTAGAAGTTGAAACAGCATCAGGGTCTGGGGAGGAATAAGTACCAGGAAGACCCTTCCTGTTGTTGTTTGGCTTTTTCAAAGATGGCGACTGAAGGAAAATCACTGGAAATGATGTATGGGGGTAGTGATGAAGAACACATTCTTCATTTGAAGGTAAGTCTTAAGGGAAAAAAACATGGGGGAGATTCCTGGGACATAATGACACCATGCACACTTTTTAGTTGCTTCACTACCAGCTAGAGAGGGCATAACCCCCAGTATATCAGCTGGGAGGGATGCCATTAGCTGACGAGCCATTACAGATAAGACGCTCCGACGCAATGATATGGCATTCATTCTGCACGCAGCGGGGAGATAAGGGAGTCGAGGAGGAATTAATGTGTCAATCAGAACCTATGCTCTGCGCTGGCAGATGACTACACCGGAGCCATAAAAGAGCTCATAGACAGGATGTGGTAATGGTCCTTGGAGACTCCCCCGGAGACAGATACACTTTCTGCTGAGTGACTGCTCGGCAAATAGGACCAAATAGAATTAGTCGGCCTGGGTGTCCTCCACCGAGGCTGCTGTATTGCGACGGTGACACACCTGACATAAGGCCACAGTGTTAAGGGCTGGAGCCAAAGTAAGTGTCTGATGCTAATATTTCGCAGACAGAAAGCCACTGTATTATTTGCAGAGGAAAAAAGAACACAAAAGGAAATTGGAGGAGCTGGCGAGGATGGCAAAGTGGGGAGATAAGATGACACTTCAGGAGAGTGCACGAACAAACTGAGAAGGGATAAATCCCACTCTATTTCTTTCTCTGCCTCTCAAATGACAGAAAATGACCATCTTGACTTCTGAGTATCTCAGCCGTGTGTCTGACTGACAGAATTGGTTGGCTGATAAATTTCAGGTGGGAGCAGGGCAGACAGAACCATTTTGCAACGTTTATTACAATGGAAAGGAGAATCTGAATGGCACTTGTGTGTGATTGGGATATTTAAGGCCGGTCTGACACAACATCACCAGATGTTGCGCAACAAAAACTTGCTATGGTTTCGTGTAAGAGTTGTAAGTGCTGAAAAAGGGACATAAGTTGAATGCTGAACATTTCTCACACAGTTCCATTTTAATTTCGTCCATGTGGCACCTCTTCATCACAGATAACACAATTACAGAAGCACTATTCATTCAGCAGAGGTTTTGCAAAGCTATTGAGATGACACGTGTTTGGGGATTATAATCAACTGACAGTCACACAGAGACATTGAGTGGCTCAAAGTATTCAGCACAAGGATAAGGGATGAATGATGTTCACAGTCCCATAGCGTGGCCTCTGATTTGAAAACAAACACTTCCTCTATCCTCAAGTGGTTTAGCCAACATGAGGCTTGTTTCCCTGATTTTGCATGGCTACGTGCAAACACACTAAGTGTTGTTTTAATTTTTGGTAAACATTGTCCTTGACAAAGAATCCTTCATTCCCCCCCGTTTCCTTCTGGGTTGTAGACATAAGCGAGACAAGGTGAGCACTGTTATTTTAACACTGAATGGCTGACATTGTGAAACAGCACAGTCATGAACGTCAGATGACAGCGATCCCAATGAGATATGCCAGCCATGAGAGCAGACTGGTCAGAGTGTGACCGGCTGTTTCTTCAAGGCTAAGCCCATCAGCACGAAAGAGCTGCCTTTCAGCATCCTTGCGCTGAACTTGGAGGCGACCCGGTGATTCCATTTTGACACCTCACGCTAACTCAGACTCTGTCTTCATAAGAAGCGAAGCAATCTGAAGTGACTCGGCTGTGGCAGGAGCTCATCAGCTTCATTCAAACACAGTGTAACTGACTGCATCCTGGGGGCACACCTGGAAGCAATATTCTAATTAAGTTAATCTGTAAAATCCCGACAATGTGGGTGTTCAGGTGGCTGGTAATCTGATGTGAAAGGAGCCTTTGTTTTCACCGGGTAGATACGCGAAAAGCTGGCACCTGTTTCAGCACAACGTTGCAGAAATTTATCGCTGTCGAATTATCTTGAGTGAGAGCAATTACAAATGACAGTGTTTGTCTTTCCCCTCATGAAAGCCAAATTTTACGCCATCGTTCTTTGAATTCCCTCGCTCGCCGAGGGCCTGTCAAAGCATTTCTGTCTTCCTTCGTCAGTAATTTGCTGTGGATGATTTGCAACTCTCATCGGCTTAATTATGTGTCTTTCTGAGGAAGCGGAAAAGGTCAGCGCCACTTTAACCTACAGCTAGATCTTCAAGATGTCCGCAGTAATTAAGTGATGTCTCTCATCTTTTTTTTTAATGCAGTGGAACCACAATAACCAGTAAATTCTAAACATTAACTATTGAACAACAATAAATGTTCATTCATTCGTTGCTTTTTGTATTCATAAAAATAGTCTCCATTTAACAACCAGCTAAAAGCATGCATGCTACCAACACATAAACAGTCAAATTTGGTATGTAAATGTGTACATTTTATGCTCATGTGGACACAGATTATCCATAGATTTAACCATGAAGGAGTGAGTTGTGGCACTGAGTTCAGCTATGACATGAAAAACTGACCCCAGCACCAATAAAGGGGAAGCAAGCAGAGTTTTATCATTCAGCAGAGGGAAATGGAGAGGGCAAATGAGATGGTGCTGTGACACAAAAACAGTTAACTGTAATCAACAGAAAAAGGTTTCAAGAATAGAAAACACAAAAGTAGTTCAAACTATAAATCAGAAAAAAAAACAAGATAAGTGGTTCAAACATTTATGCTAAAATGTATTTCATCTCTTCTCGACTCATTAATGATTCAGTCATTCTCACAGGCCACACTTAATACTTTCATGATTCACTAATGCAGCTGTAAATCCCATTTGCCCTCAAACACGAGGTGAAACAGAGATGTTCAATAGTCTAAGATGTAAATGATACCTCAGCCCAACTTCTGGTTGACATAAGTCATAATGATAATAATAGTTGTAATGCCAAATATGGAGCTGTTTTAAGAAACAGATGAATGCCATCTAACCTATCTATCTACAAAAATGTCCCGTTTGATTAATTCATTTACATTATTATTGACCTAAATTTTAGTAAATGTCAACATTTGTGAGAGTAGAACTGGTTCGATGTAAATCTGAAGCAACTGGGGCAGCAAGGAGAACAACACAAAACAAAAAAAAAAAAAAAACACTGAGAAATTCACTTGCATCTCCACCCCCCTCGGTGATGCCAGGGAGCCGTATGGAGAGTGACAGTCCTACTACGTCTCTCTGCCATGTCAACTAGCTACCGCCCTCGTTTCCGTCTCGCTTCAATAAAGAGATAAAAGCCCATTGACTTGCCAGGCTACAGCTAATGCAAATTGGGGCTGCTATCAATGTATTATTTATAGGGAGAGCTGCAGACGTTTCCACAGAACGGGGAGCTGAGCTTACAGGAGATTAGGTGCCCTATCTCCTTCATTTACCAGGGAGTAATTGCTAAACTGTGGAGGAATTACAGAGCACGAGGTTCCCCAAAGGTGGTGCATCATGTTACCAGGAGGATACCTTCAGTCAACCACTACCATATGTGGAAGAAACCAATGAACAGATGTGGTTCAGAAGATTCTGTCCATTAGCTGTTGAATAGTTGAAGCCCGATGGTCACCAAGAGTGATGAAGGATTAGGGTTAGGGTTGATCATACAACTCTGTTTATCTCTGATATTTTCGTCTACAAATCACAAGAAGAAGCAGAGACGTTCTGTGTTTTCCTCGGATGTGTCTGAGTCTGCTTGATTTACAGCATTTTTCCAAATGAATGTATCACACATTGCTGCCTGCACAAGTGTGCACCATGGGTGACACTTTGTGGCCTGCTGGAAGAAGAAAAAGGCAGATCTTGTGAAACAGCTTTGTTCTACATTCATTTATGTGAGCAAAATGAATGTCTTCCCTGGAAAACGAACACCATTGGAAAGTATTCAAATCAAATTAGACGCCGTTCGCTGTGTGTATCAGCATGAAGATTAGAAGTGACATTTAGGACTTTTTCAGAGTTACCAATCTACTCAAGAAGGCAGTTTTTTACGACAGATTCCTCCTTTCCTACAGATTCCTCCTTTCCTTTTGCTGCTTCTTGAGATTATTTTTGCTCTGTTAAAATGATAAAAAAGACAAATAGCTCCTCCTCCTCTCCGTTTTTCTTTAATCTCTCTATCTTTCTTGACTGACTCCCTCCTTCGTCGTGATCTCACTTGTTATTCATACGACTCTCAAACGCTTCAAGTGGCGGGTGAATAAACACAGGAAAGGCAGTCTTACCTTGTCGTCAATGTCACTCTCGCTGTCACACTGTAACAGAAAGATGACAGGCACATGAAATATGTGGGTTATTCATTTGCCCCCCCCCCAGCCCATAATCAGATGTTATTTTTGCGTCTTTCAATGACAGCTTTCATTGCATTAGATGAAGAGGAAAAGCAGAGAGTAGTAATCCACCGTAGCTCTCTGTAGCTCAGAAGCACAACGGATGCTGTTCTGGTATTTCTGTTACAGATTGAGTTTTGGAAGAAAAATACTGTACATTAGCTTTTATTATAAGAAGTCTGTTCAATGCTGTTCCATCTACCTTTTAAGAGTGCTTTAAAACTGAACGATAAGATCTCAAGGACAGAGAGAACCTTGGCTTGCTGAATGCTTAAACTCAGCTCCTATTAAGTGTGCTATTTAAAATCCACCTTGTGACAAACCCGTCTTTGTGCGTCAGACTTCTTCAGCAATAAAGGAAATAATAGCAAGAGAGGTTTAATTCTCAAAATTGGCCTCGTCGAGTATGACCAAAGGTCAAAGTGCCATCTGTTCAGTAAGGTTTTGTTGTTACGTTTATACTTTCATAAGGAGTGAAGTCATGCTGCTGTTAGAGTTTGAAAAGATCAGGGTATGTTGAGAATAGTCAAAGCCTTACAAGCCAGATAGCCCCCATAAGAAAAGGGCCTGAACCTTTCATTTCTCACACATTCATGGGCACAAAACACTTTTTTAGCAAATTATAAAAACAGAATTCAGCCAGATGCATCACCTTTATTCATCTTTGGGCTAAAGGAATGTGTGAAATTAAACCTTGACCTTGGCTTCCACAGGACGGCTGATTTATTTTTAATTTATTTATTCATTTTAAGAACGATTTCTGCTCCTGGTAAGCACAACTGAATTCCATAACATGGAATATTATTCCTTCTGACTTTGGTGGATAATTATGTCTGGGGGTGGGGGCTTCCAAAAAGTTTGAGAAACTAGAATGTTTGAGCTGCAGACCAGTCCCACAGGAATACCACAGCAGGATACATGAGAGGCTGAGCCACATGGAGGGAGGGCCCCCAGTGACAAAAAAACGCCATCAATCAGTCAATTAAGTTCCTGTGGCAACATCTTTAAGTGGACCCTCTTTATTTTGTTTGACTCCCTTTCAGAGTTTGACACAATAAGGAGGGAAATGGGTCAATGGAGGCACAGTGGTTCTTTGTGGTGAGCGTGGTGGGTCTAAATGTTTAATTAAGTAACGAGAGTAATGAGCGCAAGGGCTCAGTGGCCACGGTCTCAGGGGAAGAGACTCCGGGGGAGGAACGAGGCTTTCCACACCCTGTGATTCGTCTGTATTACAAAAGATACAGCAGGAGTCCTCACTGGGAGAAGCTCCAAGAGAAAGTCATTGTTGCTGGAGACCAAAGAGGATGTATTGTTGAGATGAGCTTAAAGAAATACCAACGACCACTGTTCATCCCGACGGGGTCTGACGCAAGACCAGAGCAAAAATGTAAATGAGTAGAGGGAAAATAGAGAAAGGGTACGGACTAAGTATCACGGAAAATAAACCACAAACCAGTGAGATAAATAAACACGTTTTCTCAGAAGGAAATTCATGTTTTTAATGATGCCTAACCGCATGTTGCTGCACCAAAAATCAGCATTAACCAAAAATAAATACATTCATTCACGACCATTCTGCAAGGACACCACATACCTGGAAAATATTCCACGCACAACTTCTTCCTCTCTCATGTTTGCAAACCTTAATTTCTCGGCTTGTGCCTGTCAAAAGACTTTCATTACAGAGTGTATGGTTACGAGGAAAGAAAAGAGGCTTAGGCTCCTTGTCAATCAACTCCACATTCAGACAAATTAATTGTCTACCGTTTTTTCTCCGGAGCACATCACAACCTGTAATCATCACCCATTTGTTTCCTCACCGCTGTGGCATTTTATACAGCAGTACCCAACCCCCCCCGGAAATAGGTGTAATTGTATTCTTGGACAACTGCAATCTCACAGTGGTCACAGGCTTCTCCCGATTACTGGAGATGAGTTTAAATCCTGTGTGACGGAACTGAACAACTGGCTTGGTCTATTCCCCGGGTGCATGTTTGGCCTTGTTGTTGCAGCAGTAGCCGTGTCACCAGAGATGAGGCCTCACGAGGCTGGAGCTGGCAAGGAGGAAAAATAATATCACAAGAGCACAGTGGGGGGGCTTATCCTTGTGTAAGGAGCACACTCTGCAGCCGAGTGTAAACAGGAACAGTGGCTGCAGCCCAGACAGGCAGAGATGCAGCACAGCAGGGGACCCGGGGGCAGGTGGGGAGCCAACGAAACAGAGGGAAGAAAGGGGGTGAACATCTTTTTTTTAAAACCTGCAAATTTAGAAACAATACTAAACTTGGTTGCTTAAAATGCAGCTGACTAGATTTGAGATATGTATAAATCAAATCTTTATCAAGATAATTACGAACAATGATGGTGATCATAATAAGGCAGAGCTGGTGCACTTCTATATTTAAGCTGGCACAGTTGTGCCAGGATTAATTAACTGATTAATCAAGAAAATAATTCAGATTAACCAGCAATGGGAATGATTCCTGGATGCAGTCCTGATTTGGATAGATTTCAACCACTTAACGAGCTTATTTATCAATATATTGTTAATTTTTCTAAGCTGGCTGACAGAATTCAAAGCCCAAGTGATTTGTTTTTTCCATCAATGTCTGCAAACTGGTCTGGCCTGAGTCTTCAGAGACTGAACAGCAGCACCTGCACCTGGCATACGCCAACGGAAGCCAACAGGGGACCAGAATCAGCGAATGGCTCATCCATAAGCCTCCCTACCGACACCCCCTCCTCCTTCCCCTCCACAGCCTGCACATCAGGCAGATGCGTTTGACATTTACACAGCTTTCAACACTTCAGAGACGGGAGATTTATTCTGCCAGCGGCCGCGACTGGAGCCAAGTCTCGACCTGAACTAGCCCCCATGACGACCCTGTAGCTCAGCCCTGAAATGAGGCAGGGCTGCAGAGCAACAGAGGAGGAAAGGGAAAGGGGGGGGAGGAGATAAAGGAGGGACGACTCGATTCTCCCCCGACTTTTTCTCTGGCAGATTCCAACTGACGTGCCAGGGGAAGACAATAAGCGTTGCGCATCCCGGAGCACATTAAAACGACCGGCCAAATTAATCACACAGTTCCACTTGTCACACTCGGAGGACAGTCTGCCATGAATTCCGCCTCAGAGAAAGGAATAGACAAGCAACTTGCCTGGCTACGCAAAATTCTGGCACAGTGTCAGCGATTGTCTGCCTGAATGCTGATTGCAACTCTGTATTTGCTGCAAGGAAAACAGGAAAAACAGACAGAAAAAACAAGTTCCGAAGCTGCTGACATCCAAGTGTCGTTTACAGTTAGTCTATAAAATAAAAATTATGTATGAAGGTGTTTCTGCCTTGCCATTGCAATTTTTAATGAAATCTTTCATTTGTTGCCTTAAAATTGGTGATTCAACTCCATGCCACACTGATTTTACATCTTTACTCATTCTGCTGTGAAAGCACTGATCTTAAAGGGGACATATTATATTTCTTCTCTGCAAGTTAGCATGGTTCCTTCATGTCTAAATTAAATGTCAGTAAGGTGCTTTGGTTGAAAAAAAAAAATGAAAGTTTGAACACAGTTGGACAGTCCGAGGGGAAATTCAAATGGATCGTTTTGAGACACATTACAAAATATTGAATTAGTTGTCAAAACTGACACTTATGGGGTGGGGAGGAATTTCAAATATGCAACTATATGTACCAAAACACTGAAAAAATGAGTTTTGCAAAATATGTCCCCTTTAAATACACATGAGAGTGAGATCATTATGCTTTAGTCTTAGAATGAAGTAATAACTAAATCTATTGTGGAGCAAAATTACTTTTGAGGTGTTTTAGCTTCATTTAATTCAGTGAACCTTTTCTATATTCTCTTCAAAAATGTTTCAGAAAAGTGTTTTTGTGAGTAAAATGGAGCCTGTTTATTCCACACCGCTACCTTGCATCCTGAATAAAATGACACAGACAAGGGAAACGGCTCAAGTTAAACAGAATCTCTTTAGAGACCTCAGCTGAAATATCACAGACTGGGAGGGAGTTCTGACAAACCCAGATCTCCTAGCGTGAGAAGCCAAAGAGGAGGTAATGGTCCATTTAGATATCATCTAAGGGCAAAGCAGTGGTGGACAGAGGTGGAACACCAATTTACCCCAGTGATTTCCCTCCTGCTGATGCTGGGATGAGGTGCCAGGTACGCACTGTATCATTGTGGCCATTCTGATGGTGCACAGAGTCTCTGGTGCAATGTGTTAGGCCTCCTGCTGGTCCTGGAACATCGGGGAAATATCTGATGAACTCTGGACTCCAAAAGATGAACACTGGAAAAGGTTTCGGAAGTCTGGCCACAAAGGTTTGGATAACACTCTTCCTCTAGAACCAATTTAGCCAAGAGTCACTATAGCGATGAGCATGTGAGTTCTTGCATGCTTGTAAATGTGTGAGAATAAGCGTGTAAATGTGTGTGAAAATGACATGCATGTGGTGATTCAGCCCAGTTTCTGTTGGGTTGTGGCTGGCTAAAAATGGTTTTTGACCTTGTTTTGTGCATAAAGAACAGCTAATTATAAAAAGCTGCAAAAGTGTTCCTTTTGTAATTTATGTTTTTTTGATTCTTTTCTAATTTTTTTCATCTGCAGACTTGTAAATGAGTTGTGGGAAAGGCTTACGGTCAAAATTGCCTCAAGACATCTCAAGGATGCTACTTTTTCATTTTGATGATAGCAAAATCTGCCAATTGGCCTATTTGGGTTCCTCCTTCAAAAGTTAAATTATAAACAGTTAACCTTCACAGATTGTGAGATGTTCATTTGATTCTCTCTACCTAAGTGTGGGAGAGAAAAAGAAAAGTAATTACTCTCGACCTCCCAACTGTGTATAAGAACATCAGCTAGCAAACTGATTTGATCACAGGATCAAATCTATACAGCCACTTGGCCCTTGACCCCCTCTGCAGGCATTACAGGAAGTGAGCCGATTACCCTGAGTCAACCTAGGCACTCTAGATTAAGAAAGTATTGATCACCGTGAAGATGAGGGATCCAGCTGGAATGAGGTTGAAGAAAAAAAATGCTCTGCTCAGGCAGAAATGATATTGGCCAGCAGGAGGCCAAGACCGATCCCCACATAAAATAATATTTCAGCTCGAGACCTCAGAGTTGGCTGTGTAAACAGAGAGACGGCTGCAGCAAAACCTCCTTTCACGGGCCCATCGAGAGAGCATGGGGTGAATAATAGTGGAGGACGATTGGAAACGACAAGCTCAGAGACATGTTCTTTGCATTAGGCCGACACGCAGGCCTCTGGTTCTGAGCTGACACACTTAAGGGAAGAGTCAGTGGGGGCCATGTAAATCAAGTCAGGGTGAGGAAAAATATAATCCTGACATGAGTCCAAAATAAGCAGACATTAACATTACCCAGACTCCATGTAAACAGCACTGAGACCTGGCAGCGCTCTGTTTCGCTTCCATGCAAAGTATGTGGTGAGCAGGAGGAAGAGGAGGGAGGCCTGTATGGACAGATTGATGGTGATAGCAGTGGGGGTAAACTTGAAAATCTGTCCCCCTTCTTCACTAAATTAAAGGGCCGCCTTGTCTCTTCCAGTGAGAAATCCTCCAGCCTTTGCTTTCAGCACTCTGGGGCAGCGGGGGAGTGACAGAGCCGGCTGTGCGGCTAGTGTGATCCTCGGAGTGGTTTGGCAGGGGGAAAAACAGACAGTAATGGCAGATGTACGAGGGAACAGGGAGCATTTATTCAGCTCAGAGAGAAAGAAGAAAACTGCCAGAAACCCAAAGGGAGAAGGAATACACAACTGTCTCATGAATATAGACGTGGGAGAAAAATGGGGACGGAGAAAGGTAGGAGAAAAAAACAACAGTGATTTATGATTTTTTTTTTTTCCACGCACCATCTTTCACAGCACTCCCGTTGCTTTTGTCCCGTCTCTGCTGACCCTGTGACCATACCAAGCTTGCTACATTGCCTTCAGCACTGGACACACAAATATACACTCCGACACTACCCTCACCACCTCCCAGTGCTTTGACATGGCCCCAGGCCTGACACTGCTGAGCAGCAGCAGCTGACTTTGGGCAACTGGAAATTTAAGTCGGGGTGTAGGAGAAATTAGGCGAGGAGGCAAGGAAATGGGATGTTGACTTGAACTGGCCCTGGGGGCGGCAGAGTCTCCCTGTACAGCTCTGCTGGCTGCCTGACAGTTTGATGGAGCGAGTGGAGGCTTCCCCGCGGCCCAAGCCGCCGTCTCTAACACTGATGTTGCTCAGTGAGGAACAGATTGAGCCTCCAGGCATCGCTCTGTACTGCTACTCCCCTCCTCTCTGTTTTTCACTCTCTCTACCACTACTACCATCTCTCCCTTCACTAATCCTGTCAAGCCAGCACGCAGAGACGTCTACAGAATATACAGGCTGCACGCCCGCACACAAAAACCTGCACCAAATGTTGTGTGCAAGCACAAAGACACTTATACATACAGCAACACCCACAGAGGACTGGGCATCCTTCTTTTCCCTATAGACGGCGTGATGAACACTACAGATGCTGTTTACTGAGTCACAGCCAACGCAGAGAGCGAGGGAGGGAGGGAGGGATGGAAGAAGAGGCAGAAGGAGGTAGAGTAAGGGGGCTGGCAGGCCCGAGCCATAATGAAAAGAATCTGGCGGCGGCCCACAGTGTGCTGGTCATGAGAAGCATGTGCCGCCGGGGGGGCTCTACTGCTAATTTCAGGGGGCAGCCAAGCGTTTCACGCTCGACTTGTCATCGGGCCAGAGGGGGCATTCATACTGGGTGACAGCAATTGCAAGAGGGCAAGTAGGGGGGACTGGGGAGGGGGGAAGCGAGGAAAGAAGGCGGCTGCGGCTCCCTCCCCACGTCGCTCCCTCCTGTCCCCTTCTGCGATGATCAAACATTATTGCAGGCTGAGAGCTGAATTACAAATGAATGTCCTGGGAGAACAGCTGGAGGTGGATTCGGATGCGGCCGGCGCGTCAGGTGGCCGTGCAGGCGCTCACCTCAGCCCCCAGTCCTGGCTGTCCGAACTGGATTGCATCCTGACATCTCGCCAGGTAACTCAGCCATCACAATCTGACACTGTGTGATGATGCATATAAAATCTTAATCTCCTTCATTTATTGAAGTCTAATTTTAACTTTTGCTCGTGCCAACGTCAGCACACGGCCATCTTACGCTGTTGTCACACATTACATGACCAAAAATAATCTGGAATACCTCTGCAGCCACTCCAAGAAACCCGATGTACTCCCCTGTGCACAACCTGTAAGTGATCTTCATAAGCTCTCTGGAGTCTGTGTCTGGTTCATATAAGCCAGACCGTGACAGAGTTAAGCTGCAGACAGTGGGGGGTGGGGGTGGGGGGGGGCAAGAAATGTATGAACGGATATACTCAAGAGAGTTTTAATCTCAAATCTATGGCTTGAACTGGGGGCAAATTTGGGAGTAAGCTCTCAAAATGGCAAAATTAAATGAGCGCAAAATCTGTGAAAATCACAGAATAAAGAAAAAACTGCATCAATGCTATGATGTGAATTCCTCAAATGTAGGGAGGTGTAGAGAAGGAACTGATGTTAGCAGCAGGTAGCCCCCTCCTTTACAAAGGCAAGCTGCTTGGTCTAGTCTCACAGCCAGGAGAGACAAGTGAGGGACAAGCTGGGATGTAAGGAGGAGTGAAAAAGACAGTCAGCAGAGAGAGGTGGGGGTTTGATGCTAGATAAGTGGCTGTGGGATGAGACGGGGGGGAATTTACCAGCTTGTAGGTAGAAACTTCTGTTCGATGCCTCTGAAACAAGTCGTCAGATGAGAAAAAGGAAGAGATGGGAAACAGAGAGATGGGGGGGGGGGGGGCAGCCACATTGCACGTCTTCAGGCAGTGAATAATTTAGAGGAGCACTGGGGAGACGAGACGAAGATGAACACAAAACACTGGCAGCGCTTGACCTAGAGCTGCAGCTACATCAGTGCATATCACAGAACGGAGAGCGCTCTCACCCACCCTGCCCCCCCTTTTTTTGCTCTTCATCTGCCTCCCCCTGCGTCTGGGAGGAAACAGCTGTATGCTGTTCTTGTTTCACCTCACATTCGACGAAACTACAAAATGTCTGACAACTTTGTTCCAGGAAACCTCTCTGCCTCCAGCTCCAGGCATGAGAGGCAGCCGAGTGCTGCGTCTTCCTCCAGGTTGCAGGTGGAAAACATACCAATAACGAAATGGCAAAGGAAAAATAGAGCATTTCATTGGTGTTAGCCCAAACTGCAGCCATGATGGCCATCTGTAGTTCCCTCGCATTCTCTCTGCATTTTAGTGAACCCAATAGAAGGTGCATTCATCGTTACACCAGAATAGTCTTGGGTGACCATGCTTCGGGATTTGAAGGCCCATTCATTGATTATTTTTTGTACCAGGCATGTGGACAAAATGATGAAAGAAAAAAAATACGATTCTTTCCTTCATAACCTTGATGGAAACTGTTGGATTTGATCTCTGCAGAGTTCAGAAAGTTCCTTTAAAGTTTGAATAATACAGAAGTGAACGACCAACCTTGCACTTGTCAGTAATTCTGTCTTACTGTTTATATCTTTGTATCCTTTGTGTTTTATTTTTCTTTTTGTTGGCTCCTAACCAGGTCTCTTTTGACACCGATTATTTTTCTCACTGGTGCTAACCTGATTAGAACTGGGTTAAATAAAACCATGATGGTTGGCTGGTTCTAGAGTCTCAGCTGCCAGAAGACTGTATCTTCAAGGGGAAACAACAATGAACAGATCATCAAGTGTTAAGGTGCATTTTCTTGGCAGTTAATCCAATTATTCCTCATATTGTGTGAGGAAATGTAAAAAAATAAAAATAAAAAACTTTAAAGGTGAGCTGATCAGGTCAGATGGGAGGCTGTTTCTGGCTGTAATTTAAAAAAATGCTGGCAGCAAACAATCAACACTATGTGCATCAGCTAAATATGTCAGATTGGTGGATAATCAGTTAGTCAGATAATGCTAATATAAACAAAACACACGCTAAGTATGTTTCCTGTCTTTACTCTCCTCACCTCATCTGTCTCCAGTTTCCTCCCTGGTCCGCATGGCTGATATTAATGGGACGTCTCTTGTTTGTAAATGTGCCAAGTAGCAAGCACTGCTGCAGGCTGTCTATTATAGCAGGCCTCTGGGGCAGCTTCACCATATGGCATCACATATGGCACTCAGCAGCATCAATTAATGTCATTATATATATATATATATATATATATATATATATATATATATAATGACATTAATTGATGATGGCGATATCTGCTTCGAGTGTCTTTAACTCCTCTGATACACCGATGTGATCTGCCAACAGGGAAGAATGCAGAAAGTTTTCTGCACCACATTTTGTCAGTCCCTACCAGTTTTACTGAGCGCTGCTCAAAGTCCTCGATAGCAACTTTGTTCCTGCTCTACAGCAACACTAATGCTACTGCATGAAAGCTCAGAGACTTGAAAAATGAAAAACAGAGGGAATGAAGACAGCAATTACAGAATCTGAAAACCACAGTAGAAAACATCACATTCATGCAACCAAACACAGCATTTACAACACATATTGTAGTTTTGGTCACATTTGGCTAGAATCAGGGCCCATTAGAATGGCAAATGAAGCCTGCATTTATGCACAAAGCCATAGGCAGATGGATGTAAAAACAGAATCTGATGGGCCTTTTTGTTCCGTGGTGCCTTTGGTGGGGGATCTGACGGCAAGGGAACGAGAGCGTAGCAAAAAGCCCCACTTAAAAAGCTCCCAGCCATGCCAGCCTTGTCAGCTACACCACAATTAGAGAGTAGATCACTGGCGCTTCCTAGTGAGAAACATCTCTCCAACACTCCTCAATGGAAGTCTTTCATTTGAGAAACACACTCAAAGCGGAGTTTTAAAACGTTTCGGATGGCTAATCACTCTCAGGATGAAAGGCTCCAGCGTGTTCGTTTGTCTCAGCGTGGGGAGCTTCCCATGCCGTTTCTCCGTCTCTGATTCTGATTGTTTTTGTTCGTTTCTTTTTCAGCAGGCAGGCAAGCTGGCAGGCAGCGCTGTTTGAAGGTGCAGTCAGACCCGAGTGCAGGCCTGATGCTTTGTAGTGATATTTCCAGAAGCATAATCTCATTACTTTTTGACGTGGGAGATGCGTGCAGGGGTGGATTGTCATTTCATGCTGTCAAAAGTTCCGTGAGGGAAACGGAGACAGGAATGGAACTTTAATGACCTGCATGCCTCTGGCTCATCAAAACTGAATACATTAAACCAAATCACACACATAAAATCCAATGAAATAGATCCTTGAAGGCACTTGTGAACCTAATGTCCAGTCCCTGGAGGTGTTTTAAAACCCTGCACTTCCATTTACTGTTGTTGCATCTGTTTTGAAACATAATTGGATAATACATGACACATCCTTGCGGCAAATGAATCTGAGTCCCTTTAAAAGCACCCAGCTGAAGGCAGACAGGCCTGTTACACCTCTGCAGTGTTTGGAGAAATGTTGCACCTCTAACGTGTGACCGGAGGTGGAAACTGGCCGACAGACTGTCTGATGGAAGCGTCAGACGAGGCTTTGGAGTGACGACAGTGCTGGGTACCACTCATCTCTCATCAGGAGAGAATACCTGTCACATGAAATCATACAACAGCGATTTAGCACCGACACCGGGTACACACGCCAAATACAACACACACCATCGAGCTGAGCATCTGAAACAAGCAGATCATTTTATTCTGACGAGCAGCGTCCCAGAGGTGAGAGAAGTTTCCATAAAAACTCTGATATCACAGTGTGCTTTTTACACACAGAAACACTCTGCTCCGTTGAAGAAGCTGTCAGGCACTGATTGAAGCGCCTGGTAACCATGTGCACCCCAGCTTGTTGCTGGGGTGACTATCCCAACGTGCTTCCTGGGTAATTTTCGAGGTCACTGGTTTGTGCCCGCCTATGTGGTGCAGATGGGCCCACCCTCATTCAGCACTCAGCAGGAACTCTTTCATTAGACCCAGTGAATGGCCCCATTCATCCCCTTCACCTCAATTGGTCACGCTGCATCCCTGCAGAGGGCCCAGAACAAACTTTTCTCTCTTTTCATTCTCTGATCTTCATGCACCACCCACCTCAGTCATGCTTCACTTTTGTTCTGAAACATGGTGGCTGAAGCTTCAGGGTTCGTCTCTGGCTGCAGACAGTGTTAGACCACCTCATGGGTGGAATGCAGAAGACTAGTGACATCACTGTCTTTATCTTGATTCATAAACCACTCTTTAAACGGACACAGTGAATCAGGGTCAATAAAAGAGCATTTTCATACATCAACCGGATGAATAATTTATTTTTTCATCATATTTTAGGCTGTTGTTGTTTGTGTCTTCATTGTTTAACCTTATTTAATTGGTTTTACTGTATTTTGTACTTTACTGTATTTTCAATCTTTTTTTAATACAGTTTCCAATGGTTGAGTTATTTTATGGCTCTCTTTCTCTCCCCTTGTTCCTTACTGCATTACTTAGTGATGCTACTGTTCTTCTGCTTTGCCACTTCTTGGCCCTCAGGAGACACTAAGGTCTGGCCTTGTGAGAAGTGACTAATTGTCTTGAGTTGTTAGTGTGTGTGGAATGAGATCCACTTCAACTGGTGACGGGGTGCATGATAATTTGCTTTCTCCTTTACTTCCTCCTGCACTTGCTCCCTCTTTTTCTTCCTCCTGTGCCAGATTTACCCTCTCTGCTTCTCAAGCTACTGAGCTGTAAAATTGAGCGGACGGCAGGCAGGATAAAGAATGAAACCTGGCATCATGAACGCACTAACCTTGAGGAGGGCCACTGCTGCTGGCTGCACCTAAAGAGACGGAGACAGAGCGTCAGCCATGTTGGACTGGGGAAGATTAAAAAGAGCAGGGATGAAGACCAGAGGTGGAAACCTGCTGCTAAAGAAACAACATGGCTAACAAACAATCAAACAGCTGGACAGCACAAATGTAAATCATGAACAGCACAGTCAGTACATATGCTTAGATTACAAAAGGAAAAACTACATTTTAAAACATTGTACCTGTGTAAATGTCCTTCGAAGCAGGATGTCAACCAAGGAAAAGGCAAAGCTAAAAGGGCTCCATGCATTATTGTCACATGCAACACAGCACACACATCATCACATTAGACTAGTCTGATGTTTTTATTTTTTAATGAAAAAACTAAAAGTCTGCAGTCAGGATACAAACTAAATATTGGTTCTCCAAATACTGCTGCAACTTTTTGAAACAGCTGCTCCAACATTGGGTATTTTTGGCACCTATAATCCAATAACAACAGTTATGTTAACGTAATGTTTCCACTGCTAACAATGTTTCATTCAGACAAAATCACAAATGACCGCTGAGTCTATTTCCTGGCAGAACATGTGTCCTTTGTAATGAAATCAACTTGTAGAACAAATCTGAGCAATCTATTACCATGAATTCCAAACACACTAACTGCAGTTTAGATGTGAACAAATGAAGCCTGAGTCGCTTAAAGATGATATTAGTGCTCTGAGCCGCTCTCTCCCTCCACGAGAGATTAAGCAGGTTTGTACTCTCCCAGGCGGGCAGCGCTCCCCCCTTCAGGGTGCTGCACTATCATTTGCAGGAAAATTACTTCAGTAATGAAGAATCCTGGCCCATAAATCCTCACACTCTCACCTTGCTTCGCCTCCCAAGTGTCGCTGCACAGCCAGTAAAAATTCCCTTTAAAAAATTCATAGTGCAATTTTGCTCAAATCCCTCCCAGCAAGCACAATTATGGAACTCTCATCTCAATTGATTTATGTCCCAAGCTAAGAGGGGGGTGGGTGGGGTGGGGTTGACTCATGGAGAGTAGGGCAGAAAACAAGTGGTAAATCACTCTTTTTTTTTTTTAAAGTAAGGTCTTATGTCATTTCGGCTGCATGCGCGAGCAACAGAAAAATACACGTGTGAGGGGGAGGAGGAGGCAGGAGGGGGACGTCTGAAGGATTCAAAAGCTGTAGGAAAATGGCGAGGAGGAGGAGGAAAACAGGGTGAAAGGAGCGGTATTCCACTTGATTAATAACACTAATCAAATTATGCAGTGTTCCACTGTGCTCTGAAATCTGGGGCCATAATGTCCTCTAATGGCGAGGTTCATGGAGCTAAACTTCAGAGGGAAAACACGCTGCTGACTGCTGCATGCCTTAATGAAGGCAGTAAAACATCCATTTCCAGAAGCCATGAAATGAAAGGCAAGATTGTAGATGTGCACCCAGTGGCTTTAAAACAGCAAAAAAAAAAAGAAAAAAAGAAAGAAAGAAAAGAAAAGCCGTTAACACAAAAGACAGTGTCAAAGACAGAGAGAAAGACGGGCAGACAGAGGGACAGACAGGCCTTAAGAAAAGAAATGAGGGGAGAGAATAGATTTAAAGGGCAAGAACACCGCCAGTTAGGGGATATAAAAGGAAAAGAGATGGTGAAGTGAGGATAGCGAGACAGATTGGTAGATGCTCTCAGTGCTTTATTTTCAGAGTTCTCTTCTGGCGTGAAGACAATCTATGTCGGCTGATTATGGATGAGCCGGGCTCCTTTACTATGTCTGTTATACTTAGTGTCGCTGACAGCGGCTACAATTCATCTCTATTCAGCTGCTGATGCACCTAACCACAGCATCCTCCCCCTCATCTATCTAAATACCACTCCATTAGAGAATTCCCCCTGTCCATCCAGGCGTGCCTTCTGTTGATCCATCCATCCATCTGAATTTCCTTACATCCCTCTGTCCATGCATACATTCGTCTTTTCGTCATTTCATGCGTTCACCTGGACATCCATGTGTACATGCACCCCAATGTACACCTACTGGTCTTCCAACTTGCCTTAATCCAGGCAATGGCTGGGGATGTTTAGCTTAACTCATAGTTGGTGGTGAGAAGTTTATCTCTGCGTCAGGCAAAAGTTGGTCAATTGGTACAAACAGGTTTGCTAATGTTGAAATCCGCTTGTTTTAGTGGCAACATGGGTCCCAGCGGTTATCCCAAGCTGCCCCAACAAGATGGTTCTCTTTACTAATTAATCCCTGTGTGTTTGGGCATACCTGCAATATGCAGTACATGCAAAAACAGCTGCAACCATGGTGTAGACTGGAGTCAAGATGCCAAATTACCATGAGTAAGATTAGCAATAATTTGACCTAGAGCTTATCCAACAGGTGGAAAAGGCCCTGCCCCCTCATTCCATTTAAGAATAATTACATATATTTCATAAGGAGCACTAATTTGTTGTAGCTGTTGTTGATAATCATAAAGACAGTGTTTACTGCTAGACTGAGCTGGGTGTTAGACCATGTTAGACGTATGTTGCAATTACGTCTACCCTCCCACTAAATCTAAACATATCATGTCATCATTCTATAGCCACAAAGCTATATGACCACAGACCGGAGACATTTATGTTCAGAAGAACATGTTACAGTTTGTGTTTAATCAATTAAATTACACAAACAATCAAATCAGCTTTGCGTCTGGAGTAAAGCAAATGCCGTTCTTAATCCTCAGGGTGAAGTTTCTCCTGGAGATTGAGGAAAAAACAACAGCAACAAAGCTGAGAAAACACAGATTGCCATTGTTATTATTACCATAATTGCAGTCTCAATCAAGATGAAATATGGTTCCGTTTGATGAAACTTCCTGTTTTGACTGGCTTGAGTTTGAGAACTACGCACTTGGCTGGTCTGCCAAAAACTCAATCAGGCACAATTACATAGCCATCAGATACAAATGTAATTGATTTGAAAGCTGACATGAGATATAACTACATTACGGTGGAGGCACAGTGGGTAGGCTCCGTGGGGACAGGGCCTACAGGGAGCTCATTACCACCGAGCTTTGAATTATTGAGTGCTAAGGCAGTGACATTGAGCGATTGAGGCAGGTGATTGGCTGTTACAACTCGGCAAGTGTTTATCTCAACTTACAGCAACCTAAGACTTCTGAAGGAATGAGCTGCCTGTGCATGAATATTGCAAGGGGAGAAGTTGTAATGGTTCATAATTGAAAGGGTTCAGGCCAAGGTAGAGTCTTCAGGTATATATCATGTCTGTCCAGTCCAAATCTGGAATTTATTACTCGTCTGTGCTCGTGGATCTTGTCCACATCAAATCCGTGGTGTCATTTACTGAGTATGATAGAATTTTGCTAATAAAACACCAACTAAGACCCTTGGGGGGATATCTGCCCTGACAGAAACAAGTCTTGTTGAAGGACATGTAATTTAACTTTTATTTAGATGCAACAGACTTGTTACTTATGTGTTTTGTGCTCTGGGACTAAATGGCCGATGCTTTTAGGAGCTCAATACTGTATCTTCTGACGGCATGTTTTATTGTGTATTGTGTATTGTGTAGTGCAATTGGTCTCATGTCCATGTACACAGGAACGACACTCCACTGCCCACAGTGGCACACAAATGTCCTAGATGAAAGTAGAGCATATGACACTAATACAGTTATATGAGCAGCTGCCCCCAGTGTGAATGGGATATGGTTAGCTGTTAGCTAGCAAGCTAACAACAAAATCGACTTGAGTCTGCATGTCATATTATATCCGTTATTTCATTACTCTGTTATTTCACGCCTCCATATTTCCACTTATGAGTCCTACAGATAAAATTAGGCAGCGGTCTCCCTCGGGCTGAGAGATGATGAGGCGCTTCCATCTGATCCTGACCATGGGCCTTCCCTGAAGTGTTGAAGGGTGACTGATAAGAGGATAAAGATGCAAGTCGCAGCAGAAGCCCCATTGTTAACGTTGACGCAGATCTTGTTATTTGATGCACACCTGCTATACTCGCTAGCCTCCAGCCACTGAACTCTCGCTGCCTCTCCCCTTCTCAGCGACACCCTGGTCTCTCCCCTCACACACTCCTCATGTGAGTTTTTTCACAGCAAAAAAAGAGAACTCAACTAATTTGTGTGTAATGAGGATGATAAAGGAGGAGATGGGGAGGGAGGCACAGAGATAGAGAAGTTTAAAAGAGTAACTCAGCCTGTGGCCTGCATGTGCATGTGCTGCAAGTCCTTCCCTGAGTGAGACGAGTGTGTGGGGTCAGGAAGGTCACGGTGAGCCTTGACTTAGCTGTTAGCAGAACAGGAAACACTAATTCATAAGGCGCTACCATGGCATCTAGATAAAAGGACTCCAATTTGGCTGGATGGAATTGTGTGTCACTAAAAACAACACACAGCTATTTTTATATTATTTTCACTATAAGGCTACTTGTAAACCATGACACATCACCTCTGGTTCAAAGGTGTTGTAAAAGGAACCACTTCCCCATTGCAGAGCATAAATCTCACGGGCATTTTTTTATCTACAGTTTTGACAGCAGCCCATATATTCCACAGTTTTACTGGTCCCAGCTCCAGGCAGGGCCAGTTTAACAGGCGAGCTGGAGAGTCACAAACTTTATATGATAAATACTACCTGTTAGCAGTGAGGGAGCATGGTGGTAAATTTACCTCCAAGAAAATCAGTCTGCACGCCACCAGTACTTAAAGTGATTGAAGAACTTGTAAACAGAATCTGCAGACGTTCTGCTGGAGATACGACTCTAGGTGTACTTTGAGGACATGAAGGGAAGTAAACAGTTCACAAACTAAACAGAGTGCAGTTTAAAAAAAAAGAAAAAAAAGCTGGCCTATTTGTGCACTCGCTCTCATCTATGTGGAAACTGCAGAGTAAAAGCACAAGACTGTTGGGAGAAGATGCATCAAGTCAGTCATGAGACACCCTTTTCAATGGCCTTTAGTGTTCCTCGCATTAGTCCAAATTAAATTTAGATCTATGTTTAATGATCTTATTAAAAAAAGGCATATGATGACACTTTCCCTCCTTTACGCAATGAATCCAGTTTTGTTCCTGGTTGTTCCTAAAGTAGAACTTTCTTTTAATGTTGCTGTGACTTTTCTTCCTTCTTTCGAGATCACTGGTCGAAAAGTTTGGAGAATGTGAATGAAGCACAGTTCAGCTCTTCAGTGCAGCTCGTCTTGTCTTGACCGTGCATCAGCTGACAGTGATATTAGCGTATAACAGGCCAAAGAATTTTATACCAATAACAAAAAGGTTATTTCTACCACAATTTTGAAGAATGCATCGAATGAAGGATGGTGGAGAAAATCTTTATTGGTTTAAAAAAGTCTTCCAAAAGAAAAAAGTGTCAACAAGACATGTGATGACTGATTGATATTTCTCAAGACGGTGTTGGTTTCCATAGAACAGGAAGAGGAAGGAGCAGAGGTAGCCAAAATTCAGACTGCAGCTACAGCAGTTTCGTTGGCGGTGAGCCGTTGTGAAAACCACGAGCTACATATGCGCCTATTGTGCAAACGCTGGAAACCACAATGCGTGTGTGTGTGTGTGTGTGAGAGAGAGAGAGAGAGAGAGACGCTACAAGTGCAGGTTATCTATATTTGGGTTCTGCGACACACAAACATAAACTGAAGATTCATCCTGAAAAACAAATACGCAGTGTGGTGAAATGTCTTTAACACAGATAAAGTCAGTGAATAACTGAAAGCAGTGAAAAACTATTCACCTTTTTTCTATAATCATTATATTTCTAACCCAGTTTTAGACATAATTTTACTCTAATGCCCAGGATATCCTGTTACAATAAACCATTGATATCATTACTGGCATTCCTGTGGAAGTCATTGTGATTAAAATCATCTTCTCTACAATTATGCAACCTTTTCACCTCCAAATCGCCCAAACAAACAATAAGAGCATAAAAAAAGAGCATAAAAATGACACTCCTATCCAGTTTCATAGACCCATACTTGAATCTCAAAGCCTGCAGTGCAACCCAGCTGACCTGAACCTGAAACCAGCATGAGAAACACAACGCAGCCGTTTGGTTTTGTCTGTCCCGAGGGCCATCTTGGTTCTCCGACATCCCAGCCTGGAGTTCACTCTGATCCCAGCGGAATGAAACGGTAGAAGTGTGCAGATAAAGCACCAGGTGATCTGTAACAGACCACCGCAGACGTCTCCAGACCTGCTCTCTGCGACACCGCTAATTTGACTGCCCTTCTCCTGTTTTGCACTTGGCCTGTGGTGCAGCGCCTGGATCGACTTACACCAGGCCGTTTACCTTCAAATAACAAGATCTGCATCAACGTTAACTGATTCAATTTAGTAGAATTGTGCACAGTTCATTGGCTTTTGGCTAGCGCTGGCGGAGTGGATGACAGCAGTTTGGAGCCAGAGAGTATCAGGTGACCCAAACTAATTATTCATAAGGCCTTGTTGTGATGGTTGCCTTTCCGGTAAGGTCAGGCAGGAGCAACTATGGGCAAAATAAAAAGAGCTCCTGCTAAAGCAGAGTTGACATTGCTGGGAAACCATGAAAGAAAACCTCTGGCTACAAAAGTGAGAGAGCAAGATGGAGAGAGAGAGAGAGAGAGAGAGGGGGAGAGAGGGGGGAGGAAGGAGAGAGAGACAGAGGGAGAGGGGGAGAGAGGGAGAGAGACAGAGAGAGAGAGGGAGAGACAGACAGGACACTGACCGAGAGAGAGACAAAGAGAGGGAGAGAGAAGAGAGAGGGATAGAGAGAGAGAGAATCATTTTATGGCGTGAGCTCTCTCTGTGTCCCACAGTAAGTGGATAGCAGCGCGTCAACAATACATTTCCCAGGAGGTCTGCTCATGATGCAAAGAGGGGTATGATTTGTAGACTGGAGTGACAGAAAAGAACATCTTTTCTACACCCCGAAGGAATTGAAGATTCTAATTGCAGAGATTGTGATTGTGACAATTGTGGTATGCTTTTTAGTGGCTAAAATACAATTTGAAGAATCTAGTTGTTGTAAAATGACACGGAATAAAGCTTTGACAATCTGCATTTGCACGTAAAAATATTTGACTGTGTGGATCAGACAGGAAATCTGCGCCTCCAACCTCAGAAAAGCGTTTTCTGTTTACCACAGAACCATGCGCCCATAAACACGCACACAAAAGGCCCACAACCGTGTGGCAATTAGCAGCTCGAGAGCAAAAATGCTGGATCGGTTACAGTTGTTGAATGTTAATTACAGCATTTTACGGTGTTGAGGACATAACGAGTTAGCGCCTAGTGACAGCGGCGACACGTCCTTTAACGAGAGCCGTGGAAATTTATGAAACTTGAGATCAGGGACAATGAGGCGTTATTGGCTTGTCAGATGCTCTCCTGCTCAGCCCCCCTTTGTCCTAATGAAGGCAGACACTCGTTTCTCTCACTTCTTTGCTCATTTAGGCGCCGTTAGCCCAGAATGATTATTGTTTCAGTGAGGAAAGTTGAAAATCGGAGCATTGGCATTCTGTCCTTGTCCACCCTGAACAGCTCATCGTCTCACAGGGCGTCTGTTATTGCCTGATTCATTTCCACGACAGCTGGGGGATGGAAAAAATAGTATCACCTTATGGTTGTATACCACCATGCATGCAATCAAGCTGTAATTTCCTCCATGTCTATCCCTATAATGACACAATTTGACAGATTTGCAGGTCACCTGAGGTTCAATCAGCAGTATTGATGACTTAAGTTGGACCACAATGCTTCAATGGTTCTGTGACAACAACAAAACTTAAGAACACAACACCGCACACATCTTTAACCATGGGAGTGTAAACAATCTAATCTGCCCATTTGTTCCTGTCGTCACTTTGACTTTGCCCTGTGACCGCTCATTTAAAGTCTTCCTAAGATATTGTGTTGCTTATCAAGGGACTGATATGAGGTCAAAATAACCTTAACCCTTGACCACCAAAATCTAATCAGTCATCCCTGAGTCCAGATGAATGTTTGCAAATTCTTTAGATAATGCTCTCACAGACATATATATTTATACATGGACACAAACCACCTGAAAAACCAATGCCACTGAGGCACGATAAGAAGAAACATGTGGACACAAAAAGGTCAAAGATAAGCACAGGGTCACATTAGAGGAACTTCTCTGTCCGGGGTAGGAACTCGTAGCAGGTAGCCAGAGTGAGCAGGCATTCTAGAATATCTACAGAGTGGAGGATCAAGAGCAGGGTGAAATCGCAGGGGTTACCGTGGTCACAACTGGTTTGGAATTTAGGTTAATGGAATCATTGATGGAGCTCAGCTCTAATGCTTTATCTCATGATTTAGACAAATCCTGGGTCGGTCTTTAAAGCCCCTCTGACCTGAGCACCACTTTGTAAAACAAACACTGCTGACTACATATGTTCAGAAACTTGGTCCTTTTTCAATCAAATATAACATGGGAGCTCTATCAGCCATCCAATCAGTGGCCAGGGGAGGAATTTAGTCACTCAATGATTATTAAAAATTAACTCCAGTCATCTAAACCAGGCCATTAAATGTGTAAAATGGAAAAGTCAGAGGTGACATCTTTAAATTGGAGTCCAGGGGATATTTTTGGATCATCAGGAAGGGTGGGGGCATTCAGATGGCTGCTGGGGAATTCATTTAATATATAGTGTTGGATCACTGCATTCTCTGATAGTATAATCTCATAACCCTTACTACATACTGCTAAATACACTGGCATATCAGCAAAATATGGTTTTTAATATTGTTGCTCTTATCCGGCATGGACCTGGCAACAAAGGAAAAGAAAAAAGCAAGATTGTATTAGTCCAAGTTGACTTGGCCTCTAAGCCAGCGATTCATATCTGCATCGACAAATACGGCTGCGTTAAAAATCTTTATGAAAATGCAAATTACACTCCAGTTTCACGATATTGCAAAGCTGCTGACCTGCAGCATTGTGGGAAAAAGATCCATCCATGTGGGCTGCAGATGAGGAGGATGATTAGGCCGCGGGAGATGGTAAAACCAGATCTTTTAATACCACAAAAGACGCAGCGCCTCAGATGGTGTTCAGATGTCAGGAAAAACAGGTGTTAACCAGCTCAGCTAAGATGTTAAGAGCTTGGATAATCCCAGCCTGGGTCCTGCCTCTGGAATATTAATCTTCCAGGCCCCTGGTCTGATCAGGGGAGCTGTTGTGCGTGCTACTTTGATTCCAGACTGGCAACTTTCCCTTTCAAACGTGGCTTCCAATACAAAAATAAAAAATGGCAATTAAAAACATACATTCTGTTCTCCAGAAAAGCGACAAAATGTTATTTTGAATTGGAATATTCTGTCAAAATGGTGAAAGAGCTTGCACTGAAAGCCAAAATTCCCACATCCAGTTGCTGTCTGGCAACTGGATGTGGGCACGTTTGCGATTTACGGGATTGTGAGATTAGATTAGATTGAGTAGGCAGACACACAGTGGGCACATGCGGCTTCTAAATCTTACATAAATTAATATTCATGTACAGGATGTTTGCATTTGTAGAAAGGCTAGATTACAGGTAATGAATACATCTGTGATCTTGTTTTTGCTTTTTACAATTGGGATAAATGACAATAAATAAATCACAATAATGTCTTTCTTTCTTCTGGCAGTGGGATTGAATACATAATAATAAAATCAATCAATAAAAACCAGACAATCATAAAATAAGTCATAAAGTCATAAAAGAAAATAAAATGAAATATGGAGTTTTATGGCTGCTACCTATGCTGTAACTGTGACACAAAAACCCAATGAACTTTTGAAAACACACACCGCAACAGGAATATTTGCAACTGTTCATGGGCTTCTGACTATATAAATAGTTATTTACATAATTCTTCACAGGATGTTACCAGACTGAACATATTTCTGCTAAAGTTGTTAGTTTCCTGGCATGTCCTCTGAAATCCATCCAGGTTCAAATCAGGACTTAGAAGCACGATTTAGCCATTATAAAACATGATTTGGGCTATGCCAAAATCCAATTTTAGCCATTCCTTCAACAATTTTGGTTAGTGTAGACCATAAGTTGGTCTGTACGGTACAACCACAACTTATCTGCCGATGGAACCTGTGGCTGATTTGAAAGTGAGCTGACTGTTTGAACCAAGTTTTTTCAGACCAACGCTGAGCTCATTGGACTTTCCCGTCAGTGTTTGTGTCCGATTCCCACAGGTGGATTGAATTAGCTTGATTCCATTGAAATTAGGCAGCTGTTATTAATCAGAACCATCCAGACGATGATAAGAAAGCATGCCGCAAATATAATTTTAGTCACACAAGATTTCTGTGCAGATAAAATTGAGCTGCTGTCTGCATGTTTATGACATGCAGCACTCATCTGTTTATGCACCGCCCCAACCTCAGCATCTGGTGTCAGGGTGGTCCGCACTTTCTGGTGATGTCCTGAAAGCAGCATCTATTGCTACTCACTCCTCCTTAACCTGCTAGGTGTCAGTTGCACTAGTGTGAAATATAATTCCCACCTTGAGAAACCCCTCTAAATTGGGCATGAGTTATCTACAGTCACCACAGTCACAGGTTATGTCACACAGGACACGAGCCAGACAGCACAAATGTGCGACGCACTGTGGAATAAACCATGTTAACTCTGGTTGATCTCATTCTGTTTGATGTAAAATTGTATTCTCTTAGCTCTATTTCCTACCACTCTGTGCTTGTCTCATGCATCAAAACAAACCGTTAGGCTGTTAGAAACATTAAATAATCGCATTAAACACAAAATGAATATCCAGAACCAACCAATAGAAAATGTCCTTGTTTGATCGTGGAATCCTGTAGATGACCACTTTAGATGCTCTGCTGCAGGGCTGTGCCCAGACCCTCGTTAATCACGCACATTTAGATATTGATGTGAAGCCTTAAAGCACCGACGGAATTGGAGACAATCAATCAAAAGACAATTTCTGCTGGTTGCCCTAGTTTGGTTAATGCGTACCTGCTTCATGGCTTCAACATGATCTCACATAATGGAATCTGATTTTTACTGACAGAATACCTAAGCTGATTAGATTTCCCTTGCCGAGGGAGGAGACACATATATATTCAGACGGTATGGCTGCTGTAGCGGCAGCTAATTTACATAGTGTGTGCCAAGTGTAGTGAAACATAGAAGACGAGGCACATCGCCGATAAATTGCCAGTGTCTCGCCTTTCCATGAATGTCAACAAAGCAGTTAGCAAGCAGGAAATGAGAAAGACAGAGAAAGAGGACAGGAGAGGAGAAAAGAGATAGCAGTGGTGGTGGGGGGCACAATTATAAAAGCCTCATTTCTTCAGAGAACCATAAAGTCTCGTCCCAGAAGGGCAGCTGAGCACAAATCAATTTCTTTCAGTCGATTACAAGCACCGAGGTTCTAACCTTCATTTGTGAGTCTAATACTCCAACAGTTATGTAGAACACATACCAATTAAGCAATTCTGCTGGAATAAGAGGGCTGTGAACTGACGCAGTTATGGAGGCTGGGCCCCCGGGGACATCAGGTTATCGGCTCAGGAGCAGGGAAAGACGAGGAGCGCAGGCCTTGAGTGGACGGGGAGGGGGGGCGGTAAAGAGCGACGGAAGCCGGGGAAAGCGTCATTTATTAAGTCTAATACTGTGTGAAACGTTCCCATGGTAATAAAGTGGAGCGATGGCGTTAATATCAGGCAGCCGTGGCGAAAAGGTCACTCGATATTTGCACCGCCCGGCAGGGGGGGGGGGGGCACTGATGGGAGCTGCTCAGACACGGCTGATACTGCCCTCCATGCTGTCGTTCGGCACCAGAGGTCAACGGGACGGAAGCTCGGGAGGAGGCGCAATTTGCGAAAGCGGCGCTGCTCCGCCGCTGTGCGCTGACACAGTTCTCACTGCCGGCTCCTAATGTGCAGACAGCTGCGTGACAACTGAGAGGGATAAAGGCGAGGACACCCAGACAGATATGATCGGGCATAAACAAGTGGCTCTGGGACACATTATGGCTTCTGCTGAGGTTTGATTTGGCGATCCTTCGCATCTACAATGACGTGAAAAATCTGCGGGCGTTTTCAGATTTTCTGATCTGTTTTCACACGGGCTGGTGCAAGCAAACGCATATGAGGCGCTCTCCATCTTTCTATTGTCAGGAGCTAAATTTGCAGCCATTTTCCTCTTGATTTAAAGAGCATAGACGCGGCTCTTTAGATATGTGGAGAGCAACACATCGCCGTTCACTGCTGAGGCACACCTTAACGACCGCCCTCGCCAACAGAAGATTTATGGTAATTGATAGCATATGATGCGATGCAGCCCATAAACCCATGTCAGGTGTTTCTATGGTAACCCTTCCCTGCATTCACCAGCCCCGTGTCTTGTGGTATTTCACTTTTTTCCCTTGCATTGTGGGCGCTGTCTTTTTGGATGCCAGTGGTAAGAATGAGATGCAGATTTGTGGCAAAGCAGAGACACAGATGTTTCCTCATTGCCTTTTAATCTCCTTTTCCCTCAGCGCCTGGCAAGAAAAACTCCGCCTTTAGAATGGTAATTGGACAAGATGAATAATAAACAAAATGAAAACAGGATGATGTTTATGAGTAGCATTTTAACACTCTGGAGTGATTGTATTTATGGCTATTATTAGTACAGAGACGAAGCTTGTGAGGCTTCTCCAGGGAATGATACAGGACTTAGTTTTAACTTGTCTAATCAGCGGGAGACGTGCTGGTGCTCTGGCAGATGATGCTGGGGTCTTGCTCATTAAGGCAGAGCAGGTGGCAGTCTGTCGCAAATTTACCTCTGCAGATTGACTGGTTGCCCTGCTGTTCCCCAAAACTGCTTCTACCCTATGCGAGCAAAAACACACAATCCAGCCTGACCTCTAACCTTTACAATCCAAAATTATAGTTTTTGTTTCATTTTTTTTTCATGTGCTCTCCTTGTTCAAGGCTTTCTAAGAAACAGACAAGAACCAAATCTGTAAATGATTGGCTTCCACAATGAAAACATCAGGCTTTCCACAGTCTGATCTGCAGGGCTGCAAATTGGTTCACATACCCTCAACATCTGTCTTGTTGAGAGTCATATTGGATGCCGATGTTGCCTTTAAATGGTGAATAAAGACAATGAAAGAGACGTAACTGCAGGTGAACTGTTGTAATTATAAATGAAGTTTCCATTGATAATTATTTGGTCCAGTGACCTCTGGTGAACACTTCAATCAACAGCCTGCACACGAGTAGGTGCTTTGTGTTTATTGACAGCAGTGGAATAGGTGGATATTCTGACACCCTGTGATAACAGAAAAACAGCTATTTGCCTGGAAAGCCCACCCCACTTCCTCCCCAGAGAGTTTATTACAGGAGGACATTTCAAATGCTATCAAATGTGCCAAACATTTGCTTTGATAACTCCATCAGATGGCTCCCCGGGCTTAATGGCAGCAATCTGAGAATGCTGCGGCACACGCTTAAAGCGCAGACAATAATGGCAGGGAGAAACAAGAGGATGGGATGAATAAAATCTCTTTAAAAAGTTCATAAATAATTCACCTAGCACACTGGAGAGCTGTTGCCTTTTTAACAATGCATGCCCGCTCCTGGTTTCCCTGCCGGCTCTGACACAACTGCAGCATGTATTGTGGGTCAACATGGAAACACGGGAGGAGGACAAACCAGACCCCCATCAATCAGACTTCCCACCCACGTGGAGCGACACCTCCCACTGGCAAATCTCCCGCCACAGGACGATGACTCCACCTTCTGCATTTCCTCGCTCTGCTGAAAAACCTAATGACGGAAGGGAGATCTCACAAATGACCGACGGTTTGCCAGAGCCAGGCAGATGATTTGACAAAACGAGTGAAAAACAAAGTGCAGGGATAATTATCCAATTAATGCACAATTAGGCCCATGCGGTCTAATGGTCTGTGCAGGATTTGGTAATGGCTCTGGCAGACTAAGAAGCCCATTACATTCACTGCAGACTGTTGTTAGCACACACTAGCAGCATCTCAATGAGGAAGCTTAACAGCAACAAAATAAATAAAAATAAAATAAATATGAATGAATGGAATGCATTTGGGGTTCTGGAAGAAGGAAAAAAAAAGGAAATTCCACAAAGCTTCATTAAGATTTTCATTATCTACCATAGCAGAGCTTGCTAATCAATGCTAATTATATTCAAACTAATATTTAATCACTCACAATTTCTCAAGTCAACTCAGTTTGAGGAAATACTAACTCTAATGAATACATTCACAGTTTATGAACTTCAGCAAAATGAGGCAGGAAATGATGATGTTTAAAAATGCTTTTTTAACCAGCAGCAGTGTTTGCTTGGAATAATTTCCTAATGAGACCCTCTTGGAGGGATATTTTGATGCAATTAATAATGCACATAGAATAATTAGAAGCATAAATATTTATCATGTGTTTCTGTTGAGTATATGCTGACTGACTATTTGATGCCAATTCTTCATTATCAATATAAACCATTGATCCTGGACTTAAATTAAAAGTGATCTTTTTATTTGATGTTATAGTCAAAAGGAATCCACTTCATTAAAATCCTCTTTAATTTTCCCCAAAAAGGAAAAAGGGTTTGTGGCCGTAAACAAACAACATGTGACTGACACAAGTTAAACATGGCCAATGTGTCAGCAGTTTCTCTATTGTGCAATAACCAAACAATTTCCGACAGGATCCGGATGCTCCCATCTAAAGCCAGTTCATTCAGTGCAGTCGTGACCAGGAAATGAAGCTGTGTTTTTCTAATCAACCATCATTTCTGCTGGTTGCACACTTGAACAATTCTAAAATGATCCTGCCCATGCAAACAAATTTCGCAGCTCGATAAGAAAAACCACAATGAGCCGCCTGCGTACAGAGATGTGATTGCATATTATTGTCGGTGATGTTTCCAGCCAATCAGAGAGTGGGAGGACGACAGAGAGAGAATCAACAGAAACAGTGGCCACTTCTTCAAATGACTCTTCCTTGTTTGGTTTTGCCCATGAACTTAAATGACCTTGGGATCATTTCATCCGAGGTTTCTTCTGGGGATTGTTCATACGATATCTGATCTTCTGTCAATGACCCAAAAGGAAACGAGGAAAGTCACTTTGTCCTTTGCACTGATAATTAAATAAGACTAAAGCACACAATCCAGGATGAAAAGGCAAATATGCAAAGGTATAAAGTGTATTCAAACCCACATCTGACTCTTAAATAAGGAAAATATTGCTACATTTTTGCTACTAAACTAGGGCAACTGTGTAAATACACTTAGAAGCCAGAGATCTTTCAGGGTTCGGAGCACTCTTCTGTCCTGTAGCTCAGTTTTAGCTCAGGCCTGTTAATCCTGCAGGATCTGCTAAGGCTGGTCTGTGACTCAACATGACTGATCGACTCAAGCCGCCTCTTAGGCCACAGAGGCCAATGTCAACAGGACAGAGTGGAGGTGGAAAGACAATCAGGGGTGGGATGGCATTTAATCCAGGTTCACAGAGCCTGAATAATGGAGTGTCTACATCTGGGTGAAGGATGGATTGCAAGCCGCTGATGTCCCCCGAGCCCTGAGACCACTGACTGCAGCCATTTGAGGCTGATCTCTATCTTGTTTCTCTCAAACCCAGACATAAAATGGCAGACATTTCTCTCTCTCTCCCTCTCTCTCCCTGACTCCCAGTCCCAAGTATGTAAATAATCAAACACACTTTGTCTGGCCATGTTTTATTGATTTCTTGTCTTGCTGCCTCTAATCAGCCCTTCACTGGTTTAATTATCTGTAACTTGTGGTATTTGACCCACTCGGATTAGACTTCATACATCATGCCCACCTCATGCAAAGCCATTTTTTCAAATCAAATACATCTAGCCAATAATCTTCTGTGGAAAATTTAAACCTTTAACCAAAGTCACTTCTGCAGCTGGAAAAATGTGGGAGTTAATGGAAGTGCCCCACAAAAAGGGACCTACAGATAAAAGGGAGGTGAGTAACCTGTGAACCCAGTGTGACTGGCGGGTTCCTCGTAATAACGTCCCCTGAGGTTGAAATGGAGTCGCCCATCATGACCAGGCGCTCTTGGAACAGGACCGGAGCGGTAAAGCAGACTGGGTCACAAAGTGCTCCTCAAACACCAGCAGCTTGTCTTACTTAGAAGACTGTTTTAAATATCTGCCTCTCAATGTGAATCCAATTACCGGCAGCCTTTGTTTGTTCAGACAAAAGCAGCTATGTACAAGGCCTGTCTCGCTCTGATTTTAATCAATCCTCTGGGGGAGAGTGTGCACGAGATACAGATCAGAACTTGCCATCCATCAGTGGAGGACGGAAGCGTATGTGTACGTCTGTGTGCACTGGATGCTTGTGTAAAAGCGGGTTTGTGTCAGAATAACTGAGTGATCGGAACTGTCAGAGTGAGAAAGCATAAAATATTTCTTTTTAAACATCAGAATCTGCCTTGAAAGCATCTCAACTTTTAAATTACCATCCCACTGCATTCCTCTGTAATGTAATAAAGAAACTTTGGTTAGCTTTCAGGCAAAAACAACAAGAACAACAGTGTTTATGTTATATTATTATGGCAGATTATTCTGTCATGATTGCAGCATGTTTTCGTCGTACCTGGAGGGGATTAGCCCGCGTGTTAGTTAACTGCTTAGCAGAAGCAGCTGCAGGAGTTTATCAGAGGATGCTACACCTGCTCCATATGGGATCTTTACAACCGGGAGGCTGTGGAAAACCGCCATCTTCATGTCAGCATTCGTAACAAATGAGGATAATAGTGAAATAAAATAACAGAGTCAGAAGGTTGGACCTCATTTTCATTCACTTTCACAGGAGGAATTTGAAAGACCTCCCCCAACCCCCTCTCCAGCAACACACATTTATTTTGTTGTTGTTCCAGGGGGCTCTGTCAGCCCTAATGAATTCCAAAATGTTAAGATTTGCATTTCAATTTGGTAACCTCCTCCTCAAAGGAGATAAAGTCCTTCGCTGCAGCCTCAGTACTAAATCACATTAAGCATACCGCTATCTTTTGTGAGGCCCTGCAACGATTTCTCCGCCGTTCTGCCTCTCAATCATTATGCCTGCTGCTTTTTGTTGGACCGTTCACAAGCTAAATAAATTGCGACACGAAACATCTGGACACACAAAAACAGACCTTAAGTGGGACTCTTAAAAGGAGCCGCCAGGGCATCCTTGGGCCTGCCGTCATCAAGCATGACCTCCCTCAATCACAAGAAGAAAACTTTCAGCACTTCTTTAGTTTGGATGAAATCACAGGGAAAAAATACTCAATGTTGTTTTTGCCTCCCATGTTTTAAGAAGACCCAAACTATGTACCAACTTCTTTCTTTAAGGAATTGAGTTAGTTTTGTTGTTCTACGGAGCTTAACTGGTATCAAATTGTGGGTATCTGACAACATTTACTTTAATCACTGAAATTAACAGACAGCATTTGAACTCCTCTTTGGCTCATTGTCGAGGTCAAGTACACATTCCGAGGTCACTAGCCACAGAATTACAGCCTGAATTTGGTATGACAGCTGGGCTCACACAAATACATACGTGCAGTTTACTTGGATTGACCTGGAAATCTTGCTGAGGGAACAAAGTCAAGGAGGCGGCAGGAAGGACCACAGGTTGTGTAAACAAACCAACTTAAGGACCGTCGCGCAGCTCGATTGCCATGTTGAGAGGAGGTGCTGCGGTA
This sequence comes from Lagocephalus sceleratus, assembly GCA_911728415.1. Taxonomy (NCBI): domain Eukaryota; kingdom Metazoa; phylum Chordata; class Actinopteri; order Tetraodontiformes; family Tetraodontidae; genus Lagocephalus; species Lagocephalus sceleratus. Next base: position 8,981,380 of record CAJVRN010000237.1, on the reverse strand, counting down.
ATTTGTTATGAGAGCACCTCTCGCATGAGCCGTGCTTTACATGGAAGAATGGGCCAAGCAGTTGTGCTCTAAACCCACAGAGATGGAGTTAGATAAACACGGCATCCAGCAGGCTGATTAGTGCTGATGATTGTGATTCAGTTCTGCGCTGGATTTGAAACTCCGAATTAACACTGACAGCAAATGTCTGGCGCACATTATTGTTCAGCCGCCTGCACGATTGTGCCTCTAATTTGCACGTAGCTGAGAAACATCAATCAGAAGTGAAAGCAGCTTTTAGTCAACTATTTTTGTCCTCAGAGAAGCCTGAAAAAGACAAATCTCTTATAATTCTTACAAATTTATGAGAGTACTGGTTGAAAGAGAGCACATGTTCCGTAAGTGCACACCGATGTCGTCCTGCGTCCTGAAGGGGAACTCGGTGTTGAAGCCGACATGCTGAAATGGAGAACAGCACGGTGAAGCCACCAGACCGCAGAGAGAGAATCTCTGTGAGGAAGGAACATCATCTTTCATGTCCAAAACAAAAAGGTCAGAGTCTCATCCAACCCACGTTAAGAGCCAGAAGCTCATCGTTTCGCTTCGCCGAGCCATCTGAGAGAATTACAGAAGCTGTTAAATGTGCATAATGAATGCCATAAAGCTGGCCTGTAAAGCAGGCTGTCGGCCAGCCCCTGGCAGCCAGTGGGAGCAGGCCTAAGCTCCAAATCTGCACACCCTCATGTACCGAGCCATTGACGATGGGCTCCTGTGGGAAGGGGCGGGGCGACGAAGCTTCCACATCATTAATGGCCGCTAATATTTCAATGGAGGACACGGGGCCCGAGCGCTGACCGTTATATTAAAAATCAAATGGAGTGACCTTGTTAAGATGGATGCCTTGTTCCCCAGTCCCCTCAGTGCAGCCGAGCTGCAGACACCATGCCACATTAAAGGTGGTGCTTTTAAAGCATAAGCTACGGCCACAGATATACGGTGTGCTCTGGGAGCATTACGAGTGGCATTTAATTAAAGAAAAGTAAGCTGTGGGATTTTATAGACTGGCCAGGGATTGCTTGATCTGGTAAGTAAGTGGGAATGAAGGATGCTTGAAAGGCAGCATAAATCTAACACAGTGTGAACTTAACCTTCCTATCACTGTAAAAGTCAGGGCTAGGACACTTTAAAGCCTGCCTGCTTCACACAATGTTATCTCACTTAGCTTCTCTATGACTCCAATGACTTCATCATCTGGTAAAATGAAAAAAGTAGTACGGACCATAATACATATATTATTAATGCAAATAAATTGGGCTGTTAGGACATTGCTAATTATTCAATAAAACCCAAACATTGATTAAAATGGTCAGGTTACCAAAGTTAGTTAATATGGCAAAAAAATGATGAAGTTACTTTGCTCCACCTTAACAGAGCCCAAGCATTTTTTCTGAGTTGTGGATCATTCAGGTCAGACGAGTGATTTATAGGCTTCTAATTAGCCCCAGATGACAATGATGAATGTGCGACACCAACACCTTTATAGGCTGCCTTGTTAGGTAACATCTGAGGAGCCTGACAAAGCTATCATTTTACAGAAAGCTCTTAATTATCTTGGCACAGTTATAAATGAAGCACAAACAGACACCCAGCTGTCTCGAAGCACTGCAGTGGGAGGAGAGAGTATGAGGCAAGGAGGGAGGGAAAGAGGGAGGGAGGGAAGGAAGCAGCGCTTCGGCTGGTAGTGCCCGCCGAGAGTCCAAAGGGATGGGACAAATAGCTCAAGGACATTTTCTGTACCTGTGGACCGTGCAGGCACAGAGACCATTTTTCTCAGAGATGATCAAAAATGGGTTAGGTCAAGAGGTGACAGACAAGGGGGAAGAATTAGAGAGAAGGAGGGAAAGTGAGTGTGAAACAACCAGTGTCTTTTTTGGTCTGCAGAAAGTAAAGTGAAAGTGTGTAAAGTTGCATGAGGAACCAGGATTCTCTCATTTCAGATCACTTCCTTGCCACATAAAGTGCCCCCCCCCCTCCACACACACACACACACACACACACACACACTCTTCTTGTTTGACACATGGCATCCTGTGCAGTGTAAATTCTCACTCTGGATTCAAAGAACTCACTTTCACAACCACCCCAGCAGTCTCGCCTGTGGTGTCGCTGAGGTCAGCAGCAGGGCCGCCACCGCCACCCCCCTCTACTGCTGCGCGTTTATTTTCCTTTCCCAACTTTGTTTAAATCTCGAATTAGAGTTTCCGTGCAGGAAGCCAAGGTAGAGGAGGAGGTCTCAATTCATCTCATTCTCTAAATATTTGGACGGCTGGTAATTTGCTTTTTGTGATATGAAATGATTTCCTTTTGAGTTAAGAATCAAATAATAGTTTCCATGTGTTGGGGTGCTCTGAATCTGGCTTTGAGCTCATGTGTGTATAGGTGCCTGGCGCTGCAAGACCACTCTGATAGAGTCAGAGGGAGGCCAGTTTGACCAGTAACTCTGAACTGGTCTGACACAGCATGACAAAAGCTTTTAACCAGGAACCTTCATTATTGCTGCGGTGTGTCAACTGCACTTCCACCAGTCTGACGTTTAATTAAAAGGATGATTTACTTGACCTGGGTCATGGGTGAGGGCTTCTGACACAGAATCGGATACACGCCCGTCATGAGGAGAGATCCTGGGTTGGTTTCCCTGACAGACACTTAAGGCCAGATAAATTACATACATATTTTCTGATTGTCAGAGTACAGATGGAACATTCAGTGCATTTGGATTACCTCTCAAGTGACTAAATCAGGTTACCAGTACCATCAATAATGAACCATACGTTATGTTTTATCAAACAATTAACCCCATCCCTCCCACAAGAATAGGTTATTTCTGCAGAGGTTTCAGGGGAATTGCCTCCACTTAACCACAACAAAAGATATTTGAAGGATTACCTTTGACAGTCATGAAGGATAGGTGGTAAAATGGCCCCCCATCATTTAATAAGTGCATGATATAGCTTGTGGTGGCTGTGTACTTCTGAATGGACAGATGACGGTGTCAGTGAGCAGGCCTACGTGCAGCCATCCATACCTGCCAGGCTAAAAAGGCATAAACAGGCAACCTCATAACATGTTTCCGCTTTATTAGACAGAAGCCAGAAAAATAACCATGAGAAGCAGTGAAACACGACAAAGGTCATTAGATTAATTTGATCACATGACCTGGATTTACCACTCCACGCTGTGTCTATTATTTTTCCTATATGTGCTGGTCGATGTGAGGATTAACTTAAGGTCAACGGGAACACTGTAATTCACTCAGCACTACCATCTGAACACAATGCAGAGCCATTTCCTGAGAGTGTTGCACCTGAAATCCATCTTCATCTCTTCCTATGTGAGGAATGTTTAGAAAGGTGTAACCTGGAGAGGCTTCTATAGGCTGCCATCGCCTGTTTCATCCCTCTGAGCTGCTGGACAATGGTTCCACGGGCTATTACAGGCTGTTAAATTAGAGTTCCATCCAGAGGTGAGGAATTGCTGCTGCAGCTCTGAAAGATATTTCAGCTGCACTGCATCAACAGGTCAGTAGACGACAGCACAAGTTCTACACACAGTTTGTGTAAAAGTGACTATAGGAAAAAATGTGGTGAAGGGCCATGAATGATTATTTATGTCAATTATTGGGCATGTAGATATCCTTCCATCAATCATTCCACCTATTCCCCCATGTATGTTTGAAATCTGCTGTTATTGATGTTTGTCTATATAACAGTCACACATGTGCCATATACAGTCATGGTTGAGAGAAAGGAGGGAAGGAGGGAAGGAGGGAGGGAGTGATGTATAGAGGAGGAGGAGGAGGTGCTGGTGGTGATAGGGTTGTTAGATGGAGAGAGGCCCCTCTAACCTGCCCGGTGGCAGTAGCAGAGCTGTCAACGCCTGGCCCCAGCCATTTAGAAACACTGCTTTTTAGAGGTGACAGCTGCCTACAGATGCATAGACACACACACACACATCCACGCACACACACACCCACCCACGCATGCATACACACACAAACGCACACACACAATCGCAAATGCACACACAGGCACTTGCAGATACACACCGAGGGTGTGGAAATCTTTGCGGTGAAGAGCCAGAACTGTTTGACATTTCCAGATTTGACACAGCTCCATCTCTGCACATGTCATCGCCTTTTCTTGGTTTGACGGTGTCTCCCACGTTTGTTTAAGAGGACAATACCATCCTAGCAGTGTGTTTGTGGATGGGAGTGTTGAGTGGGAGTGGTGTGATAAGAGAAAGGGCCAATGTGTAGAGAACTGATCTAAATATATTCAAGGTGATTAGAAACTTTCTTTAACTCTTCATAACACGGTGGTGCTGCAGGTACTTCCAGAACTAAAAGGAACATCTGCAGGACATTTTGTGATGAGCTGTGTGACACTTAACGTAATTATAGGTGAGCAAGAGAGAAAGAGATACAGACAGAGAGAGAGAGAGAGAGAGAGAGTGTGTGTGTGTGTGTGTGTGTGTTTGTGTATGTTTTAATGGACTAGGATGCAGCAGTGAAGAGAAGAACAGCAGGGTTGCTCATCAGCAAACTGGTAAATGTTCTTACCACAAACACCCCCCCACTGCACACACACACACACACACACACACACACACACACACACACACACACACACAAAGCATGCACAGACCCACATTTATTCAAACTACAGTAATTGCCATGCCAGCTCATTTGAGCTTGTCATTTCTCCGATAAGCTTGCAGTATTAAAAAAAAAAATGACAAAAGATTGATACACACACACGCACACACTCGAGCGTCCACGAGGCAGGCAAGGGCGGGGCTGTTATTGCAGATTGTGCAGGCGAGATAGAAGGGAAATGTGATTTCACACTTTTTTGTTTTGCAGAGTTGTTGTTGTAAAAACAAATGAAAAGAAAGTTGGGAAACAATGAAATGTCTGGGTGCAAATACAGCCGTGAAAGTGAAAAATAATTACTGCCATATTTAGAAGAGAGAAAGAAAAACCAAGTCAAAAACAAACCAGCTCAATTCACATCACCTCTATCTAATTCATCATCTTCTTCAATCTGATAAATGATAAATTTAGTCTCAAAATACTAAATTAAACAGGCCCTGGGTGTGATGTACTAATTTTTTTTTGCTTTTTTAGGCAGATATCAGCGTGTTCACCGAGACGCCCTCCATGCTACAGGTGTGAGTCACTGAGACATCAGGTCAGAGCAAGACTGACAAACTGGGATTCAAATGGGCTAAAAAGCAGAATTCCTTCATCAGTCTGCGGCGGCTGATGCAACTGCAACAGTGCAAATTGTTAAGGATTAATACTCTGTAAAAGGTCTTACGCTAACACCAGCAGTAGAATGCTTAGAGAAAAAAAAAACAGCAACGGTTGTCAAAACATCACAGCTCATGTATGTATTAGCAGTCAACAAGTGGGCAAACAGGGATTTTAAGAGTGAATATCACGGTAAAGGGGATAACAGTTAATTGGGAGCAAGGCGTACGGACAGAATAATGCAGCCTTCAGTGGGGGAGCGGAGGAGTGAGCCCGTGGCTCGACAAATGGAAAGAAGCGGCGTGTTCACAGTTCATTACCACTTCCTTTCTCTGCCTAATCAGAATGCAATGCAGTACGTGTCAGCAAGGAAGTGTTCATTTTTTTACTGAGAATATATAGGTGTGTGTGTGTGTGTGTGTGTGAAGAAATCAGATGAACCATACAATATACCGTATTTATGTGTGAGGGTGTGGACAGTGTGTGGTTGGATCGTGAACAGGATCGGCTGCATGTGTGCAACAGTACTTGAGAACGTGTTATGTTGTTTGCAAATATCTGCAAAAACATCTCTCAATTCATCACCTGCTGATTAACACCAAACAACGAAGGAGAGCCCCGATAAGCCGAGAGCTTTAACACGGGTTAGTCAATTAAAATGGCAGCAGATGCCTGTGGTTTAATTAGAAGTTCTCGGTCTTAGAGTCACCCAACGCTTACTGGTTTAAGAGCCTTTAATTCTGACAGGCAGCAGGAGGGACACCCTCCGGTGGCTCATTTCTGTCTGGCTCTGCAGCGGAAACAAATGATCCAGCACGTCTCAGAGAAGCTCACTGTATCTATATGTACATCGTGTGTGTGTGTGTGTGTGTGTGTGTGTGCGTAAACTGAATAGTGTTCTACTCTTGAAGGTGAAATATTCTTCACTCCTGCACCTTTTCTCAGCTGCCTACAGACACAGTCAGTTCATCTGCTCCAAGAATGCTGCGCCCTCCTCTTCCTCATCCAGTCCTGTATGAAACCAGGCCTTCATCAGTCTGTCAGAACATTTGGCCTCATGGTGGCAATCTGTCCTCCAGTCTCAGTCCCCCTCTCATGCTGGGGGCTTCCGCCTTATCTGCCAGGTCCACAAAGCTCCCCTGGATCTGCTGCTGTCTACCTGTAGCACATTGTTCAGCTGCAGATGAACGTTGGGCAGATTTGAAGTTTCCGACCAAAGATACTCTGTTTATCTTCAATACAGCCCCGTTCATCTGACATAGATGTTAGCATAGTCTGGACACAGAAAATTACAGCCCTTGTGCAGATTTCAGCTTAATCTTTTCAGATAATCAAATATTTCACGAGTAGCTGTGCAAAAGTGGCGATATTTAAATAAATCCCTCACCGTATATAAAGACATTACCACGGCAACAGCAATGAAAAGCTTGGAGGCGGCTCATATTGGTGATAAACACTGTCACAAATTTAATGCAGCCACATACAGTAAATGGACAAATAAATTCTCTCATAAGTTAATCTGCATGTTGCTAGGTCATTTCCGATTTGGCATTCAGCCCTCTCCATCCAATTTAAAGAGAATGTCTGGTGTCAGAGAGAAGGGAAATTTATTCCGAGCCAATAAAAAACAGACGCTCGGCTGAAAATCACCATCGGCAAGTCATTAAAAGTGGGAGAGGAGCCGGGTGAGCGGAAATGGCTCATCGGCTCCCCGGGTGCTCCTCACAACAAGAGACCTGGACACGTCGACCCAGACCGTGATGAATTGAGCCATAAAGGTGATTGGTTCAAATGAAAACCTGCGCCTCTGAGGCAAAAACACATCAGTTTGATTTGAATACATCGCCGGCCTGAAAAGCATGGCATGCTCAACCTGGAAGAAAATGATACACGGGCATGAAAGAGAGATCAGCACAGTGGCTCGGCGTGAATTCCAGCATCAAACCGGGCTGGGAAGTGAGACAAACCGAGCCTGTGGGATACATAAGCCTTCATTACCGCTCTGCTGCTGCTTGTCAGGTTATGGATGCAAGGCCTTGGGAGCGATGTGCGATTCTGGAGCAGCGGCTGCCTGCTAATTACCAACCTAAGCAACACACAGGCATTAAAACACAACCTCGAGTGTCTGCTGAGTTAATTTGTCTAATTACATCTTTGTAACTTATGAAAAGACCCAACATTACCCCGAGGGCCTGCTCTCACAGAGTAAGCTGCATAAATAGTAAATGAAAACTTTGCTCTCTTACTCCTGCTACACCAGTGTGTCTGTGGCTTGGAGGCATGAGGGAGACGGGGGGAGATTGTGAGGGGGAGGTGGCACAACCCCTGTGGGGTGATGCTGCAACTATTTCTATATCCTTGAGATTACTCTCCCATGGGAAAGTCACATTCTGCTGACAAGTTTATTTAATGAGGTATTTTCTTTCCCCCTGAAATGATCAACAAAACCAATATTTGTCTCCAGTAGGAGGTACGGAGACTCTCAGGCAGGCTAATAGATTACTATTGAGTGCTAATGCTAAGCCTCTGCTAGCACTTCTGAGGGCAAAAGATGGATGGATGATCGTTCTGATGTGCCTGAAACCAAACGAAACCTTTGTGAACTATGAGTACGTCAGATATTTCCACGTGTGAAGCTCAGACTGGCTGATAACATCCGCCGTACAGTATCGACTTAGTGTGAGTGACAACTGTGACACGGAGCACGTTAAATCAGAACATGTCACAGATAAAGGAAATAATCAGAGGAGGCTTGGAAAAAAAACAAACACCTTCCTTCCTTCTTCCTCATCTCTGCAACATGAATGGTTTGTTGATTGTGATAACATCACTCAGCTCCCTGGAGCCACACAACTTCGCTAGTCGGGACCCAGATCTCCTGCCTACGTGGGCCAAGGCTCATTTTTTCCGCACATGGCTGAGATTTGACATACATTTAACAGAGTCACGCGTGTCGACCTGGTTTGCTGTCAACAGGGGAAAGACTCTTAATCATACTTGGTGAATCTGTGTGTGAAACTTGCAAACGAAAGATAAAGCAGTGTGGGTGCGGTTAGCAGGTCCTCCGTTCTGAGTCAGCCCACTCATCTGTGGAGAGCGTGGTGCATCCGGAGACGGCCGGTCATGTGCCAAATGAAACCTAGACACAACCTCAAAGGTCTGATAGGGCCCACCATCTCTTGTTCTTGCTGATTCTCCCCGCCTCTCTGCGTCGTCTTCAGCTCTAATGGGGGCCAATGTCTGGTAGCGGTTGTGAAATTTCAGAAGGCAGAGCGTGTGAGAACTGCGGTATCAGTTGTGCTCATCTCACCCTGCACGTTTACAAATGTGCAAATGGTTTCTGAAAAGGTGAGAGAAGCTTCACAATAAGCATATCAGAGGCTGGATTGCCACAAAGTGACTCTTTCGTGTTCAGGTGTTTCTTTCTTTGCTCTTCCTGTTTTCCATACATGAACTCACTGTCAGAACACAGGGGGTAAAATGGAGACGCCTTCATTCGCGTGAGCAAAAATAAATACACTCAGCAGTTTAAAATTCTGACTGATCAGACCATTCGTGGCCATGAATCGATGTACCACAAGGATAGAAACAAGAGCTTAATGCTGCACCCCAGCAGCAGGGGATGCTCTGCCTTCACCACCATCATCATCAAAGTTCATTCTGTGCACTTAAAACTGAGCTGGTCTATCGAGTTTCAGCATTCACAATAAATACAACATGAGCTCTCAGCAGGAACTCACACCAGCACTGAGTAATCCCCCTGGGTCCCCCTGAGATGAACTCTTTCATTGAGCAGAAATCCACCTGAAGGGGGTTCGGGGGGGGGGGTTTCAAAAATCTTCAGTCTTGGCCTGAACTGCTAAAATGTGGGCGGGGAAAGAACAAGGGCTTACGTTTTCAACCAAAATATATTTAAAGATTGACATGTGATTGAATTCACATGGAGGTTTTCTCTAGTAGAATGAGAAAAACAGCTTAGAAATTACTCATTTAATCACATTATGGTCCAACATATGTTTAATATCCAATAACTGATAAGGTATAGATCTAAAAGTGACACAGAGACATTAAATAAAAGCTCTGAAAACACTTGTTGTTGTTGGGTAAATAAGTAATAACTGAATTAGTTTATTCACTGATATGACATTGCTTGAACGATGTAAAGGCACAGAACCATCCATAAAAGTGTTAATAGCCTGTCAATATCACTGTTTAGCACTGATAATCAAAGCTGATTATCAGCTGATTGCAGCCTATATACCAATTTAGACTGGAACAATTAAACACATTACTGCAAATGAAGAAAAGCCATTTGCGGAAAATGTGGCAGATTCACACAGAGCAACACGCATTTGCATGTGCACAGTGCTAGGCTAAACCTGGGCTAATGCACATCTGCATGAACTGAATGAGCTTTGGAGCTGGAAAAGGTTTTCTTTTGAGGATTCTGGCACAATCTTAAATAAAGATAAAGATAAATCATATTTTTCATCATTACGTATCCTTTATCCTCATACGACTGGTAAATTCCAGTAAAAGGCAGTACGGTGCAACCCAGGGTGACACACATGCATGATGTATATTGGTTTTCTCATTGCAGTGATTTAAAGTAAGAGGTCATATATAATTTCTCAGTGTTAATTTCTAATAGATGATCTGCACTTGTCCTCCTGATCCCTGGAGGTGGTGCCAGCTCTCCTCTTTCCTCCTTCCCCATGCATTAGCATAGCTAGCAGTGTGGGGGCGTTAGTGGCTCCATCAGTAATGTCATGGGCACTTTAACATGATGAAGCACGCCGAGGCCCTGCTGGCATGAATAATTCACATTACCATGCGCCCGGAGAGACACAGAAAGTGAGAGACAGGAATTGACTTTGCAACGATGAATTGTGGGAACAGATGTGTGATTTTAAAGGCGCGTGGGACTGTGTTTTGGGTGAATGAGCAATTTTAATTCAATTTGATATTTCTCTTTTAAAGTGAGGGGAGACCTTGAGTTGGGCCAGGGAAAATGAACTGGGGGGGGGGTCTGAAAGGCTGCTGTGGTTATGTGGTAGGAGGAGACAGGAGTGGGGGTCCTCCTCACCATCCATCACTGTGGCACTTCAATGATTGTCAAATAAGTAGCCCCGTCCAAACCCATCTTTTATCATTAGGTATGAATGAATATATCTGGGGATCACATCATCCAGCACACAGGAGGCCTCCGCCTCATCTACACAATAGGACGGCAATATTGAAATAGGTTACATGATAGCAGCCCGCCTCGGAAAGGGAGATGGATTCACATCACTGGCTGGACCACTGTGCATTCATTCTGTCATCTTGGGAATAGAAAACGTACACGTTACGATCTCATTACAGCAGGTGCAGTCAGTCGGAACTTATTGCAGCATGTTTTTTTCTGTCTGCTAATACTGACACAATGGAAGCAGTTCTGACAAAACTGCCTGCTCGCAAAGCCTGTTTCATTTAAAGTCCTGGAAATACTCGGGAACGCTTCAAAGGATTTAAGGTTTAGGTAGTTTAACACCTTTAGGCCCTCGGCTGCGGAGCTGATGTGAGAACTTTAATGTAATGTATAATTCAGCAAAGGTTGGTGAAAACCAGTGGCATTGGATTAGGGAGGCTGCGCTCACCAAAGCTGCTCTCAATCCATTTCCAAATTGTCACGGGGGCCTTCTAAGAGGCAAAACAAACCCACCTTAATCTTTGCTAATCACTTAAGCATGAATGTTTCATGTGGAAACGTCTGGTTACAATTATAGACTTCTATCTCTTTCCCGAGGTAAACCTGTTCACATCCTGAAATCCGTTTGGCCACAACAAAGATGGAATGTGATGCCGAGGACGTCGGATAGGACGGAGCGCACCCGGCGTGTTAGTGGGAGGGGCAGAATCCCACATTACAGACAGCATGTTTGTTGACTAACATGAAACGCTGCAGATAATGTATTCAGGCTGCCAAATTTCAAGATGCGCCAAAAGATAAAGCTGTTATAAACAAGGAAAAAAAACAACAAGGATAACATCCGTGATTGGTTGTGATTAACGTCAGCCTCCGTACTCGTGCCTCAGAAATTTAAATTACAAGCTTGATGTTGGCAATGCCAGGGACCCAACCTAATATTATTATTATTATTCGAGACAGAGCGAACCCTACAGCGGGATGATTACATTTGACTTGCAATGATTTCCCCCCTGCACGAGAAAACAACAGCTTGGAAAAACTAATAGACGTATTCCCCAAAGCAGCTTTGCAGCTCCTGCCTTGCTTTAAACAAATCTCATCAGTGCAGTGAAAAATGTTTTGATTTCCGCTGCACTTCCAAAGCAGAGATAAAAGTCCAAACCCATCTGTCCCTCAACTTTGCAGGGTGCATTGCAGTGGAGAGGGGGATTTACAGTAAGGCGCATCTGCATCCAGCACACCGCTCCTGCTTGCATCATTATCTGCGATGTCCGACACTTCTCCAGCTGAGCCCCCTTTTTGAAAGCAGGCTGACACGCAGGCGAAGGGTAAACACTGTTAAAACAAATCGACACCGTGGAAGGGAAAATAGTTCTTTATTGTGCAGGACCCCTGGCACTGAGCCGGGCTTGTGGAGGAGGAAGACATTGTCTGGTGTCATCTAATTGGATCAAGTTGGTGTGTGGACCAGATGTGTATGGCTGGCTGAGGTAAACAGTGAGCTAGAAGATGCCAGGTCCAAAATTGCTTTGAAAATTATTTTTTTACCGTTCATGGGACAAAAGAGAAAGAGGGAAAAAACTCAACTCAGGTAAAGAAACATGTGTGATTAAAAAAGCAATCAAAAACAACTGTTTGCATGGGTTGCAACTGATCCAGTGAATCCATAGTAAAAAGATATGTGCAATATCTAATTAGCACTTAGCCAAAACTGTCACAGGGGTTTGACATGCAGCCCTAAATCTTGTGAGCATATCCGCAATTGGGAAAAGCTAGTATAAATAAGCAAAATGGAGAGCGACACAAAAAGACAGGAAAGCTGAGATTTCAATCAAGCATCTGCCTCCCCTCCGACACAGCTCGATTTAACCTTGAAGAGTAATGAGATCTGACTTGCTTAAATGTTAGCATTCTTAAATCATCAGGAAGTGCCTCCAAGGAGCCGATAATCACTGTGCCAAATTGCTGCGCTCGCTAATTTCATTTCTCCCTAGCATTTGCTCGCAGTTAGCGTCGATTATTCAAGAACAGGCATTTAATGCTGCTGCGTCCCAGGGGTGTTACATAAAATGTAATAACTTGCAACATAAATGAAAACAAAAAACACTACTTTCTCCCTCTTACACATTTTCTCCCTCATCTGCTCTCCTCCTCTTCCATCTCTCCCTCCCTCTCTCCCTCTCTCTCTCTCCTCACTTCCCCTGCCACCTCCATGGTGGGAGTTCGAATCTAATTCTCAGCCCATCTGGCAGGCGTAATGAAGGCGGGCTGGGCCGGCGGTGCCCTGCTGCCATGGCTCGGTGGAGCAGGAGGCTAGCTGGCAGATTGGGCCGGGATGAGTGGAAGAGAGTCGGGAAACCTGCTGAGTGAGTAAGCCAGCCCAGTTAATCTCCCATGTGCCCCGGCGTGATCGGGGCCAAGGCCAACCCCACACTGAGGGCGCGGTGGTTGGAGTCTGAAGTGTGGATCGTCTGGTGGGTGAATCTGGCCTTCATTTACATTCACATTTCTTGGAAGAAAGCACGCTCTTCGCTCCAAAATAGCATTCATGGAATGAAAGTGTAGAACATTTCAGTACCCAGGAGTGAGGGTCAAAGATCACCAAATAAACATACTATGTATTTTAGACATTGTGTGTTGTGAATCAGCCACTGAATTCAAAGAGAAATCTCATTAGCACTTTGAGCCCGAGCATTTGCGTCATTATTAACGATAAGAGCGTAAATTATAGCTTCATGAAATGAATACAGGTCTGGCCTTAGCAGCCATATGTCAGGGCATACAGAGAGTGAAAGAAGTATTTTCGACCCTAACAGGTGCATTCTCAGAGGAAGCAGAAGACAAACAGCATCTTAACACCATCTGGCACAAACAGAAGTGCATTCAGATTTACATATGGTCAAAAATGGCAAACAACTGTGAGCAGAGGCTGCACACGCTCAACATAGATACAAGAAATTTGAGTTTGTGGATCCATCTTTCATCATTTAAGATAACACAATCTACGATGTAAAAATCGTGTAATGTTTTGGGGATTTTTTTTTGCTGCAAGCATCATGCTGTGAACTGGGAGCTGCTACTGGGAGAAGGCCACTGCAAGGAAAGCCTGTGCAATTATGATTCAGCTCCTTAATCTAAACACAAACACATCTCCAATCACTGCAATCTGCACAGCATGTATGGAGGCACGTAGGGGAAAGAGACTGCACATGCACATTGAAAGAGTTGGCGATATGAAAGTGTGTGTCTGTGTTTTCCAAATAAAGACAAGTACATATCACACTAACAATCCTTCTAGGTTTCTGAGGCATCCCAAAAACCTCCCCATATGTTTCTCTATTTGCTTGTTGGGGGATCGGCTAAGAATTGCAAGAAAATATACTGAAGCACATTCACAAGTACAGGTCATAAGACTTTTCATATTAGCATATGTGTGTATGTATGTGCAAGTGTAAGGGTGTATGTGTGTGTGCCTATATTTGATAAATATTAATTAAATATATCATATTTAAAAACTATTTGTGATAATTGGTGAATGTTCAACTGGTGATAGATGTAACACACAACCAATGATCAGTTGATTATGGAGTAACTCATGCTAATGTTGCTTTCCTAACTAAATTGGGAAAATGTGTAGCTGCTTGTGGTTTTGTTCTCCCCAAAGTCAATCATAGACAAAAGGCGCTCAATGCTGATGAGGCATGAGAGAAAATAAAGTACAACCACAACATGGCACGAAGCAAGGCAGACAGAAACAGCCGGTTTCCTTGGCCTCTGGAGGAACCACAACACTGTCATTAACAGTTGCATAAACGTGCCGGCATCAGCTGGAGGTATAATTGCCCCTGCTTCTCCTGTAATCTTATACCTTACCTGCTGTTACTGTCAGACACCTTCTCCACTGAGACAGTCAGACAAAAAGAGAGGGAGGGTGCATGTGTGTGCACTGAAGTTGAAGACAAGGTAGGTGTTGCTTTCGTGCTGTCAGACAGGTAAGGAAATAAAAAGCTGTGTGTGAGGAGGGAGGAAAAAAAACATGCCAGAAAATCAAATGAGTGCATGTTGCCATTGAAATCCCAGGAGCAAGGCTTCAGGACTCCTATGGAGGAGAGTCGTGTTCCTTTCATTGAGTGATTAGAAGACAAGTCGCAGTACATGACCTACTTAGGATAACTTTTTAGTACAGGTTTTGGGAAAGGTGCTCACGCAAGTAGGGGAGGAGGGTGGGGGATTTATCTCTAATAGATTCATAAAAAAAAAAAAAAAAAAAACTCTAAAGATGTGTGGAATAATTGCCAGGGGGTGTTTAAGAATATGGAATGAAGGCTGCTCATCTCATGACCTCTCAAACTCAAACAAGGTCTTGGAGTCGTCCTGTACGTTCCGGCTGTGCAAAGCCAAAAAAAGCTCAGATTGATGTGTTTGATCCTACAGATATGCAAGGTTAAAATGCAAAATAAAACATGAATTAAACATGATCTGAACCCTCTAAAGGCTAGAAGAGGCAGCTTTACTACCTTTTTTAAAAAATTAGCACAGAGTGTGGTGGGAGGTGAGAATAAGAGGGGGAGAGGGAAAGAGAGAGAGAGAGAGAAAGAGAGAGAGAGAAATAGGAAATCTGCTACCTCAAAATCTGTCACTGAAAATGGCAAACTGCCGTTTCATTTCTCTGCCCTATTACGATCCTATAGTGGAAATCCGCCGAGGCCGTGAAAAACACGCTCGCTCTGCCGCAGAACGGGGCCTGCCTCTGGCTCCTCTTAATTTCAGGCTTTGTTTGTGCGGCGGTGGGGAGCTCTTCCAGGTTCGCAGCAGACCCGCAGGCTCTCTGTGTCATCAGTGGAA
The DNA here is from genome assembly GCA_911728415.1 of Lagocephalus sceleratus. Lineage (NCBI taxonomy): Eukaryota > Metazoa > Chordata > Actinopteri > Tetraodontiformes > Tetraodontidae > Lagocephalus > Lagocephalus sceleratus. Next base: position 8,966,054 of record CAJVRN010000237.1, on the reverse strand, counting down.
GTGGTTTTTGCTCTTTGCCTGAAGCGATCCGTCGGCGTGCCTTTTGTTCTACCTTTGTGCGCAAGATTTGGTCGCAGGTCGCGTATGACAGGCAACACAGCCGTCACGGGGATGCTGCTGCCGGTTTCCACTGTGACGACCATTAGCGCTTAAGACGAGGCGCGGACAGAATCTCCAAATCATCCTGTGATATTAATGTCTGTTCTGAAAGCCTAAAGAATAACTGCTTTTAAGACATCCCATTTCCCCCTTACATTCTGCTCAAACAAAAATGGCCTCCTCTCAAATCCTTAGGGGACACTGGAAATGCTGTAATGCCCATTTTCTTAAATGACACAGACTAATATTACACTTGTGGCACTGAATTAATAAGCTGCAGTGTGATAAATCTCCGTGATTTATTATGTTCCCTCCAGTGTATAATCAAGTTGAGAGAGCATGAGCAAGAGAGGCGGGATGAGGGAAACAGAGATGTTCTGGAGCTGGCTCTGAGCTCAGACACAATAGGCGAGGCCTGCGCACCACACAGCTGAATAGACAAGCCTGCATAAGTGGTGGAAGAGAGGCGCGAAACAGTCAGTCACCCAAATCATTGGGGGTTGCGTTTAGCAGAAGGAAAGCGATTCAAATACCAAAAAGCTCACTATGCAGTCCCCCCCCACTATATGGAGCTGCTGACAGAGAACCAGCAGAAATTTCTCCCCACCAAAATGACACCAGTATGGAAAATGCTACGAGAAATAACCCATAAGCTCTGGGAGCGTCTGTCTCCCCAATGGCTGCTTCGAGTGGGCTGAAATCATATTCACCCCCGTTCCCAGATAGATGTTTGTAATTGGAGGTCTAATTTATGATCGAGCCTCGGCGCAGGATAATGATATGGAGCATTGTAATTCGCTGATGCAAATTGTACTTTATAATGGGAAGCCATAAAAGACCAAGCAACATCGCAGAGACTTGCCAAACACCCTGAGCGTTCATTACAGCCCTCATTAAAACATCCATGTCGGCACTGGGAGCTCTTACAAAATGGAAGGAGCATGTAATTGCTGCTTGATTGTGGTGTATGTAACATATGATAAAGTGGAATTACTACTTTATTTGCCTACAGTGTCCGTGAAACTTAATGGGAAAAGGCTGCAATAAACAAATCCTCAGAGCATTTTTTTATTGTTACATTATAGGCCTATTTGTTTAAAGTGGGGCAAATGCGAGTTAAGGGACAGTGCATCCAGGACAAAGTAAGAGTGATGATTATCAAGGCTGAGCTTAGGGGATAAAACTAATGCGTTCACCCAGGAGATACTGCGCTTCATTTGGACTCACTCCCACACAGAGCTTCATCTGGGAATACATTAACAGGATTTAATATAAGAAAGATCTGTATTGTTCTTTCCCATTAGCACACCTCAAAGTTGCCACATCACATTAGCATCAGGGAGCTAAACTCAGGAGATGAGAATGAAACGTACCTCTTGTTTTTTTTAGGTATCTTTTCGCATTGTTCGTACCCAATTGCTGTTCTCACTTCAGTCCTAACAAATGGATGCGTGTGAAGCTGTACATCCCAGCTTTTAACAATGCTTAAGGGTGAAGCCAAGAGGCAAAAGCAATTAAGAGTTCATTTAGAGCAAGTTAGCTATGCCGGGACATCCATTTCTTAGGCCTAGTCAACAACAGTTTGCCGAGTTGCCTTTTTATTTAAATGACCTCTCTTAGAGTCCCGTCTGTGTTCTAATGCACCTCGGTTCCAACAAAACCTGAAGCGACACTGAAAATGAAGTTTCCCTCCTCGACTCTGAATGATTGCTGGCCTCAGCCATCAGAGCTTTGTGTGCTCAGCCACTGGAAAAGGATTTTCAGCCATGCCATTCAGTCGGGGGCCGTAGAAGCCTGTAGCCTTTATCTGCAGAACTGTTGATTGATGTGTTGTGGGCTCTGCTGTGGTTAACAGCAATTTTTATCAGTTGCCAGCGGCAACAGCTCAGGTCCCTGGTGCGGGAAGAACAGCAGGGCCGGGATCTGAAGCCGGACCGCACATGGGGATAAACAAATAGGTTTTTCAAGGCGAACAGCTCTCATAGAGAGGCCCCTGCAAGGCGGTGCCCCACCCCAAGGCCGGGACAATGTCAGGGCCCCAGCCCACTCCTGCTGAGCCCTTGGTTTGCTTCACTAATTTTCCTCAGTCAGTGGTATGGAGACATCTGCACACCCTGCTGAAATGTAAGCAGCACACAAGAGAGCAGGGAGCCGAGAAGAAGCCTTGGCTTCAAATAAAAGCTCCGTATTTCAAAAATCTGCTTAAAAAATATTCTGCAAATGAAAAAACATAAATTTTCCTCCATTTCCTTCCTGCGTGCAGCGTTTAATCCAGCAGATCTGCCTCGTCTCATGTAATAAAGCTTTTAATGGCTTCTATTATAATTAGGTGGCGTAATCCTTATTCGTATTTGATAAAGATCTTGTAAAAAGCCTTGTCACTTAGACGGGAGTGTATTCGCCACAACATGGGGGTTGTGAATGCCAAATCAATTAAAACAGGGCTGTTTAAGAACGAACAAATTACTCCGAGACTGTTCTGTTTAAAGCGTCGACTCATTTAGCGTTAAATATGATTATGACAACTCGGGCAGGCAAATGAAGAATGGGTGTGTCTGTGAGGTTGGAGCATTCCTGCTCAACCCAAACACACGGGTGAACAAGTATTTCACCCTGACATTTCACAGATAATACCTCCTAAAACAGACTAGTCAGATTATGCTGCACAGACAAAGCTGTGCTTTTATCGTCTCTGAAAACATGAGTGGTAGCTCGGCCTTGAGGTGGTTTAAGAAGGATGGGGGGCTGGGAGACTGAAGCTCAATCACCTCATCTGAAAAGAAAAGGAGGTGTGTCTTTTTGGCTTAGCTAAAATGTCTCCTCCTCTATACAGTACCCCTAGCCCAGGGGTGGCGACGGGATGGCAGATCGTTGCAGTGAGATTCTCTGACATTTTCCTCATGTCTTGCATCCATATCTCTGAGGCACAGAGGGGGATGTTGGGTTCTTTATCAAGGAGCCCCTCTGAGAGGATGATAAATCGCCAGAGCCCGGGCCCATCTCCAGCGGAACAACAAGCAGGTAGCAGTGCAGGAAACAAGAGACAGATATCGTCTCCCAAACATAGCAGAGGCTATAATGAAGCCTGCACAAAGCAGACAGGACTAGACTCTGCCTGATAAACAATTCCATTTCCAGTCTTCCACAGAGAGCGAGATAGCGAGTCTCCGTCCTGCTGCTGCATATCGCTGCTGGACTCAGCGGTTCAGAGATAAGCCATCTCCCCTGAATGGGGAATGAAGGGTAGGTGGGGGACAGGTAGCAGGATGGGGGGTAGCAATGTCATCACATAGAAATGCATTCAAGCAGTTAATGTGAAAAGGTTTGTTGACCAATTAAATCTGGGATGGAAATTAAATCTGTGATAACACAGGCTATATTATATCGTTCATGTAGTATAATGGACATTAATGCAATTGTTATCTACATAAATCTGTATATATATCAGACACATGGATTAAATGAAACATCAGAGCTGTTTTAAGTCCAGAAAGCTCTAGTGGCTTCACATTCTGGCACCAAAACCCAAAAACGTCATTTATATTTCAACACTGCTCAAATGAAGGCATTTTTACACCTGGCAGGCAATGTAGCAACAGAGGCATATGGACAGAGAAGGAAGAAGAGGCTTGGGTCTCCACAGAAGCACAGAACAAACTGTCAGGAGAGATTATGACAGATAACCAGCCACCAAACACCAGCTTGATTCTTTGAATACAGAAGCAAAGCAGGAGATTATGACCACTGCCTGGGGCCAATCAGCAGATATCCCTGACCAGGCTATAGGTGGCCAGTGGCACTTGCCTACGCTTGTGTTTTTGCCTCATTGACCCCCCTCCCCAACCTCTAAAACCCTCCTCCACCCACACACCTAGCCTCTTTCTCTCTTCCTCACCCTGCAGCCATAATGCTTTATCCAGCCCTTGGCCTTCTCCTCTAGATACTCCTCCTCCCATACCCAATCAGCCTATGCTCGGCTCTTCCCTGGGGCCCACCCTGACCCCCACACCTCATGCCCCCACCCCTTTGAAACCATCACACTGTAAAGCCTGAAGCGTTCCCAGATAAGGAGACCCAAGAAATCAAGCAGGCCCTGCAGCAGAGCAGATTGAGAGTCAGAGCTCAGCACCCATGAGGTGCCCGGCGGCTGCAAGAGCTGCAGATAGCACCACTGCAGAGCCAGAGAGGGGAGTTGGAACATAAGACTTCCTGCCCTCGTTACTGGACTTTCCTTTTCTTGAATAATGCCCCCGCCTCCACACTACCACCACAAAGCCCCCTAGCCCTGCATTTCTGCCCTCTCTCTGAATGCTTTTCCTTTCGGATAAAAAGACGGCCTCATTCGCTCCGACTCAAACTGACAGCTCAAGCCAAAGGGCTCCATGAGCTTTTTTGGAAGGTCTTGCTTGTTTTCAACCATCTGTGAGAACGTGGCACCGGGGAATAGGAATGTGACATGTTCTATTAAAACAAAAATAAAAAAAGAAGGATCGCGGAGAGATTGGAGTTGTTTGAAGTCATGCTTTGTTCGGCGCTTTAACTACAGTCCTTTGAGGCAGATTAACAATGACAAACCATTTATAGTTGTTTTGTTTGTCAGGATGATCACTTCCAAACTGCAATAAGAGCTGCCATATGCCACTCATCGCTGGAAGTATCGCACTTTAAGGAATCTTCATTTATGAGTTTCCCTTTAAGCAAAGGACAAAAAGGACAAGTGCATCTCTATTACCCAGAAAGAAGACGCATTGGAACGATGATGGGAGAAATTCACAAATTTATGGTTCGAAAATGCACTGGGGCAAGGCAACAGATGTTTTCAAAGGGTAAAAATAGTCTTTCTATGATATTTACAAGCCGTTGAATGTTTGAAAACATAATTTCAGTGCTTTTCAAGGCATTGTTATGTATTCCTCCCTGACATGTTCCTCTTTCACCAAAAGTCTACATAAACACTTCCACTTCTATTAAAAAACAACAGCAACAAAGAAAAAAGTATTGTCACTTTACATGAATATCTGCAGCAGTGAAATATTTTTTTTCAAAGACATAATGGGCCTTTAAACAGCTTTTAGGCATATCGTCATACATGTGTGGAAGAGGATCCGGCATCGACAGTTCCCGGAAGAAGAAGACATAAAACACTGACAGCCAATTTGCAGTGCCCGTGCTGATCGATGCAAATAAAACCCATGTTCTTTTTTGCCAAGGTAGCGTAGGACACCTTCCCGCAATTTAATCAGTCAGTCAGCCAGAATTAATGTTCTTAATATCATGATTTCTCCATTACTCTGTTTAACATAATTAAAATGTCGAGCGCCGGGGCCATAAAGTGGGCCGTTGGAGATTGTAATTCTGTCGTAAAGCTATGAAGCATGAAAATGCCACTTACCGAGTAGCCACGGCCTGACAGCGACTGAGTGGAACTCTGTAGGGAGAGAGAGGAGAACAGGGATAACCTTTAAGGAGCGTTTCCCTCGCTGACATAGACATGATGAAGCAGCGGCGCTTTAATATCAATATTCACGTTAACCTTTTCCCACCCTGCTATGTACCCGCACCCGCGTTTATAACTTCCGTACATTTCAGCCTTTGACATGAGGGCTGGTGAGCCGTACAGCCAAAAACTATCAATCACAACAAGCCACAAGGCTTAATTATTGTCAGTGGTCATAAATGAGTAAAAAAACATGGCACTGTCAGACAAAAGATGTGATAAAATTGTAAACAATATTGTCATATATGGCATTTTAGACAAGAAGAAATGATGCATAGTTCAGTTGTTGAATTCTTTATGTCTCTACCTACTTAATGAAGTTGCATCTGACATTGATTCATTGACCTGTATCTCTGTTGTCTGCTGGTCAATGGTAAAAGTCTTTTCAATTCCATCTTGTAATTGTACAAATATTTACTTTGCTCTTGAAAGGCAAGAGGAGCTGTGACAAAGAGGTCCGGCCACTTGCAATTTTCAGACCAGCCGCCACTGACGTTAACATAAACATAGGAATAAGTGCCAGAGCAGTGCTAGTGAGCACCGCTGTCCTTATTTGTTGTTAGTGAGTCTCTCTGCAATAACATGAGGGTTTTATGGCTGTGTTTACTCCACTAATGTTAATGTTAGCACTTGCGTCTGCAGGTGTTGGACTATATTTTATGTCATCAGCAACTCCACTGCTCCTGATTCGCCAGAACATTCTTAAAGTGTGGAAATATTTCATCAAAGTTTTTTTTTCTGCAGTTGCAGCATTGATGCATTCATTGTTCATTTATTAGATTTAAAAAAAAAAAGAATGTCTGCAGTGATAGACTCCAGCACCCCCTGCAGCCCTAATCAAGACTAAGCACCAGTTAAAAGGAAGGGAGATGATGGATGGATTTTGGAACCAACCTAAAAGTTCTTCATTACATTCTATCAGGCCCTTTTGTGTTAAGGATAAATATCTCTTCATGCATTTCGAGAAGTGTTTTTGTCCATTAAACTCCTCCTGTGTTTTCAAATGCAGTCCTCTAAATGCTTTACAAGCGCAGGATGGAAACAGAAAAGGCTGGGTTTTGTTCCGTTCTCTGGCTCTGTCTATCAGCACCCAGCACGAATACCAATCCCCAAATCCCTCCCACCAATTCCACTTTTCACTTCTTTTATTCCCCTGCCTAGATTGGCAATTTCTCCCCCCCTGGTCTCTGGAGGGGACTTTTCCGCTAGACCAATTTCATCCATAGGTCCACCTTCAATCCAAACGACCTCCCCCATGCCTTCATCGCTACTGGCTCTCTTGTTTCACACCCTCCCCGTCCCTCTCGTGTATCCTCCCACACCTGGTCTAGGCCTTGGCCCTCATCAATGCTTGTGTGCTTGTCTGATTCGCAGGACAGCTCCTGCGGTGGCGATTAGGGTGGAGTCCTGCCGCGAACCGGAAAGCAAGCGCTGCAGGAATCAAAAGGCTATTCTCACTCCCCACAACCTCCTTGCTCTCTTCATTACCACAACCGGAGAGGACGACTAGAGTGAGCGGAGGACACAGGATCACACAAAGCAAACTGTGTCTGAATGAATTTTTGGCCTGTTGTCTCTGTGTGTACACGTCGTGACTGCATTAAAATATATATTCTTATGCATGTGTGCATGAATGCATATCTGCGTTTGTGGCAGGGGGCAAGGCCATTTGGAATTAGCTTTACTATGTAGAGTTCATTCAACTTGGAGTATTCTGAGCAGAAAGAGAGGCTTATTTAAATGATAATGAGGGACAATCCATTGGATTTAGTGCCGGTGAAGGAAGGAAAGGAGGGGAGGGAATGGGGGATCCATTAAAACGCCAGCGGTTCATAAGCCATAGGGTCGGCATCCAGCTAAACACTCTCTCTTAAAAGCCATTATACATGGCTCTCAATGGATTTCTGCAGCGCTTAGGACTTCAAAAGGATTTAAGAACCCGCCCCAGAGAGGAGTGGGGGGAGTGGGGAGGATGAGTGTGTGTGTGCATGCATGTGTGGTGGTTGGTGGCAGCGGAGCGGGTGCTGGCGGCGTTTAAGGGTTAACTAAACAGCCTCAGAGAAGAGAAATGTTGCTAAATCCGCCCCCTAATCCTCTCCCCAGTTCCATGCCCCCTCCCCCACACAAAAAATGGTGACAAGTGAGGAGGGAGTCCAGTCTTCCTCCCAGTCTAGATCGGTGTTTTTCTGTTTTTGGAGTTGCAGAGAGGCAGAGGGGCGGGTCCGCTCATCTCGGGTGAAGGGACGTGCCCTCAGTGATCACACGGGTGCACGGGGGACAGAATGGGTGGATATCAGAGGGTGTCAGACACCGACAGAACCAACCCTGCAAGCTTCTTCTCTGCAGGACACAGATGTAGTGGAACCCCCCCCCCACACACACACACACACCCACCCCCCCGTGCCACCACCGCCTCCGATTTCCCTAATCCCTGTGTGGCTTAGTGCCGAGGCCCTGCTGCACTGCAGGCACAATTACCTAGTCAAAGTAAACAGATAAAGACCCAACCATGGCAATGAACAAACAGCATCCCTGTAATGTTTTTACCCCCTGCTCCCAAATTGATGCATGACTGTTTTTACGGGCAGATGCATCCACATGTCGCATTTGTCTCCATTTCCTGTGGCGGTAAGACAAGAGAAATCCATTTTACTCAAACGCAGACGTGGCATCATTAGTTAAGCGCTCCTAAAGCTTGGGTCCCACTTTGATGTTGGGGTGTGTTCCACCAAAATTAGCAGTGTTCTGAGAAGTGCTAGAGAATTCACGGAGTTGGAATAAATGTGTAATATGTGGACTGGTTTTCGCTGAGCCAGAGGGACAGATATACTGACAGTAGACTGTAGTAGATATGGACGCCATAGCAACAACCATGATCATTGTTGTGCCATTTATTTGGCCATAGATTAGAGAATGCAATGTGCAACACCGTCTCTGATTACAGCAATTTGCAACATTTACACAATGATGACTTCCACAGTCCCTCCTCCATTATCCCAAACACACAAACACACACTGCACATGCACACATGCGGTGTACACACGCGCGCACACCCCTTCAGTCTCAGCGCTTGTCGTATATCCCTGTCAGAGCTGTCAACTGGCTCTACTCTTTTATGTGACAAGCCCGCCTCTTCGTCCTGACTTTTTCATTAAAAGACAAGCCTTTTACACAAATCCAGGAGAAATAGTGCATTGAGGGAAGACATGCAGAGCAGCAAGGAAAAGAAGACAAAAACAGGGATGAAGAATGCATTGTTTCTTAATCACTCTGGATTTTTAATTATATGGACCCCTCTAAACAATCTGTTTAATAAGTTAATTAAAAGAACTTTTCCACCACCATTTAAAGAAAGATGCATACTTCCAGTCTAGTCTATCTTCTGCCTTCGTCAGCTAAATGAGCAGCCTGATTGAATTTAGGATGGTTTGGGAGCCCCGCTTGACAGCCATTAGTTAGGAAGCATATTTCTACATTCATTTAAAATGAGCCGCTTGGGATTTTGCATAAATTGTCATCACTTCGCCTGTTACTAAATTGCATTATTTTGGTCCATTCTGCTGAACTAATGCCTCCATTTCCATTTTGCCACCTACTCAGCCTCTAAACTGGCTGGCATATGGATGTCGGTGTGGCGATAATTAGACCGGCTCCCTTAACTCCTTCTGTTCTGAGGTTGGCAGGGTCACCAAGCACCTGGCTGAACTGTGTAAGGTCATGTCTACATTTAACCATGCCGTGCTTTAAATAATGTCAGGCCAAATAGGTATTATTTAAAGCAGGTGATGTTGTGTTAGCAGCTTAATCATTTCCTGTCCATGTGCTGCCAGCCATTATTTCTCCCCAATGCACAGAGGATTTATGGGGTGATTGCTGAAAACAGCAGGAGCTGCTGCACCAACTGCCCTCTGATCTCATCCTCCTCCACGCAGTTGTCGTCTGCCTGGTCTCTATACCCCATCTCAGGGGTCCCCCGGCTTTGTCTGTGAAACCAGATAACTAACTCTCTGCATGGGGTCAATGAAAAGGTGAAAGGTCTTGCCCAAAGAGCTCACCTCACTGAGTTGTTCCTTTGAGTTGCTCCTGTGTGGTCGGCTCAGCTCCTGCACCGCATCAGCCTCGCTGAGTTTCACTGGACGTATCGACAGAGGCTTAATCTGCAGAAGAAACAAGAAGAAGAGTTCATCAAGTCATGTTTGGACCTCTTAAACTGAACCACAAATCAGTGCTGCGCCCTGAGAGGTAGTGATTTTGTGGTTACAGTTCAGGCATGAGAGGCATAAAATATAATCCTAAAAGCTCTTCTGTTGTAACTATTAATCAGCAGAGTGGCCTGTCGATTTCAATAAATGGCAAGGAGAAGCTTTAAAATGGCTTAGATTTAAAAACCATGGCAGTGTCTCTTGGCTGTCTCATAGAAATTACGTATGAGTCTCATTTTGCTTCATTTTATTATTATTATTATTATTATTATTATTAATATTATTATTATTATTATTATTATTATTATTATTATTATTATTATTATTATTATAATTATAATAATTATTATTTGTAGTAGTAGTAGTAGTAGTAGAAGTAGAAGTATTAGAAGTAGGAGTAGGAGTAGGAGTGGTACTAGTAGTGGTAGTAGCAACAGCTGTCGTTTGGGTCTGATTTAAGATGTCTGGACCAGGAGTTAAAGTTAAAAAAAGAAAGAACCACTTATCACATCAATTTAACACAATGTCACCAAGAAGGTTGCACAACATAAATTATGTTGAAGTTAGAGGTGATAAAGGAAATTTCAGGAAATCATTTCACTAAATTTCGCTAAACTGAACAATCTAAATATCTGAGGAAAATGGCCTCTTACTGTGAAGATTTAAGCAAATCACTCTAAGATACTTTTGCTGAAAGTGCTGATGTGAGAATGTCTGTACTCTTGTATGATAACCATTTCCAAGTTGCATTGTTTGAAGTCACAATTCATATCTAAAAACAATGGTTTTGTTTTAATATTCAAAAAACAACGGTTTTGTTTTTAAAAAAACAACGGTTTTGTTTTTATATATTCATCCAGGCTCATACCAGCAAAAGGATAAAAATATGTATGCTGTTTCGGTTATGTTCCAGCCACTTTAACATAAGTCTTCAATGACTTTGGAGTTGTGAAACACACAATCTGAATTGACACAACATATATGAAAGAGAATTCCATGCCATTGATTCCATTAGTGCATGGGAAGTTTAATGTTTTCACAGGTGATTTCAAATAACAGAGGGGAAATTGGGTCCCAATTCCAGTATTTGAAAAGCAAATCAGATTTACCTGCAGTCCAAACACATACGTGTGAACAAATACAACCTCAACCTCAACCTCAATCTTCAGTCTTTTCAGTGGCAACAGTCCTTTAAGCATCAACTACAGGGAACAAAAAAAATTGTGTAGTGTCTCACAACTCCGTCAGTTTATGCTTTGGTTAAATGCAAATCAGAACCAGTATTAGTAAAAACACCTGCAACCCTAATCCCTGTTCCAAATCTGTATGTATATAAAGCCATATGTACCAGTCGGTAGGACTGTAAATGGTGACAGTGTACCACAGCCATCATGACTGATCAGGACAGTTGAAACTGTAATGATGCTTTCCATTTATGTCATTTTAATTTAACAATATGTCTAATATGAAATAATCATGCTATAATATCACTGTTAATATCATCTCATTTTAATGGAAACTTACTAAAATAGCACTACACTAAGCTATCATAAAATACATACATTAATAAACAGTGCATTAAAAACAACTATAGTGAAACACTGCTAAGGTTTTGAACACGAAAATAGTTGCCATTGCTGGAAGTTAAATAGAGGTCCTCATAAATAATAAAACCGTTTAAAGGCATCTACGTCCAATCCAGCCACCCAAATCACATATCAGGGTAACCCCAATACAAACACGGATGGTTTATTTTATTGCAGGCCACCGAGACCTGCAGCTGGCATGCAACCAAACTCCCAGCCAGATGGGAGGTTGGCCTGCTCCGCGAGGATGACTCTGTGCCAGTGGAGTGACAGCCAATCATATTGTCCTGTGCTGGTTCCCCACATTAGAGTACAGTGGCGATGGCTGCAGGGTGCAATCCATTTGACTAGCAGGTTTTCTGTAGTGGCTCCCCTGGTAGCGCATGAGCTGGCTGTCCCCCGTCTCCCGAGCTCGACTGTAATTTAAGCAGATCACTGCTACAATTAACCTTTCCCAGTAAATATCAATTATGGCCCCTGGCTGGGTTAGAATTAAAAGGGTCATCAGCTAATCTGACAGGTCCTGTACGCTGCCACCTGGCTGGGAGAGAGGGTGGGAGAGAGGGAGGGAGACAAGGTGGTAGAGACACTGTTTGCCTACCCTCGTGCCCACCAGCTCAGATGCCAAGTGGACACAGTTCCCTTTTAATTACCCTGCTGCCACCAGGGCAGGCAGGCTGATTGGCCAAGGGGCATTAGCAGTGCGCCGAGGTCAACAGTGACAAGATGGGGGGAGTGTAGGGGTAAGTATGGTGGAGAGGGGAGGGGGCTGCTACCAAGCAAAAGCAATCAAGGTGAAGAGATGGAAGGAAGAGAAATCTGCAGGAGGGCCTAATCAGGTTTGACTTCCACCTCCAACCGCCTCGCTCCATTCTTGACTAGCTGTCAGCCTAATCACTTCTTGAATCTGAAAATAGATGGTGGCCTTTTCTGATTTCACAAAGAGAGCAATCCTCCCTGGAAGAGAGGCAGGACGGCAGCGGCAGAGCATCAAGGTACAGTCGACATCATGCCACAGTCAAGTAGAGTCGCTGATGATGTTGTTTACCGAGCATTAGCGCTGCTGACAGATTCCTAAAGGCAACCAAAGCATTTCTGCCTCCTCTGGGACTACATTAGCCAGTCAGCAATCAACTTGGCTATTGATCAGAACACAGCATCTAATACCACCCAGGTTAATGATGTAGCCTACAAGGACTGCTGTGCTGTTCAATGGGATGGGACAGCGATTGATCTCGGCAGAAATTCCCTGATTCTAACAAAAGATTGGCAACCCTGAGTGCCTGTGATTAAAGAAGGGACTAATTCCTCGTCTGGGGAGGTGTTTAATTGGCCCTAAGCTTCCAACTGTACAGCTTTCATGTGTTTTTCTATTCTTTCCGTGTACTCATTAATGTAAAAGGACAAGTTAAAGAGCTTCAGGGGGAGTTGATGGTCTCCTCTGGGATGTGATCATGACGTGGACATGGTTCAAGGTCACGATGCCTTTTTAATGTGACTGAGGTAATTCTTTCGGCATGCGATCGAAGCAGCAGTCCTCAGCCACGAGGATGTGTAGCTTCTTTTTTAAAATGTCTTTGCATAAATTAAGTCTGTTTACACTAAACATTTGGGCGATGCAGTCATGGGGCAAGGTTATTCGAGCTATCGCAGTAAGTAAATGTGGTAAATCAGTTTGTGGGTGAAAGTCGGTTCGATTTATAGATGATAGCTAACAGATATGCAAGAAGAAAAAAAAACATGGCTCGAAAGGGCCTGTGTTTTACATGAATAATGTACTGGAAATTAGCTCCATTAGTCTCGGTATTGAACATGTCTGCAGACCCTCTCTGGAGGCTGCCGCTCTGTGCTCTTTAATTATCTTCAAAGGGCCCTCCAGCATCTTAATTCCCACCCCCCCACGTTGAGTAGTGCCGACTTGGCTCTGCTCATTTATACTCCTCTAAACCTGGGTGAAGTCAAAGAGCCCAGTTTGAAAGGGGTGTCGGAGGAAAAGGCAGTGGTTCACACCAGTCCGGGTTGGCTTTGGCTAACTTTCCCATTTCCTTCGGCTGTTCCTCACTCTCCTCACAGTGTCAATCAATCTGGAGGCTGTCAGCGGGAAACTGGCTGGAGGCTGGCAGGGGAGGCTTTGTTGTCCTGCTTCTTTGATCCCCCATCCCTTACATCGCACGGGTCTCCTGGGGGGGAGGGGGTTGCACGGCTGTGCGGTCTTCCACCTTTTCCCTCTTTTAATACGAGAAGCTGTTAGTCTTGACCTCGCTCCCCCTCTTCTCTCACTTCAGCTCTCCTCTCTCTTGTCTGCCATCACCTGTCAACAGTGCTCAGGGAGGCTGTGCCTCAGCCTTGTCTCGATGTCAATCCTCATTACCCTGGACCTTGCCCCCCCTCCTACCACCCCTCCTCTCTTGCTGCCTTGGTGCTGCTCTGCACTAGCACACTCAAATTTGCTCTGGGGTTTCCTGTGCAAGGGCAGGGAGGAGATGTGGGGCAATACAGTGAAAGACAGCCTGAAAGGGACGGATACAGATTCTTCCTCTAATTTGCTCTGAAAAGTGTCCCGCGCAAAGGACTCTCACCCCCATTAACCCAGCGACAGGCTGCTACCACAGCTCACCAAGGCATCAGCCATGTGTGTGTGTGTGTGTGTGTGTGTGTGTGTGCACGCGCATAAGGGGGCCCTAGTGGTGTGGCAGGCAGAGGCATCTTGATGCACAGTACCGGGCTACAGCCCCATCTCAATCTATCGGCTCATTATCCCCCCCGCCCAGGCTGGGGTGCAGACAAGTGCACTTTAGGGCCACAGGCCAAATTGATTCATCTGCCTTCATTTTCTTCGGGCTCAGAAGTGGCAGCTGCTCGGAGGCAGGGGCAAGGAGGTTTGATATGGCGAGAGAGGCAGACAGGGGAGCGAGGGAGGGAGTGAGAAAGGGAGGTGAAGGAAGGAGGAATCAAGAAAAAGATGCTACTGGCTTTGTTCTCCTTACACGTCTCATTTCACTGTTCTTCGTTCTCTCACACATACAGACTTTACAGCACAACCACACATCCTTCTTCTGAAATTGTTATTAAGACATGCACTCACTACAACACCAAGTCCCAAGTTGGAAATTAGCCCAAGGACAAGCTGGTAGATTTACTACTGGGAGACCAAATGGATTTTTGCTTTTATTTTGACGAGTCCCAGTGTATCCATTAGGCCTTTTAATCATACATTATTCATAGAGCTTGCCTTATAATAAATGACCACATAAAAGAGGTACACGCATTATAGATGGCCTAAAATACCCCCATAATTCTCTCTGCTAATGCACTCCAACTGCATCTAGTTGATAAGCCGGTGCGTATAAACCTGTGAGATCCCAGAAAGAAAACATATCTCTGGTCTGGTCGTGCCCGGAGATGTGGATACAAAAACAGCAAGTCCCCCGGGGATTTGTGGACCTTTTGTTAATGTTGGAAAATGTCTGATTTATGAACAACACTCCTTTAAAAAGTGCAAATGTTGCAATTTGTTTTCCTCATGATTGTCAGCAGTGCAACTACAGGCTGACGTTGCATTAACTGTCAAGGAGCCATCTTAAATATCAAGAGGGACTGAAGGGTGTGACCTATTAGCTGGTCGGCATGTGAACAGACCCACTGTATAATTCCGTGCTGTGTAAAGCGGGGGTGGGTGGTGGTGTTGGTGGTGGGTGAGTGGGGGGGGTCATTGTAACTGCCCAATGAGCAACAAAGCTGTCAACCTGAGAACGATTGCTCACTGGGCCGGATTCCCAGCAATCAGAAACCTCGGGAGAGCTGGAATGTCCCACAGGGCCCCGTCTGGAACAGATGAACTGGGAAAAAGAGCATTCCCTGCGGGGCCCTGGGTCTCTCCAATCACTCTCCCCACATGCCTCCCGGGAGAGAGGGGGAACAAGGCAAGGGAGAAAGGGGGACGGGTGAGGCTGCACCTGCTCCCTGAAGTAACCCATCCCCAAGCACCTGTCCCGGGGGTTCACACACACACATATAGACATACTCTCACACACCTTCACCTGTCAAGCGCAGCTGGAACAGTATCTGCACCCTGCTGATAAGTAAAAGGCCTTAAACACCCCCCCACCAACTCCCAAACCAAGCGTATCTCTGAGAACCATGTATTTATATATGCTAACAAGACAAATTCAAATGGCATTCACTTTCGAGGATGTACTTTCTCTTTTTTTTTTTCTTTTCTTTGCACAATCATTTGCAAGTTAAAGTTCGGTTTGGCTTTCAAAACAGAGGCCACATTCAAAGTAGCAGTAAAACAACTGCAGGTTGTGGGACATCCCACTGGAAATGCCACATTTGCGGTCAGCAAAACTGAGAAGAGACTTTAATTTGTCAGCGTTAAATCATCAATGGATCCAACTTGGTCCATGTTTGGTTGGGTTTAAGAATGCTAGCTGAGAGTCGATATATCAGCATATTGATATCTTTAGCATTGATGGCACTCTACACTCTGCCACTGATGAGAGGTGATGAACTACAGCAGGGATCCAGGTAGAACTTGAAATCACATGACACCAGAACATATGTTAAGTTTCACAATGGGAATTTGCCCTTTGGCAACAGAAACACAGATTATACTTTTTGATGTAAATAAGAATACATCAAAGCAATTTTGTGAAACATCTTTCTGACATTGTGTATAGGATCTTTGTAGGATCACTGCAATAAAACTGCCACTATGCCGCACTGCTTTAACACCAGGACTTTTTTAACACTTGAAAATGATCTTATTAGCAGTTTAAAAAAAATAGCATTTTTTTCCCGATGTGCAACATTCACACTCCCTCCTGCGAATGCACTTGATAACTTTGTCACCCTCACACATACCTAAAGAAATGTTTAATTTCCTCTAATGTAATCTGGAATAATTATCAGCTAAGGCTGATGTGCGCACTGCAAAAAAAGGCCCCTTTTAACAAGTCCACCAAACACACACTCACACCTTCAAACCAGCTATCATTCACCAGGACATAATTAAAACACTGAAGATGAGATTGTGGAGCAGAGGAAATGAGCAAGTGATTAAAAAAACGCTAGTTGGGAAAGAGTCTGAAAGTTCCAGGCAGTTAACTTCAGACTGTGTTCTTCATCAGGTAAATTGCTCTTTAATTGAAACTCCAACAAAAAGCGTGCTTTGCTTCCTAATTAGGACACTTTAGTGCTGACTAATGTGCAACACCGACAACAACTCGAACATGACACTAAACTAGGGGAAATAATTGATAATACTGGCCGACAACTGCTGATAAATGAAGATGATATACCTTATCTTGTCAGTTTTCAACTAATAATGTCAAAAATTCAGTTGAACATTCTTTATGTACTTGAGGAACAGCGGCACAAAATAATTACATACATACATACGTAGCCTGATATAATTTAATGTTAGATACTAGTCAGCCAAGTGCAGCAAGTATCAATTATTGTAGCCATGCAAGTCACATGAGAAACTAACTTGTTGCACACAAGGGCAGTACAAAATAAAAATCATAATATTTCTGCAGCTAATTGCGCAAGCTTCAGTGCTAGAAAGAAAAATATTTATCCATAATTATATGGCTGATTTTTGTGTTTTTCTTTCTTTTTTTTTCCCCCAGTCAACATTCATTATATGACAGGCAGAGCAGGTGAATTTAGAAGCAACTTTAATCAGTTAAGACTTGAACAGAGTGTTGAGAAAGTGGGAGTTTCTTGGAGGTGAGGAGTCTGGAGGTAGTTTGCAGTCAGAGAGTGAAAGTATACGAGACAGCCGGAGCGCTCAGGGCTTTTTAATAGGAGGCAGATGCAACACATGTAATGAATCAGCTTCGGCTCGATGCGGCTTCCCTCTGATGTCTGAGAACCCATCCTGCCCTTGAAAAGCTTCTGGGACGTTATCTCATGTCTGCACCGCACACATTGCCAGGGAATTTTCGGAGGAAGCGTTATGCATTGAATGAAGGAGCAGGGAGAGGGTTAGTGCGGTGCAAGTATAAGTACGTGTACTCATTTATTCATTAGTATTTCTGTCATCCATTTGCTTTGGGTATAAATTATGAATTTATACAGTATGTTAATGTATTTACATATAATTACATGTGTTAGGGTTAGTCTGTGATACTCCATTCATAAAAATAAATATTAACTTTGATATGTAACAGTTAACTTTTAAAACTCAGCTGGAGGCTAATACCTGTTTGAACTTAATCACAAGCAATGTGTGAAACTTTGTGATGTCAACTTTTGAATTCTACACTGACTTCATCAATAGATCAGGTCTATAAACTCTTCTTTCAAACAATGACCTTTGTTAATTTTGACAGCTATGCTTATTAAAGGCATAAATGCTCATTAACAATAGTATGTTATTTATAGTCATCATTTGTGTGTTTGAAGATCAAATTGTATGGTTTTAATGTCTTTACATGCATTGGATCTCCAATGATCTGAACTGAGCAAAATAAAGCCAAACTCAAAACACAAAAAAGAAAAAAGCATCTATTGAATAGGGGTTTGTGATATCATTTTAAATCACTAATGGCCTCCATAAAGATGAATAAAAATGATATAAAGTGAGAAAAAAAAGTGCATTCACTTGAATGTTGCACAGCTACTTCTTACTTCAAATGTGTTAAATCTGCATTTTTGCATAATCTGTCTGAAATTCATTTGAAATTCTACAACATTCGAAAATCCAATCATCTCTCAGCTCAGCCTCCCCTGCAAAGAACATAAGCTGTGATGAAAGACCTTCTTAGACACACGCTCCAATTTTGTGTCAAGCCTTACAGATTGTTGTGTGTATGCCACTCTGGTCAGACCAAATCTTCCTACAGGAAAGGAAAAAGAGCAAGAACTGTCCTGCAAACCTACAAAAAATGAGTTCTGATGTTGATGACAGCCTGTTGGTGTGAGTTGATCATGTGTGTTAAAGCCCCCTGACACATGGATCACAGCGTTTCATGGTTCAGAGGAACAATGTGTTTCTAAATGAACAAAGAGAAAATCGAATGTTGGTACTATTTTCCTCTGTTTAACTTATTAAATTGTCAAAGGCCAGCATATAGGTGTACCTTAAATAATAAAAAGATACAGATTGCAGCAGATTTTGTGTCTTACTGTAAATATGCAAACTACTTCAGTTTTTAAATAAAACAAAATATTGGATGTGACACCTGAACATGAGAGAAATGAAATGGTTTACATGCTGTAGCTCTGTTAAATATCAATTCAATAATACTGATGAACAGAGTGCAGTTCACCTCCTCAGAAGCCCTTCCATCACCACCCTTTTTCCTCCCAAAGAGAGGGATCAGTGCGCTTTTGACTTGCAGCAAATTGGTAGATTGGTAGCGCATCACAGTGCCATTACACAGGCTTTTATCTATCTCCATATGCAGGCCTGCATGAAGAATGTTTAAATTCCCATAAGAGTAGATGCAGGCAGCTCACAAATCTGACAGCCCAAAATGTGTGATCTGCTGAAAATAATGGGAGGTCCGAAAAAGCAAGAACAGTTGGACAGAATATAAGGAGAACAGAAAAAATGGAGGCTTTGTGCGTGTCAGATATGTAAGAAACGAGGCTGGAATGGCTGGAATCTTCAGGAGGGAGTCAGGAAGAGAAGAGGAGAGATGACACAAGAGGATTCCTCCCCATCACATGGGTGTTTGGCTGTGACATCTGCCTCTTTTCTGCAATTTGCATCATTCCCGCTTGAGCCGGAAGAGATAGCTTGGCAGAGGAGGAAGAGGAGGAGGGTAAGATGGGGAAGGAAAGATGAGAGGATTCTAAAGCTTTGGGTAGGTATGGAAATCAGGTCTCAAAAAAAAAAGGAAAAGGAAACGATGAGAAGCAGATGGAATCAGCCACTGACATGACAGCATCCAGCCTGGAGAGCGAAGATCCTCTGCTCGTGCAATTACACGGCATGCATTTGCTTCATTTGCATCTATATGATCCCTCAAAATGCTGTCATATGATGGCATTTGAGCCTCTGTCTCTTTCTTTGTGTGCGTGTGTGTGCGTGCACATATAGCGCATAAGATGATCTGACAGGCGATGCTTGTCACGACGTGCACTACATGGATCGGGGATGCTGTTGGTAGAAGAGGATCATGTCCATTGTGTTAATAGGGATAATAGTGATTTAATAGGCTTACAGACAGATTCACTCTGCATTCTAATTGGCTGGACACCTGATGTGTCACCACCGCCTTTCTGAAACCAGCTCTGATATGAAATGTGAAACAGTCAGCTGACATCACTATAGTATTGAATACTGATATTATGGTACATAATCTTTTTGAGAACAACTGCCATTTTATTTGCTATTTGAATATGTATGTATATTTTAGATCAGGGGTTTCTTTGCATTTTTTGAATGGAATTGGATCTGGACAACTTGGATGGTGGAAGATCCTTTTTTCATTAATACATTCAATTTTAATTTTAATCCTCTTTATTTTGCATCCATTGCACCAACCACCCATTACTATTAATTGTAATTTAAAATACCAGCAGGAACACAACACTCTGGACATGAAGGATTGTTTTGCGAATCCATCTCTTTTGTTTGCTGGAAACATCTACATGTTTCAACATGCAAATGAACCTGTTGTCTCCTCAATCTGCACACACTTCGCTGCGGCTCGTGTGTGTGCACTAGTGTAAGTCTTAAATGCATGCAGAAGAGTCACAGCCCCACTTGATGGCAGTAACATTCTGTAACAACAAAGTCTAATCTTAACAGATGGAGTCGCAGTTACATAAAAGCCTTCACCAGCAGCATGAACAGAGAAACAGCAAATGGACTACCTGACAATGCAGGAAGTGGTGTGGGGAAGGGGAGTGAGCAGAGAATGCTGAAATCACAGGAATTTTGGAGGATAATTGTCTTGAGAAGGAGCCCAGGCGACCTTGACGGGGTGAGAAGTCAGGGGTTTCAGCCTCCCAGGGTACAGCGTTGCCAGGGTAATTGTGCCGTGATCTTGACCTTGCATTGCTTAAACCTGCTTCCACTCTTTCTCCATCAATCCTTGGCTCTTTCTTTAACTCCTGTTTCCCTGACTGGGGCACGGGAGGTGCTGGAATCTGCTCTCGGCTCTAATGATGTCAGCTCCCCAGAGTAGGTGTCTGACTGCTGAATCTCAACAGCTAGCCTTTCAAAGTCTCAGCGTGACCCAGAAGGCTGGAGAGACACCCAGAGGATGGTGAAGGACGATCTGACCACCGGATGGTAGAACAACAACCCAAACAGCTATGATGACCAAAGACCTGAGGGGGGTCAGAAAGGTCCTGATCCTTTCACTCTGCTACTGTCAATAAAACTCCAAGATTCTGAGCTACAAAAGTTGGAAGTAGGAAGAGGGAGAGTGAAGAAATAAAATAAGAACAATGTGTTCAGCGCAAGAAATCCCACATTGAAAATATAAAAAATCCCATTCCAGTGGATGTCATTTGTCAATAAAGACTTATAATTATTTATTATTGTCTTGCATATTTTATCATTGCTATCTTGTACATTTTTAAGTAAAGATGGACATTAATTCCATCCAGTAGCTGCATATCAAATAATTTGTATTAGATTTACCCCCCACCTGGTTTCTCTCCTGTTGGATTAGAGGTTTAGCGCTGGTTTAAATAACACGCCCAGGGCTTGTCTGCTGCAGCTGAGCTAGGATTATCTTTTATTCAAATCACAACCAACCTCACTTTCCAGGCAGCCATACCCCCATCTACAGAGACCACGTTTGACCTTAAATCAATACCAAAGTAGTGATGAAAGAAATGAACGGAGCAAGGCAGGAAGCCTGAATCTGATTGACATTTACCTCAGCCCTGCTTCGTCAACAACCAGAGTCAGATCCCCCTCTACGCAGAGTAAAATAAACAAAAATAAAATGGCGTCAAGACCTCACTCCTCGTTCCACCTCCACTAATACCTTTAGGATTTCTACCACAGGTGAACACATTTCCGCAAGAACCATTGTCACAGACAGGTTACATATGGTTGAACCGTCTGGCTACTTGACCTTGTGGTGATGAAAAAGCTTTCTGTTTCTAACTTGCTTTTATTCTTCTTCCCTTCTTTTACATTAGAGCTAGAGCAAGGTCAGAGAAGAGTCTGCCTTTCATTCCCCTCTCCATTGAAGCCACTGGGACGAATAAAAACTCACAACTCTTATTCAGACCATCATATGAAAAACCTGTAGGGTTTTTTCGGTTTAGAAAAAAGCCAAGGCTAAGCTTTGGAGTGTGGATGCATCTGATTACTGGAATCATATTTCATCTGAGGTATTAGAATAATATGTTTAAAGCCTTTCAAATCAGAACTTTATTTAAAGCTGATGCGATGTTATTGTAGTGGTAAAAAAAAAAGAGAAAAGAACAGATATATGAGTACACAGCCAATATCACCCTGTCTGACCCATTGGAAATAAATACTGTGGGACATAAACTGTTTAACCTTAAAAGAAAACAGAATGTTTGAACTGAGCATCAAAGCTCCAGTAATAAATACCAGATGTATACATCTGGAACAGAGGATCCAACTCAAAGGCCTTTTTTATGGATAAATCAGCTAGGAACTAACAGTTACAGTGAAGGTGTGAGTGCTTTGCATTACCAACACAATTTTTTCTATTAAATTCTATAATTATGGTTGAAAACCTGACTGGCTGTCTGGCTTTTATTAACCACTGGAGCCAAACGTATGCCCACTGCTCTGCACAACATATTGAGTATTTTTCTGAATCTGAGTCTGGTTGAACCAGTCTAGTTTTAAATTGGTAAATAGACCATGTGTCTAATTAATCATAGTTGTGCAACAAAGCTGAAGGAACTAAGAATCCCAATATTATCATAAATAACCATGTTTCCCAGCATTACACAGGTCTAAATCTTGCTCTTTTCAAGGATAAGTGGATTTATTCTGTCTGGCTGCCTCATTGTGAAGCTTCTCCAGACCCGGCACAACTACATAATTAGCACAATAGAAACATTTTTATACACTTTCAGTTTCTAATGTATACATTGTGTTATCACAATAGCATCAAATGGAAGCCTGGTGTGAAATAACACTTTACAAGGACCCTAGTTCAGGTAAAAGAAAGCAAACCACAGGTCTTCTTCCTACCCTTTGTCCCACTGCTGTATCTGCAAAGTCCTGAGCGAATATTACAAATGACCCTCTTGTGCAAACACTCCTGATAAATGGAGCTGGGAGGCCAGGCCATAAGGAGCTAACAAAGCAAACACGACATGGTGTATCGCTCTACTCCTTTATCCCAAGTGTGTTTTCATTGGGATGTGAACACTCGGTTGTCTGGGTCAGATCGATGCTACATTGAGGCCCGCTTGGAAGCATTCACACTGCAGTGAAAGACAAAATGTCAGGGGATCTCCCTCTCTGGTATCTAACGCACAACCGCATGGTGGGCTGTGTGGACAATACTCAAATTTTCAGTTTAGATTCCAATACAATACTATAGATGTTATATGACAAGCACAGTGTTTATGAAACCTGTTCATTATTAACTCTGTACTTTTTCAATTTCTGACTTTTTAAAAAAATAAATAAATCTTGTGTCTCCTGTCCATCCACATCATTTTCATTTGGCCTTAGTTGACTTCAGCCAATATCAACTTCAAATAATTTCAACTATAATATCGGGGATATAGAACAGGTGGGAGTGTGTAGAAGACGCAGCACAGGAGGACGAGGTGTCTGAAGCTTTCAGAGACTTCTGTACACTTACAGCAACCGGTCAAGTGCCTTCCTTTCTCGTGCAAACACACAAGTCAATAGCTAACTGAAAGATACAAGACTGAACCTCACAACACACAATTAACCGCACAGCTGCGCAGCACAAAGGTAAAAAAAAAAATCTGGCTATGAGACTACAAATAGTCCAGGTCTTTTAGATATGGCAACAGACTCTCAGGGGAGTTTTGTCCTCACTGGCTGGCTATTTCTGGTATGTAGCACACGCTGAACATTCCTGACATGCCGGCTTTGTTTTCACCAAAAACAGTTCCTACGTATTTGCTATGACAAACATGATCTCTTTATCACCTGCTAAGCTTTTTGATGAAGCACAGGCTTTGTGTTATCTTGACTGCTGCTCCATTTGTATTACGACCATAATTATCTGCATGTATCTGATACGCATTGTAATCAGCTTTATCTGTGTGACAGCCATTTTTTCACCCTCTTGTATGATTTTACTTGTTAAACGAGAAAAACAGCTCCTACCCAACATGTGCTTGGACTGTCAGATACAGACACCTCAAATTTTTAAATTAAATAGACTGGGATTGATTTATAATTTCACTTGTGCACAAGAAAATTTATGCAGAGTACTATTACATGATTATTTTATGTGAACACAATCCATCATTTAGGCTGCACGTAACTTAAACACCTGCTTAAGTGGGTTTCTGGTGGTAATTCAACGGAGGATATTAGTCATGGTGTCTTTGAATAAGAAGGAAGGCCAAGCTCTTCAGCTCCTTTTAAGGCTGCTAAATTCCTAAATACACATAACACATTTTTGTTTTAGTAGAAACAGAAGGTAAGATCACACATAAATCCTGAGGGCACAGCTCCATCAGCAGTCAGGTCACTTTCATTACCCTCCCATAATGCCATGCATCACCACTCAATAAAATGAGGAATGGCCCAGGTGCACTCAGGCGGAATCAAACAAGGGTTTGCTCATACATATGCATATTCAGTCCCATTCACACAATGTACATGATATTCAAAGGTGCTGGATTTGCAATGACGTATCTTTCAAATCAAAGACATCAAAAGAGCACTCATATGAAATCGATATCCCGAGTCTAACATCTGGAAGAGATCTGAGGTAGAACATGGGACATGCCAGGAAACTACACTCAACCGTGAAGGCATGTTGGGGAGAATGGAGAACAGCAGGAAGCCAGGAGGAGGAGGTGAGAGTTGTAGCAAGCAACGTGCCATGTTGAAAGGAATCTGTGCAACCTGCAGAGAGAGAACCGGTACACTGTGTCCTAGCAGTGGGTGCCCACGCTGTTGCTGCCTATGTGTTAACTCCATCTATGTATAGAAAGATAAACAATATTGAGAAGAGCTGGTTAATAAAAACAAAATATTCCTACATTTGAAATTCAATGTAAAAAGGGCCTGCTGTGGTTCTTAATATTAAATTTTGGCCAAAGATTGCCTTCCACTGTGTGTGGGGGATAATGTGACTCTATCATTTCTATCTCGGCCCCTCAGGGTTACAAGGTGTCCAGAGGGAATGTGGTAAGTGGCAGCATGTGGCAAGGTCGCCAATCCATTTGTCTGTCGATGGGATGGCAAAGGTCTGATGTGTAGTGGAGCTATAGCTGTGTGACGGCCTCACAACCTCCCGTGGTCCTGCCAGCAATGGAAGCCCTTCATCTTGTGTCACCATGGGGATATGCAGGACTGGCGTGATGCAAAGCAAAGTGTCCACCTCTCCTGCTCTGTGCTGCTCTTGCATCCATCACAGCATTCCCCAGTGGGACACGGGTAACAGATTGACTTTCCTCCGGAGCACTAATCAATCTGACTCTCGCTGCTTCTCCCTGGGAACATTTATGGGCTGCCATAAAACAGGCCTTTGGGGCATTACAGCACCCAGTAATCTTGCTAAGTGAGCAATATTTCCCATCTCTGGGGCTGCAGTTAGACAGGCTCGGGCCGTAAATAGCAGAGTTAATCTGTGGCCGTGACTTCTTGGCCAACCCTCAGCAGTGGAAACCCAACTGGGGCTCAGGTGAAAGCCACCCGGCGGCCAAGGTAAAATGACCGAAATGGAAGGATGAGACGGCCTTCTTCAGGTAAGGTTGCCACCAGATCACCAGCTTTCCTTTTTGTCTGTATGTCTCTGTACTCTGTAATCCCTTGTGGAAGGAACAACTGAGGAAGGATGCATCCATCATATGTGATATGAGGCCCACTTTCAACTGATGCATGACTCTACTTCTCTCTATTGGCCAGCAAGTTTATCGAGTAGCTATCAAGTAACATCTGTCACTGTGCACTCACAGGGTCATTTGTTACATAGACCAGACTTTATACTGTACAGGGTTCCCAAGAGCAAAATTAAAGAATAAAACAGCTAATATTTAAGTGCATTTTAAAAACTCGACTGACACATAGAAGCTAGACTGAGCCTAGGAAGCAGTTTCATTTACAATAACTGACTATTCAGTTTCATTCTTGAGTTATATGCAGTTTTTTCAGGATTTTCACATGATAAGGTAACCGAAAATTCATTAAATTCTCAATAAACCTAGATTCAACATGTTATTGTATTGCTATTTTAATGGCTAAAGTGGCTGGATCAACTCACCTTATTTCGAAAAGACTAAGCATTCAGTTATAGCAAACTTGGTAAAAGCCAGTATTTAAAAATAAATAAATAACAACACAGATGTTTTAAAATAAGCCACAAAAGGGGAACCAGTAAAGTCAAGAATCCGACTGTATTCTCTCAGACTTCCTGCCAAGGTCAGTGAGTTCTCTACAAAGGGGAGCCACTTCCCAATTTTATGCCCAGCTGAGTTAAAACGGACATGTCGATGAGCTAGTATTTCTTCAGAACATCTTAAAACAGGCCGTTTCCTCTCAGGGCACCAGTGGGAGTTCCATATAGTAAAACACAGAAGATAGAAAGCAGAGCTAGCTTTAGATTGAGCATTGCCAGAGGGCTACTGCAACCACCTCCCTTTCACCAATAACTGCTGCTGCTATGGTTGATCCCATTTTATTTTATTTTATTCCACCCATCATGCATTAGAATGCCTCCCTGAGGTACACAGGCTTTGAGCGGAGGCCTCCAACTCTTTTCTTGCTGGAAGGCCAAGTCTCTCCATCACAACACAAGTGCAGGAGTCAAGGTCTTCCCTCAGCCACCTCTCAGCAGGCCGGCTCAGCGCCGCTAGACCCCCGGGCTACTCACTTGTCAATCACGGAAGCATGCTGACTTTTTAGTCTTTGGTCCAGGTCAGACATCCAACAATGTATCCCCGCTTAGAGCCAAGCCAAAACATGACAGGTGTCCATGGAAACAACTTTTGCGCAGATGTTTCCAGTTTTTGAAGATTTCAGAACATTTTGGAGAAACAAGTCAGGTCACTATTCAGCATGCTGCTGTGATTTAAAGACAAATTATTAAAATAACATTACACAATATGATTACCACAGAAATGTAATCACATTAAAGTTTTTTTATATTTTATCTCCCAGTGTTCTATTACAACAAAACAAGATTAATCATCAGTGTTTTAGTGAATGAAGTTCAGTTCAGACAAATTAAAAAGAAAAAGTTGGAAAAATAAATATGGTTCAGCCAGTGTTAGTCTTTTGACAAGCATGACAAATAGAAAACACTTGGCTTTGTGCACTTCAAACAACAAGCATGTGTTGCTAACTTTTGTATCCAGGCCAATTAATCAAACTCTAAAAGTCTTTTCAAACCATCTTTCAGCTTTAAGACCATGTTTTATCACTGATTATTTTTCCGGGAAAGCAACTCTTGTCTTGTCAGGCTGTAATCCCAAGGTGCCAGGCATAAACTTGCTGTGAAAGCCTCTGACATCTTCTTTGATTTTTTTTATTTGCTGTTTTTAATCTTATCTTCTCATGTCATATTTATAGTAGCAGGTAGTGTGCAGATGTTTGTGGTTAACCTCTGTTAATGAATCTTTGTTGGGCCACAACCCCCCACCCACACACACATGCACACACACACACACACACTCACACACACACACATACACACACACATACACACACGCACTAACCAAACCCCCTGGCCTTTAAAGCAAACTTTGGCAGCTTACTCTCTCTGCATCATCCCAGGTGTCTCAGCCTGGAGATCTGGGCAGGCCATCTCCAACTCAGTGAGACATGGGGGAGGGAGGGGCGTGCTGGTGCCGATGGCCCCGGCCAAGTCTGAGTCATGCTCTGGGGCTCCCAAATCATTTCCACTTGAAGTTAATTCCACAGGAATCAAACTCCGGTACAATTGGATCCATATGGTCTGGAAGTCTGACAAAAATCCCCTACATCATCTAGATGTAAGGTAGCTCCCCCATCAGGCAGAAGACTCTTTGAACTGTGTATTTATGACCAATAAAGGTTCAGTAACGGATGTAATCAAAGACCATGGAGACGGGATCTCTGCTGTAGCTGGGAAAGAAATGGACCGAAAGGCTCGGTAACCATGAACTGAACCTGCGAGCAGGGATTTCAACTCCCTAACAGCTGAAAGAGGAATAAGAAGTATTAACTTTGTGTGAGGGACTCTGCCACATACGGGAATTGGCAAGGCGGAGGAAGCAGGGGGATGATATTCTTAGCTCTGTCAGCGCTGCTGCACTCATAAAACCATTGCTTTATCTCTCTCAACAATCAGTCTAATTATGTTCATTGGAGGAGTCCAATTAATCTTCCATTGTCAGCCGGTGGCTAAGTGTTTCTCTACCCTTCACAGTGCCACACACAGACACAGTGGAATCTGCAATTAACACTACCCAAATTTATTTAGCACCACTTGCCTTCGCTTCTGACTCCCTCTAATTATGCCTAATCAATTCTGCTAGAAGCTTGTGGGGGAGCGGGACACAGGGGAGGTCACTGTCATTTGCTGCGGCAAAGCCCTCTGCGCCACCCAAAGGCTAGACATATCATCAACCACGACAAGCAAGAGGTCCTTGCTGAATAGCTAACTAATGCCCTAGCTGGACCTGTCTGCGATGCCTCCTCTTGCTCCATCTTTGGCACCGACTGAAAGCCAGATTAAAGGTGCCACCACTTGGCTTTCATATCCTTTGCTCGTACTTGATGTGCATGTGTTGAAGCTGATGCTGCTGAAATTTGCAACTGGAAAGTAAAACTATTCAGCAGCTGTACGTTTACGTGTCCCAGGTCGAGTGGCATTATTTTAGTCAGCAGATAGAATTGTGTTTGCTCGCTCATGCTAACATCTCCACATTATGTCTGCCTGTTTTTACTGCCCCAGCTTGCAGGCAGGTTGACCTCACTCCAGATAGCTTTTTGCCACCCCGCACCTCCACACAGTGAGCACAAACACTGGAAAAGCTCTGTACCGCTGACTTGAATAACTGTGTTACATACCTGACCTAAAACATCACTAATAATGCCTTGCTGTCAGGTCTGAAGGGCACAGTCACATTGAGGAACTGTGCAACCAAGTGTGTGTTCCTCTGCAAGGCAGTGTGGCCACAGTGTGGGCAGAATTCTGAACAAAGTGTGTGTTTCTACCTGACTGTGAAATAAATAAGCAAACCTGAGCCTTTCTCTGGCTTGCAGCATTAATATTTTCACTGAACCGTGTCTGGAGCATGCTGCATTTTTTATTTTTTTATTAATTTATTTTTTTGCCAGTGGCAAGTTCCTCTGTAATCCACAGAGTGTATCGGGTGATGGAAGTATCAGCAGACATGATAACATCACTGTGTCTCCTGCAGGATAAGGTTGAAGTGGCACCTACAGGGTGAGGCTGGGTTATTGGCGGAGGATATCAGATCATGGCCTGTCACTGAATAAACCCTGGGCCTGCGTAATCCTCCAGTAATAGACACATTTAGAACTCAGAGGACTGGGCAACCTGTCAACATGTCAGCTATTGTGTATCTAATGAAAATCAATGTCAGTGGTGTGTGTGTGTGTGTGTGGCTTTTAGATGTATGTTTGAGATGGACACCTTACATGAGTCCCTGCCAGCATGCACCCCTCTCTTAGTCCAGTTCCCTGGCTGTGATAATTCACCAGTTTGGCGTATTACTTTCACACCAACATCAACTTCAGCACAAAGCCCCCCCCCAATACTGTGCAGTCAAAACACAGGCACCTTGGGATGCCTTCCACTTAAAACAAGCAGCTGGAGTGCATTAACATTTCAGGGCATTATTTTAAACGATGGAGAAATTGCTGCTGAATATTTCATGTGCTTCAGTACCATTGCGACGTGCATCTCCGTGGCTACAGCAGCATCAGAGGCTGCTGGTCCTCATTTTAAAGCAAGGACAAACCTGCATTAACCAGCGTGGACATTCGGAGCGGCATAGGAGTAGGACGCTGGTCTATATTAGCGTCAAAGGGACTCCACTTTGAAGAGCAATTATCCTGCCATTACCAGCCTATTAATTAAACAGAGAGAGACCAGGCTAATTCAGCCCCGTGACCCCGCAGAACGCTCTCCTGGCTCGCATCAGCAGCGATGCTCTGCTAATTGTTGATGCTGCTGGGTCTACGGCTCAGCGCCACAGGTCAATGCTGGCCTGTGATCTCCAGCACTTGTTACATCTTCCAGTTGCTCTCAGATGTTTTCCACCACCTGATTTTCTATTTTGTGGACTAGACCCTGAAATCTGACACATGATGGCAACACACGACTTAAAAGATGAGATGATGTCGTCATTCAAAAAGGAGTTATTTGAGATCATAAACAAGTGGATTATAACTGGTTTCCTCTGTTAACTAAAACCACAACTTCAGACTAAACATACTTCACACCCACATGTACTGGGAGTTCCACCCCTTGGGCCATCTCCTCCCCTCAGAGTCTTCAGGATGAACTCTGACCCTCTTCTCTCGACAAGAACCATGCCTTCTGGATTCAGCCCCTTGGGACTACTAGCGGGCGTGTCAAACCCCGTCTGCCACATCCACTCCCTCAGGGTGAACATGCTTTATTGTGGAGAAGCAATCACTCACATCACCTCTGCACGCGCACATGCGCACGCACACACACACACACACACACACACACACACACACACACCTCTCACACACACACCCCTCTGTTTTGCAAATGGCTTCTCCCACATCATTTTACATGCACACTCCAACCACTGAGCTCTGGGGAATGTCCAGGAAGTAATTGTGGCTTTTGTGCAAGTGCTGCCCCCCACCTCAAAGGAGCCGCACCTCCTTGTCAGCTGTCATCATATAACTGCCTGGAGACCCAGGGGCCTAATGACAGGATCTATAGTACATGAAAACACAATTATAGCCCTTGGTTCAATTGCTACTGTGTGAACGGCCTTTAAGGGAGGACAAATGAGAACTGAACGCATGACGTGAATTCAAAGGCACAAATGTATCAACAATATTGCTTAAAAACAATCATTTCAAGTCACAAAGGAGGAAATACACACTAGATAAGATAAGATGAGAAATCCTTTATTTGTCCCACCATGGGGAAATACACACTGTTTCAGCAACTCTGCCTGCATGGCAATTATACAAGTAGGATGGGCTCAAACAAACCGATTCCTGACTGATGTGAATATATTTGACCTTGCGCAGTAGCATTTGCTTTCTTAATGAGAAGATATGAGCAACAGATCTGGCATACGCAGCCCACATGTATCTCTGTGCTCCAGCAGCGTTTCATTAACTCTGACATTTTTGTTGTTGTCATGACAATATTTTGAAGGCACATTAAGCATCCATTTGAGATTGCTGCAGGGAACAGGTTGATGAAACCTGCAAAGGATCGTCTGACTGGGCGCTGTACGTTGCAAGGCCAGGTGGCCTTTACATTAAGCACACAAAATGGCAGAGCAGGAGAGAGGAAGCCTTATACCACCCTTTTCAAATGGGAACAGTGACCCCCAATGGACAATAAGATGCATCAAGAAAGCCTAACCACAGCATCGCCCTCTGTCTTCAGATTTACACAGCTGCAATGCGCCTTAAATGCAGCAGGGGGCAGTGCTGCACCACAGCTAATCTGGGTCCAGTTGGTAGAAGAGTGATCACATCTGTCTCAGTGTCACCACTAATCCCATTTAATCCATTTGAGGTAATGTCCAGCTTTACTGCTCACCAACCTCCTCAACCCCACCAGCCTCACCTACAGACGAGGCTATTAAAACAGGAACAAGGGTCGGAGCGGATCCCATTAACGAGGTGACCCAAATAGGCTAAACTGGGGGAAATGACACTGTGGCAGTTAAAAATACAGATGGTGGCAATGAGGCAAACCATCAGAGCCATGCAACGTCGACACACACACTCTCTCTCTCTCTCACTCATTCACTCACTCAGTCACTCACACACACACACGCACACACACACACACACACACACACACCCAAACCCTGGAAAGGAACATGTGGCCAGCATGTTCTGTGAGAGGAAGCACAACACAAACAAATGGAATCAAGCTGCTTGTGTTGATTTAAACAATAATTAGTCTGAACAAATTGATCTAAATATGATGAGGGGAAAATGAGCGTGTATGCAACAGAGAACAACATGAATGCTTTGTAACAGCCCGCCCTCTATATTTTCTTTCCTCCTCTTGGGTCTGTCAAAACACAGGACGCTACGGGACACTTTTGAGCCGAGGGTTGGGACTGGCACCCACCTACTCACAGCGGCACAACCACCAGATCTTTTCATTGTCAGCGCCACATGTGTAACTGCACCAGTCAGCATCCAGATGTGGTGCGAGCCAAGAAACCTGATGCCTGACAGTTCTGATTTACAGGGTTTAGCTCGTGTGTTTCTGGAGCTAAATACTGCACACACTCACGAGCACACGCGTGTAGAGCTGAAATAACACACAAAATACAGTCACAAAACTCTCAAAACAGACTTCTCCTTGATATTTTTGTAATTCAGCAACAGCAGAGAAGATTCACATAAATACAAGCTACTATTTAATTACATTGACAAATTATCCTATTTTAACCACACACGAAGATCTCTTATTGGCAGACACTCCCATTTCAGTAAATTATACATAAACACATTGCTAATAAAATATAACTCAGCAGCAGTAGCAGTAGGGGTAGTCCTAGTCGTAAAGATATTCAGCTTATAGAAACATCAAAAGCTCAGACGCAGACGTCTGATGGGGAGTTCCAAGTGCCCGTAAAATCTGCCAGCACATTTTAAATCAACTGGAGTTAACTGATTCCGTTCTTAGCTCTGCCTGATGGGATGATATTTCTTTGTTTATAAATTGAACTACTCTCCGAGAAGACTGTATATAATATATATAATAATAGATAATTGTCTTAGCTTAAGTACTGGTAGGATTTGTTAGACAATCCAAGTATGACTGAAAATAGGGGCCAAACAGATTTAAAAATATGTTTTTTTCAACCATTGATGAGCTTTAGACTTTAAATAGAATAGCTATGGAAGTCAAAACTGGACACCTTTTCATCTGCCGGAAAGTAGATGATAGTAAGAGTTGAGTGAGCGAGGTTTTCATCACTTGGATAAATGAGTTAAAGATATTGGCCCAGTTCTCTCTCTCTCTCTCTTTCTCACTCTCTTTGTCACACACACACACACACACACACACACACACACACACACACACACACACACACACACTACTTCCTGGCACATACATTTCTGAACAGCTCGCCTAAACTTCACAGCAATATAAACTGCAACGAGGCTGTAAATCATGAAGCACGAGTTGTAATAAAGTGTCTCTGCTTGCTGTCTGCTCTAGTTAAACATTTACCAGGGGCAATACATCTGTTGCTATAGCGACAGATTATACGCTCTAGCCTGGGAGGTCCCACTTTAATAAATTACATAAAAAAAGGAACTAATCAAAAACCACCCAGAAAGGCGACACAGAGAAATGATGCTCTAATAAACTGATTATGACTTCGCTGTCGAGTCCAGCACATGAGGACTGCAGCGATATGCAGCAGCAAAATGAAAAAGTCTTCACAAATGTGCACTAACAGGGTGATTTCACACAGCGGTTTTTATTTAAAAACTTCTCTCTGCCTGTCTTACCTAGTACAATTGCAGGGTGAAACAGACTGGACTCAAACAGAGCATGACTTCAGATCCCTGCTAATTTAATGTTCCCAGACCTAACTGTCCCCAGAGTGGCTCCTCTGCAGTAACCCCACTGTATCTCAATGACCCAGACTGTGTGTGAGTGTGTGTCTGTGTGTGTGTGGACCTGCAGTATAACACCTTACATGGTCAGACATTAATCACTGTGCACTGTCCCGTGCAATATTCACCTGGGTAGGCACAGTGGGGGCAGGGGCTGTCCGGCTCTGGTCGGCCTCTTCCCTTTATTTCAGCTTCTATTTCAGACTCTCTGTGCTTGGCTAAGTGGTTGGGAGGCAGTGGGAGGTGGGTGGTTGATGGATGCTGGGGAACCAATCCTGCAAGGGCTAAATATACTTGGAGGTGATTTTACTGGAGGTTTTTTGCGCTGAAACCTGGTTTGTTGGAATTGCTCCTGTGGGTCACATCTATCACAGTCACATCTCTGATCCAGACCCAGGAACACTGCACCATTCACGGCTCCAGTGATGTTCAGCCTCCCCAAGCTTTTTGGTTTAATTACAGCATTTGGTCTCATTTCCACGCTGTCTAGTAGTCTCCCCCACCTCCGTTCCAACACCAGTGGGACTGTTCCCTGTCCTTTCCCAGCCTTCCCTCAACTTGTTGGGCAATGTCAACAGCACCAGCTCCAGTGCAACTCCATGGGGACAACTTTTGGCTCCTCACAATAAACGCACTGTGGTCAGACTGTCTGCTGAGCAAAAATAGATGCATGTAGGAAACTTAAAACACACACACAGTCTGAGTGAAGACGTCTGCATCTACACAAAGTTCTTCACAAGTGTGTCACTTCTCAAACTCCCATTGGCCAGGTACTGACTGAAATTTGCTCTCCTAATAAAAATAAATTCTCCTTCTCAGCTACATTGCAAAATCTATTTAAACACTAATTTGTCCTACATTCATTGATTTAAATGGATCTCATGTTAGGCCATGTTTTTAATCTAATATTTTAATTTAAGTATTTACGAAGTTGTATTTAACTGCGGCATTTATTAAATTTTCAGACATACATGGTCTGATCTGTGCTAATGAGGTAGTTTTACTCGGCTCTTCTCTAGTGAAACTGCACTCTATGTTAAACTGGAGCAGGAATGCAATTAAGGCTGATGAACCCCAAAATAAGTCAATGTAATCTTTTGCATTTCATATCTCTATTGTTTGTTACGTATTGATGGGGGCACCTTTTATTTGGAACATGCCTTTCACTCATTTGCACCACATTAACCACAACTAGAACATGGTGTATGTGTGTATGTGTGTGTGTGTGTGTGTGTGTGTGTGTGTGTGTGTGTGTGTGTGTGTGGGGTGTGTGTGTGTGTGTGTGTGTGTGTGTGTGTGTGTGTATAAGGTTACTGGTTCAAACCACTGGTGCAGCTGCAGGGCAGACTGGTGGTGTAAGTAATACTCCTCCTTTCATGAGAAACTGCAGTTCTAGTATCACAGGAAAAAGGCACCTGGTAGACTCATAAAGCCATCTGCAGCTCAAACTAAATTATTATTAGATTAATAGATTATAGTGCCGAGACCAGGAAGCAAATTGTGTGTGTGTGTGTGTGTGTGTGTGTGTGTGTGTTTATGTGTGTGTGTGTTGTTAAAAAAAACTTCCAAGCAGACATTTATCTGCTAACGTGACTCTTCTGTGTTAGGGCTATTATCTGCCACATGATCGCGGGTACATGTTCATATTACATGCAGCTAACTAATTGATCTGACAAGCTCTATTAAGGAGTCACACTACTCCACTCATCTGTCTTTGTCCTCTATGCATGTACACACACGCACATGTGCCTGCAGACACCGCTGCAGTGTATCTAATTATCCACTCATCTAATAATGCTCTTTGTTAAAGTGCAGTGTTAACCTGAGTAACAGGACTGAAGACCTTTCCTGTCACATTACCACTTACAAGCTTCTCAACCCACAAATTAAATAGAAAGGTTAAAATTTCAGGGAGTGCCTAAAAACAATAATAGCAGATAATAAGAAAATAAACGTCATGAAGCAAAGCCGCATTCAAATAAAAGCTCTGCCAAACCACAGGGATTAGAACAAGTCAATGTCACTAGACTGCAGGTGAAGAGGATTCTGGGGGATAGCAGCAGTGCTAGCCCGGAGTCTCTCTGCTCAGGCACCTTCCTGGCATCACTGATCCCTAGATAACAACTAACCCACTGATATGAGTTATCCTAATCATCCGTCCATGGCCGCCGCCACTGATGGCCAAAAGCGTGATGGCACATCTCAGGATGCCTCTGAGCTCTGGGCCAGTCTTCTCCTAATGCTCCAGCAAATCTGCTGCCTCCATAACTGCTCTACTGCTTACACACACAGATACCGGGAAGAGGGAATAATCCGGATGGAGTGTTACAGCTGCAGGAAAGATGCTGGATGTTACTGGTGTACAGAGAAGAGGGCTTTACATTTGTTGTGTGTGTGTGTGTGTGTGTGTGTGTGTGTGTGTGTGTGTGTGTGTGTGACATTTCTGAAGAAGCATGACTCAGAGGGATGCATCACACCAACACACATTTTGCTGGACTGTACCTGAAGTACTGTTGAGTCCCATAATTAGATCAAGAGTGTGACAAACTGTTCAGACACAGCAGCTCCCGTCTCTGGGCAACCAGTGGGGGCAATGGTTTATACCGCCCGTTATTCATGCTGAGCAGGAACGATTCCTTTGACAGAAATATAGGTGCAAAATGCTCACCTGTCTGTGTTTAGATTTGCAAAGCCAGTGTGTGTGAAGAGAAAAACACCTTTAAAAAGATCGCATTTACTGCCCAGATGGCAGTGCAGCACCTTTTTTGCTACAATGACTACAAAGGCTGTTATTTATATGTGAACGCCCATCTGCTTAGTGTTTGTGGGACAAAACAGGCTTAAGAGTAGCCTGAAGGATGCAGGGGCAAACGTGTACATCTGCATCCTCGCACTGACCTGGCAGCAAAAGAGAACAACACCAAACAACAGGAAGGACAGAGTCTGAGGGCACTATTGCCAAAGTTCTGCGGCCAACATGTGCAGACAGACACACACACACACACACACACACACACACACACACACACACACACACACACACACACACACACAAACAAAAAACACACACACGTGCATGCACACACACCTGATCAAAGCACCTCCATTTGGAAATTTGCATGGAGATGAGAGACACATGGATCACAACATTTTCTAGATATTTATTTTTTTCTTTAACTCTCATTTCTGTGTTTTAATCAGCCAATTAAGACAACATTAGGAAAAGTGGCACCTGTTTCTGGGTATGAAAAGGACAGACAAACTATAGATCTGGAGGACTGGACTAAAGCAGGTTACATAAGACAATATTCAGGGAACATGTGTCTGCATTTGTCAGCAAACTAAATGGAAAACAAAGTTGTTTTCATTGGCAGCCACCCTGTAAGATCTGTAATAAACTGCCAAGCATCTACACACGAGTTCTTGTGTGGTCTTAATCCATGCAGTGGGGATCCATTCAGCCTCTTCAGTGTTTATTTATTTTCATTTTTCATAGTGTTATCTATAATTCATCAGTGAGGGAACATGCTTGTGTCATTAGATTTAGCTGCACTGTGTTTCCCTACAGCCTGTGAACACACCATTGCTGTTTATTGTCAAAATAATACGAACAGCTTTGGGAAATAGGATTTTTTTTTAGTTGAATTATGAGCACACATGGGACTTAACACCATTCCATGTTACAATCTACATATATATTTTAGTTGTTTGCTAACATAGAATCAGATATTCAATGATCACGTCAGACAGTCTTATTAAAACAAGTGAGGTGATGTTACCGTTTCTTGTTTTTAAAATTGTTTGTGGGCACAAAACCTGATACTGAACTAGAATTGGAACCAGGAAGTTTCTTGCTGTGAAGCTAGAATACAGTTTTATATCAGTGACAGCCCAAATTACATGAATCATGTAAAGTCGTACATCTTCAGATGATTTAATGAAATTCCTTTTCTGACAGCTACATTTGGCTGAGATGAAGTCATTATCAGAAGTGGAAAGTTGATCAGCTATAATTGTCTCATACTGCAGTGACATGTGACAAGCAACAATCCTGTCTCCATCTTAACAAACCCAATACCAGAGACAAACTCATTTTCAGCCATGTTAAGTTCCTCAGGAAATTTTATCTTGGACAGATATTTTTGTCAGTGGAGGAGGCCTCCTGGCTACGTTGCCTCATTATTTAGTTTGGCTTCCTGACTACATTTCCCCTCTTATCCTCAACAGCTCTATGGTGGATCTTGGCCTCAGACAGAAGCATAAAAACATCCGCCCATTTAAACAAACTGTTAACACATAGATGGGTTATCTCACTGGGACAGACTTGCAGTCTGTGGACTCAGCAGTGTGCTTGAATGGGATATTGACACTCCTCTATCTGCATAAACAAACAGAAATGCACTTTTGCAGTCAGGAAGGAAAGCAAAAACAGAGTGCAAGGGTAAAACTGACCAGAAGACGGCATATAGCAACACCTTGTTTACATTGCATAAACACTTCTGGCTCCTGTTGTACACTTACACTACAGTCTTTATGTCTGGTTCCAAACAAAATTACAGAAACCATCACTTCAAGATAGTTGGAGAAATAAAAAGTCAGATTTAGGCAGGTCTAAAATATCCCTGTGACAGCTCTCCAGGGTAGAGTGTGGGTATTTCAACAAAATGGTTTTATCCGCTACCGAACGGTGCGATTTGATTCAATGGAGCTGTGACAAAGAGGACTGAAGTGATGACAACCACAGTGCTGCAAAGCCCCCACTGGTGCAAGAATAAATGTCATGTCTGACAAGTATGCAAGGATATGTTCAGAACGCTTTTCTGCTTTAAAATGATTGGCCCTCAGCTGTCACAAGTGCAAAAAGTGTCTTTGCAGCCATTTTTTTTGAAGAAGAACTGTAAGAATAGCACAGCAGCTCTGTCACAAGCGCAAAAAGAAATGATTCAACACAAGGAAAGCAGACACACTGACCATCTTGTTCTTCTTGGAGTAGGTCTTCTTCAGAAGCCTCTCGTTCATCCTCTCCTGCTCTCGCTCAGCGTGGTGAAGGAAGCCGTTCTCCAGCGGGTCCACCACTGGCTGGACATTCTCCTCTTCCTCCTCCGCCTCCTGGTCTTCCTTCTTCTGCCGCTTAGCCACCTTTTTCTCTTTCCACCGCTCCTTCTTCTCCTGCGCCTTCACGACTCCGCTCTTCTTCTGTGGTGAGATGAGAACAGAGCACATTAGAAAAGCAGACGGTAATAAAATTACAGCTGTCTCCAGGCTGTGGAGATGCAGACATGACCCACATAAACGTCACGGCCACTTGTTTGATGACTGTTAAAGACCATGAGGTAGTTCCCTGGTGTGGAACATGAAATCAAGTTTAATATTGGGCCTCCAGAAAGACTCTGTGCACATGTTGTTTAAAACGTCTGGAAGGTGTTGTGAGTTCTGTCGTGTCATCCATTGTGTGTGAATGACTCATAAATGTCATTCATATGCAAGGAAATACCTAAAGCACGACCAGTGCTGCAACAAAAATCAGTCATTTTTCCTGCAAGAGTATCAGCATGTGCAGAGGTGCGCTCATGGAGGACATAAATGATGAAAAATGGTGATTCAAAATGTTGCTATGAGAAACAAACCGATGTAGCTTTGGCAAGCAGTGAATGATGACACATAAACTGTTCTGCACAACCATTACACATTTTTCATAAGACAAATATGGGTAATGCAGACAGAAAGAGGCTCTACACAATGCCAAGCTGCCAAGTGAGATTTACTGGCGTCGGTGTCTCAAGGACTCATTTTAAACCTTTGAAACAATTGTATACGGGGTGATGACATGCCTGGGATGAAGGACACGTCAAGCTGCTTTTGAACACAAACAAAGCTGACAGATAAGGAGCTGGATAGAAAGAGGCAGGAGATGAATGCGTAAAAGAATGGAGGGAGGGTGTGCCACAGCTGGCGGAGAGTC
The DNA here is from genome assembly GCA_911728415.1 of Lagocephalus sceleratus. Classification (NCBI taxonomy): domain Eukaryota; kingdom Metazoa; phylum Chordata; class Actinopteri; order Tetraodontiformes; family Tetraodontidae; genus Lagocephalus; species Lagocephalus sceleratus. The sequence continues at coordinate 8,926,764 of CAJVRN010000237.1, read as the reverse complement.
AAGCACACAGCCCCTTTTTGCTGCCGGCTCGTACAAAACAAGCAAACGCCGCAGCGGAGAACAGTGGCACTCTTCCCTTTCTCTCTCTAAAGTCATCTTTAATCCTGTCAACAGCAGAACAATGCCTTACTGAAGCCCATAATCACCTTATGGCTCAGATATAATGAGCTTACGATATGAAGTGCCGCTTTAATAGAGAGTGGAGAAAAACTGTTGCTCAACGTTTACACAGACTAACTTACACACACTTCCTCTCTAATGCATCATTCCTTTGAACGCTCTGGCTGCTACTTGCAAAGGACTGTTTGTTCACTGAGACACCTGAGGGTCTTATTCAGTGATTTCTTTTTCTCCTCCCTCAGCTGACCTCTTGAATACCATAAATAGCATCCACATAACTATTAATATGTCTCCATGTTGTATGGTGACACTGTAAGACTCGGATTCTTTGCAAAAGGTCATCTCTGTGCTCCAAAAATATGCTTTTCAGGGCAATAAATGCAACCTGATGTAAAAACAACAAAGGTTTGCAACTCACAAGCATGGAGCAGTGACACCACAGAATAACATTTAATTCAGATGTGGTTATGGTAACATTTCCACTGACAAGCGGGCTTAAAAAAATTCACAATATGACACTGCTGAACTATAGAGCAGAGGTCAAACTCAGCTTTGTGGCTAAAGTAAAGACACAAGTTAATGTGGTGAAGCAGAAAACACAGTCATGCTGACACACATCTGGCAGATTGTGTACAAACAGCTGCCAGACTGCCTGCTGCTTGTGCCGTGTTGTGTTCTCCGTCTGAGCTTCTGTTGCCTCCACATCTCTTTGGGCCTAAACGGTGCCGGTGGCACTCAGTGGCCATTACAGTACATCAGAATGACGCAGGACAGCACGCCGCTGCTCCAAGCAGTGTGGGGTTCAAGGCCGAGGGCCGCTGGTTCACGTCACAACATCTGTTCACAGCCAGGGGCAACTGCAGGCAGCTCAGCTCCAAATGAACAATCAAATTATTGGCTCTGAGGGTGGGAGGTTAGCAGATGGCTATAACACTCAGCCTGTAGCTGCTAATGAATGACATCATACCTGACAGAAGGCCTCACATGAACCTGGAAGGAAAATGAGAGGACGCAGCCTGGACCAGTCTTAAAATTAATTAAAGAGGACAAAGATCCCAAAAACACAAATGTTCCAGGAGCTGCCTCATAAATTATTTTGTGTTACAGCGAACGAAAATGTTGCTGCAATTCCCAACTCTGCTGAAACACATGTTCTCTGCCGAATTCTGATTTTCCTCCTCTGCAGTTGAGAGGAGGGAAAAACAACTCCAACACTGAACACCATGATCTGTGTTTTCTAAAGCTGCTTTCATGCCACGGGGAGGTGAGATGTGGACATTTTTATCTTTTTGCCTGATTCCTCCGAACCTCACAGCTTAAAATGACTGAACTTTGTTCCAATTGCCTCTCAGGGCCTGAGTTACTAAAGGCTGGCTTGTATAAAAATGTGTGCAAACTTCATGTCACCCGGGGGGGAAAAAAACAAAACTGTGCAGACTGGCGCTGATGTGAGGCTGCTAACGTTTGCACATGGAATACGGGGGGACTTCTGCAGGAGTGAGCAAAATACGGGAAGGAGAAAATACAGCCAAGAAATCTAACCACACGCACAATTTATCAAACCTGGAATTATGAGTGCATCTAAATATAATAAGTTGGAAGGGCGGGCACAAATCAGCCCAGCTCTGCGCACAATGGCTGCTGTCGTTTTCACAGGGAGACAGAGGGAAAACGAACGAAGACGCAGAGAACTTATTTTCTTGTTGACATCAGTATGTTTGGAATGTCCGAAGAAAAAAAGAATATTGTGACATCTCGCCCAATCAGCCATGCCAAGTTGGAGCTGCTGAATGATTTAAAGGTTGATCTGGAACGAACCACGAGGAGTCGTGCAGTACCTGCTGTGACCAATCTTATGGCAGTTCTCCATTTCTTTGCGTCATTCCACGGTTGTCATTTCTCTCAGATGTATTAAATGCTTTGATATGCAGAACGGGGGCAAGTACACAAGATTTCTATCCACACGGGAAGCGCTGCAACCTCTCTTTTACGCAGTGTGCGCGCTCGTCTTGTGCACTACGGTCCTTCCTCTCCTGTTCCTGGGTGCTCCAGTCCCTCGGCTCTGGCTTCCATGGAAGAGCTGGTTGCAGCCTCCCTCCTGGCTTCACCGTCTCTCGCCAGTGCCTTTATGGCCATCCTCCCAAGGCCAGGCACGGCGCTATGGCCCACTGAGTGTACTGCCGAAGCGTACGAGCCATATTGGACACTGCTCACACCTCCTGAGCAATAAATGATAGGCCGTGAACAAGGGCTTTAACATTTTACACCTACATTGGTGTGTGTGATCTACCAGCACTTCCAACACAGATGGGTCCAACTTCATTTTGCGTTTTCGCTCTTTCTTCAAACTCATCATGGTGGAAAAAGCGTCTGTGCACTTATTGCTCATTTAAATACAGCATTGTCTCTTAATATAAACACGAAAAACAAGCGCGGTAAATCTTACCATGACCACGCAATTGAATGTCCTTTTCAGACCTCTTAAAAAAATCAGGCCCTGAATGTCCATTTCCATGTCGATTAGAGTGAGCCTGGTAGTTTCAGCAACATAAAGGAGACTTTAAACAGGAGCTGAATTCAATCACCTTCCTAAACTTACTATTTATGTTTAAAAACAATATTTTTTTTATCATAAAAAATAAAAACTCAAAATGCAAATCTTATAATAATTATAATAACCCCACTACAAACAAACAAGCACAAACCCACACCTAAATCACCACTTAGTAGTGCCCATCTGGAACTATAAAAAGGAGCCTGTTGCCTTTGGGGACTCTTTTGGCTGGAACACCACACATGGAGAAACACATGCCCAGAAAGAGAGCAGGCAGGCATAAGTACAAAACTCAACCTTTTAAAGCAGATATAAAGATCAATCTTTTTCCAGGTAGGAATAAAGTTGTTTCTGTTCTTTGAAAAACCCAAACCGGTGTTGTTGTTGCATACATGAGCTGTATCTGCTGAAGAGCAACCTTGCAGCAATGTGTATACATGTAGTTTGAAAAGCACATATCCATGACAAAGGTTTGAATTTAAAACCATCAACAAAGGAAGCTGTGCTTCCACCTGGACACCAACTTCAAAAACTGCAGTAATCCAAACGGTTTCTTTTCAAGGACACTATGTTCACAAAGATTTAATGTTATCACAAATCAGCTCAAAGAAATTCTTCATTTCACAAACCGCACACAAGGGCCTGAGTGTATGCGCACAAGCTTTTGGGGTCATTAATCACCTGCAGAGAACACTTTTAAAGAGCTGTTGTTAAAAGGACATTCAACAAATGACCATCAATGGAAACCAAAAGATGAAATTTCTGCTTTTGTTTGCTGTGGTTTAATCAATTCACACACAACTGTGCTGGCCTCTGGGAAATGTGTTTGTGGTGGTCTTGTTCATTTAGCCAGGGCTGAAACCATGGCAACACCTGGCTTTTAAATCAACATCTCTTCCAACATAAAAGTTGTTGTCTTTAATTGCATATGTACAAATATGATATTGTCAAACAAGTCCAAGAATAGTCCAATCATTCTACTGATCTGACCTTTGCTTATGTCAGGCTTTGCTCCTGCCATATTTTAAACACAGCAGTTATTCGTGTCACAAAAATCATGTCTGGGAGAGACGTGCAGAGCGCATCTGCTTGTGACTCACGTAAACTGACAGGTCTGTGGCGCTGCTGCCATCAAACCAGCGAAATACTGCAGCTGCCATGACTGAGGGGCCTGGCTGGGTGGTCCTAAGCTGCTCAAACAGTGAACACACATCAATGCAAGTCACTTTATTTCAGAACTGTCTTCTGATAATAGCTTTGGTATATGAATCCACAATAAATGGTCAACTGACAATAGTGGGGTCAAACTACCTTTCCAATAACACTGGAAGATGTATTCACCTTCATTTATGATCCAATAGCACATTTAAAACTACCACAGCTGACACAGAAATGAAATACACATCATGGCAGAGCCTTATCACAATGTTGCATTAACCAGTTACAAATGAAAAGATTGCAAATCAAATGATTTGCTGATGTGAGGGTTGATGCTTCTGTGCACTATGACCAGCAGGTGCTCACCTGGCTGAGATCAAAGGTACAAACCACAAAGGTACCTCCTCTTACAGGACCGTACGGTGTTCTAAGATAGCTTAATATTTCGGTGAGCTAACAAGTGATTTGTGTGGAAACTGAAAGGATAAAATATGCGTCATTTTAACTTGAATACACAAAACATCACTACACCAACAAATGCAAACGGATCATCCGTGACTTGAGCTCCGGAGAATTGTGGAAATGAACGGAGGGTGTGTTGAGAGTTGGGGTTTGTCCTCAAACAAGTCTGTGAGACTGGTATGACCTTACCACGTTACCCTGGCAACAGTAGAGGAGAGCTGTTGCTGTTCCAGGCTGCATGGGGGGGACGTGTGTGTGCATGTAACACAGGTTTCCCTGCAGCTCACAATAACGTGGAGGGTTTCCACTGCAATGCTGAGGTCTTGAGATCCACCATGAAAGCGCATTCATCTCCCAAAGGTAGGTTTATGCATTCTGTCGGATGCTGGCAACCCTGGAGCTGCTTGCACAGGGAAAAATGGGGATGGTCGTCATGAAGCGCGCAAAAACCACAAGGCAAAGACTCTTTGAAATAAAATCTGTGGAGACGGGGGAAGACAACTTATTAACAATTATTCAGACACAAAGTGCTCTGAATACACCGTACATGGTACAAAACTGGACCACAAAAAACTATCCTGACATTTTCGGTGCATTATTATTTCACAACCAAAATCTGCCAGGGGTAAAGTCAGTTTTGTGCTTTACTACTTTATAACAAGCAAAAGGTCTCCCACAGGTTCCTGCATCATACTTAGTGGCTGCCACAGTTACTTCCTGTATGTAGCAATCTGGTTAGTATTTTGGAGCCGACCTTGTATCACCTGTCTTTTTTCCACTGAAAACATTTCTCTTCCCCTCAGCTGTGTTCAATATATTTAAGGGCATCTGTTGAAGAGCTGATCTGACTTGAATCATCTGTGTAATTAAACTTTTTCTTTGGGTTTTTTTTTTTTTTTTTTAATGCAGCAGCATTTGTTGCATTACTTCAGTGTTTCTAAAGCTGTGCCTGAGCAGATTTATTACTAGTTGGACTGTGGCTCCTGGCATGTACGTGCATAAATCACTCTGGCTTGTCACAATTTAGGCTGGATTGATTTAATCAACATGGTGCTCACTAGCTTTTACAGTCCCGCTCGTGTGAAACTCCTGATTTCAGTCTTACACTTTCCCTCTGATGCTACTGCTTTGAGCTACATCAAACTCACTTTTGATTAACTTTGAACATACATTTATTTAGCCAGCCTGTGTTTCACTCAAAGCATGTAATCAGAGGGTTGTTGCCTCAAAGACTGTGCTGCATGCCAACAAGCTTATCAAAGTGTGAACAGCAGCAAACTCATTTTTTACAGTGATCGATGTTGCATAATTTGCCAGTATGGATTAAACAAAGTGCATCCTTTTCACCTTTTGCGGTTGACTTGATTGTTACAGGCTCTGACATCCCATCGGAGTGGTGAACTTACTTCTTAGTGTACCTGAGTGTGGTGTATTACATGAGAATGTGCAAGGTGTTAAACCTCTCACGGGTTGTCTCGCTGCAGTGGCAGACGGCCTCATCTTTCTTTGTCTGTGCTCATTAATAGCACTTCTCTCTCTTCTCTTCACACAATTCTCAGTTTGGTAGGAATATCTATGAGGGTGGTTTGTGGACAGAAACATTACTGAAGGCAGTGACTCATCACATGACTCTTTCTTGAAAACCTTTAAAAACACATTTGCTGTGATTTGATGTTGAATTCTTAATATTCTGGGTAAACAAACAAAAATGCCTCCAACATTTCATTTGGGTATATTGTGTAGTTTTTCAGTATAAGAATCAGACTATCCTAAACAAGTGTCAAATCTCATTGGTTCTTGACTCCTCACCGTGCTCAGATGTATTGATTGGTTATCACCTGAGGTTGTGTCACTCAGCTCTGCTCCTACTGACAACACTTGGCTCCATACAGTCTATTCTGTGGCTCAAGGTGATCAATACTTTTCTGAGTAGCGTTTTGTTGCATTTAAATGTGATTTGCTGCTGTGCGTGATGTTGATGTCCTCACTCTTCTCCTATATTGCTCTCCTCTTATTTTATTTCCAAGATTCAGGCTTTATGATCTTTAAGTGCTGTGGATCTTCTTTTTATGTGTATATAAAACTTTACACACTGTGTGCATTAGTGATTAAATAAACTATTACTGCACATTTAAGCGGCAATGCTGTGTTTAGTCTAAAATTCCGGCGGTTGCACAGGTTGTGGTATGTTAATATTTATCTTTGTGTGTCCATATGTGCATTTCATGTGCAGTAATCTACAACAGAGTCATGATGCAGCAAATGTGTGCAATGTTGCCATGAGCGTTTGTGTAATTGTGATGGTTTCATCCTGCACACGTGTGCGAGGCTTCAATTGGCTCCTGGAGTGACACCATCTGGCCTGCAAGTGCTGAGAGGGGAGAAACGGGGGGAGCAGCGATAACAGGGCGGCGCAGCAAAACAATAAACACCAGCTTTACATCTGTTCCTGCCCTGACAAACATTTCAAACTGCAGGGAGGACAAAGACGGAGAATAGTTATTGTTTTCCACAACCAACACAAACAAGCATTTATTTACAATTTTTTTTAATTTTCTATTTCACATCTGTCAAACACTAAAACGCTGCAAGCAAAGAGGGATTATAAATATTAGCTTATTCTCTCTAAACCATTAAGGGTCCTTTTGAATTATACTTGTGTGCTGCTTTTCTGAAAGAATCAAAAACATCCACACTGATGGTAAAATTCTCTATTAGGAGAGATCTAATTTATTAATCATTGGATTTGAGGAGTAATGAAACATTTAAACCATTCACCAGCAGCATGTTGAGTCAGTTTGCAATGCAGACTTGATTTCTGAATTCATTTTCTTCTGACATCTCAGACTGGTGGTACATGGCTGTTGATGACATTTAGAGGTGAAGTTCTGTTGCAGATGCATCAGCAAGCATGATAATTGGACTTTATTTAACTTGACCTACGTGTATATTACAAAATGACTCATTTGCATCCTTATCTTCCAACATGCTGAATGCGTCTGTATAATGTAATCTCAGTGTTGATCTTGTGTGTTTCCTGGGTGAGCGCAGGTCAGGTGCTGCTTTAATAGACTCATTCTTTAACTGCCTCAATACTGAAGAAAATGGAATACTGGGAGCCAGAGTCCGACGACGTTAACGTCAGATGGCTCAATTGCTGTTTTGCTGTGTAATTTGCTGACGCGCCGGCTCACTTGGCTGCCACCGATTGAGCAGTTTATTTTGGCTGTCAAACTCACTCTCTCACTACATCACTGACTGTATCACTTTACTGCAGCTGCTGCATCTCTGTCTCTGACCGCCATACCAGCAAGCACATGTGGAATCTGTTCTTTAACGCGTCTGCCCAGCTGGGTTCTAAAGGCTTAAATCTAAAAATTCTCTTCACAGACATCTAAATGGTGTACTCGTGTCCTGTATGATTGTGCAAATGAATAAATCCACTCATTCCAAAGCTCATATTTGTGGAATCTTGTGCATTTTGGAACTGCTGTGTTGACCTCAGAGTTCATGCAGCCATCTGCCTACTTGTAAACAGAACCATGCATGTTCATGATTTTGGATAAGGCAACTGTCTGACCATACACTAATGGATTCTGTATAAACTAGTGACCAAATTCATCCCAGCAGGCACTTTAATATCACCAATCAAGTCTGTTACACTAAAATGGTGTTTCATATTGTGACAATGGATTTCAATCTGCCTGCACTGATGCAAAACAAAAAGGCACACAGTTCAACAACGATAATGCATTTTCCAAACACAACAGTTATAAATTCAAGGTCAGGATCAGACGGTTTAATAAAACCTTTCATTGCTGCCCCCTCAGCAGTGACAAATGTTGAATTATTACTGACAGGAAGGGGCCTCCGTGGCTTCTCCTGTCAGCATCAATGTGAGCTCCCAATACTACAGTTTTCACACTTTGAGCACATAAACTTTACTGGGTTCTGCAATATCTCAGGAGTTTATCTCGTGTTTAAATTCAGTTCTGCTCTACAAAAATGTTTTATTGCCACATCTTCCTTAAAAACATTAAACATAATGTGTATTTGTGGCTGCAGTCTCAGTTCTCCTGTAACACACAAAGGGAAAACACACCCTTTACTTCTACCTTTACAAGGACTTTCATTGACACCATATACAACACATTGCCTAGCTCCCTACCTTAACGATCCCAACTTACCCTCAAAACCCAACCTTAAAACCAAGTCACCCTCAAGCACTTCTTGCTGGTCTTGTGACCAGCCACATACTCAATATATAGCATGTACAAGAGCAGATTCAGAGTCAACGACATTCATTTCAACTGTTGGAATATTCTTGAAATACACAAGACAACTAGTGACCATATTGTTGAGAAATATGATGACCAACCCCCAGACGCAGAAATCAGGTACATCAGCGAGCACTATTTCATATTAAACCAGACGATGCACCACAAAATAAATATGGACAAAGCAAAATTTGTCACCACTTTGGCCCACATCCATCCCTTACTGAAGAGGTCCAACAATACTGTCATCATCCACTATAAAAACATCACCTTTACACCAAAGACCAAATGACTCGGCTGGGGACCTCTGCCCTCCAAAGATGCACTGCCTCCCTAAATTCACCTATCCTTCCCAACGATTCCCCCATCATAGCTCTGTCTTGCCACACCAGCCCCACTATTCCAACAAAACCCACAAAGGCTCAACTCTATCACCCAGTTTCTCAGCACACCAACACACCGGACTTACAATCCTTCACTTTGCGCACCTAGTCAAATGCTTCCCTCTGCCTACCTGACACAGTAGGCTGGTGGTACTGGTCACAAATCTCCCACAAGGGCAGACTAAAATGATGACTGGGTCTTTTAAAGTCGACTCTGACTATAACATAACCCTCTCTGAGCCTCCCACTACCACCTAAACACCTATGGAGCCCCAATGTCAGGCTGATGATTCTTGGGCGCCACTCCCCACAAACAACCGTTAACATCTTATACCTATTCTCCAACTCCCTACCTATTCCAACCTCTACCTGGGTTTAGTGGAAACGAGAAGCCCTCACACAATGCCCCTTCCAACCCACATTGTGCCTTAGATATCTTGACAACATCACTGGTGTCTGGCCACATAACAATTTCCAATTTACAGAAATCGCTAACATCCTCAATAGACTAGGATCAGATCAGCTTCCTTGAACGATAACTTCCTTTGGACCCCAAAGGCGCAAAGCCAGTAACACAAACAATACTGAAACAGGACCTGGGATGGGATTTTTCTTCCAACACTCTTTACTCAATCCACACCCCAGCAGATTCTGTTGTAGAGGACTATCATTCATCCCACCCCACCAAATTTGACTTTCATAACTCTCCCAGCAAAATCATATCATTACTTTCACCTTTACCCTAATAAAAAACACATAAAATGTACCCATCTGTGTCATTGATGACCAAATGCAGGGCCCTCTCAGAAGTTGGCCCATAACCATAAAATTATCATCAACCCGGCAGATAAAGGGGCAAAAATAGTTATCATGGACAGACGGTACCTTAGGGAAGCCAGCAGATAACTGGACTATAAAACATCCTATAAACCATCACCATCCAACATAAACATCAACAACATAAACTCAAAACCATAATTCAAACACTATACAATAAATTTATTACAGCAAAAAAAAAAATTCCTCTTTGGCTCAAATGACATGAATCTAATCTGAAGAATGTTCCCAATCAATTGGGTCTTCATGTTCAGTGTACACAAACCAGTGAATACTGAAACTGAGACATGTACTAGCTCTTATTAGCTTCAAGATGGGCTCATTATCCAGCAGCTGTTGGTAATTTACTCTCAGATCACCAACGAGCTGGAATCCTGCTCTGCCGAGTTCGTATATCGTCTTTGGATGAATGTGAACATAACTGGAAATGGATTTAACACAAAACCCGACTCAGAATAGAACCCGATGCTCCTAACAGCAGCATGTTAACACTGTTAATGTGGGCGAGAGTACAGATTCATTACAGCAGCAGATGACGTGCTCATTATTGGGAATTATTGTGTGCCTAAATTACTGCTGACTAACTCTGTGCTCCAACTCATCTGTGATCCTGCAGGAAAATGAAAGGATAATGTTAACAATAATGTCATGGTGATGTCAGCTGATAAACAAGTCCATCATATCTGTCATGTCCTTACTGACCTTGACCTACACACTAGGCTGCCGTCACTATCGCTCTGTACCAAAGACAAATCTCTGTACATTAATACAGTGTACAATTCAATTGACTCTGCTGCTTTAAAGAAGTGCACTTCTCATCCAGTTATGAGGAACAGAGGACACTACACACACAGCCAGCATTACTGGACCAAAACATATTTATCCTGCAACCATAAATTGCAAACATTTACACAGAAAAGCCTCTGTGCGTCAGCTCTCTGTGGTCCAGCCAGAACCTTGACCAGGTGGCTTGTTTGTAAAACCAGAGGTCAAACCATAAAGCAATTACGCCGGCAACTCATCAACAAAGGGCTGACAGCAATACAATTACCTCCAAGCTGCAGCAGACAAGTGCGTGCAGAGTGGGGGCTGTGTTTAACTCTGGGCAGAACAGCACTGACTGCATAATTGCACCCTGCCGAGTGCACTTTAAATCCTGTGTTTAACAGGTAGAGAGCAGCTCTGAGGGGGAGAGGAGGTGGTGCTGCTGGTGAAAGCCTTGGCATCTGGCCACTGCACTGGGAGAAAGACGAAGGGAAGTGTGAGAAATAAAGAGGAGAATCTCACTGCAGTCAAGGCTGATGATGGAGAAACCACAGCTGACTGTGGAGTGATGTAAGTGATGATTGGACAGGATGGAAAGAGGGTCATTCTTGCTGGATGATGGCATTCACTCATAACTGTTTACATTCACAAATGGATTTCTAGCAGTGTTTACATGAACCCGAGGATCCCAAATCAGCTCCCCAGCATGAGCATACATTAATCTATACAGGTATTCATGATAAATATCAGAATCGCCTCTGATTATATATGTGCAGCAAATGAGGCCATTAAACGCTAATGTAGCTTTGCCAAGGTATCAAACCAACCTACTTTTCAGCAATGAGACAAGAAATACTGACAGTGTGTAAATAGAGACGAAGTAAACAACATGGAGTGTTCTTTGACGGCAACAATCTCCATAAATTCTCTGACTGCATGAAAATAAACCAATGAATTAAAAGCACCTCCAGTTGCAGGAGTTAAATAAATCCCAGTCTGTAAATAACCTAAGCAGGAATTAGAAGCCTGTCTGCTGAGCCTTCATAACAGAGATTTTTGAATATATTAATGCATTTCAATGTTACAACGTTTTTGTTGCTAATGTAATTCGGCACTTATGCTCTATTGAAATTATTTTTTTTCCTCTCCATTTACCGAGTCATTTCACTGATTTGTCACCTCCCATGACCCTTTTTTCCAATAGGGGTCATTAAAAATTCATCCTAAATTACTGAGTATCGCAGGAACCATAAGGCAGAAAGTGAGTGCTGGAGTTTAAAACCATCACCTGAAATAAAGTGCCAATTACATAGAAACACAGCAGACACAAACTTGCAATGATGGCATATGCAAAGTTTTACAGACAGACAGTACACTTTGCTCACTCTGATTATGTGGAAGGAGATGCTGATCCATGCCCAGTGGAGAACAACAATACTGGGAATTGTAGATGATGCTCTATCCCACATCATTTAATTCTTCCCATGTTTAACTGTTTGTACTGTAACATTTCACACAATATTGCTGCTAACACACACTGCACCTTCTGAGTGGAACTTGCTATACATCAAGAGGCTGCTTTGTTCACTGTGAATGACCAAAGTCAACATGAAGAGTAAAAAAAACTTACCTCAGTTTAACTTTTCCTTTTCCAAGATGCCTGTTGGTGCTGTTTTACACCATTTACCTCACATACAGGGGCTTAATTCAGGCCCTCTTGACTCTAAGCTCCTCCTACTTTACCCGTAACTGGAGCTTTACCTCCTTTGTGCTCATCCAATACTCTGGACAGTCACAACCAGAGAAATCAGAGTCATGGGTTTATAAGTCTAGCACAGGCATGTTAACAATGTGTGAAATGTTATTTGTACTAAAAGGGGCTTGGGTATATGGTAGAGGAAGTGATGATTGAACAGATGGCAGTGACCAGTAATCAGAGGACTGAATTGACAAAGTGGTGCATTCAAAGCTTTGCAGTTGGCAGGAATGTATGTGATTCACAGACTGCCTCTCTGTTGGAATCAGCCCGTCAGTCATTCAGCGGGGCGTGTAAAAGTGCATCATCTCTGACCCAGTCTCGGGGCTCCACAGGGTTTGGATGATGTCTCATAAGCTACGATAGCCAGAGCAGCGGTGCGAGGCGGAGCCTGTGCGATACCCCAGTGCCCGCTCAGCCGCTGCTGTGATTGTGCTCTCAGGTGTGGTGAGACGAGACAGAGATGGGTCAAAAGTCTTCCTCAGAACACAATCAGAGTGCAAAGAAAAGAGATCTGTGAGATTTATCTGAGGTGAGAAGATAAACAGAGCTGGCACTTATGAGTTGTAAGCTGTTCAGCTGTCAGCACAATGGCTGGGAAATAAATCCTAACTGCTCAAGGTTGTTTCCTGGGTACTCGCTTGTTATCCACCATGGTTTATGTGCAGGCCCACCTGCAGATCTGCTGTCACACACCAGTTTGTCAGCAAATGTGAATAAACCTGTGCCTACGTCAGCCATGCTCCCACAGCCATACGGCCTGCACGACTCTCATCACTCTGCCTCCTCCTGTAATGAGGAGTGATCCATTCGCCTCCTGCAGAGGAAGGACATGTTTATACAGCTCCTGCTCCCAGGCAGCAAGAGCAGAAAAAACAGATTACAGAGGCACTCTGGTCAAATGTCAACACGACGCTGCACAAGAAGCTAAGAGACTTGCATCAAAGGCGGCAGCGAGGGTGTGAACAGATGGCTAGCTCTTAGCCAAGCAGCTAAAAACAAACACACTGTTGAGAATACAAATAAAGGAATTTCCTCTGCACTGACCCTTGTTCATCCTCAGAGGAGGATCTAGATTTTCTGCCCTGTGGCGCTGCAAAATGAGGAAGTGATTCAAGTTCCTCAAAGACTGGAAAATGAAACAGCTGCCGACTCCAGCAGCTCGCATGGAGCCTTGCATGAGTGAGGAGTGGGTTTGTTGCAGGGGCAGGTATTCATTACTGTGGCCCCCTGCTGCAAAAATTAAGACTGCGATCAGTGTGCAGGGCAACCTGCCATTCATCTTGCTGTATTTTTTTTTTCTTCTACTGCAGCTAAAGTGCTAGCATGATGAAATCATCACTGCAAACGGGTTGTGCTGCACGGTGGGGCATCAGGGAACTGGTGTGCTGGAGGCAAAGAGCTGTAATTGGCAAACACTGGCAAAACTAGGGTCTACTTGTTGTATAACCCCGGTCACAGTGAGCCGCGCTGGCTGGCTGTCAATAAGGATGTGTGAAATTCACAAAATGCGTGAATACCCCACAGTTGTCTTTAGGACAGACATGTACTGCTGTGACAGACAGGAGAGGCAGCACATAGCTCCACAGCCCAGCCAAAGGTAGGGGGTCTGGGTGAATGCCAAATCAGCCACAACCTAGGCACAGTGACGGATCTATTCCCTCTGCTGCTTCCAGCCAGCTGTCACTGCAGATAAACACAATGGGCTCCTCACACCAACAACAGCACACTGTAATCTGGAATTGACAGCTGACTCGGCCTTGCAACTCCAAGGGAGACAAGGCAAAGGCTCCGTGAGTCAATTAACTGAAATGAAATGCATTTGGACGGTGCTGGACATGAGGTCAGGAGACGGCAAACACTGACAGGTCCAGACGTGGTGGCCAATTTGCTCCGAAAACCAAGAAGTTGTCTTTGTACCACTTTCTTACAAACCTTGCATGGACACAGCTATTGCAATTGCTGCTGTGTGCTGAAAGCATGTTTTTGATTGCAAATATTTAAAAACAAGAACAAGCATTCCAAAACAAGAACAAGCATTCCTTCAGTTTACATGTTTTTCTGCTTATGCTCTCTCCAGTCGCGATCGGCCCACTGAGATGTAACGCCAACCCTCCATCAGCAGTTGCTGCTGGACAGCCCATGTGAAAAAAGCTGCTCTTGAGATGATTTTCTATAAAGGAAAACGAGTCCTTATCCCACAAATCACTTGTTGAGCCGGGTTGCACAGATCAGTAGAGGAGCTATTCTGACTGACTGTTTACATTTGCACTGGGAAAGCTGGCAGCTGCAGTCCGACCGGGCCTGTCATTACAGCCCCAGACCTCAGTTGACCCGGATTCGGAGTCTCTGAACAACACAATACAAGTTTTTTTTTCTTTCAAACACACACACACACACACACACACACACACACACACACACACACACACACACACACACACACACACACACACACCCCTTCGGTTTACAGAGCATCAAATGAAGTGAAACACATCACTGACCGTCTGGGGAGCTGCACCGACCCTCATCCTTTCAGTCTCTACAAGCCTGCCTCGACCTGGTTAATGACATCAGGGTGCTTTAAGAGGTCTAACTCCCTTGTGTCTGGTTCCTTAATATTCAAACAGCCTTATAAAAACAGCGCTTTCAATCCTGTCCTCATTTTTCAGCAGTCTAGCAGCTCATTTTATCCCTATTAGACAGTCTGCTTGCAGGCCAGGAAATGGTTCTTTCACAGTCACGTTCAGTGAGTATCTGCTGCTGGTGGAGTTTCTGGAATAAGGACTCATTCAGCATATACATTTGCTCAAGCAGGAACTTCCTTTTTCTCTTTTACAGTAGGTTTACTGTATGACAGCAGTTATAAAGGAATCAATGCCGTTTAAAACCCGTCTGGCACCGAGAGCCAACGTCAGCAAGCTCCGAATACTTAAAGGGCCTGTAGGAATGTAACGATAAAAACAACAACCACATTATTGATCCCACACCGCTGATTGGGTTACTGCCACACAGCCACCAAAGAAAAACAAGTTAACCTTCTTCAGTGATATTATTGTGATATTTACCTTGAGTCAAAACACTGACGGCCCATCCTCCTCCGCCCTGCAGACCCCCTCACTCTAAATGTTAGCTTCTCTGAGGGTGACAAACACTACAGCCGTTCTTTCCTGTTGTGTGGACACAATAACATGCAAGAGAAAGTCACCACAAGCCTTGTTAACCTTCAAGGGCTGCATAACTGATTTGAATATGAAGTTAAGTAAAAGACACATGAATCAGGTTCACACGAGCTACTTGGTTAAAGGCTAATTTGTTTTTGTCACACAACACTCTTTCTTTGGCCATATCACACAATAAAAACAGTCCTAATATTAGGGGCAATTTTTTATTATTTTCTCTTGATTGATAATTTGCTGGAATCAATAGTAGACTGTAGATAAACTAGTCTGACAGTGAGAAATGTATTTGCCATAGGTTTGAAGTGCAGTAACAAGAACAAACAATCAAAGTTGTCTAGAAGTTACGGCTATTAATAATGCAAGACTTGTGAAAATACCAAAGCTGCATCTTCATTTCAAGCAGGCAATTTTAGCTGGCTACTCCAAACATGATCAATAGCATCGTGGTGGCAGGGTGTTAAAGATCAACCTGATGCAGCTGAGCGCGTGCGTGCATGTGTGCTGCTGGTCCTGTTCTGATTTGTTCTGCAGGAAAGGTAATTACCGTTTCGAAACACTGGCTCATTACGATACAGAAACAAATGACTCATCTATTCTGCCAAAATCATTGACAGCATAATAACAGACCATCTGTCCCCCTGAAGCCCCGGATGGTATACATTCATCACACGGCAGAGGCAGAGGATGTAATTGCACAACAGTACGTGTTATTTTACTTCCAAATGAAAGAGATGGTGATGTCTCTATTAGTGGAAACAACCGCAGAGGGCAAGTGAGCGCTGTGTGAGGCCCTTTGGATAAACAGGAAAGCAAACAACATCCCATTAAACACTCACTATCCATATGTCACAGCAGTGCAGTATCAAATAAACGTATGATCATCATCAGAACAAATATACGTGCGATAAAGTGCAAATGGTCGTCAGGAGTGAGGATACAAAACTGATCTCAGTGAAGATCAAAAGGCAAAGAATGCTGAATACCACCGTGTTTAATGCCATAAAATGTGTCATGAATGCAGCGTGTGGCATTGTGTTATCGCCTGTGCTGAAAAAAATGTGCAGACACACAACAGCACAGACGTATCTTTGTGCGTTAAATGCATATGTCAGCATTCTGCCTGCCTTCATTCTCGTCTTGCCTGCCAGCCTGTCAGTCAGTGCATGTGTAAAAAGAGGCCGACACTTCTCTGTGTGGGTTGCAGGCATCTGTCTGTCAATAGCTCGCACTTTCTCTCTTTATTTTTATGTTTGTCTCTCTGCCAAACTGACAGTCGGAAGTGTTTGCCGATGGAGAGAAGCCGGCGTTCTCGGCTGAAGGGCTCCCCGCAGAGAGAAGCGAGGAGCCCATCTATCTCTGTGGGTATTTGTGATTGCCGGCGGACTGATAAGATGCCCTCCGGGCAGCACTGTGTGCTCTGGCAGACAGAGATCTGACGGGCACTGATGAGCGCTGTCGAGAAGCTTTATCTGGAACAGACGCAGCCTTGTTAAAGCTCAACACTGGTGTTTAAAGTAGTCATGAAGAAACAGTGAGAGATGAACTGTGGGGGAGAGAGTGAGGAGAAACGTCTCCAGCTGAATATAATTACCTAGTTCAAACACCACTGAATATGGTAAGTAGCACTTATCTCTTCTGCGACCTTGCAGGCCTTCACGAACCACTGTTACAGAATTGTAAAACGTCATATTGACCACCTTCTGAACTGCACTTCATTTGTAATGTACAATGCGTTCTAGACAAGGTTCAGCCAGACAGACAAAATTCTCCTGCAATAATGTCAACTTTACAACTGTTAAAGAACATCCACACGCTGAAAAGAAGACACGCTCCGCTAGCAGGCAGCAGGGTGATTTATGTCAAATGACACGTAGGTTCACTGTTGGTTCACAAGTCCATTAGCAGACTCAATTGTGTTCTATATATCTGGAAAAGGGTCTGAGAAGAAAATGTTCCCTACCTGCTTCTCATGAAAGAATAGCCTGAGCTGAAACAATATTTGCTATATTACCTATGCATGAATTCAACACAGCCTTTTTTAATCTTGAGATGAAACATTACATCCATGCAATTTCTGTTGAGTAATTATTACTGCCAAGTACACTACAAGTGCCCAGATATGAACTTGTGCACTTCTCTGCCCACCTTATCAAGTGTGCTTCAGACGTGACTTGTGTAGATTCTAACAGAGAAGTCTTGACCAGCAGCAATGGCAGAAAGAACATACTTTAAAATACAGACCTCCAAGTATGGACTGCAGAAGTTCCTGCCTGCATGCTTGATGTTGATGTATGTAGCATGTGGGATGTTTCATTGCTCCATAATCTCAAGTCATCCATGTATTTTATATCATAAATACTATATCACACCATGTTGTCAAAACAAGACATGTTATTATTTTTACACCGTTCAGAACGTTCTCCAATAAACATTTCTGAAAATTTAGGCCATGGGATGTTATTAGTAGTGTATCTTGATTCAAGCATCACAAATGCTCCCTGCCGATCAAACAGCAACACCACGTGCGAAGCAGAGTGTTTCAGTGACACTGCATACATACAGACAGACAGACAGACAGACAGACATACATACATACATACATACATACATACATACAATTCAACCAGCTGGTGAGCATTTTAATCAGACTCTCACACTGTGACGTGACCGTTTTTGTTGACCAGTGGCTGAATTTGCCTTAAAAGTTGTGGTTGTGTGTGCGGTTGTGGTTTCCTGGGGGGGGTTGTGGTCAGTGATGGCATCTGGCTTTGGTCAAAGACCCACTCACATGTGGTCCCTTGTATTATAGCTGACATCACCTGACATCGCCTCGATCTCTCCCTGAACAGGTTTTCACCATCTGCAGCTTCATCAGAATTGCAGTAAAACCCGTTTGCAGCTGTGACTGTGACAAGAATGCCGTGGTGGAGAACAGTGCACGTGTTATTCTACAGGGCTAAATCTGGTAGCTCACTGCTAACATAAAAGAGATCTCTGTCAACATGCTAATGGACTTCAACAATGTAGCTGTTGTTAAACAGTGTTGGTGTGTCAATGCTGAGTAGCTATGGCAACCACAATTGGTCAAAACACTCAATCCCTTCTCCCACAAGAGGGCGCCACTTAGACAGAATCTGTCTCTTGACTGCAGTTAAACACTTATTAGTGAGAAACTCATTGGCCACATAACACCGGGGGCTGTTAACAGCCAATCAGTTAGTCTAAACAATGACAAACAACAGCCACCACAAGTTAATGTGCACACATACATGACTGTTGGCAACAGTGCAAGAACCTGTTGAAGATGGATCAACTGCTGCCTGTATTCAGAAACCCCATTAGGACACCTCTAATATTGATCACATTATTACATTTCCCATGGCAGATCAATAAACATCATCTTAACTCAAAACATATACAATTCCTGATATCAGCATTCCTCTGAGGCTAAACACTCCCACAAGGATGTGGAACCAACGTGTTATTTAAACCAACAACAGAGCATCCTGACATCATTGTCATTTACACACAATTTCATCACTGAAGGAAAGAAAATCACAACATTGTTTATGTTCCCAATTCAGTAGCACAAATGAGAGCTTTAGAACGCACTGTGGTCCCTACAGGATGCCCCCCACCCCTCCGTCAGCCAGTCTTGGTGGTTAACAGCACACACTGCTGGTTTACATCATTCACATGATTGAGAAAAGGAGCCAGAGTGTTAACCCGCGGCTTCAGACGTTGGCATGTTGTGAAAAGGCTTGGCGCAGCAGATGAGCCTTAAGAGTTTTCTCTCTCCAGGTTGAGGTGCATTGTGGGTCTTTCCTTTGTGTTGATATCAAACAGAGTGGATTGCCATGACAGCAGATCATACGGACAGAATGGAAGCGCTATAATCGGTGCAAAAGGCTGTGTAACTAAAAAGATTGTCTACTGGAGACACAATGGCCTTCCAGTACCCTGGAGAACATTAGCTGAAAATAGGCCACAGGCATTTTAGTCCATAAAAGAGGAGGAATGAAAATCTTCCTGCAGCAACGCAGCTTTTTAATGACACAAAGGGAAAGCTCTCCTCCTTTTATGAGTGCTCTCTAATCACTGTCACACTGGAATTGTTTGGATCACATAGAACATTGAGATTTATTTGACACAACTTAAAAAGCAGGGCATTTTGGCTTTCACATAATTTAATTACAGCAACAACTGCTCCCAAACTTGGCAGAAAACAGACATTAGCTGAGCATGATTAATCGCTGCTTTTCGTATATCAGAACTGTCACTGAGCACTCAGCATGAGGACAAGCGGCATCTCTCAAACAGCTCTCTTACTTGCGTGCTCGACTTCAGAGATGCCGTCGGGGACTGAATTAATCCGTAACACACGACTGATGCAATTTGCTTTAGCACACTTGACATACCACTCTCTCTTATTCTGCTAACTTAAAAGGTCTCCAGTGTGGTTGTAAATAAGCTCTGATAAATCAACTTTGAAAAATATGAAGATGACAGATGCTTCTTATAGTGTCACATTATACAGAAATGTCTTTGCATTCAAAGCAACAGTGCAGAGTTATTAGCTCTATTACTACTCAGCTATTGTTGTTTGCAGGACAGCCTGGGCTGCAATGATGTCACTTTAATTTATCGTGAATTCTCTAAATTGCACAGGAAAAAGTGCTCTCTTAACTAATATGGTAATTAATGACAAATACAAAAAATAAAATTTTCAATTATTTGGCAACAACTTTGCTAAATTGACAATATGAGTGAGCATGAAAAGGGAGAAGAGAAGCAGCTACAGGGGTGTAAAGGTGGTTCAAATCCATCAGTGTCATGCAGAGTCTCCACAAGATAGTAACCAAACTACATGCAAATACAGGCTCCTCCTTAATACAGGCTACAGGTTAGCCTCTATACTAAATTGGAGCTTCTGAGAACTGATATGATTAAGTTTATTAGAATATTTTTTTGGATGCTGCTGCACCAGAGACCAGGACCCATGTGCACACTCCTGCCGTTCAACAGTTAGTTTTTAATACAATACAAATACAGCCAGCTGAAATCACAGCTGGGAGGCAGAGTGATTCAAGAGGTCGTAAAGAACAGAGCAGCAGCTGCGGCTCACTTGATATGTAGCCTGCCTTCTGTCGGCTGAGGTTCCTGAACAGACCTTTCAATTCTCCTTTCCCTGGGCGAGCAGGGTAATGAAAGGCCGTAGCAGGCCAGAGGTAGTTGTGCGGTTTATACATTCCTCTTCCTCTCTTCCCACACACTAAAAGAACCACAGCCAGATTGATCCTCTTTTTTGAGCTCCATTCTCTCAGCAGCCACATTCATCAGCGGGATTGTTGGGCTTCGCCCTGAAAGGCAGCCCACCTCAATAGAGCGGCTCTGCCCGTTCAAATGTGGAGAGACATAAAAAACAGCCTTTTCACATTAAGTGCTGTTGATACACGCTAAGCTGCTTGTGTGTTCATATCCTAATGAGTCACACAAGACAAGCTAACCAGGGAAAGATGGGCCGTGCTCTGAGTTTGAGGTATATTTGATGTCTTTGGTTGAATTATCAGAGCTGATATCAAACACGCAGAGAGAATCACAGATCAATCATCCCTCACATATCAAAGGAGTCACATTTGCTGCTTCTACAGGGTTTTTCCTGCACGGAAAAAAAAAACTAGATTTTCCCCAAAGGATGCACGTCAGTAAGAAGACAGTTATCGATGTTGAATGAGCAGAAAATGACAGAAATCAGCCAGACCCGAACACATGGTGCACAGACCAACACTATCTGCCATGCATCATCATCTCCCATGAGGAAATCACCTCTCTGCAGGCCTCAGCACTTTACATAATGAATGTAGGTGTGATTCCTGGAACAATGGAATCTGCCCATTCATGCTGCAACTAGCAAATTTATAGCGCAACCTACACATCCTCTGTGGCAGTCTGACTGTTTGATGTGGGTCACGGGGCTTTTATGAGGCTTCTGCAGCGCCTAGAACTGACAGGCTGCCTCTTGCATGGGGGAAGAGCTGGCAAATTAGGGTGCATCACCTTTGAAGATCTGAGATGTAAACTCTCTGTAACATTGGTGCGGGATGGAGCTACTCGACAGGAAAGCCTGTGTGCGGCGCTGTCCTGTGATTAGCGTTGAAAAAGGATTTTAATAAGGAACGCACTGGAAAGAATCATCTACAAAGGTGGAGTAGCAGCTCTGCAGCTCATGGTGTCTTTTGCTCCGTGAGGAACCTCTGCTGCTCAGTCCTTCTCACTCTCTCAAGAGGCTTAAACGGGGCGGGGGAACAATGGGAGCCAAAAGTCATCACCACCCTTACGATCCTCCCCCACCATTAAAGAGGCCACTATTAAACTACATTCCACCCCTGTGGTTACACTCTCGTCTCTTGAACGAGCTGGTTCAAAGGGCCGGGAAACGGACGTCCTCCTGGTGCTAAAAGCAATATCCTGACAACGTCTGGCCTCAGATGGCAAAAGGCTGCAATATTTATCACAAGGGGGAGAGGAAGTCGGCACAACGACGCGCTGCGAGCGAGGACGAGAAGGAGGCTGCGCTCTGGCGAAATGGACTCCAAGCTGATCAAGCGTCTCCTGGAAGGTCAACATCTCGGCGGGTTGAACCGAGTGACGCAGCAAAGAAAAACAAGGGTCATAACAGCTCAAATGTGAGCGCTGTTGTCATGTCTCTCACGTGCTTGTGCTCAGGCTGCTCTGCTGCCTGTTTGAGAACCCTCGGCTGGCCCTTCCCTCCCAACAATATTCACATCAAACTGAAAGAAAATAAAGTTTGTTCTCTGCAATTGTCTTTTGCCTCGGGCTTCAACATCCTCTGCAGCTAAAGGGTTAGCATGGAGGTCAACATATCTGAATGACAGCTGATGTAAATCTCCCGGGGCAAAGTTGTCTCTTCACTGAGAAAACAGTGAGGACATAAGTTAAGAAGGCTAAATATCATAAACACATTTATGGGTTCTACACTGAAAGGTTAACTGCTGCCAGACTCATATTTATAACTCTCGTTTATCTTATCTTAACATTCCACCCAGCCTTCATTCCTAGAATACCAAAAGCATCCAAGTCAAGTCAATATTTGCTTGTTTAAAGCCGCAGCTCAGAATTTTATACATAGATTTAGCCACTGCATATACAGCTTTACATTGAAATCTAATGTTTGACTGATCCCAGAGGAACAGGGCCGCAGCCGAGAACTTGCCTGCAAATCAAATTAGCATCTTTTTTTGATGGGAATCAGAGCACCTATGAGAAATGCATGCAGCCACAGGAGAACATAAACTCTGCACAGAAGGAAGGCAGTTTTCCTGCAAAGCCTCAGCGCTGACAGCCACCCACATGATCCGCCAAAGCATAGAAATAGATTTACAAGAAATGACACATGGTTCTCGCGTTTTCCTCAGTGTTGGAGTGCAAGCTAGCACCTTTCAGCAGAGGTTCTGGTTCTGTGATGGACACATGGTGCAGCTTTCTGGGAGCTGGTCTGGAGACCAAAAAAGACTCAAACAAATGCAGGGATTTAATCATCGGGGATGCGATGTGGGCCTTTTCACTCTAAACTTAGACAAATTTCTAAATATTTTGTGCCAGAACATTTGTATTTCATAGCTCAGGAAAATTCTGGAATCCTCCGTGTTTGTGTTTGATGATGAAAGTTTTGGTTGCAGGCTTCTCTGTGTTGCTCTAAAATGCCAGACATCTTCAGATATTTCCTGCCTTTGTTGCAGACAGGACAAAGAGGTGATCATGGAAAAATGTGGAGATCAGTCAGGGCCTTTCAACCCACTGGAAGCTCAGTTCCATTTCCTGACATCCAAGTCTCTAAATCGTACCACATGTACTCTCCTGACGTACAAACCACTGAGGGCTTCTCTTTTCCAGCCACAGTTAATTCACTCTTATCCTGACACACGCAGGCTTTACCGGCCTACCATGTTGCCTTAAATAAGAGGGAAACATCCCGTTGATCTGCCTAATGTCGGTGTCCGGAGGCTTGCCGCTAATTCCAATCATTAGCTCATATTTATGTCCGCAGCTCTGAAAACCTGCGGCTCAAGATGAGAGTGGAGGAAATGAGGAGGGATTGATGTTCACTTCCTGCAACACTCACGCTGCTCCCGAGGAGGTGGACAGCGGCTTCCTGTGGCGTCCCGTCAGTCACTGGGGGAGCAGCACAAACACGCAGAGAACAGGGCTGCAGAAAACACCCACCAGCACCAGACAATTCATGTGTAGAACGCTGTGCTCTGTGCCTTTTGGGTAAAAGAACAGAAAAGCAGCCTTTTCTCAGCGTCAAAGCTGTGTTTGCAGCAGAATGCCGCGTTACAGCGCGCCATGAACTGACTGGCAGGATGGAGGGCTGCAGCTGTGACATAATGGCAGTGTAATAGAGAATGGAGGTATTTTGGGTGTGGGTGTCAGAGGAAGAAACAAAGGGAAAGAGAAACCACAGCAGCATCTGCGTGAGAAACCCACGGTGCGTCAGTCACTGCAGTTTGCCTCTCGGTCATTTCTGTGCTGCTGCGGCGCATCTGTGGACCTACAATTACAAATGAATGCATCTACCCAAGGTGAACGCTGCCTGCAGGGATAGTCAACCTGTGAATGTGGTCAGCTTTGGTTATTGAGTGAAATAACTGTGCTTTGAAATGAGAGGAGATGACACTTTCAAACACTGCAGTATAACACAAGCTCAATCTATTAGTCCATCGCTGAAGGTTTTCTCCTGCCTTTTTGGGAATTAAAACCATGCAATTCCATTGCTGCCCACGTCCTCTTCTCTCATTTGTCGTCTCACTTTCAACAAATATCATCTCTTATTCACAGCAAGGGACAAGGATCCTTGTTAGAGGAGACGGGAGCCTCTTCTGTTATGAGCAATCAAGGCTGCTTTTTAAAATTGAATGCATTGCTGTGAGAAATAGAGTACAAGGAAGAAACCATTGGACATGTGTGCTAAGCAGACCTTTTCCAAGACTGTTTGCTCTGTAGTCAATCAAACATCTACTCTGACAATACATATAAGTCATTAAGGCAGGCTCAAGCGCACAGAGACAGACATATTCTGTTGTCTTCAGACTGGATCTGAACTGTTCAGTATCAAGTTTATAACAATGTCATCTGTCAGCCAGGTCGACTTTAACCTCTCGTTAAATCCCCTTTTCCTCCCCAACATCAAAAGTCTCTTTTATTACAGCTGAGAGAGTGAAAACCCAAGCAGCAGAAGTGATTCTTATCAGCAGAAATTAGATTAAAAAGTGAGCAGATAAGATCTTATCACACCACGGCGTACATGTGTTTCTTAAGGCAACATGCCAGAGAGGGGAAACGCAGAGCTCATTAGTCTCCCTGTCAAAGCCGCTGCACTAACACACATGTTGAATGCTGACTTTCAGCAGTTGATCAAAAGATGCGTTTGGACTACACAGTGTTTACATTTACAGCATGTTATGTTGTACATGTGACCACAGAGTTGGGACAATGTTGCAGCAGCAGCATCCTGTCTTTAACAGCATCTGGTGTAGGTTGCCAGGTTTGCTCTGCTCTT
This sequence comes from Lagocephalus sceleratus, assembly GCA_911728415.1. Taxonomy (NCBI): domain Eukaryota; kingdom Metazoa; phylum Chordata; class Actinopteri; order Tetraodontiformes; family Tetraodontidae; genus Lagocephalus; species Lagocephalus sceleratus. The sequence goes on along the minus strand of CAJVRN010000237.1, from coordinate 8,901,690 downwards.
CAAAAGGCCTGAAATCTGACCACAGAAAGCCCGGCCATCAAACCCACTTCATCTCACAGAGACGACCCAGGTATTAACCATAGCCCGCTGCGATTCAGCTGGTAAAGGGTTTATTATCTCCACACAGCTTGCTCTGAGACGAGATCAGAGGCTCCACAGGAGGAGTCCCCGGGGATAACCCCTTAACCCCTCCTCTCCAACAGCCCCCCTCAGCCCAGGTCAGTGAAATGGTGAAGAAACAAAAGCCTGATCCTTTCCAGTCAATGGATCTCCACTCATCAGCTTAATGGAGATATTTGCTGGGGGTGATCGATCCTGTGTGTCTACTAAAGACAAAGACAAAGGTTGCACCTCTCTTTCATGGAATAGAAGCATATTTAACTTTAATCTCAGCCTATTTCCAACATCTTCCTCTGCAGTTTCCATTGCCCACATTGAATATAGGTGGTGTTACACATCTGCTGTCCTGATGCAGAATGAACCTTATTGGACTGAACGTTGCCAGTGTGACACGGTGTAGAAAAAGATTCAAGCCTTTGCAGAGTTTCCCAGTACTCTTTCCATGCTCTCATTTTTGTGCCACGTGCTTCCATGCCAAACAGGATGACTCAGAAGTTTCTAACAGAAAACAAGGCCATCACACCTACACACGCTGACTCAGTGCAAAAAGAAGTTTCTGTTTGTGGAGTACCAGGGACGCTGATGGTTATTATCCTGATCGATCAAAATTTGTGTCACCTTTTGTGTTATTACAAAACATAAATCTATATTTTGGACACAGAAACCACAACAGCGCAGCTGCCATAAACAAATATGCCCATTTACCTAATATATTATTGGCGTTTTGAATAAGTGAAGCGATACCACAGCTGCATTAGCGGCATGTATTTGAGTTCTGTGAGTGAATTGAGGGGAAAATGAAAATCATCCTGTGCAATCTTTTTTAGCTGCATTTCGGAGGCGAGTATTTTCTTGCTACCCATTACTGACTCACACTCCCACAGTCCCTCACCTACACAAGCTCAGGAGCAACACTATAATTTTCCTACAGCCCAGTTAGTCTGTGTGCAACAGCTCATTTGTTGTGTAGGAAATCAAGACGTTAATAAAAGACTGGAACATCCAGCTCTTGGATAGACCAGATTACCCAGGGTCAGGGTTAATTATTGGCTAATCTGCATCTTGTTGTACTATAGCTACTGGAAATCTGTCAAAGCAAAAACACTAAAACATAAGGAATAAGAAAGAGCAGAAACTCAAATCTCAAGCATGTGAATGTTGCTTTAGCAGTCTTCTCCCACTGCTGGGTCTGTTCAGAGGTAATGGTATGTAATTCAGAGGGAGAACATTAGTATGTGCATCCTGGAGTGACAGTGACACGTAGCCCAGCAGGCTGAACGCTAGAAAAAAAGAGGTTATCTCAATGTTGTTGCCCTGCAACAAAAGCGCGCTCTGCAGAGACTGCTGAATGAGCGGTGCTTATTTTTAAAACCACAGGTTGTCTTACAGCATCTGTACAAAAATCCATCCAAAAATCCATTGTGTTTCACAGTGGCTGGGCTTTAGAGAGTGGATTGGATTAAACTGCACAGCTTTGTAATATTACATCTGCCCCCTGTTGCTGTTGTGGTGTAATGTGGAGTGGCTGGGAGAGCGCTACGGTCTAAGATTACCACACCGTAATAACATTGTGAACCACTTAGTTTAAACCAAATATAGCATGCATGTGGCAGCTTTCACAAATGCCTCCTTAAGAGAGTGAAGACTGCTTTACAGGAGTGAAAGCATTATCAAAATATTTCTCCAGATATGGGTCTGGAGGCAGCCTGCACTTGTAATCTTTTAAACTTTGGGATTGGGAAAAACACTACAATTATTCTCGGCATGGAAGTTTATGAAAGCGAAAAGAGCAGGGTAAAAATATTATTTAGATCCAGGCGGAGTAAAGCTGCCTTTGGTTTGTGAAAAGGTCAACTCAGCAGGTAGAGGATTAGCAGAATCATTGAGCAGGACCGCGGAGCTTCTGAAACCGATGGGGGATGGATTACCCATTCGTGCATGCAATATCAAATGTGGATTTCACTAAATCAGCACTTAACACAACGTGCTCAAACGAAAGGACACTTTATTGCTGGATTTAGCTTTTATTCGTCTACAGGTGGCGCTGTGGTTCAGTGGGCAGCCCCTGGTGTGCAAGACTAAATACATAAAGGGGAAATAAAAACCCAGTCAAGTGAACTGCACTGTGTGATTCAATGGAAACACATCCGCCTACATGTCAAACGAGACACGGCTATTCTCCAGCCTGCTGAATGAAACCGTGGCTGCAGACGGCAAAGAGGAAGAGGGGGTGGGGGGGATAAAGTCAGGAGATTGCATTAAACAGCCTTTGGAAATACCTCTCTTACAAAGAGAAGCTGAAAAACAAGTTCAGGTCTGCGGGGCAACATTTGTTCTTTGCCAGCAGATCCATTTTTCACTACAGGAAAAAAAACACACTCGGCAATCACAACATTTTCCACTATACTCCCGCTCTCAATTACTGCATTCCGGAGAGGCTTCCTCAGAGCCCGTCATACTGAGCTGAGCAGAACCCTGCTTTATTGTGCATGGCACATCCTGGAAGGGAGCCATTGTGGGATGTGGAGAGTATTCTCATTCCATCCCAGTAAAAGAAAATCTTAGTGGGCTGAGCTCAACACAGCAGTCTCCTGGGGGACGGCAGCGGGCTGAGGGGGTCGAGGTGCGTGCTAATTGAAACTGCAAGTGTTAGCAAAAGCAAAGAGAACGAGGACATGGCATTAAGAAAAGCTATATACAATGTGAATTTGTGTGTGAGTGTGTCAGTTCATTCATTCAACAGGATTCAGGGTCAGGGCATATGTCTGGAGGATTGGAGGGAAAATGACCTTCACTCAGGCTCCCTGGGGAACACCGTGTCATCAAGCCAATGACAACCAGCGTGTGAGATCACAGTAATTAAATAGACACAATCGGTCATGGGTCATTGAACCCATCACAGCCACACGTGGAGACAGGAGGCACACAAAACAGACATGGTAGGAATATTACAAGTTGTTCATTAAATCTTTAATACTGCACTAACTGAATGTTCCACATTTGTATTCTTGTCAGCTCAGATTATTCCACATAAAGTTGTAGAATATCCCAGCTATGAAAAACTGTATAAAACCAAATGGTTCTACATGTAGAACTTCTCTAGTCACCCTGCAGTTAGTCCTTACAGATACTGTAAACACCTTTTGTATTAGTTCTTGATTAAATCGATTGTTGGAAACTGTGTTTTTGGAGACAAGAAAAGGGGAGGGCCTTCTCTTCACTGACCAGGGTTAGGAAAGCAAAACCTGTCGTATGGGTTGCAGCAGCCTCAGAGAACAGACAGTCTCTCTAAGCCTCTTGACACCGTCCCCAGAAAGAAAAGAAAAGAGCACTTACTGTAGCAGCTGAGTGATGGTTGCCCTGCTTCCAACAAAGCCAGTCTGTAAATCACAACCCCTTGCTCCGTATTTGCCATCTGTGGCAGCAACAGACCTTTAAAAAACATCACACCTGAACAAATGAGCTGCAGTTACTTTCTGTGCTTTCTGGGTATCAAACTGTATATTTCTTTATCTTTGGCTAAAACACTTAATTTCCCTGTCAGATTTTAAGTTTTCTATTTTGCAGAAATACAAAAATGTACTTTGATGTTAGGCAGCTCGGGGCTCTGGACAAAAGAATACAGTGTTTTCCTTGAAAAGACAATGGCCAGTGCTGGCCTCTGGGGTGTAAACCGCCAGGCCCTGAGAACAAAACAAGCCTTTCAGACACTAACTCTGCAAAATTGATTATTGCTTCCTCTTTCAACATGCGCTGCTGCTCTGTGACTTGCACATGACTTGGCAGGAAAAGGACAGCTGGCTCTCCATTCCTAGACCTTATACACATGACTGATGTCCCACCAGGCTGAGCTGGATTGTGGATTATAGTACAACCGAGTGGAAAAAAACAGAGCAAGTGTATCTTCTTCCCTCTGATAAGGCCTTTAAATGTCCATAAAGAAATGACTGCAGAAAGCCTCTAATAAATGGTTTCACTTTCAGGGGAAGTGATATGGATCCCTCTTTATCACAGCCCTCTGAAAATGAAATCAGTTTTATGTTTCTTTGCACAATAACTGTTTGCTTAGAAGACAGATATATGGCCTTGAGCCTTTGGTGAACCAGAATATATTAACATTTCAACGCAACACTTTAAACACCCACTCATTATTGTTATCCAAGCAACTGCAGGATCATTACAGGTGATGTGGTGTTTCACTCATTCCCTCCTCAAAGCATGCACTAACAGCCCTCTAAAAGCCATGGAGAGCTTTATTGAGTATCGCCTTGAAAAGGCCTATTGAGGGATAGAGAATGCACATCTTTGCTGCCTTTCTCCAGCATCAGCTGGTCTCACAGGCCACCCCGCCTGCTTTCACAGAGCAGAGCCAAGTCAACTGCGTGTTTGCAGCCACCCTGACAAGGCGTCAGTGTTCCCACTGTCATAAAAACATAACAAAGGCTTCACCCTGACCCCCATAGGCTGGCGACTAATCAGACCCGCCAGCGAGAAAACCAATCAAACATCTGTTATGACTGGGAAACAGAAAACAAAAGCATCTGCCTGTTGCATGGATTTGATATTTATAATCCTACCCTGTTTCCTCTCCTCTGAATAATGTCGTTTTTGCTGTTCTGCAGCAAGCTGCTGCTGAGCCATGGGAGGCGGGAAATGAGTTGGAAGCAAGTCCTTTTAATTATCCTTCAAATGCTTCCTGCACACAGCAGATGTTGGGCTGTGGGGCAGGCAGTGGAGCAGCAGGGCACCTTAACAGTGATCAGCCAGAGCAGGACTCAACTGCTGAATCCCCCCACTTAAATCACTCAAGTTTTACACTAGATTATAATTGAGCAGTCGAGTATTTGGATTTTATAATGGCAAATGAACTACACTATTACCACATCATCAATACATCTCTATGGTTTATTTTCTGTGGATCAGCTCTTTACACCTCAGGATACATGTGTCACATATGGAGACAAAAGAGGTGGTGGTGGTGCCAACGTTAGAGAAGGGTATGGATGGTCAGTGTGTCTAACCAGCCTTTGAGGTTAAAACAGCCTTCATGATCATATGGGCATGAGCGATGATGTTCTATTCAGGGACATTAAACTTTACAATTTGTAAAAACAATAGATGGCATCTGCCAAAACAGTGAGCACTAATTAATCCAAATGGTAGTGGATTAAACACATTTTTGCAGGAATAGATTAAATATCAACAAGGGCAATGATATGTAGAATTAGAGATAAATATGTTTTTATCCAGATGCTCTACTGGGTGTCTGTAAGGCTGTGTGGAGTGGAAGTATTATTTCAATATGTTAATTCAATGTAATTAAATCTGTCATTAAATCTAAATAATTGTCACTTGGTGTTTCTCTACTTGTATTGACTTTAAATATTGTGATCATAATTGAAAACATATTGTCTGTGGACATTTGATTCAACGGTGTTCACAACAAAACAAGATACCTTATTAATGACATATACTGCACAGTCGTGAAGTGAAATCTGACCTCCAAATTCAACCTTCCCTCGGGAGCGGTTGGCAGCCAACACGCAGCTCAGAGACCAGATGAACATCTTCATCTCAGCATTCAAGGGCGTGAAAGAGGAGACTGGAAACGAAGTGAATTCTCCATTTTTCATGGTGAAGAAAACAGAATACTGAGAGAAAATGCATCCAGATGCGGGGACAGCATGCTAACTATGAGTTAATGGGGCTAATCAGGTCTCAAGGCAAACACATATATGGATAATCCATTCTATAAACCTTTGAGCTTTTTCTGAAAACTGACTTTTATTTCCTGCCAAGTTATAGCAAATGACACATCGATTGGCGTAATGGGGTACTGCGTGTCCACAGGGGGTCTGCCTTCAAGCATTTATAACTTAGCAGCATCTGCAGAGTGTACCTATTGAACATGCACAAATCAGCTGCCGAGCACTCGTTGTGGAGCTGACCCTCACCCTTCCTGCTCTGCTGGATTTGTACTAAATGAAAGACCGTTTCATCTGGAGGAAGAAGAAAAAAATATATACAGATCCACATGGCTGAAATCCTGCCAACTCTGAGGTTCACAGGTAAAGAATTTGTCATGCAGAAGTTAAGCCTTGAAGAAACATTATAAGCTGCACCTACCACACTTCTCAGTGACGGTTAATCCATTTTCACTGGGCAGGTTTGACTTGTTGACTCAAAGAGATCAAGCTGGTTTCTTTTTGTAAAGAATGTCTCAAACATTATTATAAAAGAGCACAGATGTAATGTAAATATATATTACTTTTCAACTTCTAATCCCACACTGATAGAAAAATGTATATATAATAGAATATAATAGAGACATTGGAAAGATTAAATAATCAAATGTTACTGTCTCATTTAACATTTGGGCAATTTATATTTCTAAGATATTTAATCCATCTCCAAAACATCCAAATATTTTGCCACAATGTTGCAAAATTAAAATGAATTTGCTCTCATTTTTAATCTTTTAACTCTACCAACCCGCAGCCTTTGGAATGAGGCAAGTCCTTTAATATTACACAGATAATTATTTGAGGACAGCAATAAAAGGACCCAGAAATGGAGCATACAAATGGCTGAAGGCCCCTAATTGCCTCATTTCTGTGCTGTGTTATAATTAGACTGAGAATAAAGTAGAATGTGGGTTGAATTTCCACCTGCTGCTACATTACAAGTTGAAAAAGAGAGGTTGCGCTTCATATGTGCAACAAGTGTGATGGGTAAAGGTTTGAGTTGTGACAAATCAATTTAATCAAGCTTTGAAATCAGTCTGACTTTGTGAGTGAAGGGTTATCAGATAAGAAAAGCTGATTGATTCAGAGACTCTGAAAGGCTGCTTTCAGTGAGCCGCTGCAGGCTCTCGATGACAAATTGAGACACGTGTTTTATCCACCCTGCTCAGAACAGGACACAGTTGCTACTAACGATCCGGCGGCATCTCAAAAGCCACCAGGCTTAGATTAATCTGCGAACAAACATCACACCGAGTGCATGAACATCAGATGTTGCAAAGCAATGCTGTTAGAGAGCAGAAAGACACAAGACATATCAAATGCAAAGCTAAAAAATTTTTAAAAAATTGTTGCTGTAATATTTGATGGTGTAAGAATTGAAATAATGCAAATTTTCAACATCAGCTCACACAGAACACAAAAGTCTCAGAGGTCCCACTGTACTTATGTGCATGTCACCCAAACTCTGTGTGCACGTGTGACTGCAGAATAAGCCAGTCAGTCAACAGCAGCTCCCTGGAAAAGCAGGGAAGTTAAGCAGCAGTCTGTAGGTAAATCAGTCTATTACTAACACTCTGCCTGCCAGGAGCAAGTCCCCCAGGATGCTGCTAACAATGCACAGACACACACACACACACACACACACACACAGCTGCTAGAGCATTCGTCTGTAGCCAGATAAACACACGCTCATGCACAACATAGTCACTGAGTCACTGAGCACATATGCCTGTAAATCTGCAGTGGGGGGGCAGGTGCAGAGAAATAAATCATTCTTGCATTTGACAGAATAAAAGCCACGTTTCATTACTTATTACTTGTTAAAAGTTGCAGCCTTCTCTGCTCTCAATTTTGTGGATTTGATCTTAGCTTTGTTAGTTAGCTCTGTATCTTCAAGTAAACCTCTTTGCAGATGATGGTCTTCTATTCTCCTTGATTACATTGGTTATATGGGTGATATAATTATATTTGGGTTGAGTCTCCCTGTATTTTTATTAACACGACTTCCAAATGACTCTAGAACATGAGTCAAAGGACCATACAAATACAATCTAAATGAATGCTGAAAGGAGAAAACAAATGACCACCAATACACAGCAAGAAAATCTTCAATCAAAAAATTAAATATTTATCTTCAATTTGAAGCCAGAGAAATGTCCAATCAAAAATAAACATTTTAATGCTGGAAATATGTGTGGTGGGAGCTTTTAGCAGAGACACCCTTGATGCCCTGGATGATCAGGGTCTCCTAATCTACAGTACATAATCATCATATCTGCTGCTGCTTTTTTCCTGGTTCCTGTAGTCAAATGATGCACTGTGTGACTCGCACAACATCATACACACTGGCCAAGCTGAGGTTTCAGAAAATATATTGTCCCAACTCTAACGAGAATCCATACATTAGCAACAACTTTAATTATCTGCTATTGGTCTTGTGAGCTCAACAGGCAGAGCAAGCAACACAATGTTCAGGAAGCAAAACACTACAAACAAATTTCTTAACTATGCTACCAAGGAATACAGCCTTTAATAGTTTTGTGAACAGATGAAAATGAGGCACATACGGCAATTTCCTCCACTAAAAACGATTTCTATTTCCATCCAAGCAGCAAGCACGGCTCCGTCTGGCTCTCTCCCCTCAGCTTAATGCTGAATGACAGATAGTGAAAGCGGAGGAATCCTGAAGAGTCAATTTGAAGCTGGAGTGGCATTTCAAAACCCCGCTGCTAAAATGTTAGAGAGAGGGAAGGGAGGAAAAAAAATGTTCAATCAGACGCCAAACTCAGCACTGGGAGCTCTTCCCAGGGAGAAGCAAGCGGCTTTCTCTAAGATGGTGTTCAGAGGCTGAAAATGATGATATGCCTCTCTGAACGGTTGTTGAACGAGACCGCCACCGGCACCTTTATCAGATTGTTCACAGTGATTGAATTTGAATAATATGTGAATGTGAGGCTGCGTTTGCACTCTTTATTCATTCACCCGTGTGGAAGAAAGGATTTGTGTGCCTATGCATTCAAACATCTATGAATATGGAGACACACCATGTGCAATTTATGTTAAATAGGCTTTGAATCCAGTGCTGCTTTTAATGTTATTTGGATTTTCCCACACAAACGCATCAGTTTTTGGCCATAGCTGGTCTCATCTCACACTTCTTACTGTGACAATGACAACATCTCAAAATGTGAAGGACTGCATTGAAAGAAACTCCATATCTTACATGTTTAATTCCAGTTAAGTCATGCTCAGTTCTAGTTTCAGGAAAGAGAATGGAGAGATTCTGTATGGTGTGTTTTTAAAAATTACCATAATTAATGATGACAAAGAGACAATATTGTGTTTCCAAGCACTGGTATGGGTGGGGTCAAAATGGGGAAAAGGAAAATACCTAACACACCTGCCCTGAATTTTGCAGGGCCATGGTGATACTTTTACAACATCTTATCCTGTGGCTCATGTGCCAGTGTTGCAGCAGACTGCAGTTTTGTGGCCACATGCAGATGTTTCACTCCCACTAGCATTTCTGTGGAACATCAGGGAAGCAGCTGTATTTTTATCTACTTTTATGTCTTCTGTTGTGTTTACAGTTGTTAAAAACTATTATGTAAGGTATATCTTTCTGAAAATTGACAAGATGTACATCACAGTTTCTTTTTGAGCAGCATTATATATGATTGAGTGATTTAATAGAATATTCTAAGAATGTATAGTACAAATATAAGGCTGCAAGTGCAGAACACAAAGCAGGAATCATTGCTGTTACTGCTGTGCTGGGCTGTAACCCAATGCTTGACACTGGCGTTCACCCCAAGCGGTGTGGGCAGCACAGGAAACACCCCCCCAGCATTCCCCTCCCCCGAGCTTCTGCAGCACAGGACAACTGTCCTAGTGCGTGCAGTTCCTGCACAGGTCCACCCCTACCCCACCCCACCAACCAGTCCAGGCTGGCATCAGTAATACCTGCTGTCTGTTACTGCAATGAGGAAAATAGTAACAGTTAGCATACATGGGCATACTTTACATGCGCTTCACGCAGAGGAAAAACTGCTGCTGGTTGTGTAATCTTGCTGCACTGAAATTTCTGCAGCACACACACACACACACACGAATGTGCATGCACAAATGCACACATGCACACGCTTTGATTTTCCAAACCAAAACACATGTGCAGGGTAATATGATTACATGGTTCTCTGACAAGAAAACACATCCTACTCAGCTAAAACAGCGAAGGGGAGACAGGGAAACAGCGAGGAAAAAAATCTCTCCTCCATATCAGCAAACAGAAAACCAACACAGCGGCAAGGTCAAACAGCAATTTGTCACCTAGATTAAACAGATCACGGCAGCCAGTGAATGTACAGCGGTCATAAAGAAAATGCTCTGGTCATTTTATCCCATCTGCCATCCAAACGGGTTCTGTCAGGCTCTGACTCACATTATTTATAAAGCAAGGAGACAAACTATTGACCTCGGCTCTTTTCTCCGTAGCATCAGCTGACTCTGACAAGGACGCTCGAGGGAAGAATGCAAGATGGAAGCACAAGAGAGTACAGGGAGAAAGTGAAGAGGGGGGCTGTGGGGTTTCAGCAGACTTTGATGTTAACTCACATTTTCACTTTTGCCAATGACATCGCTGCCGCAAAAGAGCTAAAAGCCTCAAATACCACACTTTATTCAGGCTAAATTACCTTTAATGTTTTGAGCTTCCTCTAGCTTAACTTAAGAAATGTGAGCATTTATAATTCTAAGGTATTTAACAGTATGAAATATGAAACCAGAGTCAGTAAATGATTCAAATATTCACTCTGGGAGATTCACATTCAAACATGGCCTTCTGCGTTCAAAACAAGAACATGTGTTGTCATTTAGGGACGCTTTGGGCACAGTGTATTACAAGCGCATGTATTTCTCCATGGCAACCAACCAACAACCATCAATTAGTGAAGTAAACGTACCACTGTCAAGTACCAGCAACACTTTAATGAGACAAAATATTGGTGTACACGTAAAAAATGAGGGCAGCGTTTGTTTTACTCTGCAATTTTCCTGCATTACAACATGTTTTAGTCGTAAAGCTCCACTGTTGAGCACTGCCCAAAAACATATTTCACAATCTGCGATCGAAGCTGTAATCTCGGTGCATAACCTGCAAACCGTGACAAGAGAACAGAACTGGAAAAGGAAAATGAAAAATCAAACGTACACAGTGGTGATTGATTAGGTTATCATCTGCTACTTATCAAGTGCACAGAAAAATCTATTAGGCTGCTGCGCAAAATGTGTCAAGTCAACACAACATTTTGTGTTTATACTTTTAATTATAGTTTCAGATACAGCAAGCCAGCAAACCATTAGTGCATTTCAAGTGTGGACTTTTACTGAGCTTGATCAATACTGATGACATAACAGTTTCAAATCTCAGAGAGTTTATTCACTACAAATACGTTCAAGTTAACACATCCAGACTGTACTGTGCTGCTCCCTGTGTTGAGTCTATAATGTACAGTCATACTACAGGAATATGGCTGGAGGTGCATTTATGGAAAACTGCCAAAACCTTCCCCTATAAACATTTCTTTCAATGCAACAAAGCCGGCTGAGCAAAAACATACGTTTGTTGTAGGTATTCAATGACCCGGATCATTTCTAAGTGAGGATTATCAGTCAAACAGACACGAGTTTGTCACAAGTTCAACCACTGAAACCACAAACCCACATTACCAGCATGCTTCTGCAAACCGTCCCCATGCTAAATGAGTTCTGACAAAGCTGCAGGCTGTGAGAGACAAAAGGAACACCAACAGGAATGACAACATTTAAGGCGTCGAAGTGACGGAAGAGGTGTGATAATGACGTGATTAGAATAAAGATATCTCAGTGAGAGACGGCAAAGCAACCGCAAAGTGAGCGTCAAGCTGAAGCCTTCAATTACCCAGAGCAACCAACACTCAGCAACCAACAATCAGCTGATGATTCTGGCAAGCATGGAAACAGCTGTGACCCCATCAGACATTTCCCTGGTGGTCTAGTGGTTAGGAGTCGACGCTCTCACAGCCACAGCCTGGGTTTGATTCCTGGTCAGGGAATATGATTTTCTTTCAGAAAACTTCTTATCTTGTGAGCACATTTTGTGCCTCCTGAGCATAACGAGCACACCTTTGCTCATAACATCTTACACTTCATCCTGATACTATGCACAACTTCTGAGGTGAAGTTCAAAAGTACATACTGACATCTCTGCTGACTGACTGCACACACACACATGAACTCTTGCATACCAACTTTTGTTAAGTAATAAGTGTTTAAACCTTACAAGAAATCCTTACCCAAAATAGTACCTAAAATGCTGTCAGCATTGCTAAAATTACAGTAGCTCCTTCAGTGGAAACAAACCTAACTCTAATGAATCATGGCCTTATGTCTGTACAACACACTAGTAATTTCCAATTATTTGCAGCAGCAACAACTGCACAGAGTGCATGTCACTTCTTGCAACAACCACAACATCCCGGCTCAGTGTAATTTCCTCCTAACTACCCTTTGTCAAAAATTATTTTAGCAATAAACAATAAAGGCATAATTATAAAGCACGGATAGAGGCTTGATTTGTCCTCAGAGTGACTCCTAGCCTTTATTATGATGCTTCTCATTGTTTTCATTATTACCTTCACTTCATCTGCATATTCCATTGGCTCAGTGTTCTCTCTGCTGATATTCCTATACGGGGGTGATTCTGTGTTATGGCCTTACGAGCTCGGCCTTGATGGTGCCAGTATTGTCCCTGCATGGCCTGCATACAAATTAAAGTCTGATTACCAGCAACATGAGCAGGTACACCCAGGATGTTTGTTTGTCTGGAGACTGCAGGGATTCACATCACAGAAGGGCTCCAGTTTCAGTCTCGGTCTGATGTGGACCATTATGTAGCAGCAGCCATGAGGACACAACTCATTTCAATCCATTTGAAGTTTAAAGCTCCAGTGTGTGATAAATGATGATCCTGTACTGCCTGTGTTACTTCATTACCTCTTATTTTTCACTGTTAATCTGTGAATTTTCTTCAGGTTCCAGCCAAACAGCACTTTTCTCACCAAGATGATACTAGCAGGCAGTAGGAGGTTAAAAAGCAGTGGATCCCAACAAATATGTCTTAAACAGCACTTTAGCTATGACTATTTACAGGAGAATAAAACCTGCAGTCAGTAACTACTTTCAAGCTGAAACAATAGCTGGCCTCCTCAGCACATCAGCATCATGTAAGCTGAATGAGGTTAACTTGCTTGTTTAGTGGTGCAACACTATCCATAGTCAATGCCACAAGTATTGTGAGTAACAGACCGCCTTTCCCACAAGTCTCGACTTTGCTGGGGAAGATAAACTTGTTAGGAATGATTTATCCATTGGCATGTCTCTCATTTCACCTCCTAGACTTACCAGAAAGCTTTACCGTAGTTTGCAATGGAGTTGAATGCGCTACACCCTGATGAGTGCTGCAGGTATAGAACCAAATGAGAAAGGATAGGCAATTCTCTTTTCTCTACTAGCAACACACCAACAGAGAGAGAATCAACAGTTCAACATGTTTGAATAAATGTCTTCAGGCACTTCGTCTCTATTGAAGCTGAGCTCACACGCTCTCGGTGCAGGATTGCTTTCTATTCAGATTCACTCAGAATCAGCATTAACAAAGACTCCATTAATGGCTCCGCCATGGAGGAGAAATCCGTTCAAAGCTCTTCCCCATCCCTTTACCATGAGCTACAAGAACATCAGCACAGAGCTAAAGCCGTGTGAGTGTGTGTGTGTGAGAGAGAGGGAGAGAGACATGCTACAGTCAGGATGTCTGCTTTTAGCCAGCCCATGTCAGCTGATTAGCTCTGACAGGCTGCCTCTCAGACCCACCACAAACACAGTTGAGTAAAGAAAGCAGGCGTTTCGACCACAGCAGAGCCCACATCTTGTTTAACATTAGCGCTGTCTCTGAAATCACAGACACAGCCACTTCCATCTTTTCTTTAATAGAACAATTCATTTGATGCCAAGCTAAAGTGCTGCCTTATGAATCAATAAACCGTTTGTAATTGTTGCAACAACCGGAGACGAACTGGAAAGAGACAGTTTTCCGTGTTTCCAGCTGGACAGAACTGATAAATCCAGCAATCATTTCATGTGTTGAACCACTCGGTCGCTCTGGGGTTTTATTACAAGGAGATATGAGTCTGGGGAGGGGGAACTATTCATGCATAAAGCAAAAAGAATTATCTGGTTCAATAAGAATCATGCGCAGTGTTTATTTTTAAAGGACTGACATCACTCCGTAACATTCACCCAGCTTGTTTCTGCATCCATCTAATTATCTGATGTCAGTGAGAGTGAACTCATTAAAGAACTGTGAAAGAACGCTGGTGTTTTATGGAAATCTCAGCATACAGCCAGTGATTTTCCCTGCAAATCCTTCCATATAATGTTAGGAAAGGGCAGAAACAATGTTTGAACCTCCCGCTGAGACTGCATTTTAGCAGTTTGGAAACATTATTCAACGAGCATTTCATCAACATTTCCAACAAGAGGTCACAGCAACAAGTAGGAACAAACTCAAGGCTGGTGCCTGAGGCTGTACAAAACAGTACAGGCCAGCACAGTGCAGCGTTACCATGGTTACATTTAACCTGATGATGAGTTGTACCCAACTTAGGTCATCAAGAGCAACCTCTATCATGATCTTTGCAAAAAAAAAAAAAATTAAAAGCAATGTGCTGATGTTATATATGAGGAAAATGATTTATAAATGCAACAACAGTGAACAAAAGAGAGCTAAACTCTGTGGAATTCAGTCAAGTGCCACACGAGGATCCAATTAGATTAAAGGCTTCCCGCAGCCAGCTGCTGAATCCAGTTCTGCAGACACAATTATTCGGAAGAGGTCAACACAAGTCCACCCATCTCAGTCATTTCGACAATAAAATGTGACAATACATTTCCAAAGACGACTCTGGAGTATGAAAATGTTGACAGTAAAAATAATGAAGGAGACCAAGAGCCTGGACCTGCTGCTTCCTGACAAATAGCATGAGTGTAGCTCCGACCACAAACCCCCTCCTGCAGCTACTGTAACCTCCAAACACACACATTCTGGTCATGCTTCCGGCTGTTAGAGAGCTCTTGTGGAGGGATCCTGAATATCCAGCAAGGTAGGATAAATCTATTCCTGCTGCTGTTCAACATAAAATTGTGGACAAATATGTTGCAAAGCAACATGTATGAACCCTAAATATTACCAAAAATACACTGCAGGGAGCACACTCCACCTCTGCCTGGATCCATGCTGGCGCTTTGAAGATAAGAGACGAAACAGCGCCTGGCCTTGGTTTTAACATTCTTGCCTGCAGCAACGGAGGCTGGAAGAGGCCTCCAGAGGCATGTGACCCTCAGTTACATTTAACATCTTCACAGCTGATAAGGATAATGCTACAGGTTACAAAAAAATGACTGGCAGCTACTAAAAACACAAGCTTGTCCAACCCATCATAAAGCAGGGCTTTATCAGTCAGCAGGGAGGAGAAGATTGAGAGATTAAAACCGAAAATACTGGTTGTTTTGGAACACAGCTACAATTCTGACAATAAATGACAACAGCTGAGGACTCTCTCTCTAAGTGCTATTGCTAGATTATTGATTGACCCACTGATTTACTAATTAAATGTACTTCTGGTTGAATTAACTCATGTTCACATGTCGGCAAACCCCTAGCCCCCCCAGCCCATCCCCATCTGTAATAGTGTCATACCTCTCATATTATTGTGAAAATTGAAAAGCCAAGGAGAGTAACTCAAACACACCTAGTGGTGTGCATGGGGTGGGAAGAGGAATAGGGAATGTCTTGGCAAGCAGGTAGGGGAAATATGATTATCCAGTGGGAGAATTGTCTCATCAACACCTGGAGCAGATAAATGAAAATAGGAGGATTTATGTACTGAGAACAAGCTTACTACTGCTGCCAAGAAGCAATTAAGCAGGAAGCCGAAACCCCCCGCTTCACACCAGTACTGCATGTGGGGAATTGATAGCTAGCCTTGGGGAAGGCCGAATAAAAGACAGGGAAGGTACTCCTGCAAAGTGTCCCATTAACAGCTGATAACAACAAGTGTGTATGGTCTGGAGTTGACTGTTTTCTTATCTTTGCACTATCAGACTGTAAATACAACTCAATAATTAAAAGGGGTGTTTATGAAATATTTTCTTCAATTGTAAAGGAAAATGTCTGGATATCACACTGATAATAAATACTACTGTCTGCACAGCAAATGTCCAGATGGCCACTTATGGAACAGGTGAATAACAACAAAACAGCTATTAAAGGTCTCTTAAAAAACAGACCTCATTAAAAACAGTTTGTAGATCTTGTGATGACATGTGATAAAAGCCAGATCGCAGCTTAAAGCTTACCCCTGTGATATTCAGGTTAAATGTCACCTCAGCACTGAAACAGTGAGAAGCTGGTTAAACCTGACGGCTGGCCTCGTGCTCGGGCTCTGCAGGACGTGTGTTTGGGTTTGAGATCACTCCACGCCTTGGATAAAGTCTGCCTGGTTCAAAGGTGCCTGCTCTGGGTTAATTCACGAGCTGCAAAAACTGAGCAGATTCTGTTTGATCCGCTCGTAAACAACCTGCAGAGTGGACCACGGAGACGTCAGTGGCGGATGTGCACATACATCATCTATGAGGAAAGAAAAAGGATTTGGAGGACAGGGATTGATGGGGACAGAGACCGGAGGAGACAGCCTGTGATGGGAGCCGACTTTGGCGCTTCTGTCAGCGCGCCTAGCCCCGGATGACAGAGTTTGTCTCGTCCTTGCAGGATTCTCTGCAGCACTGACGTCACGTAGATCCTGTTAGATTTCGCATCCGCACAGATGAGTTCATATCTGCACCACTGACTAGAAACACACTTCTAAGCATCTGATAGAGGTCAGGTTTTGATTTTTGTTATAAATTTTCTTTCCAAAAAATCTTCAAATGTGATTTGATGTTCATCATCTATGAACATTAAAAAACAATTAAATTCCCTTTATTAAAATATTAAGACAACTTCTTTGCCCATAAATGATCCCATCACAGAAACAAATGTGGGGAAAATATCTCGATGTGAGGAAAATGAAGTGATTACCTGTCTCTTGTAGATTTATAGAGTGCTTAAATATATTGTTCTCTTAAATGCAATTTTTCTATTCAAATCATGACGGGGTTCTCTCTTCACAAACAAATGTACTTGAATATCACGGATTTACCTCATGTTCAAGTTCCAAATGATATTAGGAGCTAAGGGGGAACCAAAACAAGCAGGCTCATCCTTCACCAACATTGGATTTTAAAACAATGCCGTTATTATCACAGTTTGATTCCACAAAACAAAAAGACTGCAAGTTGCTCGGTTACAACATGAAACCCAACTGAGTGTGTTAGCTCAATCCAGAGTTGTCTGGCAGATGTCATCCAGAAAATAAACTGAGCAGTAGTGGCGGTGAGCATGCAAGAGAAATTCCAGATTGCATAACTGCTCTCTTATCTAAGCTCCATTATCTTGGCCTCAGTTAGTTCTGCTGTTGCCAAAGCTATCATATTAAAAAAAAAAAAATGTGAGTCCTTATTTGGCTTTGCCTTCACCCACCACATAAAACCTGAAGAAAAGGCTAAATGCTCCAAATACAATTAACACAATGACAAACAAGGAAGCTGTAATAAATTGGGCTAAAACATCTCTGGATCTCTAGTGCTGAGCTATTATTGCCGCTGTTACTTGGCCTGTAAAAACTATTCCCCTCAGAGCTGGTGTTGGTAGCGAGTGTCGCTAACAGAAGGCTGTGTCAACAACTGTTAACACTAATTGCTTTCACACTAAGAGCTATCTATTAAGAAAACATGCAGCAGGACTGTGCAATGTCAGGACTGCATGACTCGTGCCTTTAAAAGGCAGGACGCTCCTGAAATTCCTGCCCACATGGGCCAAACACTAATCTGGGCTAAAACTATCACACTAAATTATCCCTTGGCCTGTGCAGATTTCACATCACATTATCCAAACTCTAGAAGAGAGTTAAATGTTGCATCCTGCAGTGTCTCAGATGTCCTTTGGTGTTAATTTCAAGTGACCGACTTTGTAAAACAACATTTATGCAGTGTTGAGATGATCGCCGAAAAGGCAGCAAATGGTCCAATTAGCAGATCTCTGTGGGGACACCACTGCATCCGAGCATGAATAAACAATTCTGTACACCCTGTGTGACAAAAATAGCATGTATTCCACTGCTTATTTTGCCCAAATTAAATAGATTTTTGTGCTTGAAGTAGTGTTTTAAATGTTATCACATTTTATCATTATTTTAATAAATTAAACAATTCACTGCAGTTCCCATTTAATGTCCTAATAATTCTTGTAGTACTGGAGGTATTTGACTTCATATCACAATCAGCCCAAACGTGTTAAAATTGTATATTAAAAAAACAATAGGTTAGTTGACATTTAGCTGATAAGCAAGCATTATTCTAGTAAATATTAGGTCAACAGAATTCATTAAATAAACTAGACATGTTTTCATTTGCTAAGTGTGTAGGTGGGAGGAAAGCAAAACTTGTGTGGCATTTACAAAACGTGTCTCTTTTCCAAAATCAAACATCATTTTGTTTAACTTTTTCTGAACCAAATTTCGATGAGTTAATAAGCCTCAATGGGAAGAGGCAGAGTGTTTCTCCCAATAGCTGTCTGGCTCGAGCTTCCTCTGTCTGGGAAAATAATTTGGCAAAGTACACAAAGCTTTTTGCCAGTTACATGTGGAGCAAAGTTGTTTATTGTAAAGTGTTCACCTCGGTTTGAGTGGAGGATTGTTAAAAGAAGAGTTATTACTTTCCCCGACACGTACATGACACAATAAGACCAGTCAAGGGACCTTTGCATTAAATTAGTCTTGCAAGGCTGGAAAAAATGACCTACACTCTACTTCATCAAAAGGCTGAAAAGGTTTTGGAGTGATGTGAAGGTTGAAGGAAGCCAGGCATTCAGAGCTCGCTGTCAGTGAAGGACACAGCTGAAAAGGAAAACAGCCATTACTTAATGAGCCACTTAAAGGGTGCCCTCACTATTTAGGTTTCCTTATTTTTATTGTAAATCCTTCACAGAAATCATTTGTGGCCAAGTGTGCCATTATTTATTCACCAAAATCATGGGGCTGGAAAAAGCCTCAGCGCACGACAAATATGATGACTATAAAGTTTAATCCAAAGATTATCTTTTCCTCAAACTTCTTAAATGAAATATCCTTTGTTAAATGTGTTTAACAAAGCACTCTTGTAATCCAGAGTGTGAAGAAGCGGGGACGAGTCAGCGGTGGTGTGATTACCTCAGAGAAACGCCGAACAGCGCAGCTCCTAATCTGCTGCAGAGTCGGAGACGGCATCTTAATCACAGCATAATTACATCCTGTCATTCAGAGCAATGAAAACACTGAAGCAGTACGAGGAGAGACGGCACAACACGAAACAGATATATGTGCTGCACATGTTCTTAAACACATCCAAAGTATGAGCTCTGCATGTGTTAGCATGAGCATCCATACAGGCTGTCTAATACCCATTAGGCTGAACTTATTAAACTCTTTAACCAGGGAAGATTAGTTAGATACTGCTTGTTAATCATGTTCTACATCAGGATGTCAACATTATTTAGTTACCTTCTCTAAGAGGAAGTGAGTGTAATTCTCAGCTGCGTGTGAACGCCCCGTCTGGAGTGGACACTCGAACCTTTTGACCCATATTCAGGTCAGTGGTTGAAGCTGGAGATCGGGACCGCGGCTCAGAGAGCTGCGATGTCCCCGCTGCCCTCGGGACATCGCGATGTGAACAGTGCAACCTCGAAGGGCTGCCTGCTTAATTACAGCTGGAGTTGATTCAGCAACATTGGCGTGCCTAGCGTGGACACTATTACTGCCAGGATGGCCGAGCAAAGAGGAAGCGGGACAATTCTGCTGCCTCACCATGAAAACCGAATTTCTTTCTCCAGTTTGAACTTGTGTCGCAGTCGTGTCTGCACTTGCAGACAGCTGATCACGTGATAACCGTCTTATCTCGTAGCATCTCAGAAGCCAGAACTGTATTTCTGGAAGCAGGACTGTTTACAAACCGCTGTGGGGATTTTTGCATTTACTTTCATAATTTGTACAGGAAATTAGGGGGCAATGAAGGTTCTGTTCAGCTCAAATGGAGCATATGAACACGATTGAAAGACAACAATGACAACCTTTACTAATTTAGACATGAGGTGTGTTCATCTCGGTTACACACCCTTTTCATTATGAGCGCATATTAGACAGAAAAATACAAAGAGGCGTAATGTTCTGATTAAACCGTCATCACTCGATGGAGTCACCTGCACAAAGGAGCCCTAAAGAGGAGTGCGTGGTGCCGCAGAGGGGTGGCCTGGTTATTTTAGGAGGGAAACTCGGTACTCGGCTTTACAGCCTCCATGAAAAACAAAAACACATACTTCTGCCTGGAATGTTGTTGGCGTCTCTCCGTGCACCAGCTGGAAAAATATGAGTAGGGAAAGTGGAGAAGCGACTTTTAGCTTCCCTCGCTACAACTTCCCTCCCTCTGGGTCAGAGGCTGCATTTACACAGCGTCATGTTTGGAAATTTCTGCTGGATTAAGAGTCGGGCTCCGGAGCTCAACGGGGGCTTCTGGATATGAGAAGCCCCCGTCTGTCTGACCTTTACTGTTGTAGTATCACCAAATCAACTGGACTTGTCAAATCTCCATTTGAGGGAATTTTAAAACCTCACGCTGTGGAATGAAAAAGCCAAACAAATCTGTAAATTCACATTAAAGCAGATGAACAGAGGGATTGTGGATTAATAAAAGGGGATTTGCCACTCTGACATCACTCAAACAGCAAATGGAGCAAATCAAACGTCTTATTAATGCTGCGGCAGACGCATAATTGTGTCATTTTATCATCTGCTCACTGGTTCGATGGGATTAGGCCACTGGAGGTAATTGTTTTACAGCACGTTTGTCAGGTGAAAATCTGGATTTAGAAAAATGAAAAAAAGACATTTCAGTTGTGCCAGAACTGAACTGAGCACGCTCCGACATCTGCCCAGATGTGTTCATTTGTGCAGGTAAGTAAGCAGCTTTCATGGTGGTTACGTGAGCGTGAGGGGTGGGATTCAAAACAAATAAATACGGTGTAATCAAACGCAAGCACTGGATACAAATTGCTTTCGCTGTAGTGGGCCAGGTTACGGGAGCAAGCTGGACCACCACGCAGCTTAAGCCTTCTTGATCCCATCAGCGAGGAGCTGGAATATCAACGCCACCGGCCGGCTGATTGTGATTAAAGTCTGAAAATGCTGTTGGAGAGACCCATCACCTCCGAGCAGCAGCATCAATCAACCGGAAGGTGACGGGATTTCAGGAAATGTGGCCATCGTGAAGTGCTGGAAAGGGATTAGCTGCAGGTTAAAAGACACAAGATAAATAAATAAAGATAAATATTAGCGTGTTAGCCGTGTGGGCTGGAGGACGGGCCACCGTGTTCAGTAACTTGAAACAGGGTTGAGCGAGGCCAACCGGAGCGTGAGGCAACAGGTCAGAGCCTTTCCCTGGCCCACGTGGCCGTGTCCTCCTCATAATTGATGAGCAATTAGTGCAGGTAGTGTTGGTCATGAGCTCAAGCGTACCGTAAATGTGTGAAAGTGTGAGGCGCGACTGGCTTTTGCGAGTGCGTGCTCTCACACAGACAGTAAAAAACACATGGTTGCTGCGGTTGCTTACAGGAAATGAAACATGCGAGCAGCCATTAAATCACGAGACAAAAGGCATGTGTGCCCACCCCCTCAGCTATTTGTTCCAGATCCTCCAACATTCATTTAATAAGTGGAGTCCATTTGCATGCAAATCACAGCAATTACCAGCCAGTATCTGGCACGTGAGTATCAGTGCACACAGAGCTGTATCATGCCTTATTGAATGGAGGCTCCTGTGTGGACCACGTCTGCCTCCAGTTTCCTTCAGTGAGGATTTAACACTTCAGAAGAGGATAACTATTCCCACTCCTCTAAAACAGAAATTGGGTAATTGTCTAAATTGTCTTCCCTGACACAAATAAGTGGCATTTGGCTAACAGAAAGTGCCGGGGTGCCGCCATTTTCGCTGGCGCCGACAAAGCTGCGGTGACAAATGCGAAGCGGCAAAATTACGAGATCGCGGCGTCGCTCCTACAAGTCGGGAGGGCACAGCGGGGCACTGCCTGTGGGGAGCGCTTGGCTGCAGTGACATCCTCTGTGTCTCTCACTGTCAGCGGTTGACAGACGTGGAAGGCGTGTGCCACAAAGGTCACATGCACGCACGCGCACACACACACACACACACACACACACACACACACACACACACACACACACACACACACACACGAAACTGTCCTTCAAAGCCATGGGAACGAGCACCATCACAGCTGACCTAAATTAGATCACATGCAACAGTTATTATAACATAGCATTTATAGGGTCCTATTCATGAAATTGCACATAGGAGGTTTTATATTTTTACTCCACAGTGAACAAGTAATGATCTTTTCCCCCCAGAAATGTGATCTGTCATGCTCCTCACAACAACACAACAGTTCTTCATGGTCGGGTTTATGCGCACTTCACCGTGACGCCCTTTCTCTTGCTTCCAAATCCTCTCTGAGCACCATGAAGGGCTTGGCTAAGTGGAAGAGCATTATGTAGCTGTGACCTGGGCAGGTAAAAGCTGTTAACAGATGACAGAGTGACCTCCATTGTGTCTATGAGATTGCCCAACTGGTTTCAACGGCGGGTGGGTGCAAAACCTGCTTTCAAACATTATTGTGACTAAGTACAGCGTAGGAGGCGAGAGTCAATCATGACTGATTAATACTGCTGCTAAGCCTGCATGGGAGGCTGTCACTAAAATGAGGTGGCCTGGGTAATGATCCATCCACTTTCCAATGAGGTCGTCACCCCCCAAAAAAAACACAGACATCAGCGGCATGCGGCATAGTGGCTGGGTTTCTGAAAGCTTTAAAATGCAGAAACGTTGCCTTTCTGAGCAATAAAAACAGGAAGTCCCAGAGGAACTATGTTTTATTTGTCATTTGGAGAGTAATGAAATGAAGGAGATAAGTGGGTGTCACAAGAGGACGCCTTTCCTGAGATCACTCCACTGACATCAGACCTGCCACAGAAGCAGAGGTATCAGCGCAGGTTCTATCAGGCTTTGACAGATGAACGGTGCAAACAGCAGTTTATCAAAGAGCAAAATGTCAACGTGGTGTCGGTGACACAACAGCACCTGTTTGTATTTCCTCAACACCACCAGTAATTCCTGTAAGATCTCAGTGGCACAGCCTGGCACTTGTAATAGACTCTGCAAACACAGCCAAGTGCTGCAGCGCATCTCCAGACACCCTCACATCAAGGACACACACACACACACACGCACGCAGACACACACGCACACACACCAGGAACAGGAAGCTGTCAACGCGCAGAACCGCATCACAGGTTTGATCATGGACACCTTGAACCTGAGCGTGTCTGATCAGACACTTTGGTGCACAACAGCCCAGACTGGCTGCTCGGATGAGGGACTTTAAACGCACACGCATACGTCCATGCACAGGTAAAGACGCAGCTCCCGCTCACCTCCAGACGGTCCAGGCTGGTGAAGCTGGCAATAGCAAATCCATCAATGATGTCCTCCTCCTGCGAGCTGGACTCCCGTCTCTTCCGTCGGGGGGGACGCGGCGCTCTGGCGGCGGCTGCGGGGCGCGGCGTCTTTTTACCGGGCAGGGAGGCGGCGTCTCTCCCCGGACTGTGTCCCTCCCTGTCGGAGCAGGAGGAGTTGGGGTCGGGGCTGCGGACGTCTCTGCCTGCTGCCTCACGCAACCTCCGCACCCGCTCCCGCTTGGACCGGCATCTCCGACCCTGCTTCAGTTTCCCATCCATAATGTCAGAGGAAGCGTGCGGTGTCAGAAGGCGGTACGATAATAATAATAATAATAATAATAATAATAACAATAACAATAATAATAATAACAACTCCACACGGTGGGTGCTCCGATGGACGCTCGCTGCACCGCGTAATAACCGATAACACAAACGCGCACGGACGCACGCACGCAGACACGCAGTAGACAGGCTGTGCTATAACGCGATAGCGCTGTGTGCGCGTAAATACCAACGCTAACACAGCCTTAAAACACTCAATGACCTTGAGTAGAAATCTATCCAATCTCCACCGCAAGAAGCAAATGTTCAAGTATCCCACTCAGGCGGCTGAGAGCGGATCCACACGCTGGGATCGGTCACGAATCCGCGCCGTGTCGAAGCGGTTCCCGTTAAAGCAGGTGCAAAACGGCCAAATAGTTGCAGAAAAAACGCATTACAGCCGCTTCGCAACTTTTGTTGCATCGGAATAATAGCACGCAGCGTTGCAGCCGGAGCCCGCAGCTCACTGCAGCCAGCGCAGAGCAATCATGTCGCTGCCCGTTGTTGTTTTCCACCAGCCCGATCCATGATCCGAGGGTGTCAAACCAAAGAATCGGGAGAACAACCCGTCCGAAGAGACGCGGCGCCTGGATATAAAGTGTCGACTGCGGCGGTCGGAGGAGTGTGTAATCCCGTCCGAGTTTTAGGACATAATTCCAGAGCCGTGCGCTTCAGGGGGTTCGGGAAGTCTACTTGCGCGCAATATTCCCCCTAAAGGATCCGAACCACCCGAACAGGACAAGCATCCAGTGTGGAACCAAACTCCATGAGGCGGCGAAGCGAAGCGGTCTATTCCAGTTTAGATCATGAGTTGAGTTTGCCCATAAATCCACTCCAGCAGCGTCTCTTCGGCTGCTCGCCTGATCCGCGCTTCGTGCTATTTTCTGTTCGCATAAGAAGGCTTTGATAAGTGTCCTTAAAGCGACAGGAGTGATTAAAATCTCCTCTGCCTCCCTCTAATTCCCCTTCATCCGAAATTAAGACGCAGCCGAGCTTCAGAGAGCCCACATCACTGACGTATTTCCGCCACCTCTGGTTTACAGTGCGCCAGGCAGGCTGGGGGTGGCGAGCACTCACTATTCGCTGTTTGACACACTTTGTCACACACTGTTTTAGTCTGCCGTGACATCATGCACACTACTGGCAATTTTGTCAGACACGAACGCGCCCGCGCACGCACGCAATCACACACACACACACACACACACACACACACTCGCCGTTGGGATTTCTCCATTGTGTGTCTGTCTCTTACCCAGTCACGTAAGCTCACTTGCTCAAACGCAAAGAGGAAAGTCACGTTTCATTGTCAAACTGTGCAGAATCTTTGTGAAATTCGTGGTCCCACACTCTCTGCACACACTGTCACATTTCACTGCAGCAGCTGCAGGGTGTCACCTGAATCCCTGAGGTGGGTACTCCCTCCCAGTGGTCCTACTGGGAGTTCCATGGAATCCCCTGTAGACCAACAAACACCTCGAATGTTTCTGCTTTTAGAGGAAAACATCACAATAAAGCATCTATAATCTAATACGGCATAATTAGTCTCATTAAAATTGTGTTGTGCAAAAACACATCACATTCCACCTACACAATGTAAAAACATAAATTTACTGTATTAAAAATGTCCTGAATGGGAAAGTAACATTGTAATCTGTCCCACTTTAACTCTGCATTGAGTATGCATTCATCTTGCATGCTCACATGGCATAACTAAGCGGACTAATGAGCTGTTCTGTGGATCTTGATGCGTCGTAGGACCTCAGGGCCACTGCTGATGCATTCTGAGGTAAAGCCTGGTTCAAAAATGCCATTACAGGAAACGTGGCTTTCGGTCATGTACATGCTATGAAAATATTGACTATTTGCGGCTCAGATGTGCAGATGGCAAGATTAATGTTGATAATCTGGCAGTAAAGAATTAATTATCAAAGGCTTGCTGGTGATTTCATCACATGCACACATTAACACTGGAGAAGGGTGCCGCTGTGTGATAGACCGTACACTATGGCTCATTTTTGGATCGGAGACGCTGAAGCGGCATGCGCTGGGATCAACTGGTTAGGTTGGGAGGTTGAATACTATGGCCTGGTGTGGGAAATTTCTTCTTGAATTAAACAATCATGCAAAGCATCGAAATGCAAAAACTTTCTTTATGTAAACGAGGCACGCTGTAGAGAAAACCAGCCAAAGTCCTGCAGGTGATTAAAGCAGAGTCCGAGTAAAGACACCGAGTGCTACCGATATCAAAAATGCTCTTGTGAGCTCTCCAAGCAGCAAATCTAAAGAACGGTGAGTGTATTCTTCCATGCCGCTTGTATGTGGCTTTGGACGACAATAACCACACGAGCAGCACATCAGTCTTTGAACAAATGGACCCTGTGAGAGCCGGAGACACTATCATCTCCAGGTTGCTTTAACCTTTGTAACTTATGAAAATACCCTCTCTGTTTGAGCAGCTTTGCAGGAGCTAATTCAGTAAGGAGATTAAAAATGAGGGGACAGGTATGGCGAGAGGGCCGTGGAGGAGAGGGAAGAGATTACCTCTGTTTCTTCCATGCTACTATTTGCTGTGAGCTTAATCCACGGCTGCAGACTCTGAGCTCCCGCATCGTCGTCATTCAGACGCTTGTGTCTTTGAAATGTTCAGCCCAGGTCGTCCTGGAAGCTAAAAAAGAAGAAGCCATTGCGTAGTTCTCATGTTTAAAGGGTGGAATTGTTTTAAGCCACCCTGATAAACATCCATTTGATGCCACCTGGTTAAAATCACTTTTTTTCCTCACATTGAGATAGCTTATATGTGGGACTGGGAGATAAGACATCTGAAACAGGCTGCAGAAGAGGAGCGTCTCTCCTCCAGCTCACACTGAATCCTTTGTGAAGAATAGATCTCCACAAAAATCAATGAGCCCAGATTTCACACTGGAACATTAGACAGCTGTAAGACACAGAATCCTACATGGCTGCAAAGAAAATAAATTCAGCTGCCGTTACAACACAATTTGTGCACAGTCAGTAGATTAGAGGTACGTGGGATCGATGCAGAAGCCACCCTGCTGTTTTTTTCCGGGGTTGTGATGGTTTAATGGACAGAGTTTAACGATATCAGACAAGATGAGAACGTGCTGGAGGAGATTCTTTAATGTACTCCTCTCATCACTGAAGCAAATATCAAGGTGGAAGCCAGGCCTCCTGCATATCCACTCAGACAGCTTACATAATCTGCCAGACAGTGCATGCAGGTTTTAAAGCCACAGATTCTCCTCAGGTATCATCGTGCAATAATAGTGGCCCGTCCTCCATCAGCCCTCTCTCAAACTGCCCCAGGCATCATTAAACACTCACCACAGTTCAGTCTGGAGGGTTTATTTCATTTTCTTTGACGTGCACAAGGGTCTGAACAGATTCAACTTGATCTTAAAAAATGGACTGCCATTAAACGCTGTACTCCACATTAATTCTGCACCCGGAGAAAATCTCAGTCATCCATCAGAGACAAAAGACAATTTGGAGTATTACATATTAGCTGTGCAAATGAAGACTGAACTGTTGCTGCTCTCACATCCATGTTTCTGATGGTAAGGATGGCACCTCAGACAAGACAATTTAACACAGCTGAAGCTGAGATTGCACCTGGCGCTAAACTGCACCTATCTCAGACTGTACCCAATGAAAAAGGGATTTTAGTACCTCTGCCAGCAGATAATGTTTAACAGTGCATGCATGCCAAGACACAAATGTTGGCATATGAGAGTGTGATGATGCTTATTAGAGGAATGTTTCCTGTATGCAGCAGCTACATTGATCCATCCAAACACAAAGGAAGGCATTGTTTGTGGACTGCACAGTACAAAACTGGACAGAGAGCATTGTCTACATCTACTTATTCAGTATCACACGTTGCCTTATATTTCGTTTTTCTCCCTCCCTCCATCACATGTTTTTACTTACGTTTATCCTAAACCTTTGCATGAATGAGGCATTTAGCAGATGCACAGAGGTTTGCAAGGACCAACTGTGAACATGTCATGAATGTATGAAGAGGTCTGCTAAATAAAGAGATTTGGGCCCTTGATGGTTACAACCAGTAAACATCAATCCATCTTCAACTGCTTCTCCCTTAAGGAGGTGACATTAGTGTCTGTGACTTTGTGACTATGAGGCGGGGTCCACCTCGAATGAATGACCATCATTCAGGCTTACACCTTCACACCCAAGGTTGATTTCAAGTTGCTGGTTCACCTTTCATTTCAATATTTTTATATTTGAATGTTTTATCATATAATATACAATATATCCACATTTCCTGAAATGTAATGTTTTGGACAATAAGAAAATCTAATCAACAGTCTCTCCACGATATTACCCCTGCATTAGGTGCTACCCTTCCTGCAGCGCCCCCTACCTCTCCTCTACTGAGCTGCAAAAAACACAGCAGATTAAATCATGAGATTAGTTTTTTGGCTAATTATATCCATTAAATAATGTTTGATATGTTTGACTCAGGCAGCACCGGCAGCCTGCTGCTCGGACTCTGGTGCTGCCGGATTCTAATTGAGACATGTTGCTTTTCTGTTGCTGAGGGATTACTATGAGAGGAAACAGAAGTCTGTAGCTGTAGGCCTATAGGGCTATCAGCTGCCTCTGTGACAAATCATAGAATAATTCACTCGTTTGGTGGCGATTTACAGGCGGACTCAACAGGAGGCCTGAGGCAAAGAGCTCCCTCTCTCAGGAAACTGTGGTTGGCTGCACAAATCTTAGGCCAGGCCCTGCAAAGCAACGCATAAAAAATTAACCTGCACATGCCGCAGACATGGTTTACATGTCCTCCCTGCCTCAGAGCCTCCTCACACTCCCTCCATCTCCTGCCTCCTGGTTCT
This sequence comes from Lagocephalus sceleratus, assembly GCA_911728415.1. Taxonomy (NCBI): domain Eukaryota; kingdom Metazoa; phylum Chordata; class Actinopteri; order Tetraodontiformes; family Tetraodontidae; genus Lagocephalus; species Lagocephalus sceleratus. Next base: position 8,872,872 of record CAJVRN010000237.1, on the reverse strand, counting down.
GTCTTTTCAGCCTTTGTCCCAACTTCCTCTCTTTATCTGGCGAGCATGTTATCTGCACAGCGTGTGTTGTTTGGATCCGTCAGAGGAGAAAGTGCTGAGTGTCTTTTCTTCAAAGACAACAGCTGCTGGTTTCATGTTGAGCACAGACAAGTATTTATAGTCAGAGCATCCGGGAATAAGCAGATAATGCATGTGTAATGTAAACACATAATGAATCCTTTCCTGGCTGAAAGTTGGATGGAAGTCACAGATTGAAACACGGAAGGATATTCGTGAAGAATCTGATTGCGAGCGCAGCAAGGTGTCAATAATTTAACAGAGTAGGCTGTAAATCTAAGTGCCTTTGGATATTTGCTACCTCTGGGGACCAAAGTTTAATCAAACAGAGGGACTAGCTTCTGAGTGTGTGGGTGAGAGCGCTGAATCTATTGGCAGCCCTCGAAAAAAGGCAGTACAGTTTTTATTACAGGCATCAGTCATGGCCAAATTAGCTATCTGACCTGCTATTTTAGTGAAACGAATGGAACAGAGAGATTGATGTGAATAAATGCCACGTTAAATGCCATTATAAAAAGCTGTGTTTCTCTAAGTTACTGCAGGCGGTGGGGGGGTACCCCGTTCCTTTTACCATTCTTTTTTTTTCTCCCTCAGAAGATCCCTCGCAGAGGAATTCCCACTCCTTGTTTGGTTGCAGGCATTGCTCAACATTTTGAGAGAAACGTTGTAATGGTTTTTATTGATCCTCGCTGCCCAGCGTCCCCCTCCCGCTGGACCAACAATGCCTTCTGCTCCTTCAAATAGGATCAGCAAATGTTGTGACAGCGGAGCCGTTCAAGAGACAAAGGCAGTCGATATTCCTCAACAACTGTGCTCCAGTTTCCTGCAACTGGTGAAGAGCATCATCAGGAATTTTGGACTGTGATGTTGATACATTTATGGTCATTACCTGATCGTGCATTACACAGGAAAAGAAAAGCTTGTGATATTTATTAAGAAATCTACAAATCCCACACGCTTCACCCTAGTTGGAGCCTATAGGTCGTTTCATCAAACACTTTGGTTAATTAAAATTCTATTTGCTCAGAGGTCACTGCATGCCTTCAAGGAAAATGGAGCGGATTATGGAAATTATTAATTTTCAAAGTACTTTGTAATATATTTAGCATGATTTGCATGACATTGCTGTATGATTAGACCCGGGTGTGATATGTGGCTTGGAGACAAGGGAAGAAAAAGGTTGAACTACTGAGAGAACACTTTGATAGAAGCATCAGGAGGCAGATAAGAATAGACCATCACTGCCAACACACATTGCACAGGAAATCAGATTTCAACAGGTTCTAAAATTATTCCCAAATGGTAGTGTTGGATCCGGTGCCCCTGAAGCCCCCTAACCTGCACTGATCAGGTCTACATGCACACAAGTGGCAGCTTTTCCAACCTCAGCAGCCACATTAGCTAAGGGGATGCTTCCTCATTGGCACTCAACAGCTGACATAATATGACAAAACTGTCACAGTGGAGCGTCTCTCCCACCCGGGACCTGGCTTGTTACTAAAGAGTGAGAAAGGGACACCAATGGAAAGTCACAGAAAAAGAGAGAGAAAGATCTCCCACAGAATAATGAGCACAATGTTAATAGAAAGGATAAACACAGCGGGCAGAATAAACAGGCTGACAGCAGGCAGCAGCGAGGCCAGAGTCTAAGTACACACGTCTGGCTGATGGTACAGAATCTATGTGGATAGAGCGCTGCTTAGAGAGGGTTTCACGACACCACTCATGGGGAGTTTTAAGGGCTGACCCTCGAACCTCCCCCACATGTTTACTTTGCCATTAGATGGCATTTCTAATAGCATTAGTATTCGTCATGTCGCGCTAAATAACCAACGCTACAGCTAAGTAACCAACACTGACTTTACTTGTTAAATACAGCCATGAACACGTTCTTTAACTCTTTCGTTTGTATGGATGACTATTGTCATAGAAACAAACCAATAATGATTTTTTTCCAGTGGCGGTCGGGCTTTTTAGAGAAGTGAGAGGAGGAAGAAACAGGAATTTTGTTTTTCACAAATAAAATAAGCACTAATAAATTATCAAGTCAAAAAGCTCATCACAAACATCAGCAGTGTTTGCTGAGCTGAGGGACGTAAGGTTTCATTTTTAGATGTGACAAGTATAACATCATAATTCCTGTTACTATACATCTCTATTCAAGAAGTGCTTTCATTTTGTGTCCAATGGTACAAGTTACCTCCAGTGTTAATACAGTTTGTACATTCAAAGAGCAACGGAGAGTCCTCCTGAATAGCAAACGAGCAGAACGAATAAAACTGAACGACGGGCAGATTGAAAGTTAAAAGGCTGTAAAATGAGCATGTGTTCACATAAAGAGAGAGGGCTGCGAGCGGGTGTATAATATTCTGCTTCTTATAACGCTCCCCTGGTTTTCACAAGCTTCTTGATTAGCAAACAGCAGCAGCAGAGATAAAACACACTCAAAGGCACGCACTGGATTTGCATGTAAAGAGATTGTGAGCGGCTCTTCCATGCTTCAGATGAGACAGCGTGATGTTTAAGATGCCACTTGTTCTTTAGGTGAGCGACTCTACCGTGAAAGTGTAGGGTTTAGGAATCTGAAAAAGAACCTGGGTTCCCACTTGTTAAAAGGAAAAGACTTAAATCCAAACTTCATTAAATTGTTGAAAGTCTTGAGTATTTAAAGTCATGGGAGAGCAGAAATAAATAAATGCTGCCTGAATATCACATGAGATTTAGATAGATTCACAGTTAACTATCCACTCTTGCAGAACACAAGTTTACATAATGCCATATGAAGCTGTTTTTAGAAAGAAAACCTTGTGCAACTCCAATCCAAATGAAACCAACATGATTCCTGGAGCCATGTCGTTACCATGGTAATTATTGACACCACTGAAAACTTGGTCTGTTGCTGTGGTTGCATATGGACTGAACCATGTTAACAAAAGCATGCTTTATAATAAATGTGGAAAGTGTGTCAGACTGCTGTTTGTTGGGAATGTTTTGTGGGATTTAGAATTTCAATGGGCTTGAGCTTCACTAGTTAACCCTAAATCTCTTGATAAAGATTTTCTGAAGTGTGGAAGGAGAATTTGAATTTGAACAACTACATCTATATCAAGAACCTTAAACACTTAAATGAAGGGCAGTGTAACTTCAGTTGCAAGTATAAACTGAAAGCGTAAACAGTCAACAGTTAGTATTGCTGCCTGTAGACTCCTGTCAGCAGTTTAAAGTCTGATGGCAGTGGCAAAGGAAATGGTTCTGCTAAATTTAATTCATAATTTCACCTGTTACTTTATGCATTTAGTTCACACTCTAAAGAAAGTGTGGTCTTATTATGTTGTTAACAGAAATAACAATTTAAGTCAATATTTTACAAACCCAAGTGCTTTCCTAAGCTTGCAAATTAAAGTAATCACACTATACACTGGATTTGCAATCACATGGAAAGCTGCTAATACACACCTCTCTGCAGGCTTTATGGCTTCGCTAAGACAAGATGTGTGTAATAAAACAGGAGAGATGATTAAAACAGAGACGCTCTGCGAATAATGGAGGCTTTAAAAGTTGTGCTGATGCAACTCAGCCATTCCATTAATGGGAGAAATCGAGTATTGAGCCCAGCCTGAGTAATGACTTGGTTAAATATAATTTATGACTAAGATCATAAGTTATTCAGCGACTTGCTGATTAATTACGGTGGGTTGAAATGTAATATCTCTGATCAAGTGTGACTGTAGATTTCCAGCGTTACAGATGGAGGGTTGGAGATAAGCAGCTTTCTTTTGTAAATTGATATGCATTTTAGCAAATGTAGAAAAAAGTGTTTATCCTCTTGCTTGATTTCATAATGCTGAGGGATTTTCTTCTGCAATATGCAAGCATCCATTAAAAATCATTACTCTAAGGTCATCATTTAATACCCACAAAATGCAACAGATAAGCTGATTTTGTTCTAGTCTCATCTTTGTAGAGAATGTCATTTCACTGGAAATGACTGGATCTCATTTTGGAATGTGTAGCCTTGCGGCGCAGTTGAGTCATTCTCCAGTCAAACCACACGAGTATGGATGTGCTCAAAAGCTTTCATCAGCTCTCCGCGCTGGTGTAACTTACCCGCACACCTCTCCAAATCCATTTTCTGCACACATTTTTGCGGGGCCTCAGCTCAGGAACCGTGTAGACAGCCTGTTAAATATGTAGCTACTGAGCGGTGGCAAACTGCTGAAGTGACAATGCAGCTGAACAGAGCAAGAGAAAGAAGGATGGATCCATCAAGGGAGCTCCGTTTCTGCTGTTTTTACAGACCAGGGTGGCGTGACATATCCTCATACAGTTCTGGATTAGCCTTCCCACCGATGTGATCCTGGGAGGCTGGAAGTGATCACAGCCCCCCAGTGCAGTCTATTCCTGGGATAGATGGAAATAAGCTTTTTACTTAGAAGCAGAATATGGATTGCAGGAGGAATAGCTAAGGGAAAAAATGTTGACAGTCCTTTTATTGTTAATAAAAATGTCATTTTTCTGATGAATCTGTCAATATACCATTAGATGTTGATACATTTCTATGCTCGAAGTTCAGTGTTGATTCTTCCCTTCATAAAGACCTGGAATAAAGAGGATCTTCTAATGCTAAAGACTGTGTATGTTCCTGTCGCTAATTGTGAAAAACAGAATATACGGTATATGTCATTAGCAAAGTGAGGCCATCTTCAGAGGTCTGTTTGAGGGTGAAGACTTGGTTTTAAGATTAGGGGTGGGGACTAGTATTAAAGGCTAGGAGCTAGGAAATGCATGATGCCAGTAAAAGTCCCCAAAAAGACAGAAGCACAGATACAGAAGCATGCCACCGTCAACAACCTCTTCCTGAAAAAAAAAATCTTCCTGACTTATTACTTTGAATTATGGGGTCTCTGCTGCCTCGTCACCACAGATCCTTCAGCTCACAATAGTCGGGGTCAATTTGTTTTGGAAATTATGTATCAGATATTTTACACAGTTTTGATGAGGATCCTATCAGATTTTAGATATTTTTATAGCATTATTAGTCACACAGGCCCAAACACTTATGTCATCATGATATTATTTGCAAAAACAGGATGTTCATTTCCTGAAAGATCTTGAGCTATGCTGTGACATGTCTATGATTTCAAGGCTCCATTTTTTTTTTTTTTTTTGCCACATGCTGTTCGTGTCCATCAGACTCAATTCCTTGGCTGCTGTTCACTGAATCAGTTCCCACTGAGTTACAGTATCTCCTACCTGATCTGCTGCGAATCTCCAGCAGGAGGAAACGATAAAGGGAGGAAGAGAAATCAGAGATTCTCTCTGCTGAGGTCCAATGAGCTTCCCTTAGCTGAGCACCCCCTGCCCCCTCCCCTCCCCCCCGGGGGAGCTCTCATATGTCCGGACTCCTGCAAAACCTCATCGACTCACTTGTTACTGATTTAGTGTTTACATGCCTGGGCTCTTTTCCAGTGTTTGCTCAGCAACTAAAATACATTCTCAGAACTTTGATCATTCATCACAATTTAAGGCACAGTTCTCACAAAGCAGGAAGTTGCAGATGAAGATGTTTGCTTTTGCATCAAAGTCATACATGTCCTTGTTAACTTTCCAAAACAGGATTTTGTACACTGATATAGAAATATTTTTTCCATGTTTCTGTTACCCATCAAAAATATCTTCCAGAGAAAAAAGACAAGGAATGAACAAAAGCTGAACGTATGGAACATACCAGTCTAATCAACTCACTTACCCAGGCCATTGTTTTCTAAACCACTTCAAGCGGTTTTCAGAAAGATGAGAAATGAACGGTCCTCCAGAGCTGAAAAGAATTCCAGTTGCCTTCGAGTTAAAGAATCAGAAACTCTTCTTGTCAAGAATTCGTGTTTGAGTGAATTGCTTCAATGTGAGAACTTGGCAGTCTCAATAGATGTTTTCAAATTAAAGTCAGATCCTGACAAAGGAGGTGTATGCTCCAGCTGCCAATGAAGCACTGGGATGGGATCGGATCCAGGACTTTTCTGGGCCATGTAGGGATTATTTTTCATGAAATAAAACACTGAATCAGTTTAACAGGTACAAAATATCTGGAACGATTCAGCTCAAGGTTGGAGCTGATGCACTCGAGCTTCTTCTGTGGAAAAAAATAATCAGTAATTAAAAAAAAACAAAAAGAAAGTGGACGAGTAGAGAGATTGAGACGCCTCCGTCTGGTGGTCTTCCTGGTAGACACGCCGATGCCACCACTGCAGCTTCTGCACAACATCTCCCCTAAGGTGCATCTCAGCTGCAGGCGCAACATGCTCCTCACAGAGGAGATGAAGAAGTCATTCTGTGTTCTTTATTCTGCATCTGCCCCTCACAAAAAGCTCCTGTTTGGTAGTGAGAGGAAAAGAATCCAACTTTAATGTCAGAGGAAATGGAGAAAAGCGACGCGTTGATCCGCAGCCTGTCGCAGCGATGCAGACTTTCTCATCCTGCTGCGCCGACAAGAGTTCTTACAGTTTGTAAAAGATGAGAGGCGGGGAGGGAGCCAAAGAGGGGGAAAACTGACAGACTCAGAGATATTGGATGTATTCTTCACCTTGTTACAGTTCTCCTGAGCACCCAGAGGCTTCTCCAAAGCTTTTAGTAAAACAAATAAATAAATAAGTAAGAGACAAGCAGCTGTATGATGGATGAAACAGCCACGGCAGCCACTTCCCAGCCTCCCCAGCAGACTATCCACTTTGATATTTCACTCACTAGTGCTGCCTTATGTGCTGAGGAATAAATGAATTTTTCCTTTTGCTCTTTTCGGTATCTCGTCTTCTCTGTCCTCAACCTCATGTTGCCTGTGTGGAGACAGCAGAATCAGTGTTTCCGTGAGCCTGTCTGGAAATGCAGAGGTGCCAATCAGCCCACTCATTCCACTGCGGATTTCCCAGCATCTTCTATAGCAAACGTGAGCTTCAGCGCTCACGTTAACACAAGCACGGATTCGTGCTTCCTCATCACCAGATGGAAAGTGGTAGCCCCTCAACAAGAAGCTGAAGCAGTAAAAGAGATGTCAAGGCTCAAGTGCAAAAATGAACTCAAAGTGTAAACTGTTTGATTGTGATTCATGTAGGTCCAGTTGGGTTCACCTCCTGTGTTCAAACCAAAGTTAAATCAGTGTCTCTAAATAAATAATAAAGTCATGACTTTTACTGTCTCCATTCACCAGGCTTCTTCTTAAAAAATACTCTGAGTTTAAGGTCAAAACACACTTTTCTTCATCCTCCAGGCATAAAACAACACTGTTGCAGAACTACATTATTCTTCCTGTTTTTAGTCTTTGATTAGCCTGCATTTGTTTGTCATTGTTTCCTCTTTATTTAGCTAGATGTCAAATATTTTGACACTGGTTTTGGTTTGTATATCTTTGGGCAGTCAAGAGGGAATTTAAGCGCAGCTAAACTACCTTTGAATTTAATAGTGATGTTGTTCAACTTCCTCACATCCGTAGGCTGTGCTGTCAGAGCATTTCAACCTCCTCAGACTGCACCCAACATGAAGAGCCAGTTCTTCTAAATGACAGAACCAAAGTGAAGGTCATGAGGCTGGTGGCCAGACTGTTGGCTTATTTTACAGTTAACATTTGCATAAAAGCCATGCAGAGACAGTTTATTCATAGTGACTGGCTGTGAGGAGCCATGTTTCTGTACTCTCTCTCAATTCTTCTTGATTTCTTAATAAATTTAAATGCACAATGTAAAATGTGATTATGTACACATTTAGAAGAATAATCTGGACATGGGCCACTTGTAGGACATTTTAGCTTACTTTGTGTTGATGACCTCATTTCAGTTTCATTTTCAGTTCATGTTCTCAACTTGTCAGCAGCCATCTAGTGTCCACAATAGAGTGTAAATATTATGTAACATACAGTGTATTGTAGCTATAAGAAGTTTTGTGTAAGTCTCATGAATTGAGTTCTGTGGTTCCAAATTACTGGAGTCTAACAAATTCTCCTTTATTTTGTCTTTCTTTATACTGGTCACCCTCATGCAAAGCCTGCATCTCCACAGACCTGATGGGAATCTTTCCCTGCCATCCTATCGATCTGTTCTCTAGCTCACCAAGTGGAGTTTATGCACTAAATTTAGTTTAGTGCTGAGGGCCCTCATTAATAATAGATCTATCAGTCAGGGGTTGAGGGGCCATCCGTAATTGATTTCAAAGAGAAAGAGAGAGAAACAATAGAGAAAGACGGGCTCAAAACCCTCAAGAGTTAAAACAAACAGCTTCTTTCCACAGACACAAACAGCAGATTTTGCATTTATTTTATATTTTTATCCATTTTGTTATCCTAATTCCCACTTCAGGAATGATATTATACAGTAAATACATGGACCAAACAGATACAGATGTAAACAAAGAAGCAGCAAAACAGGAGGTCAAGTGAGCTGTTAGGCCAATTCTACAAAAACTCAAAATGCAAAATTTGATCTTTTCCTTCAGAGGTGTTATGATAGCTTAAAATCTAGATTATGATATGAACATTGCTGCCAGCTGTTGTATAATAAAAGCTCAATTTAAATGTGTTATTAACCAACTAATAATTCATCGTGCACTTGCATATTGCAGCTATTTGCTGAACGGTCCTGATTAACAGGTTCAGGTCTTATTGGGACAGCATCTGTCTGCATTGCCACAGGGAGCAGCTGTAATGACAGGCCTCTCAGCAGCCACACAACCGCACTGAGCACGGCTCATCACAGGCAGCAGCCCTGCAGGGGAATTATGGAGAGCGGCCTGGCACCGCAGCACTAGATTTTCCAGTAGACTGCCTCTTGGGTTGTGTTGACAGTGAGTAAGCCTAGAATTTACTCTGTTAGTCAATAAATACCCCCCTCTCACCAAACCGATGGGAATTGATGGATCATTGGAGGCGCTCTTTTCTTACTGTGGGCAGGACTTGCTTTATGTTATGTACAGCGGTCAGTATTGTGTAGTGTGGGTGTATGTGTTCACCATCATGGCACACCCGCTTATGTATGCAGCCTTTAGCTGCAGTACCCATTTGTATGATTTGCATCTCATATGCTCAGCCACCACCTGCAGAGGACAATTTGAATTTACTCCATTTAGCAGCCAAAGTCTCGTACATTAAAGTAATTTGTGAGTGATTCTGCAACACGGATGAAATCGCAAGTCTGTGGAAAGGTGAACAAAGAAAAGCAGGGAATTGTTCTGGATAACAAAGAGAGAGAACAAAAAAGGCAAAAACAACTGGAAGTATTATGGAAACAAAGAATGGATGTTCTAAGATATATCTCCCTGAGTTAAGACCTCTAAAATATCTGCAGTATATCTTGCAATGTAGTGGCAGACATGTGTTTCATAATGTAGACAGATGCTATATGTGTTTGTGTTCGATTAATAAATTAAATTATCTGCCATGGTGACAGCGTGAGAGTAATCACAGGGGTCCAGTTTAACTTGTGTTTAGTGGGAGAATGTTAACATAAACTATTGGGGTTATCATAGTGGAAATGTTGATATGGTTGGAAAAACAATGGTTTATTTTGAGAAATGAATAAGAATGTGAATATTTAATTTATCCTGGAGACAGAGGCTTAGCTGAGCAGAATTAAAACCAGCAGGCACGTTTGAGAACAGTTTGTTAGCAGAAAATATGAGAAAATTAATTGTTTCATTAGCAGTAATAAATCATAATAATTGCACAAAAGCAGATATGGTAGCAATTGTACAGCAAATAGATCTGCAGCTGAACTTTAACCCTGGCCCACCTGTCACATGGGGAGAGATAAAACTGTAGTAGTCAACACACAGGCAGTGGAGACAGGCTGGAAACGGGCTGGTTTCTGCTTACATGGTGTATGTTATTACGCTTTAAGCTCTTTGATCAAAATGTCAAAGCAGGCGTAGCACAGCAGGAGCTTGGAGGTATTTCCTAATCAGCCTCCTGCACAGGAGGCTTCAGGCCTCGTCTCAGGTCGTCTGTACTCCTGCAGATAACGTGACACGCGCACTTGTGCTGAATTAATTGATAATAATGGGCAGGCTTGTCAGGATTATTAATCAAAGTGACTCTCAGATAACAGTGCCGAGGTGTCTATAGGCTGCATACACTTGTCTGATTAACACACTGCCAACATTAAGACTCGAGGTCCCGAATGTAACGGACAGATTCACGCCTCCGCCAGCTGTTTTACCTTTGACTTTGACAGGCAGCAGCACAGCTGGTTCCAGACCTTGTAGATCTGAAACAGGTTTGTTTACCCGCCATCGTAAATCATACCACATCCAACTGCTCCCTTGTGGAAGGCAAAAAATAAAAAATAGGAGAGAGGACATCAAAACCCCAAACTGAGCATGTCCACATATGAGGATGTGGACATCTCACACTGATCAGGACAAAAAGACGCAAAAGACATTGGCATTTATGTAATGTTTGCCTCAATTTAGTAAAGCATCTGTTTAAAGTGCTGACAATAAACAGAAGCGAATTAGCATTAGGTGAACTTTCCATTTGTTATTGTTCTTGCACAGAGTCAAAAAAGGGTCTCTGTGTTTGGAATGGAGGAAAAAGCAAAAGAATTCGTGCATTTATTCCTTTAATACTTGTTATCATAATGACTGTTGTTTCTTTTTGTTCACATGAATGAAAACTGGAGGTGAAATAAACAGCCACCCAGCTGACAGCGCCGTTATCCTGTTGTCACTTGGCTGCAGAGCACAAGTGAACACTGACAATAAATGATTGGTTTGTGGAGTTTCCCTTTGGGTGTTTCCCACAGACAAAACACCAAAGTATAAATAAAGTGGCATGCTGGCCTCCTGCCTGAGCAGGAAGCAGATTAAACGCATTAAGATGCCATCTTGTGATTTTTGTCAGGCACAGAAACTCTGTTTCCTTATCTGCACCCCAGTGGTGTTTGAAAACACGTAAAAGGTCACCAGAATCCAACAAGCTTAAAGCCTACATACACCCAAAGCACACCAAGAAAATAACGAGCTATCTTTTCTCAAAGATTTCAAAGTGTGTGTTCACATTAAAATTGTCTGCTTCTTCAAATATTTATTTAATGAGTTAATTATTTAAAAGAAGAACAAAAAACTTACACTATTGATCTCCTAATATCAACCCTGGGATTTCAGAACAGAAACATATCTAATTTCTCTTTAAAAAAATCCCTTAATAACCTTTAATGTATAGATTTAACAGTGGCTGCGAATTCTGTTCCACTGCATCTTTTTTCTCCACAGTGTTAATTAATGAGCCAGTGCCAATGCCACTGGTCCCCAGAGGGGGCGAGGATGGGGGAGGCTGCAGCCAGTCTTGCTGGCCAGTCTTGTCCAGCTGGCTGTGTTCAAATGTCAGCTTAGCTCCCCTGATCAGCTGGTTTCTCAATGGCACCACCTACCCTCTAATCCCTGCCTGTCATTCCAACACGTTTGCAGCTCCGTGCCTCCTCTGCAGAGCACATGTCCCAGTGTGCCGAGTTATCGCTACAACCCCCAACACCTCAGTTCAGTCCATTTCATTTAAATTCTATTTTAGCATGCACTGACTGCTGCCTACTTAAACAGAACCAGCGCTCCCGGAGTAATATCGTATCGCATGAAGTGGTATTATTATCCCAGATGTTAAGCTAAATTAGCAACACTCACCATTACTTCTAGTGTCTCTTATGCGCTGCATTTCTCTCTGCCTTTGTTATCTAACATAAATGGATGAATTTACTCCTAGATGTGATTTAAACTCTCGAACCAGCTCTTGTGGCAGTTAAATAATATGATATTACCACATTTCTCTCTCCATGTGTGTCAGTTCAACATGCTAATATGCATTCCTGCCTCTCTTCAGCTGCCATGACAACTTCTGTATGTTCTTCTGCAGAGGCAGATCACACACAACATCCTGTAATCCTGCACCTGAGAGGACAGCATGGACACGATAACCACACGTGTGGACATGTTTCCTTCCTGTCTGATGTGCAGATATAGGTTTACCTTTTTTATGATCTGGTGGCTGGTAACAGCAGATGAGCTGTTTAAGTCATAATCAATATCAGACAAAAAATGGTGACTTAGCAGACAATAACTAGCATCAGTGATTCTTTGAAGCGAATCTCCTGGTGATTATCCCAAGCAATGACACATCCGATAGATCACATACAGTTTCAGATTCCCGGTACACCTTAAGAGTCTGTAACAACACCAGCCCAGCTCTCCTGGAAATGTTTAAAACTACTGAGAGTGTCATTAAAATCCCTGGAATGGGCCAGAAGTTTTGCATGGACAACCACATTTGGGTATATTACAATTAGGGATAGTTTTTTTTATCACAGATGAGCTTTTAATTAGGCTGTGGAGCATTGTCATGGCACCTTCTGTGAGGGAGAACAAGGTGCAATGATATGGATATGGTAATCGATCGGAGATTGGCCAGAACCACACCCTGGAAAATCTCCCCACATGGAAAAAAAACCCCAGAAATGTTGCAGGGAATTTGATGGAGAACCTGGTGTGAATGAAAGCAAAAACAGTATTGGACAGCCTCCTGTAGTGGTTTTAACCCCTGAATTTTGGATTTGAGGTGTGAGATGACCGTTTGCCATTGTAACAATGGCAATTGAACAAATGTAAGTACAGTCTGAATGGCAGCCATCTATGGTCTAAATCTATTGGTCTGGGTGTTTTTGTCGGTCTGGCAGCTTCATTAGCCATTAACAGGCTCTGCAGTGTTGGCTGATTCAGTCAATATTGCTCTTGATAGCTTTGTCAGTACTGCAAGGTGACTATGGCTGAAAGCACAATGGGGTTGACCTTTGCCCCACAGCTACTCAGCTGTGATAAAATGCTGACACAATAAACTTCCACCCCGTCTCTGTCTTCCTTCCTCGCTCTCTTTCTCTCTGCAAAGCCCAACCCCGTGTGTCATATTAGCTTTTAGCCAACTAATTCAATCCCGTATCACTCCTGACTCTGGCTTTCAGCGTGCGCTTGTGTGTATTCGTAAAGTGCACCCTGCAGCGCTGCAGGAAAAACATCTCCTGCCAAAGTCACGCAATACATGTGAACCTGTCTGTGCAGATGCTTCAGCATTTGCATTTTTATGCCTGAGCAAGGCAGGCATTGGTGAGGCGATCTCTCTGTGATTAAGCTGTGCAGATGGTTTACAGCTGCCTTTTAACCAAGGGAATCAACTCTTAATATTTACAATGCAGAGCTGTTGGCAGCAGTTTCCATGGTCGTCAGTGCCAGACACCAGCGTGAATCTGAAAGGCCTTTTCAGGGCACAGTTCACCCCCGCCTGCTGTCCAGACCCATTAATACTCTGGTGGGTGGATTGGTGCAATCAGATGTGCTTTTAGTTCTTAACAACAAACTGATTAGACTGTATGAAGAATGGGAAATGAAGCAGAGAAGCCGAGTAAAATAAAATGAGTTCTGCTCACTTTTTTTCCCTCCATATTTGATAATGTGTAACCAAATGACACAGACATTTGAAGGTAAGTGCATGGCTGCAGCTCATAAAGGTTTTTTTTTTTTTTAGAGTCAACACACTGACAATGTAGATAACATAGCATCATAAAATATTTTTAGTCTATTCTGCAAAGGTATTAAATCCAACTTCCCACTGCCTCTGCAGTCAAAAGTGGCCACAGGTGCACTAAGAAAGTGGTCCCAAAAATGTGTTTACAATGTGGATATTTGTGTTTAGTGGCGGAACTAATTCAAACAGTTTTCACAGAAAAGGGTCACCTACTGCAGTTTTAGTTGGCTCTGCCTCTGAAGTGGGGGGCTGGACTGTAACCAGGCAGCCAGCCTTTCCACCGGCACTACTGCTATCAGATACAGAGAGGCCATGGTCTCCATCAGTGTCTTGAACTGAAATGAGGACAGAAATCACTGTGATGTGGCACCTGACAACCTTCCAGTGGTGGTGTCATCCGCAGCCAAATGTGTCGAACAGCAAACAGGAGGTAGAGCTTCAGTATCAGCTCCAGTCATGGCATCATGCCCTGTTGTGACTAAACTGATCTGGAAAATGAACAGCGAAATATACATGAACGCAACAACAACAACCTAAAACAGCAACAGACTTTTGGAAAGCATGTTTGAGTGATGTGTTTTCAATTTGTCCATGTGCTTATTCGCTTACACCAGACAGGAGGAAGTAGTTAGAAGCATGCTAGTCAAAACTAAACAAAAAGCACGGCCAAGGTTTGCTATTGGGATATGTTTCCAATAATTTGGCTATGTCTCCGCCACATTTCAAAGCAATCCAACTTTAGCTAAATGGCACATTAGCGTCCTTAACCCCATGTGTTGGCGACAACCTTAAAGCCAGTATTCATTTGCTCTTCAAAAATGTGCAAACGTTACTGCAATGCATTAAAAAGTTTCAGGTTCATGAAGTGAGAAGGAATCATAAAGTCTGGAAACTTTATATCCTCCAAGGCCAGCTTAAAATTCATGGCACTTCGGTGAATAAAATAGTGTGTTTAGATATTTTGGCCAAAACTAGAAAGATGGAAACATCACCATGGCAGAACACCATATTTTTCTCAAAAATACAGCAAGCATCACTACATTTACTCAGACAACTGTGAATTACGTTCAGCTGCACAGACACATAACATGAAGTGAGATGCTTCCCATTCTGCAGCTCAACAGTCAGAAACAACCTGATGTGAGAGTTAAATGTCCTAATGGGAGTGCAGATATTATATACCCTGATTTTACTCATGTAAAACGCAGCAGCCCTAAGTGCAGAGGGTTGCAATCAGGGCTAGTGCTGAGAAACAGCACACAGTGGGCGTATTAGAGCCACACTGGACTTGTTGTGTGTGAACTGTGTAAAACACCAGCTCGAGATCCATTATGCATCCCTGCACACTGGCCAGCATTTTTAGAATTCAATACAGGGAGCAAAACCAACATACCTAAATATGCAGTGCTGTGCATCGCTTAGAATTTACAGTTAAAGCAGGAAAAGCCCCCACACTTCATCATCCATGCCTGGGGTATGTTGAGCACAAATGGGGGGGTGTAAAAGTTGCATGACTTAGTTGGGGATATTTATGATGATGGTATATGCAAAAGTGCTGTAATTATTTCCACACATGGCATTTAGATTGCAGCTCATTTTATGCATGCTCATTATTTACTGGCATTATGTTTCTCTCAAAGTGAATTTGGGTTATTTACACTGATAAACACACATACACAAATCTCTATTATCCCACATATCCTCCCCTTTGATTTGCAACAAACATGCAGGAGTATGATAGTCTCCCCAGGGGGGCAGCAGATAAAACGATTCACTTTCAGCTGTGATGTGGAACCTGCTCTTGAATACTGCATTAACTTTTATAGACAATATCAAGTCCCTGATTCCAGACTGCAACTTTATGAAGTGTCTCAAAAATATTAGCCCAGAGCAAGTGGAGCAGTTTAAAGATGGAGTCAGAGTGGGCTGCAGTTTGGTACCTTATCTGCCACTCTTTTATTCATGCACTGCCGTGCTCTCACTCTTCCTCTCAGAGAGAAACAGGCGACTTTGAAACGACACTCCTGAGACACACAGAAGAAAGTGAGGAGGAGGGTGGAGAGTTCCCCACTGCAATACTTCACACTGACTCCCCCTTTATTGATTCAGAAACATTATGAGCATAACTGCAGCTTTTATGACAACTTTAAAGAGACTTCACACAACAGGAAAACACCTTCTGTCCCTCATTGTATGATTTAACCCAGAACAAACCCCATAATATTCATGATGTGCACACAAGAACCGCAGCAAGATGGTGAAGATGGTGGGAAAGTAGTTATACAGCATTCTGTAAAGTTTGCTGCTTAATGACAGAAATTGAGCATTCTCTCAACTGTCCTGATTCTTGTTTTAGCATTCCAGTAAATGTCTAATATCTGATGAAATCTGTTTATAATTGAAGGCACAACTGGAGTTCTTGAAAAGATACACACAAAATGCATATAGTATAATGCATTATGATATCTGTGCATAAACTGTAACATCAACAACATAGAATAATCTTTTCTAACTTTGAGCCCAGATTTGATCATGGTTTTTCTCCAAAAATCTGTCTTCATTTAAAGACAGAGAATCAAAGCTTCTAATGAGGCCGACATTTCTCCATAAGGTCGCAGCCTCTCGCTCATCTGAACATCGACCACCAGCATGACAGGACACATGGCGGAGGATAGATGGGATAATCAGTTGGACAGCATTGTTCTGCTGTCCAGACTGTGAAGCTGGAAATGATGAGTGCGCCGTTGGTCCACGAGTGCGGATGATTGTCGTAATGATGATGGCGAGGAGGTTACCACATCTGCTGCTCTCTGTATCCTTTCTGGAACAGTGAGGTCATTCCACCCATATTCTGCTTAAAACTTCAGCTGAGAGGTTGAATTTCTTATTTCAAAATAACATAGCAGGTATTCTAATACCACAAAATATGATAGAATTTTAGAAAGTGCTGTTGCTATTATTATACAAACACCACTTCAGCTGACAAGACGGGATCTTTTTTTTTTATCATAGCAGCCAGTTCACTGGGAGCATCATAATGCATGTATCAGCAACACCAAACAACACACCGAGTTATGAGCCGAGTCCCATCTGTGTAATTAATTTGCAATCAATAACGTGCAGGAGAGCAAAAGGTTTAGCTATAAAGCAGGGAAACAATGACAACCGCGCAAACAGCAGCGCAGCAGGGACTATTACAGCATAAACATCTATAAATATAGCTCCACTATCTTACAGAGGAGTCAAATCAAGGCCTGTTCCCTGTGTGTGTGTGTGTGTGTGTGTGTGTGTGTGTGTGTGTGTGTGGGGCACCCTATTGCAAAGATCAGGACTTCATTATTTACATTTTGTTTACATGAGTGTTAAGCGTGGGTATGGATCTACTCCTATGCTGCATCACAAGTTCATGTTCTGTGTGCACTTTCGTATTCTCCATGTGCCAGAGGGGGCGATCGGCTTCCTCCCATATAAATGTCCCAAACACACCCAGTGACCCTCCCATCCCCACTCTGATGGTCTGGCCACCCTTCCACCCATGAATGCCATTCCACCACTCTGTGTTCAATATTCTCAATATTAATTCAGGTGTTCTACACCTGTTTGAACCACATGAACTGGTGTTCAGCCCATGGAAGAGTTTATTGAGCCGTGATGGAAATAAATGCAAATCCACATTTGTTGAGTTGTATCTTCACGGCGAGCCAGGCCTGGGGGTTTCAAGTGCTCAAAATTAAAAGCCCGAGTGATCGCTGCAGACAAAGATAAAACCAAATCATTTCCTGATCAGAGGGTTAATTTTTTTCATTCAATAAATGTAGTTAAACTATGCAGAAAAAGAAAATGAAGAAAATGGAAAACAATGATGGAGGTTTTTTTTTCCCTCTGCAGATGCTGGACCTACCCTTGATCAGACATAACACCCACGCTGCCAAACATCTCCCGATTGAAAGCTTCCAGGCACAAGTGTGTGTGTGTGACTGTGAAAATATTTTCTGAGATAAAGAGATGCAGATGGAAAAGAGCAACAGCAAGTAGTAAACAATATAATCATGTTAGAAAAAGAAAAAAAAAGAAAGGAAGAAAGTGTGGCTGCAGTCCTTCCTGAAAGGTGTCACAGAAC
This sequence comes from Lagocephalus sceleratus, assembly GCA_911728415.1. NCBI lineage: Eukaryota > Metazoa > Chordata > Actinopteri > Tetraodontiformes > Tetraodontidae > Lagocephalus > Lagocephalus sceleratus. The sequence continues at coordinate 8,855,152 of CAJVRN010000237.1, read as the reverse complement.
AGGTCTATTAGCTTATAAACAGGTATTGGAAATTCAGTGCCAATATTGAACATATTTGGGGTAATTTGAAACTCAGACACCAAAATATTTTCAGTGTTGATTACCTGTTAGTGAAGGGATCCCAGATTGATGATGCTTCCCTATTATCTCCTGTGAACTGGTTTTGTAAGAATTTGTCTTTTATGGCAAATTCGGCGTCGATGTAAACGGACAGAACAGCGTTTCAGCAGAACTGTTCCTGTGTCCTCGTCTGACCTGACTATAAACAGACAGTTGATGGCAAATGACTCATTTCTGAACACAAACTGAAGATGTGTGGTGCTCTGGCGGGAATGAGCACCTTTCTGCTCTCCTGGAGTCAGGCTGCTCCTCTGAGGGACCTGTGCACATTAGCTGCCAAGTCTGCAGCCATTATCTCACTGCGTCGTGCAGTAATGTTGGGGAGGAGCGAGATTATGGATGTTTGCTCCCTCTTTGGCTTTACTGACAGCTGGAAAATTCACACATGAGATCCTCCTTGTTTCTGATACACGTGTGTGATTTTATTTAGAGATGCAAAATAAATGTCTGTCAGTTTAACCAAAAATGCTTGAAAGGTGTTTGTTCCCAAAATGTTCATGACTTCAGTCTGAAGTGATAATGAAATGTCAACTAACTCAACAATGTCCAATGTTGAATTCAGCTGTAATCATTTATAGGCAACAGTAAAAATCTCATTCCAGACATCACGATAACGTTGTTATCAAAGATCAGAACTCACTCAGTCTAGTCTCATCAACACCGAATCCTCCTGGTCCAGACAATACCTGAAAGGTCTTAAACTCTAAATATATTTGTTTAATAATTAGACCCAAATAATGATGGTGCTCATAGAAAACAACATTGTTTATACCTGGAGGAGAATATGAACACGCAAACTGCAGATTATTACTGTTAGAATATCAAGGATGCTTTGATTTTAACTCAAATTATTGCATGTTTGGATCCTTATCTCAGACATACGTACATAACAAAAATCTGACTTGTGTACCAACAAAATATTTATATTGTATTTTTGCACCTTTTGTGCAAGATGGATATTTTCTCCAGGACACTGCAAATATGCTGCCCTATTATCCTGTGGAGCAACAGGCCAACCGCTCCACTCATCTCTGTGGCTTCTCATTATTCTCGGCTGATAAATTACTCTTGCAGCCGCCCTTGATAAGAGCTTTCCTGCCTATTCATCAGCTCTCAATTCCAGGCTTTACACTCGCAGCACAGAAAGGCCGACAGAAGCAGTGTTGGTGACTCACAGGGCAGAAATAACAGCACAATCTCCTCAGCCAAATCAATAAGAACTCTCCTACAAACACAGCAGTTTGGTCTCATTTTAGCCACCACTTCATCAGCTGAGATAGTGTTTCAGCAGACAAACTGATCGACTCTTGGCTCTGTTGGTTCAGAAGGAAAACACAGATGAACAACTGAAAACAACATTTACAGAGATTTATCTTCAGAGTCAGAGTCATATCACCATCATGAATCATATAGATTTATTAAGAAATATTGGAAAGAAACTGGCAAATCCCAGTTATTCTCCCAGTCACGCTGATTTTATTCTATAGCAGCATCAAAAATCATGATTACGCAACAGGCTGGCTGTATTTAATAGTCCAAAACTTGTTGACAACTAGAGTGCAAGAATAAAATGACTGCATGTTGGTGTGTGCAACATTTTTTTCAGTGTGCAGAGCTTTTGCCCAACCCGACTTTGAAAAGACACTGCCATCGCTGAAGTCATTTGAAGCAGGCTTCCACCCAACACGTCCCTTTTCTAAGGTGCAGTAAGATAAAAAAATAAAAGTGCGCCATCTGGCTCTGTTTCCAAAGAAAGATTTGCTGTCCAATAACCTGTACTCAAACAGGCAGAGCAGCCGCAGTGAAATATGTTGTCAGGGTGGGAGTGTGTTGGGCGGTGCTATTTTGGCTTGGCTTGTTTCCAGAGGCACAGTGTAGAAACACACCACAGGCAGCCTGACTCACTGCTAATCCAGGATAGAAGACATGTCAGCGACGGCCTGTATCTGCGCTGTCACATCCCATCGCTCAGACAATGGATCACTCCATTCACAGCACAAACAGGGTTTGATGTGCCTGAACACACGCTTCACTCCGTCTGCTTCTAAGCTGCTAAGTGGGTGGATGTTGCTGACTCTTAATCTGTATATCTACGTGTTTCCTTCTCCGTGATCAAGCTCGCAATCTTCAAATGAGAGCCGCAGGGCCTGCAAGTATGTTTGGCGAAGGAAGGGCATGGGTTTATGAAGCATAATTACCATTAATAACCTGAGGGCTCGCAAGGTTTCTTTTTAACACTGCTTATGTAAATATTATCGTAAAGCCCTTGGTAAATTAAACAGTTCCCCTCTCTGGCATCGCCTGGTGCAGTTATGCGGGATTGCTGCAGGAGAGAGAGACGTGAAAGACGTTTATTAAGGCAGCGCTAATGCGTTAACAAAGTGAAAACCTCTAAACAAAATGAATCTAAAGGCATAATTTTCTCAGTGCGTAATTCACACTTTCCCCTTCGAGTCCCACACACCATTAAAAGACACATCATATTTGCAACTCATTGTTTTCAAAGTGATCTGCAAGCTACTCAGGGAGAACCAACAACATCTCAGCTATGATTTGACCACAATTCTCAGCCTCATTGTAATAAAGCCACACTTCCCCCCTGAGTTATGCAAATCAGTTGAGTGCACAAAGCTGAATTTCTGCAGGAAATAACGGATGAGGAAAAGAAGCTTTATTTTGCTGCAAAGACGGAAGATGTTTTTGTAACGGCTTGTTTTTTTTGCGGCCTGGACAAAAGTCAGGAAAATCAATGCCTTTTCTGTTCTCTTTCTCATAAAGCATCTTGGGATGGATGACAATGGAATTAATGAGCACTACATGTAACACTCTCCCCCTGCCCGTCATTGATTTAAGCTCATCAAAAGCTCATTGTGAGAATGTGTGGTTAGCATCAAATGAGCTTAACTGGCTTCAGTCAATTAGGCTGCAAATAATTCTCCTGTTGTTAAGATGACAGCGCTAACTGAGGCCACCGAGGAAGGGAAATTATTGAAAATGTATGTTGAAGATGGCAGCGCGACTGCAGGCTGTCAGATGATAAATGTCACAGAAATGTCTGATCATTTCAGTGTTGTACAGTCAGAAGCACCAGTTTTGTGGAAGCACGTCTGATACAAGCAATATGGTCTTTAATACTGTTGTGTATTATGTATTATTTGTATACTGACATTATATATCCATCTAACTGCTCTTAATGTTAATGTTGCATGCATCTTCATTACAATTTCCATTAATTTGTTGTTGATTTAAACTCTCAAATATCTTAACATTCTAATTGAACGTTCCCTATGAGCGAGTAATAGGAAATAATAATGGCAATATGTCAGATCCATATGTCATTCCAGAATACTAAATAACTAACTTCAAATATATATTCAAGAGAAATGGTTTCTACAAAACACATAATGAAGAAGAATATACTTAAATTGGCTTGAACTCAATTGTCAGCCATGTCAAATAAACATTGAATACTTAACTAATAACTGTTTTAACTGAATTAAAAAAGATTTTATTTTGAGACACAGTCACATTTCTGAGAGTTAATCAGATTTTCTTCCCATGGGGGTGAGTGGACATGGCCAACAGAAACACACTCTGTTGTTACAATGTGAATAAAATTAGAAGACTTGTATGGTCCACTGGCAGGAGAACATGAGGAGAACAATGAGAGAACATGTCAGGAGAGATCGCCATGGTGCCCTGGGTTTTGATTAGGGGTTTTAAATCCACTTGTAACTCCTGTTGATTCAACAGGGCTCAGTGGGCCGAAGCATCACTGGACAAAAACACTAGTAAATGCGCATTAGGAAACAGGCTGCAGATATTATTCTCCTAAAGTGTTACAAACCCACTAGGTTACCACTGCTGCTCATATGGCACGCTGACTGTTTCCTGTTACCGATTGGATGATCCACAGAGGCTCCAGCTCCCATTGTGAGAGTGCACAAAGACAAAAAACACAAAACAACAAAAGTCTAATTGATGTCTGAAAATAATATGAACATGAGTTAATTATCATGGGATAAAATGGACATGAAGCCTTTCATTAGGTCTCCACTTCTGGCTTTTATGTGCTCAAATAAGATTCAAAGTCTCAGTGTAGTCAAATAGAATCAAAGAAAATTTAAATGGAAGAAAAAATACATTTAGCCTGCAACTTCAGGACTCGGAGAAAAATGCTGAGTCATAGAAGCAGGGAGCATATACATAAAAACAAACAAACAAAAAAAAAAAACAATTGAGAAAGTGCCCAAGGGAAGCATTCTCTCCCTTCTCCGGCGAGGATATAGCTGCATTTGTCTCCAAACAAAACAATAAAACCAGCCAGCCAGTAGTTGTTAATTTCCTCTTTGCTTCGATTGACTCAATAAGCTGTTTTTCCCCCTCGGAGATGGCAGCCGCTGCACTCCACAGGTGAAAGCAGGGAAATAAGCCAGGAGGAAACAGAGAGAGCACGCAAAGATGGAGATAGAACGCCAGCGGCGGAAAAGCAATTGAGGACTTGACTTCTACCAAAAAAAAACTTGGATGGAGTTAATCTAAACTGCTGTGGGAGCTTTTTTTTCCCATTAGCTTGGCAATCTGTTCGTGCAGTGAAGATGTAAATTAATTTGTATTTTATAACTGGTTATAAGTGCTTTGAGACTGAGTCACACAAAGTGATATAGGAAAATTTGAATGGATCAAGGACAAGGAAGAAACAGAGACCTCAGATCTTTTTTTAATCTTTTACTAGTTACTTGTTTTTATATATAAAAACTGAATTTGATGGAGGTAAAATGCATGGTGGGATACCTAGTTGTCTACACAGATCATTTCTCATGCATGTCCATGGCCACAAAATGTGCAGAGCAAGTATAAGAACAGGACTGATGCACTGACTGATGATTTTCACGTACACAATTATAGACAAGCACTTATGTCTCTTATTTCCACAATTTGGATGAATTTTGCAGAAACCGGGGTCAAACAGTGAGGAACCATATGGTCATAATTACCATATGGAACCAATCCCAGTAATTTGCCAGAGTGAAGAAAAAGAAGGTTGTTCAAGCATACTCAACTCTTCATCTTAAAACATGTCTGCATGAAGGAAAAATGCACTCAAAGAAGATTTAGGTCCAGATGTAAGCAAGGAGCAACAAAGAAAAGAACTGTGAATTGAAATGAAATTGATTTGTGGAGCATAAGGGGTGAACTGTACCACAACCTGGGCCATGCGACCTCGTTTCATGTACTATTCCTCTAATGCCTGACTCATAATTGTGTCCCGTTTTTGGTTCAGGGAAGACAGAAGTCTCCTGATAGCAGCCTCAGTGGAGGCCCGGTGTGGAATTATAATCAGCTCTTTTTAACAGAAAAGTCGTCCTGCACCACGGCACACTCTCCCCGATCCTTGGCAACTTTTAATTAGTGTTTGTCCTTCAGGCCTGTGCTCTTCTCAGCTATTAGGGCCCCGAGGCCCTTTGCAAATTAATTACAAAAGACTAGGCAATCATAGTAATTCAATTTGGCCTGAGGCATCAGGCTTGCTCTTTGACCCAACACTGTGTCTTTCTGTTGGGAAGAGGATATCGCATCATAAACCTGACAAGTTTTCTGTTTTAATATATTCAAACCGTCATAAATTCATGTCTAATTTTCTTTCCTTGTAGTTTTCTACACCAGATAATGTAAATAAAGCCAATTAAGAAGACATGAGGGCAGTTGTGAGAGTCATGTTCCACAAGGCAAATCTATAAAACTTATCTAGAGATTAGACACAACCAGCTCATGCACCAGCGTGTGTGGACACAGACTAAATTCAATTCTATTTGTCAGTATTTTAATCTAAAACTGAATTCCAGACAGAAACGCTGCATTCCAGCAGCAAGGTAAGTGTTAAAGTAGGACAGCAGGACTGTGGGGATTGGCTCAAGCTGTCGAAAGGAGGCCAGGGCTTCAGATGATGAGCGGCTATTCCCCTCCACTCTGCTAGCAAAGCCCACCTGGCACATCTGTAACATCAGAACCTGGAAGTTTCTCCACCCAGCAAGTGCTGCTCCAGATATGTCAGTTAACGGTGGGCTGAGCCTGGGACAACCCCCCCCAGCACGATGGTTGTTTCTTTCTTTGGTTATTATACCAGCTAATCCTGAGTTATCAGGACTCCGTTCTGGAAACTGGGCTGAGTGAAGACTTCAATGGTTGGTAATATGAAGTGAAACTAATCAAAGTAAAGAAAACAAGCTTATATCAGTACTCAGAATACACAATATCAGTCAGTCCAAGCTTTTAAGGATGTTGGAATGACTGCATCAGAACACTAGCCATTTTATCTTCACTGATTTGCAGCAATTTTATATTTTTGTGCAGTTCCATTAAGTGAAAGGACCTTGCTTACATTCACTCCAAACATGATTTACATGATTTCTCATCTTAGTAAAAAAGAAAAGAATCACTGTTGCTCCATTGGATTTACTATGGGCTTCTCTGACACTGGCTTGTCTGATTAATTCAGACTAATGTTCAAAAATTTCCAATAATCTACACATCAAATTGTTGCAGCATTGACACAATGTCAACTTCAGCCTATTAAAAGAAAGCTTTAAAAAGATAGGAGTGTCTGTACAAACGCAACGCTATCAGCAGTGCCAACGCCTGAAATGACGACTTTTCAACCTGCCAAATGTGGAGGGAAAACTTGGCTGACACCAGCAGGCTGTCAGCAATCACTGTGAACGTAATGAGAAATACCAACCGGCCTGTCAGCTCTGATTTATGTTCAAATATCCAAAGCAAACTCGTTTGTTGTTTTGACAAGCTGCGTTAAATGTTTGAATGGAATAAAAATGTTGGAAAAATGCACTGTTACACTCCATCTCCATCACTCTTGCTGATCGGTGATTGATGGGGTGCATGGTGGCACGCTGCGCGGCCAATCATAATCTGAAATCTGTTACCGTGGAGACAGAAAAAACACAGCAGGTGAGAAGATATGGTTTATACTCGCTTGATCAGAAGCAGATGGATGTCCTGCTCTCCTCGATATATTTTATTTAGTGTTATTTGTGTTTTACAATACTCTGATGTGTTCCAAAAATGAATGTTTACCCGTTTCTTGTGTAGTTGTTCTGCCTTTCTCCCTCCATCCCTCACACTGTTTCTATCCGCAGGTATTGCCAGTCCCATAGTTGCACACTGACCTCTTGTACACAGACCTGCTGTCTAACTCAGTTTTGAGCTAGTAAGTCAGTTCCTCACCTCTTCCTCACCTCTTCCTGTCCTCCCCTCACCCTGTGCTTCCTTATCCTCCTCCTTTATGCAGCTAGCAGGACCCCTAGAGACACTTTTGATTGTAACAGTGAGATGAATTGAATTGAATGTTTATCTCAGCCTAATACTCAAACTATAAATACCATGCAGAGCAAATAGCTTGCAATATAATCCATAATTATGCAATAGATGCATTGTTTGCTGTTTTTTTAGGGGGTCAATGAGTAGAATGAGTAAGCAGTGCAACATGTGCTGTGTCTGGTTCGGCCCCTTGAGCAGAGGCAGTTGTTTGATTGCAAAGTACTGATATGTGCATACAGCAGGGCCCGGAGGTCGGCACGGTAAACAATACTGCCCATGATAAATCCTCCTGTCTGCTCTGCCTGTGTGCCACTCTTTTGATTTATTCCTTTAGAGAGCAGGAGGAGAAGGCAAAGAGAACACACAGATAAATAATTCACAGGGACATTAACATCAAATAGTGCTGCAGGGAAACAAAAGCTCGACCATTTGGGCCGATGTGCCTTTCTTAAAACAGACGTGTGCGTGTCAGTCCCTTATGTCCTTGCCGAGAGAGGCCCTTGTCACGAAGCAGGTGGATGCTCACACACAGACAAACATACACTGCATCACTTGCTCCATTTCACTGCTGCAGATCAGAGAGGACGGCTCGGCTAATTGATGCTGATGCGTTTGTACGACTTCACAGGAAACTGCAAAGCCCCAGAGGAAGATGGCATCTTCTCAGCCCCAGCGTCACGCTGATGATAAATAAGGAGAATTAGTCCTTAGTTGATTGTCTTGGTTGGGTACATTCCCACAGGGACGTGTCATACCGGTGAATTATAGCTCTGTGTTGGTGGCGATGTCTCATCAAGTGCCGTCATAACAATCCCATCCACTGCGGCAGAAGGGTCCTTGCTAATTGCCAGAGGCTGCAACTTCTCTCCTTGATACATTCCTTGTACAAGTGTATGTGTGTGTGTGTGTGTGTGTGTGTGTGTGTGTGTGTGTGTGTGCACGTGCATGTGTGAGATGAGCTTCTGGCCTGTATGCAAATAAAGGATAAATATGGAACAAATCCTACAAGGCTAATTTGACTGAACAATAAAGGTTAACTGAGACAAAATGATGCCGTGTTTGTTTTATCTTTCTTTTTGTTTTTTGTAGGTGCTGGAATCTGAACGTGAGCTCTGTGGTGGGAAAAAAAATGTAGTGTAGAAGTACAGATGAACACACCAGTGATTCCTTAATCAAAGCTGATTATTCGTCATTAGTTAAGTGCATATGTTTTAATCACCAACAGGGAAATTAGGCAGGTTTAACGAGGTCTTTTTATAATCCCAATACTTCCAGTATCACCCAATAAAAACTACCAATCCAACACAACAATGGTTAATTATCACTCTGCCAGTGCTGAAAAAAGAAATATTTTTATTGTATGTGCAAGAAAATATCCAACACATGGTCTCTAATTTTGGGCTGTAACAAAACAAACCAACAAATATTCAAATTAGCCTTAATGTTAGTCAGGAGACATTGTTATTGTTAGACAGAGGAACATGTTGCTGTTCCACTGCTGTCTCACTGGCAAAATGCTGTGAAAATATTGCTGTGAAAGGTGTCTAAAAAAGTCCTTTCTGTTGCTGCACTGTTTCCAGTGTAGGCATGATGCAGTGCAGTAAAAGCCACTGAGATAATAACTGCTGACCCAGAGAGTCCTACAAGATGGGAGCCATGAGTCTGGAAACTGAGTTTGAAGATTGAGTTAATTTAGCAGAGAGCACACACACGCACACGCACACGCACACACTTACTTAATACACAAGTCAGTTCTGTCAGCAGCAGGAGTCGGTTTACATCTGTGACACAGACCGAGTTTTCCGAATTCCTTCAGTCACCCTGGAAGGTCTTTGGTACCAGTGTCTATTTTAATCTGTCAAAATCATATTACATGCTCGCTTCAGAAGTTTAAAGGTATTCGGGTACTGAAACCACATTCTCAGTCTGAACACCGCTGTTGCATCAGAGGATGCTTGACACCCATGACAGACCACAAATCTAAAACATGAAGGAGATCCTGCAGAAGCAGCGAAGTTACCAACCAGTCATCTGTTTGTTCTGTGTGACAGACAGCTGCAAGCTGAGAGGCTCTTCAGGTTGAAGCAGTTCAATAAAACACCACAAATACGATTGAATCACTTGAGTGAAGAACATGAACTCTCATGGTCAATGAGACTGCTAGCATCCACTTTCATGCCTCTGTGTTTCTCCTCCTCGAGGTAGTGTGACTGTGCTTAAAAGTGATGCAAATGTGAGCGAGACCAGCATGTTTTTGAAGTCGTGGCAGAATGTCTGTATCAGTGCACATTACATACATTTTGATATGCACGTTACTGCCGTCATTCTACTGCTCACACCTTACTAACAACTTATGCCTGTTTTTCCTCCTCACTCTCTCTGCTTTTCAACTTTTTTTTTTAAGCATTTGCTGCAATAAATATTATATAATTATGAGCTTTATCTGATGCATCATCACACTATCACTCATTTCAACATGTCAGGATAATACACTCTTTTTCTTTTGGCACGCTGTATTTCCTGAGTAAATAGTGATTTTGAGGATTAACAGTCTCCTTTCTTCCTCAATTTTAGGATTACTTGTGTTTGCAATTGTGATGTGGTTTGAGAACAAGCCGAGAACACTGATGGAATTATGGGTGACAGATTTACAAGGATAATCTCCATTAAGAGTTCCACAGCAATTTGTAGGCTAGGCTACCACTATTTATCTGTAATACAATGAAATAAAGATTATTGGAGGAATTAGATGACTGAGGTGACTCATGTGATCATCAATGACTGCCTTTTATTAAGCCTGCTATCGATTTCTGAGGCACATTTACCAGAAAAGCCCAGAGTATGAGCACATTTTCTCCTTCCTGGTGGTCATAAAGTGTTCTTTACTGCTATTATCAGTAGTGCACAGAAACATGGCCTGAGCAAAATGGTGTTATTTGGGGTAATTTAGATGGAAGCAGTGAGAAGAGGGGAATCCATTGCTGTGGGAAGTCTGGCTAAAACCATCACCTATTAAATCCTCTCTCTCCATTTATAGAGAGAGCTCTGGTTTGTTGATAGTGTAGTTCCAGTCTGGGGCAAAGTTACAGGGTTTAGAACATGTATGGCATGTTGACTTACAGCTGTCAATGAGAGTGATGGATAGCAACAGCTACATCAAGGAGCTCCACACCGCAACTTCCTGGCTGTTACATCAGCAGAAACCCATGAAAAATCCAGCAGGGAGAGCATCTGCTCAGCTGTGTGAGGCTAACAGTACAGAAAGCTCCAGCAGCCTACTGGACTCCAAATGGCCCGTCTAGTGCTACACTGAGCTTCAAAACATACAAAGTCCCAGGAGGCTGGGCATGTGTGAGCTCTACCCATCCTCAAGGAGTGATGAGATACAATAGTTACATCATCATCATCATCATCATCATCATCATTATCATTATCATCATCATCATCATGTGACTCTCAGGTTAAAGATAAACTTTGTTAGAATTTAGTTGTTAACTGATAGTAGCTGTTAAGCTGCCAGGCTTCTGCAAGATTCAACATGCTTCTCTCTTCTCTAATACAATTTAGAATAAATGTTCCACAATCTGTTTTGAAATATTTAGTTTGTAGATAGAATAGAAACTGGAAAAGCTCAAGCTTTTTTTTCCTGTGTCAAAGGTGGATGATGAGACAAAGAGCTTTCATTTCCTACTATTTTGTCCTTTGAAAAACTGATGATCTATAGTTATGATTGCTTTTCTTTCGGACTATTTGTTTCCTTTGAAAATGTCGACTCTGAAGTTACTTTGTTCTATACACTCATCTGTAAAACACCGCAAAGAAGCATTTGTTCGATAACATTGTCTACAACATTCTCTTAGATTTGCATTACTTCCCTTAGGAAATGATCATTTCGTCTTTGCCCAGTTAAGATAACGTATGTATTCCACTCTTCCCTTGATGCATTACTCATTAGTCCTTGGAGTGATATGGCAGGAAAATTAAAAAATATAAAATATTTAAAATGTATGGGAAGAAAACAGATATCTCCCTCCAGCTGCCACAGTTTGAGTGGAGAATTCCAAAACCCAGACAATGCTGATTACGATAATGGCCATCTGTGTTTTGCAGTGTAACAGCGTTTGGGAGCCTGTGGCAACATTCCTCGCTGGCTCATCAAATTGCTTTCCCAGAACAGAAGGAGCGAGAAAGTGCCGACGGCATCATAAGGATGTCCACAATGTTTGTGCAATAACACTCAGTGTGAAGAGGAGATAAACGCTCCACACTGAAAGTCAAAGTGCACCTCTGAGCACATGCATGGGTTCAGTGCAAGCAGTTCACTGACCACAATATCTTGAGTTTACCTTGTAAAGTACCTACTACAGAATTGAACACCATATTATAAACACACACACAGAAACTCTAAGAATCATCTTACGATCTCTTCATTAATCTATTTTAGCCGGTTTATGGGAATTTCAACAAATCACCATTCTATCATTTCTTAAATTAAAACTAAATTGAATAAATATCAGGAAAAAATGTTGGACCAAAATTTAGTAGAAAAGCTTTTTAGGGATTTAGGGCTTCTTATGCAGCAGCAATAACAAATTGAATTTAATAACTGAATTGAGTTTTCTGGATATTATTTCCTTGACTGCCTCTCTCTCTTGCTGCCTGTCCTTATGCAGAACACTTTAATTACCTCCTCATAAACCAGACAGTGTGCACCAGAAATGATAACAGCACAAACTGTGTATTTTAGGTTCTCTTTGCTCCAACCTCCTATGTGTTTGTGTCCTGCTATTACCTTTGTGGGATCTTGCATTACACCAGACCCAAAATATGCTTTCCTGGACATGTCCTAAAATGCCTCTCAGCAGCTGTTACCATGACAACAACGGAAACCCTTAAATCTACCAGGGACTTAAATAAGAGGTTTGTTCTTTCTGTTTTTTTAACCCATTTACAGAGATCATCTCATCAGACGGTCACTGAATGCCCCTGCAGCAGCCTGCCGGGCCCTGAATGCAACCTGATGATGAGTCAGCCAAAGGACAACGAGGATTGGTTCTACATGAATGTGTTTGAGTATCTGTAAACTAACAGCTTGATAACATTTCCATCTGAAGGCGTTTTAGATGCAATAACACCAGAAGCAACATTTCATTCCCATGATAAACATTCAGCATTGATATTCTGCCTCCCTGGAGGTGTTTCAACTGAAACCAAGTGGCAGCTCTGTAGTTCTCAGCCTCCTGCCGTATTGATGTTTTGATCCAAACACTGATTTCAAAAGAAGAGAGAAGGATGGATCCTCTCTGAAAGTGGAAGTGTTCATGTTTGAGCTGAGATTGATCAACCATTTCAAAGCAAAAACAGCCAATGTAATCTTAAACACAAAATCAATATTCAATCTATGCTATATGTATACATGCAATAAGCTGATGAATGAGTGAGTCAATAGTAAATTGAACACACATTTGTTGCACTTAAATTGCCTCTCCTCTCATTTACTGCTCTAGCTGGTGGGTCATACATCTCCCAACCCCCCAAGCCACATATAATCCTTTAATTGTGAGTATGTTATGACTTTTCCTGCAGGTCCTCGCAGAGGAGGATAGGACGCTGCGAGGCTTTGGCTGCGGTCAATAGGAATCAATTTGTCAGTCTGTTAGCTAATGACAGCCTAAGAAGCTGCTTCTCAGAAACAATGTGCCTTCCAGACTTCTTTAATTTGTCATAATGGGAGGGCAGAGGAAGCAAACATGATTATCTGGCCCTTGTTCTCTGATCCCTCATGTGTGGCTGATATGATCTGAAGTCAAGCAGGCCTTTTGGAAGAGGTCTGCTGCATGTTTGTGGCTGTCAGGTGAATTTAAAAAGTGCAAGATGACTGATCACATTTCATGCACCAGTCAAACTGATGTGTGTGGAGGCCATAAGTACACCACAGCATTAAAGTCTGCAAATATTGTCTTGATTGCATCCTTTGGTTCTGTCACATATGATCATTACATCAAACAAAAAATAATCCTCTCCAAACCTTCCCCCACTCATTCTAGCTGTGATAGAGAAAAATCTCCAGCATGTCTTGTTGCCTGGTTTGATGAATTCAAAGTGTAGAGGCGATCCTTTAGATCAGGTCACTGGTCCTTGACTGGGCTCGGCCTTTTCAGTTAGAGATGAATAACTGGATGGAGGATGTATTGGTTTTTGCTCAGTTTCTTTGCTTGTCACTTCACCACTTCAATACCCAGCAGCGCTCTGGACCACTGCTACAGAGCTGCAGAACAGAGGCCCCATTAATCAAACACCAAAGGTCAGCAGCTAAACCCAATTTACCCACATGCTCTCCTTGTCGCTCACAAGAGTAATGAATATGTTGGGGAAAACCAGGAGGAGCCTGACTGAGAAACTGTTCAGAGGGATTTAGTCTTTGTGAAAAATGGAACGTGGTTCATCTCTGGCCAATTCTCTCCCGGGTGGGGGGGGCAAGGGGGGTGTTGAGGCAGTGTGATTCTGTGGTTAGCCTGCCTCAGTCTGTTCTCTCTGTGTTCCTCATGAAGCAGACAAGATGAAAGAAGCAAATATAACCTCTGTGTGATTTGGTGTGAATTCACAGAAAATTCTGTGATAGGTGGAGACCAAAATACCTACTTTGTTGTATAATATTACATGAACACACTGCTGGAAAATGTTTTACCATATGTGCGTGGTCGTAACACACACGATGATATATATATATATATATATATATATATATATATATATATATACACATACATACATATACATATATACATACACACACATATATATACACACACATATATACATATATACATATACATATACATATACATATATATATATATATATACATATACATACATATATATATACATACATACATATATATACATACATATATATATATATATATACATACACACACACATATATATATATACATATATACACACATATATATACATATATATACATATATATATATATATATATATACACACACACAAACACAATATATATGCAAGTATTCTGCACAATGGATCCTCAGCCCTGACATCAGTATTAAAGTTCACTTGTGGAGTTTGATTGAAATCTATACTGGCAGCTCATAATCTGGCTCACTATTTTAGTCATTTGTAATCTGGACAGTCTCCTGATTAGTTGGGCCCTGAACGCATCATGTGATACTTGACACAGGAAAGGGAAAGAGACAGTGGTCAGTTTAAAATGTGAATGCTTTTGTCATCTAGGAACTACACATGCTAAAGCCATGAGCACAATAACCCGGCAGCAGGACAATCCTAGAGCGCAGAGGATGGCTCGACTGTCGATCTGAATGAACAGTTTGGAGAAATCTGCTGTATTTAGAGCACTGCTCTACTTTGGTAAACTCCTGCTCCTCTGCTGTTGGTGTTTGGAGAAGAAACACAAGAGCACAAAACTGCAGCTGCTCCACACAGATGGCCCTTAAACCTTTAAGCTTCAGCAGTTGTCATAGTAATTCTGAAGTGGCAGAGTTGCACACAGTCCAGTGCAGAGTGCTGTTTTACCCACATCCTCATTCCCAACATCTAGATATTGGAATAAAAGCGGCCTTATTCTGTCTGAAGCGCCACTGTTATTTTTATTCACTGAATGGTGAATCTCCATTAAAATCGGGACTTGCAGTTGCAGCGCTGCACTATTTCCTCATGCATGTCCTTCAGTTGTCTGGCTGTTTGTCATGCATTTGCACAGAGCATCCTGTCCCTCCATCCCCCCACAAAACCCCTCCACTCAACTTCCGCTCAGCACGGAGAATCCAATGACTTTCCCCTCATCCATAATTGAAAGACCATGCTGGGTGCCTGGAGAGCTGAAACGAATTAGCGTCAGCTATTAATAGGCATCTAAAAATACAGCTGCAGGTCTATTTCCAGGGGCCCTCGGAGGTAAGGTGGCACTGCTATTAGCAGCAAAGTTGAAAGAGACAAATACAAGCAATTGCCGGAAGGTAAAAATGTTGTATAGCAGGTAAAACAAAAGGTTAAGGAATGAAAAATGATGCTTAGTAACTAAGTTTAGTCCTGTTCATTTCCACGGTACACTCTCTTGAATTTAATAATTTATCTGTATCTACTCATAATTTTACAATCTATTGCACCATAAACTGCAACCCACTCATCCCAGCAGAACTGAAAGAATATGATGAGGCTAATGCGGCTGACTTGCCGTCTAACGAGGCAGCACTTTTCAGCTCTAATGATCTAAATGAACTCGTCATCGTCTCTCTCCTCTGTGTCTGCATGCCTCCGCTGACCTGCTGTAATTACACCTTTCATTAGCCATTAGTAGGGATGGCCTCCCAGCGAGACTGGATTGATCGGGAGATCACGGGGGTGATGTTAACGACACTGCAGAGGACAGGATGGCGTCCAGCCGCGTGATAAGGGAAGGTGCTTGAGCAGCGGGGAATGATGGGGGCGGATAATGGCTCTGGACTGTACTGAACATTGCTGTGGCGAATATTAGAAGTATCTCAGGCAACAATTTATATGAAAATTATATCTGTAATAAGAATCTACAGCCTCATTTTACATGTGTTGGCTTGTCTCTCTACCTTTGTCTGTCCAGGAGAAAAGCTTGGCATAAATTGCCATTTCTTTTAAATCACCGTTCTCTCTTGCTAGCGTCACCTGGGAGTTTTGCAGTTGTTTCAATTCAAATAGCTGTAATGTGTGTAATGTTTGGAATGGACACAGCAGACTCATAACAGAAATAAAACAAGCACTTAAGTTTGGCCCTGGAGATCTCTCTGAGTGCAATCTATAAGCAGTGCGACTGCATTTTGTTCCTCTTTGTACCTGCAGAACTCCGCACTGAATTATCATCATTTTAAATTTAGAAGGATTCTTGCACTTTTGCTGACCACAACATAACAGAAAACAAAACTATACAGCATAGATAACCACTGAACGACCGGTGACCGGTAGAACATCTCGTATATTCTCATGGAACTTTAATTCCACTCAGCTCAGTCTGATGTGTGTTCTCTATGTTTCCATTCTCTAAAGCTGGCAAGGTACCAAAAGATCCCATACATATGTTAGCCTTTCATATCCTCTCATGGGGCTTCATGATGTTGGAACAGTATCTGTGTTCTGTCCGTCTTTACTGAGAGAACACTATGTCATGCTGCCTAATGTCACCCTTCATTGTTTTATGTGATATGCATACCACTGATGAACACATCTCTGTTAACGCACCGTCACGTGTGTCCATGTGCACAGGTGTGGTGCTAGAGCTTCCACAGTGGGTAGCTTTAAATTACAGATGGACGTATCTAAACCATTACTTAGTTTTTCTACCCATAAAGACTTGAACCTCACCAGGTTCAAGAGCACACCGTGTGGTTGTACACGAGCCTTCTTTGGCACAGCTAAAAGCAGGACCGTGACCGTTGTTCTGCAGAGACTTTGACTTTGACTTTATAGTCCTGTAAACCACCGTTAACTTTAAAACTGAGTATAAACAGTTTTCATGAGGAATTCGCTGACCTCAGTGAGAAGTTCCCAGCCAGAGAGGAAAAAAAAAAGTTTGGGAAACCAATAAACTCATATTGAGGGGTCATAACTCTGACAGCCTTGGGAGAAATTCTCCCACAACTATCATGAACAATTTTTCTGAAGAGTTTCCATCTTCTGCTGGAGAGATTTTTCAGTACTCATATGTGATATGACAAATATCTGCCGATAGCTTCCAAAAGAGTCCCTGGCCACTTCAGATCTCTTTGGATGTGACACTTAGAGGCACTATGACATGTCGTTGAAGAAAAGCAAAAATATCTCGAGCATGAAGAGCTGTCATATCACGTCACCATGGCAGCAGTGAGATCTATCTGTCATGAGTCATGCGTGTCTTTTACGTGTCATAATGCAACACGAGCCAGTTGCAGGGGTGTCTTCAATTATGTTAGATCAACAAAATAAAATGGCATGATAATGTTGAAGGACATGCAAACAACAACTTTTCTTCATCTTACCATCGTTATTGATATCATAATAATAATATATAGAAGTGTGCTGATAAGATGCTGAGTAACCTCAGTTATGCTTCTGGAACACCACCGACATCTGAAGACTGAAAGAAAACAGAAATAGCATGGAGGATCGGCTTCTATCCCTGAGCTGAGCAATTCTTTATCCTGCCAGAATCCATCCGCCATGCTTTCCTTCTCCCTTAACTAAATCTGTCAGCTCCCTTACAACGCACTGACAGGCCCCCTCATTCAGCATCATTCGATTATCAATTCTCATTTTCCGAGCTGCGGCTAAGCTCGTTTCAGATTTAGATGCCGGTCTTTGAGCAGCTATAGATCACCTGTCACTTGTCACCACTCCGTGGCACAAAAGGACAGGAAAATGTCAGCGGGATCGGAGCTGCCAGCTGCAGGAGAGGAATACCTCGATGTCAAATTCTGACACTGAGGCGAATAATTAGGCTTCCATTAAACAACTTTACAATATTGTTGCCTTTAGATTTATCACCTGGGCCAGCACTCAGAACTGATCCAAAAGTAGTGCCTCCTGCTTCTCTGACGAGGTGTTCCTGAGCCAGATGGAATCCTTCCACTGGTCTGAGCTCGGCCACTTCGATCAAAATCTCATTCTGTCAATGAGGTGGTTAGATCCAGCAGTAACATTTACCACAAAGACCCACCGCAGATGTCATGCTGAGCCTCAACAAGATGCTCAGATACTTCAAATCCTCACCTTGGTGCAATCACTCTTCTCTGAAGTGAGCAAGCTGCACTTTTCTAGCAGAGCATCCTGGTCTCCAGGTGCTCATTCCAACTGCCCCGGTCCCTTTCATTCAGTGAACCTGTGTCAGCACTGGACAAGTGACTGGCATTTGTCCATCCCCAGTTATTCTGTGTTTGACATTTTATCTGCCACAGGGGATCCTTCGCTGATACTATTACAACAACTACCTTGAATGGAAGCACATCATCACCATTATGAAGCACTTAAGGATAAAAGAGAGTGAGTCCCACTTCCAGTATTCTTGAATGTGTAAAAAGCCCAGAAAGCCTTCTGTTCTCTTCCTCTCTCCCTCCCTCCAGTAATGGTGCAATCGAGGTGATGTGAATTCATTTCTGTGGCAGACTCCAGGAGAACTGAAGAGCTTCTCTCATCTCCTGTCATTCAGCGACCCTGATGGGCATGCCGCTCTCCCCTGGCCTCCCTTTCTCCCTTGTCTTCTCCACCTGTCAGACGTCTCCTCTCTTCTGTTACCCGCAGCATTAATTTCATGTCAGCTGACAGGGAAAAAGACCTATTTACAAATTTAACACCCAATCTTGACACCTAAGCTGCAGCTGTCAGAGCCACAGAGGAGGAAAACAGCAAGGAACCGTCTACTGCATTGATTTTTACAAGGTGTAATTGAAAGATTTATCCAAATCCACGGCAGCGTGCACTTAACTGAAATAAACACTTGTTGTTGTCGACTCTGTGAACAGATCTGTTAGCTACAGACATAAATTTGCAGCAACTATCCCACTGAGACAGAGAAAGACCGTTGATAAAAGACTTTTCTAAATGCAGTATCTGCTGGGCTTTGTGGACACTCTCTCCTCCAATGTTATACAGAGTTCTCCCCCTTTTTTATGATCATCACCTTTCGCCAGTGTGTTCTTTTATTGGCAATTGAGGCAGACAGCAGGATTCTGATTGTCGTCACAGCTCACCCACAACAAGATCTGGTCTCCTCTTACTTCACCTTTTTATAGACTCGGTACTGTGGAGGAAAAGCAGGACACTCTCAACCTCTAATACATCTAAACACAACATCCGTGTTTCAATGGCGATGTGGAAAAATTGTCATTTCTCTGAAAGGGATGATGACTCGTGAGTGTTTGTCAGGCAAAGCCAAAGGAAAAACATGTCAGCCCCTAATCCATTTCTACCGCTGATATACGTACGTACAGCTGGCTTAACAGAGATTTAAATAATTCAAAGTGCTTGGACTGCCAAAGCTCCATAATCAGCTTGCAAGCTCAAGGAAGCGGTACGATAGAGTGAACAGTACCGAACAGGGAGGCTGATTACTTAGTCCACATGCATAATTAAGCAGAGGCGGGAGAGCCCCGAATAACGACGGCTCTGAGGTCAGCACTGCAGCTTGTGCAGTATTCCTGCATGAAAGAACCTGTTTACCTTCGTGGCTGCATAATGATCTGTGTTGATGCACAGGTCTAATAAGTGTGCGCAGGCATGTGTGTGTGCGCACGTGTGTGCGTGTGTGTGTGTGTGTGTGTGTGTGTCCTGTCAGCAGAATCAGGCCTTGTATCTGCCCGCATTTAGTGCTCCATGTGCTTTGCATTAGCAGAAAGTTAGCAGCTTATCACAGGAGAGAGTTATCCAGAGTCCTTAATTAAACAGTCGGACTTGGCTAACTGCGCTGCTTTTTACACATTCAATTATTAATTTTAATGCTGATGACATTGTTCAGGTTTGATTTTCCAAGCTTTTGATTACATCAGATAAGACAAACAGTACATAAATGATGGGAATTTTGCATCATCATCCAGTTATTAGTTTCATTATGTTTGGCAGGTTAGGTTAGAAATAAATACGTTTACAGAGTTTATGAATTTCCTCTATCCTCACAATCTTCATCTTCTCATGTCCACTATGTGGAGCTGTGGTATTCAATGTCCCCATAAAATGGCCTTGATAAACTATTGATACACTCGGTTATTAAATACTGATGATATGATCTCATTTTCATATTCAATTAAAACATGATCAGATAAATGAGCATAGCAAATGTGCATGAGGTGCAGTTCTTCATATGCTGATCTTTACAATCAGCACTGCCGATACAAAATCCAAACTTGTGTTCACAGAAGCAACTTTGAGCACATTCAGGGAGTATTCTCAGAGAAAGTAGTTGTTATTCATTCACTGATTTTATATTCATATAAATATGCATTGAATGTCTTGTTTTTTTGTTTTGTTCTTTAAATCTCTACAGAAAACCAAAGCAGTCAGTCAAACCGTGAATCAGTCAGTGGGCCAGTGAACGCATGACCTTATCCGCGCCTCCTTTGGCATGTCTCCGTCCTCCCCCGTCAGAGGGACCCAGATGGTACGAGGCAGCGGTGACCAGAGCAAAGAGCTGTCTGTCTGCCAGACTGACAGCAGCACGGAGCCACGGGCCCTTTATCAGGCAACAATGGCAGCATCAGCAACCAGGCAGTCTCCACGGAAACCCGCCTGGAAGCAATCGCTCCATGTCTTCAATAAATGATTCAAACTTTTAAATACATGACAAGAGTTTAATGGCTGCCTGCATAATGGTGTTCTTCAACAGAGGAGCAGAAACTGTGCAGACATTTGTGAGGTGTTAACACAGATCAGAATAATATTCTGTGATATACTAACCAAAACAGCTGAAAGTTCTAAATCTGGTCCCAACCAGCCTTTGCAGATCTGAATTCCCATCTGTGGATTGTGAACAAATCACTACAGCCTCTCACTTCGCTTCTCTTGACTGCAAATTAGAGCAGATTGTTATGCATCCTGACACTCCAACATTTATTTATTTTTCTTGTGACACTAGATTTTGTCAAAATATCATCTGTATTTTGCTTCAACATGATGTAAGTCATGAATAAGTCATGAAGAATTTTATGTTGGAGCGCAGAAAACAGCCAACGCCGGCACTGACAGCATGTCCAACTCACATTATTACATGTTGAGGATAAGAAACCACAATGAAAACAAATGTATCATTAGTCAAAGAGACAAAGACGTTTCTTTGGATGCAACCAGATATTTGAGTTAAAATCAGATCATCAGACTATGGCATTTTTAGTCCAAACTCTGCAGAGATTTATCAGAGAATAGGCTAATTCTAATGTATGGTCATCAGAATATAATGCAGCAGCTCCACATTTGTCCAGTTTAGGTTATTAAATCAAAAGTTCCATGGAAAACAATCTTTTTAAATATACATTACACTTCCATTTCATTTTCCAAAACGATTTCAGTGATGATTAAGCTAAGACACGTGAGCCAATGTGGGTTTTGTTCAAACAAACATTTTTCATGTGGCTGCAACCCGTCAGTTTCAGTCAGAGCGAGAGGCGGTTGGTCAGGGAACTCGACTCAGACCCAACAAAAATGTGAAACACGACCTTGTCACATCGTGTCAGACCTATTCTCATCAACAAAGCTGGTTGTTGCTATGAAGACTGTTTACAGAGACTAGCCTGAACCAGATGACACTGATTTTTAAATAAAAGTCACCTTTGTTGTGTTTGATTTACAGGGGGAAAAAAAGCCAAAATTGAGACAAAATTTGATTTACAAATACAGCAGGATAGAAGCAAGGTAGAGTTTGTCATTCACCTGATCCTTTTGTTCAAAAGATGAGCAGGAAGCTGTCATTAAATGATTTATTTATTTTCCTCTCATTGATGCTCAGCTCACCCTGACAAACCACCATCAGTGTTCAGATAGTGAGAGAAGACCTTTGGAACCTTCTCCATGTGTTCCCTCAGCATGACACAACCTGAGCCCAGTGTTTGTCCAATATGCTCCAGAACCTGCCATGTTGTGGACAAATTCTGACAAATTCTGGCTCCTCAGACTCTGCAAAAACGCCAACCAACATGAAGCCGTCATCTGGGTCCTCTCTAAAAGTATGCGTGTCTTGTGCAATCTGACACACGCGGCCATGCAAAAGCAAAGACGGTCACACACCCAGAGAAACCGCCGCAGGCCCCAAACAAGTATTGAGGAAAAATCCTGAACGTGCACACTCGTGTTGGCCAACAGACGAGTCCCAGCTGTGGAAGTAGTGCGGCTCTCAGAGCTCAGCATCAGGCATGCGACTGCCTGGCAGGACCCCAGTGTCTGAACCTCTGCAGCGCAGCCCTTTATTCAGTTTGGCAGAAATTCTAGGTGAAAATATTGGATTTAAAAAAAAAAAAAAAACAGCCTGTAAGTTTCAGACCCCTGTAACCAACAACACCTGTCAAATTTTGTTTCTTTTTTCTGGCTCTGATTGCTGTAGTAATTTTGCATTTAATAGTAATACTAATAATACAAATACTAATAATAATCTACCAGGGCCACACAGCACCTTCCGTTGCTGTGAAACCAAACCCAAAGCTGAGGAGTAGAAAGAAAAGATCCATCCAGATAAATCTCATCATCACTGCATGTCTCCACAGATTGGAAGCCTGGACAAAAGGAAATGAACGGAACAGCTGAATTACTCAACGGGAACAGGCTGATTGGTGAACCTTTACATCCTGGGAAGAGACTGACTCGTCATCAGCCGAGTCTCTTTTCCATCAAATCATTAGTAAGGTGTCAGGAATTAGAAAGTGTTTTTGGACTGTTTTCTCTTCAATCTCTTTTTATTGTGTGAACATTTATATTATTTTATCCTTATTTCATCTATTACTTTTTGTGACACTCTTTCAGAATGTTGTGTTATCTGGTGAGAACATGCATGTTATAAGCATTAACATTAAATAGCTTGAGCTACAATCTAAACTGAAAAGTTGCGAACACAGCCAAGAGCCAGACAGTCCCAGTCAGACGTAATGACAGCAAAAGGCCAAGGCCAAGATCGCAATTTGCTGGAGTTATACTTGCAGATGTAACCTCCTGCCTGCATTCATTATGAATCAAATTCTCATTGTGGTTTAATGGGGGCCTGTCTCATCCCCACAGAGGCCAAAAACGAAAAAACTCCATTTAACAGCACAAACAGTCACAATACAAACAGTTTCTTTAGGCACATGTGATGGCAGTCTAACAGGCAAACACGCGGGTAGAAATGTGTGTTCAGTAGGTCTTCATTAATGAAAGCCTTGATGGTCTGGATTGTACATATGAGTAGAAGACCTATGTGTGTTAAAAGCATGCTTTCTTGTGCACACACATGCTCCTTTATGGGGAAAATTTATTGATGACAAAATTTGCTCTTGAAAAATGGGCGAGTGGAGTTAAGAGCAGCTTTCCAGGGAGAGATTGCTCGATTCTGCAGCCCTCATGTCGATGGTTGTTAATGGCTCCCCCTATTGAAAAGTCAACATCCTGCTTCAGCCTGTGAGTGAAATACCTCCACCGTTGACGTCGTAAGTCCGTCGGAGGACACTTGAAATACAGCACTCTGAGGACCACCTTGGAGCTGAATAACAACTGACTGCTGATGGTGGGGTCACAACTGAAGAGTACAGCAGCTTTTACCCCCTCACTCGTCCTCCTTTGTCTCCTTTATTAGTGCCTTTGTGTCTCTTTGTGCCACCACATGGACACTGGGACAAAGGGAGAATTGGATTTTGCAGCAACAGCTGATGAATCCATGGGCAGATTACTGCTGTGCAAAAAAAAAAAAAAAGAAAATCCAGCAAGTTTGGAGAGTCTCGGTATTGATTGCACGCTGGTTGGATTCCTGCTTGTTTTCCACCCACTGGAGCATGCCTGAAATATGAAGTCATGAAAAACTCTTTGTGCTCATGTTGAAATGATAACTAATCCACGTGTACGGCTTCATTTTCTTTCTTCCAACGCAGCTCAAGTCTTTGCTGCATGACCACTTTATCCACCATCTCAGCCCCCTTTCTTAAGTTTTTCCTATTATTGCAGATAAAGACAGTCGTACAAGTTCAACGAGCAGCAATGAGCAGCAAAAGGAACAATGGACTACCACAACTACATCACGCCTGACTTCTGAAAGCTTTCATTCTTTTGCTTTCATTCTGCAGGGCTGTTTTTGCACTGTGTTTATTTACCTCTCACAGTTTCACGCTCTGTGAATCTGAACACAGACACAAGAATGGAGTCATTTTCCAAGAAAGCACCACAGATTATCTAATTAAGGTATGAAATAAGAGATAAAGAATCTAAATTTTGAAGAACTCAGCTATTTTATGCAATTAATCTCAACACCACTTTATTATAAGGCAACAAAATCCTGCTTTAGAATTCAGCCTAAAGCTGGTGATATATTTCATGTAGATGATTTTTGCACAGTGTAAAGGTACAACCAAATGTACCCATTCTGAAGAATGGGCCATTCACTGCACCCTCAGACAAGTGGAAAAAGCACAACGCACGCCATTGTTGTTTTCTCTCTGTGTGTCAGCAGTTGTCACATGGCGGCTTCTCTCCGCGACTCAGAAACACTGAGTTTTTGTGCACCGGCAATAAAGAAAATGACATTCTTCACCTGCTGCTCTGCTGCTTGAATAAGTCATGTGAAGTTGTGTGAACTGTAGGGTTAACCTGCTTTGTTCTGCCCTGGTCATGGTTAAAACATGATATACAAAAAGAATCTCCCTTCCTAACGGATGAACCCTTTTTGCCCACATCTGCTGCACATTTGGGGCACTAATAAGGAAGGATTCTTCATCAGAACCCCTCAGGGGGAAGTGGACTGAATGCTGTTTTGGCTAATTGCTGGTGTTTGCTCATTCTGAGATAATCCTTTAGTTTGACAGCTACAGGCTTCCCTGAAAACTCTCCTGAGCTGAGTAAGAACCATACTGACAATAGAATGTCACTTTAAAATCTATGTCATGTTGTTGAACATGCTAAACCGTTAAATTGCTGTAAACCCTCAAGAATGGCTGATGAGTCATTAACCACAAGTATGATTTTGCAAAACTATACTTCAGTTGATAAAGTGATGTTTTAGTGGAACCAAATGGACCTTCTCCAGAGGATACAATCAAAATGGTGGCTCTTCATTCCAGACGATCACCGAACTAGTGGTAAATAGCATCAAACGGTAGCCTGAGTTATCGGAAAGTCGTGTAAACCACTGTATAAACATCATCAAGCACCAAGTGTGTGTCTCGGAGGCTGTGCTCGCCTCGCCAGCAAAGAGGTTACTCTAGGACAAATTAAAGCCATCTGTTCATCAATAAACTGCAAATCACAGAGTTCAGGCGGAGCAGCTGGACGACATCCGAGGGAAAGCAAAAATAGTTTCTCCATAATTCATGATTCAGGTTAGGCTAAATCAGGGAATAAAGTACTTTGAGGAGTAATCCGATGACGATGATGCTTTCAAATGATGTGCTGAGTTTGAGCTGCTAAAAATTGAGCGCTGATTGATCGGTGGATATTTTATACCAAATAACAGGATGTTGTGATACACATTAAGATTTACCAAGCTTCACACAGATGCAGTTCTAAATGTATACATGCTGCATTATGATCATATAGTAGCAATACATAGTAGTAATTCCAAAGACATGCAAGTGAAGTTAAGGGAAATCATCACCCTCTTAAGCCTTCATCTGAGTCTGTGGAGTCGCAGGAGGAACCTGCAGCTCAACTGCATAACTCTGTAACATCTGAGCTGCTAACATGAGTTTGTGTCATCCCAGGCAGAAGTAATCACAAAACACTGATGAGTAATTTTCTAATAAAGTGGTCAAAGCATTTTCAAAAGACGGAGAAAAGATCGTTTACCCCAACAGTGACAACAGTTATTCTGTGGTGGCATTCAGCCTCATTCAAATTCCATTTTCTTCCTTAGCCGTCCTCCCTGTGCTCCATCCAGCCTCTGTGGTCTCTTTAATGAGCTCACTCTGAGCTGTGTTTAAGCTCATTAACCTTTGTGGGTGGCGAGTCCCGCTGAGAGGAAAAGCCACCGATACACAGACACAGATACACTGTACAGCACAGGTTTTCTTTAAACACACACTTGAAGTTATCCAAACACATTAACATTCTGAAAATTAGCAGCTGGAACACTTGTGGTCAACATACCTGGATTTTATTTGTGGCTAATTAAATCACCTGTTATTTCAATGTAGCGGCTTGTCAGTAAAGCCTGAATAAGAAAACACATTTACCGTTTCTAAATTAATTGTAGTCAAGAAATTAAGATAACACTCACCAGGTGCCATGGTAACAGGTGCTAAGTGGTGATTATGAGTGAATTATAGCAGGCTCACTGCAGGACACTTATGTCAAAAGGATGTGTGATGAGTGCAAATGATCTTAAGAAAAGATGAGCAACACGTTATTTGGTGCAGAAGATGTGTAGCATAGGAGGCCTGCAGGCTAGAAGCTGTGCTTCCTGACTGTGCAGCAGATTTGTGAAGATCCTCTTACTTCTGGGACACCAGAGAAGAGCAGCCTAAACGTGCATGTGCGCTTGCACATTAGACTGGACCCTGAGGCTCTGTCCAAGTCACTGAGACAATAAACGTGGTACCGATGTCTGCCGAGCGAGAACCGCTCGTTACACGTGACCCCGGCACACCCAAGGTGGCGACCTCTGCTGTGGAGGTGAATGCAGCTGTTAATTGGACAGAGGAGTGGTGGAAGGGTCCAGTGGTCAGACACCACATGGCTGCTTCTCCAGCACCCCACATCTGCCAGAATAAACCTCAGATTATTTCAATAACCTATCATTACTGACTCTGAATTATAGAAACGATCTGTGCACGATGTTGGTTCAAGGCTCTGTTGGTCATTTCAATTCAAAAGCACTTTTGTCAGCCAAGACCCTGGTTATTTTTCCTGTACAATCACTCTGACAGAAATGCGTCTGTGCAGACACCTTTAAT
Organism: Lagocephalus sceleratus; assembly: GCA_911728415.1. Classification (NCBI taxonomy): domain Eukaryota; kingdom Metazoa; phylum Chordata; class Actinopteri; order Tetraodontiformes; family Tetraodontidae; genus Lagocephalus; species Lagocephalus sceleratus. The sequence goes on along the minus strand of CAJVRN010000237.1, from coordinate 8,828,094 downwards.
AATCATAGCAGAAGCACGATGCCTGACAAATGCCTTAGCTGCTGCTCTGACATCATCCTCTCCATTACCAGCCTGCAACCGTTTTAGAGCCTCATGTTGTTCGCCCACCACAGCAGGCCACGTCAAAGTGCCTCTTTTTACTTCAGAACCTTTCAGGAGGCAGCTGAACATGACTGCTCTTTAGTTTTCCCAGTATATTTATACAAAATGTCCTTTTTAACACAGGCAGAAAGGTTGTAAGAGTGTTTTGCTTGGGTTAAAATAGTGCAAAGGACTCTTGGAAATTGATATTTTCATCTGTACTCTGGACCTCCAGGTCGAGAACAAAACAATGTTTCAGTGGTTTTCTGAGATGAGCAGAACACATAAGCAACTAGACAAATATCCCTCCTGTTCCTCCCCGCGCTCCCCTGGGACTCGTGGTTATGATGCTTACATGTTCCTTCAAGAACGCCTGGTTGTTCCCACCCCTCCTGTCTCTTTCTGATTGTCTTTTCCAGCCACCGCTCCCCTGGGTGGAAGCTGTCATATTGTTTCTCCCTCCAGCAGATGCTCTCCTTCTGCCATAATCTGTCTGCCACTAAGGCAATATTATTAAGCCATGAATGGTGTGTGTGTATGTATGGGGGGGGGCTGCATATTCACAGTTATTCAGTGGAAGGAAAGGTTAAGAGCTTGTGTGACCAGAAGAGAGGATTAGTGCAGCGAGAATAGCTTTTTATTACTGCTGAGGTCACACCATATTCAGAAGCCACCAGGGAGCGACATCAGCGGGTGCGCGGCCAGATGGAGAGCCTGGTGTCTGCAGAATCAGACTGATTCCATTAAAGAGACACTGAAGCGTCTTCTGGATTCCAGATAGACGCGTAGGAGACGGAGATAACAACAATGGCATCGGCAACGGGTGGAAATCAAAGTGTTTCCACATGGAGAGCAGCACACAGCCCATTGGTGCCATGTGATAGGATGATCTGAAAAAGATTACATCATCGTTTGGGATGGAAGTGGGAGGTGTTGGCGAGAACAGACTTGGAGCGCCACCTGGTGTCGGCTTGGCTGACTGCACACCCCTCTGACGTTGACACGAAGCTCCCCCCTCCGTAGGTGCTGCTGGAGGAGAACATTTGTTCTCCCAGACGAGCTGCATGAATTACAGCAGCACTCGTCTGTGCCGGATCGCGCCGGAAAGCGTGTAACCCCAAGGGGAGGAGTGACACGCATCCTGTCTGGAAGCGACAGATGCGCGTGCGTCTATACTGTCTGATTACAGCTGCATGATGTTGCCATGATGCCATTAGACAGCTCTTCGCAGCGCTGGGAGATGAAGCTCCTCTTTGAGGTGGACAAAAGCCTGGAGAGCGGAGCCAGCAGGGAACCAGCCAGCCCCGTCTGCTCATGAGACACAAGCGTGTGTGTTTGTCAGCAGCCAAATCTCAGAAGGGCCTCTTAATGGCGCCCATGTTGTTCAAGCTAATGGCAAAAATGGCTTAAAAGCCTGGAACGTTACCTCGGTGAGTCTGAGCTGCTGCGCACTCCCCGACTGATCACTGAACTCACAGCACAGTCACGTGTCAGGGAGGGATGAGGAGCATGAGGAGCTCAACAGTACAGGTGGAAACCACAAGTGACGGGATGAACCAGGGCTCAGCGTGGGCAAGTGAATGAAGAAAAAGAAAAAAAAAAAAACAACCTCTGGTGGTGTTTTTAAAGAAATAGACACATCCCCTCTTCAGCGTCTTACTTGAACTTGAAAGGAGTCTGGCTTTTTTTGTAAAGGTGCTGGCTAATTTCCCATAAGACCTCATTCTGTGGCGCACAGAGAACATCAGTCAGAGGAACACCAAATTATTAGCTACTTCCTGCTTGATGGAGTCATGTCATAAATGCTGAAGCTAAATTGTTTCTTGATCCAGTAGCTCAGTTCTGAAGCAGCAGCAGCAGTTTGATGCACCCAAATACAGTTTCTGAGAAGTGTTTTTCTGAAACAATTCTAATCAGATATAAGACACATAACCCAGACATAATTGGTATATTAGCTACACGACTACATTGTTACACGTTTTCCTCATAGGTCTTCTTGTACAAACGATTCCTCCACAATTGTGCAGATTTATTCTGCAAAATAATTCATTTTCAGAAGATCACCAGTGCCAGGAGACAGCAATTTCAAGGACTCTAATCATTAACTTGGGGGGTAAAAAACGGCAACTTTGAAATGCTGATGCAAGTAGCAGAGCAGTTTAGAAACAAAGAGGCGTTGAGCAGGGTACAGTCAGACATGGCAGCAGCGGAGGGAACGCTAAAATTATTATTCAGGTCAAGAACTGTACTCTGCTCCTGAATGAACGCATTCAGAAAGCACAGGATCCCCGAAGGCAACAAAGTCTGCTGGCACTGCGAACACGGCAGCATTCATCCGCAGACCTTGAAGAGTCTTGTTTATGCATATTAAAATGAAGCAGCAAAGAAGAAACTTATCATCCCCTTGTTTCGTTTTCCATCATAAAGAAGAAGGAGCTGCACTTCCAGGAGGAATAATGAGGGTTATTGCTTTCATATTCAGAGCACGGTCGCACCAGAGGGTCGGATTCTTCCTACAAACAAACATCGGCAATATAAACTTCTGGCAGAGACGCACCAGCCTGGGATGATCTGCAGTTTCGTTCTTAAAGGTTCTTGTTGGTGGCTGCAAGTGAGGTGGTGGTGGTGGTAAAAGCCTGGCACCCCAGGGTCCTCTGTGTCACCCTCTCTGCCGACACGGGCCAACCTTTTCAAATGTCGGAGCGATAAAACTCAATTAATTCAAAGTGCTTGACATGGCGGTGTCAAACACCATTAGTTTTAATCCCATTTGGAGTGAAATTGCTCTTGAAAGGTAAAGGGATCTATAACTGTCTGGGGCCCGGGGCTGCGCTGCTGTAAATCTCTCTGTGCTGATGACTCCCCTCCCAGAGTTTATAAGGTTGGAATGAGAGTGTCTCCATGCTGTGTGGCGACGTCGTGTCCCAGCAATTCCTTGGCTAAGTAATGGAGCTGTAGTGGATTGTGTGAGGCCATGCATCTCACTGCACAGCGCCGCACGCTAGTCTCCGAGGAAAGAGCTGTCTGCTTCTCTCCGCCGTGCCCCCGTCGGAGGGCCACTGGAGCGCAGAGATTCATCGGGGTTGTGATGACGCTCTGCTGTGGCCCTTTTAAACTTAAATTGCTTCTGTTCGCTTCTCTTAGATCAAAGACGTGAAGCATGGAGGCGAAAGCGTGCAGTAACAAATGTTCAATTTGGAAAAACAATATTAAATGAAGGCAATACAATGGAGAATTTATATGAGGTGAAATGTAAATACAGAAGTACAGAGCTGTAAAGGTTAAGAAAGATGTACTGGGTATTTATTAGCAAGATCATTTAATGTACAAGAACAAAGGAATCTTAGTACATTTATACTATTAGATAATATCCTGAATTTGTCAAACTGTCTCAAAATTTGATCAATTGGGTTTGTTTGTCAGCAACACATCACATCTGCAGCATCTGCGGTCAAATGCAAACGTACGTCTGGCTCGCTTCCTGCCAGGATGCTGGGAAAGGCGTTCGACTTCCTGCTTCGACCACACATATGGTTTCTGGTTCGAGACTGAAACTGCGGCTATGTGGAAGCCGGTTCAGGCAAAATAAGACGTAACTGAATGTTTACGTCGATGTTAAAACCTGCAAAAAAAAAAAAACAATAATCACGACCTCCCTTCTTTTCAATATGAGCGGCTTAAAGCTCGCCCTCCGCCTTCGTGCTCGACTCCTTCCAGGATATCAAATTATGAAAGCCAAACATGGCTGCCCCCAGCCCGTGGTGCAGAACGTCATCGGGGACCCTCCGCTCCGTGTTCCCCTGCCGTGTCTGCGCCGATGTGATTGCAGTTCATCTGTGGCAGAAGCGGAGTGAGGAGCAGGTTGAGCGTGCCTCGCTCTGCCGTTCTGCTACGGCGCACATATGCTGCACGACTTGGAAATCATCAGTGACGGGGAGGGGAAAAACATCCGCTGGCTCTCATCGAACGTCTGGTTGCCAGCGCTGCACATCCCCGCGTGTTAGCGGGGCCCCGAAACGAGCCAAACGTGAAGCGTGAGGCAGAGGACACGCCGCAGCCCGACGCCACGGGAGCACGCCGTGGTGCAATGCTAACATTAATGATCCTCTCCACAGTCATTTAAGATATCAAGAGACAGGCTGTTAGCAGCAGATGGCCCTTTTGTAGACCCGTCTCGCTGCTTTTAGGCTCTGCTTTAACTCTGATGCGAGTGGAATCTTTGGGCCCGTCTCTATTGTCGGACTGGAGGGAGTTTCCACACGGCTAAACGTGCGTCCAGGCGTGCGTGGACACACGCGGAACACAACAAAGGCCTGAACATTCACATGAACTCAGCGGCGGATGGATGAGCCCAGCTCCAGTCAATGAGCCAGCCTTCACATCCTCTCACCTCACTGGCACAGAGAACACATTTATCCAGCGGGTTAAACAAACGGTGATTTAAAAAGAGCAGAGTGGATGCATGGCACCACAGAAGTTAGGTAATTTCAATGTTTCTGTGTGCACGCGCGTGTGTGTGTGTCTGTTTTCCACAAGGAGTTAACCAAGACAATCGGGCAAAGATAACATATTCATGCCAGATGTGTGTTAGGTTTGATTTAAAGACAGATGACATTTGAGTGTCTTTATACGGCACACTGATATTAAAATGCAATTTAATGTGCTGACTAAATGTCACACAAAGGTCATCTAAATCTTCCCCTCAGACATTTTTATGTCTGTGTAAAGAACAAATTGAGTGTAAAAGACAGTTGATTTTTTTCCCCCCTTTAAACATGGAAACAAAGTAGCCTTTACGAGTCATCTGACGGTGAAGAAATAATTATTAGTCCAACGATGACCCTGATGCCCTTCTTTCCTCTACCCTGCAGCCAGAAGTTATTTAATTTCTTGATAACCATGTAGCCAGATATTCCTAAAGAAAAAACCCAGAATCCTTCTTCATAAAATCTGTAATTTTTGCTCCATCACATTTGCCTTTGGTCTCTTTTGTTCTGGGGAGGCAGAAAGACTCCCTGACCATATTCAGTATTCACAATATACAAACTATGATACTAAATTTTGAAGGCTTCAGGAACAAAAAACAAACAAAACGGTCATTTTGTATAGATCAAGTAGTTTTCAAATCAAAAGTATATTAATCGATTTTGTATATATCTTGTTTTTATATACAATTAATCCAGGAGATGCTGTGGATAAATGACTCTCCTCTGGCGTAGCAGCAGGTTTGTGTGCAAACAGCGGCCTCTTGTGGTATTTTTCTGTATATCAACCTGATGACTGATTACTGTGATTTAAAAAAACGAAATTAACTTAAAAAAAAATGAAACGCGTTTGGAATTGCTCATGCTTACACACAAAGCTTTAAAAAAGAGGTGCAAACAAGTGGGATTGTAATGACTGAATTATGTAAATTATAATGTGGAACGTCTGAAGTGGTTAAAAAATATCTTGGAAATATTACATGATATATAGGCCATGGGACATCTGCCCCGAATTCCCAATGAAAGCATCTGCATTAAACGGTTTGGTTACAATCAGCACTGTCAGCAGGGGGCAGCATTCACCCACCCTGAGCATCGAGCCACATGAAGGAGCTTTCTGACGGTCAGACATGGCTGCGTGCTGGCGGCTCTAGTGCGTCAGATCCATCATCCACATGAGTGACACAAACTTGGACCATTTGAATCTCCCACATTTGATGATACAAAATGTTGATGGGAGCAGCAACAACAGAAACATGGAAGTCCCTGAAAGGAGTTGTTGAGGAGTAACATTTTAATAGATTACGTAGCAGCTGACATGTTTCTCATATGTTGCATGTTCTCTTCACCTCCACCTCCCTGCATCATTGTCATCTTAAAGCTGCAGATGTAATTATATAGACAACTGATCAGTGGAATTGTTTCTGCTGGCTTTATTATAGGAGCATTTAAAAATAGATTTTTAAAAAACCACAGTGAAGGATGATGTGGTTGAATAAAGTTTAGTTTATAAAAGAATATATTTTCATTGGCATGAAACTTGAACTTACTGGTGAAATGTAAAGTGTCACTGTAACTGCCTGCAGGGTGATTAAAGTCTCTGTTTTGTCGAGCCCCCCCGTCGCAGGGTGCATGCCTTGGGGCCACAGGCTGAAACGTTCCTGCAGCCAGAGGTCAGATCACACTTGGAGGAGCACAAGTGAGTTCCCCTGCCCACGCACCCTGGGAGCCACTTTGACCTCATCCAACACCACAGGGGCCTTTTCCTGTACGGGAAAATGAGGAGGTGGGAGGGGGGCAAGGAGGCTGGAGGAACAGCCCAACTCCCAATCTTAGAGGCACAGATTGGTATTTTTAACTACCGTCCTTTTCCCTCATCGAGATTTACCGACAATTGTCAAATCATAGTGGGATTAATACAGTATATAAAGAAATAAAAGAGTACTCTCCTATCCTAAAGGAACGTGACCTCTAGAAGAGGAAGTCCTGCTGAGACAGATTCTGAAATCTGACTAAATTAATTTAAATTGTCTTATTTTGTTTTGTCAGGAACGGGCTCTAGTTCTCACAGTTCTCCTGACTTTTATTGTGACGGGTGGGAATATTGATCCAAGCAGCATCGTCTCCCTCTTTTAACAGAGGAAGTGAGCATGTCACGGGGGGGGGGGGCAATATATTTGTTGTCATTCGCAGCAGGGTTGGCACAGGGAGCTGAGGGAGGGCTGTGGGGTTATTAAGGGGCTCAGCATGGCTTCGCTCAACTCTTTAGCTCAGTGCTGGAAAATAAAAAGGCTTACACTGAGCTGGTGGCTTTGGGGAGACGAGGGGATGCAGATAGAAGGTGTCTACTAACCGCTACTGCAGTTTATCATCTACAGAATATCTGTAGTTTAGCAGCCCATAAAAGAAGTGATCAATGGATTTTCTGTAGCGCACACACACGATCACATGAGTATTGAGTGTAGACAGACCTCAGACCTGAGTGGAAACATGTTCCAACAGAGGCAGACATGTAGTCTAGTCCAGCAGGGACAGAAAGACTGGGGGAGAAACAGCTTGAAGACAAAAATAACCCTCATCTTCTCCCTCCAATCTCCCCGTCTCTGGCTCCGGCAGGACTTTCACTTAAGAGGGAGGAAAATAATATACCCAGTAGCAGCAGATTTTAGAAGTGATGGTTTACTTTAGTATTCATTATTATTCATTTACTCTCATCAGTTCTGTACCATGCAACGGTTTCAGAAGAGATATAATCAGATTAAAACGTCTTAATTGCACACTTAATTACTTGTTGTTTACAGCAAATTAAACACTGATTATGACTGAACAGTTTTGTATTTTTATTGTATTTTATATAATAACAACAGTTGGGTCCTGGGTTTATCTGCTGGTGGAACAATCGCAGATCACTTGGAATATGTGCAGGATGGTGAGATTTGGTCAGAGTGAATAATTTAAGGAACACTGAGGAGAATAGAGTAACACTAATGATCATTCTCTCCAGAAATGTGGTTTGCAGCCACATGGGAAAAATCAAAAACAGAAGAAGAGCATCTATATATGGGCAACATTTACTTTAATCATAGGGTCACCTGCAGCGCAGCAGGAATGGTGAGGGTTAGACGTACTTGCCATCTGTGCTAGATCGGTGTTAGCCTCCAACTGTGTTAGTCTCTTGTTGCTCTTATTTAACTGCTCTGAGTCTGAATCACAGCTCAGCTGACAAATTTCCTCATCCTCTTGACTACGAGACCGAGCCACAAAGAAGCGTGATGCAACAGTGAGACATTTCTCCAAAGATGTGTCAGAAGCTCAACTGAACACAGCTCATAGCCGATCTGTAGCGTCTGTCTCAAATGACTCAATAACACTCAGAATATAAGGTAACCGCATGGTAATCACCAGAAAATGATCTGGTACACAAGAGCGAAGCAGCATCAGAGACGTTCAGAATATGATGACAGGGGATGTCAATGACCTGACGCTGACAGTTCTGATCAGTCCAAATGGAAAAAAAGAATCATCGGCCAATTTTGAATTTTAGTCGTTTTAATAGATGCCGTTTTTCCTGACATCTGGACGACTTCATGCTATGCTAAGCTGCAGCCAACATCGTGCATCTGTAGAGGACCTGCTGACGTGAACCAGTCTGAGGAAATGGAGCAGCTGAGGACGGCTCAATTAAAAAACAGAAAGACAAAATATACGAGATTAGATGATTTCAGTCCTAGAGATACATGCATGTGTTCCTCAGTAAATAATATAGTACGTGATAACTCAGGGGATTCTGATCTAATCTACTTTTTATTCTTTATTTTCCTCCATGTTATGTCTTTAGCTTCTAAGTTACAGATGGTTTAATGCTTGACTGAATTTTACTTCCTTTGGGTTATTCTGTTTGAAACAGGAGCAGACGTCACCAAAATTGAAGTTCTTTTATGAGCCTCAACACAGCTTTGTCTATATTTTAGAAATATAAATTTATATTCAAACATAAAATCTGGTCATTGCTACATATTTCTTGTGTCATTCTGCAGCATCTTAACTGAATTTCCGTTGATGTGATGCCATGTGGGTAATGTTAACAGACACATTAATAATGTATCAGGAAATCGTGCTAAATAAATACATGTTTTGTTCTGGATGTGGGATTGTTTTTATTCCTGGAAAAAGAGTTTATAACCCTTCTTGCAAAGCGGCATGTCTGAGACCTTACCTGCCCCGGGTCCCGACCCCCCACAGGTACTGCTCAGCCGTGCGTTAAGGCCATGAAGGGCACAGCAAAGAGAGGGTTCAAAGGTGTGGGGAGGGGGAAGCAGTCAGGTGTAACAGGATTTCTCCAGGAGCCCACTGACCCCCGAGTCCCTCCCGCCCCCCCCCACCACACCCCCCAATCTGGCCTGGGCAGAGTCTGGCATTTGTGCACCTGAGGCTGAGTCGACAGAAGAAACCAATGAAATAAAGAAGGTCTCCTCCTCCTTTGAAGCAATTATTATTGCCATTAAGGTATGTGTGGGTATCAATTGAGGAGGTGCACCCCTTCAGTTTTCTTTGAGTCATATATCAGTGTTGCTAAGCTCCACTCTTTGTACCCCCCCCCATCCTTTCAACTGCCATTGTTTAGCCAAACACCATCTGCAATCCTCAGACCAGAGGAGAACACAAGCAAAGGTCAGCTCCCAGCCTAATAATACTGCAGATTCCATCATGGCTGACCTCATTTTCTCCCTTTTGTTACCAACAGTAGGAACGATGGCTTTGGCTGACGGAGTTAAACCAAACCCAACCTTGTAGATTTTATGTGACCTTGATTGCCAACCTCAGCAAATGATGACAGAACCTCATTTTACTCTTGGGGAGTATTCTCAGATTGACACAGTTTTATTAGCAGCAAACTCAGAGAGAAATAAGATTCCATTTTTCACTTGCACGCCTCTTTTTGGTGCCAGCGGGGGCTTCACAAAAGGCTTGGAAAAACACCATTCCCCCGCCACCCCAATAAGCAGGGCTTTATTCAGCAACATGGTGGTCCGTTCAGACCGGCTGGTTGTCCTGGCTGTTTCATCCTCAGAAAGGCATGAAAAGTCACACTGGGACCCCGAGATGGATCTTGCCATGCAGATAAAAGATTCTCAAGAGAGATACTCAGAGAGATACTACTATTGTTGTTGATACTTCAATAGTAGTTGAAGATGCCACCATGTGCATTATATCCAGGTCAAACATTTTAAAAACTGGCCACTGGATGTTCCTTCCCCTCTCTGAACAGCTCTGCAGGCTGCGTTTTCACATGAATGCCTTGGTTCTTCTTGGGAGTGTTACTGTTTTGGAGCCCACACATGAAGCTCACCCACTTCAGTAAAGTTCTGAGTCGTGCGGACCTCAGTGGACAGCAGCCCACTCAGAGAAAAATGTCAGCATTTGGATGGTTATTTTTATCCATTTCTCCACTTTTTAATTCATTTTAGCTCATTCTCTGTTTATGGTAAATATAATTAATTTGATTTTCATTTTCATGCAATTTTTCTCTCTAATTAAAAAACTCAGAAAGGAACAGGAGTGCAGCATGTTTCTCATTGTCTTGTTATGGTCTTGGTTACTACTTCCAACTGATCTGTGGAGGCTGTTTATCCATCTGTGTGTGTGTGTGTGTGTGTGTGTATGTGTATATGTATGTCAGAGTATTGCTCTAAATTTGTCGGCTATGAAGAGAGCACTAGCAGTACCAGCAGTACCAGTATCACAAGTAGCACCAGTAGTACCAGCAGCACCAGTATCACAAACAGCAACAGTAGTGCCAGCAGAACCAGCCACACCAGCGGCACCAGTAGCTGCACCACAAACAAATTTCATTCTAAAGATAACTCATGTGACTTTTGATTGCATTAAAAAAACCCATCATAAAACATACCTTTGAGGTGAAGCAGGCAGTCTGACTGGAGCAGCAAACAACAGAAAGTTTTAAAATCCATCAAGAGCTTCAGAAGTGTAGCAGCACCAGCAGCAGGTGATAATGATAATGATAATGAGTGACGCTTCTGAATCAACACACCTGACAGGTGAACCATGCAGGTGGGCGGAGCTTTCAGTGGTTGACCTGCGTGGCTGGAGTGTCAACTTGACGCGTTGCATTAGAAGTGCTTACTTACTAACACAATTATGAAATATGTGTATATAATGCAGAAAATAGAGGCACACAAATGAATATATTTTTAAATGCCTGTGAATTAACATGAAAGAGCAGCTCCCAACTGCTGTCACACACAGTTTCTCTGATGCGAAGGGTCCATGTTGGTTGTCTCCACCTGTCAAACATGGTTCAGTATGAGGTGCCTGAGCGCTTGGAAATGTGTCAGCTTTTGTGTTTGTTTGTTTTTTTTGAGGAGAGGAGTGCAGCCATTAGTGAGGCTGCATTGTTTTTTTTTATGAGTTACATTACAGATGAATGTTGATGATGAATGTGTAAGCAAGCTGGAAAAAAACAAAAAAAACCTTTCCGCAACAGAAAGATGCATCAATTCAGTAATTCACATAAAGCTCTTTGTAATATTACAAAAAATCATCTTAACTGTTACATTTCAGATATTAGGATTGTGTCATTGGATTGCTGGTTTGCCTGGTTTGCAATTTCATCACTTTTTCGCTGAAAGTGTCCCATAATGCTGGCTTATTTTTGCCTAAATGAGTAATGGGAAAACTGGGAAGAGGATAAGGGATCCGCCGAGTGTGACAGGCTGATGCTGCACATTTTAGCCATCTTGTGTCAGCACTCAGATCCCTCCTGATGAATAATTTAGCTTTCTCTTAAAAAAAAGAGAGAATAGTGTTTTCCATTCATCCAGTTAACTGCTGCTTATTCCTGGAGAAAACACGTGCAGAACTGGGAGGAACATGAGGCCGCGGCGCAGAAATGGAGCCAGGAACTTGCCCGTGTGCCTCCGTAATGAGGAAATCTAACATGATTTAGGAACCCAGAGATGCCGATCTCCAGATTTTTCCTGTACATGGATTTTTAAAAACCCCAGTTACAACCATGGTAAACAACAAGGAAAGCTACTATTTATTACTTATGTTGATATATAATAATATGATGGATGATAATATAAATATTATTTTTTTATGTTGAGATTACAGGGTTACAGGATTTGTCTCCTGTTATTTGCAGACAGAGCTTAATGTATAAATTCATCATTTTAATGCCTGTTCTTAATGGCTGACTGCGCTACACACGAGTGTAATTATGCATTCAGATAATTTTCTCTGTCAAAGATGCAGGCAAATGTGCAGAAAGCTGTTATTTTGTGAGGAATAACGGAGGTCACCCAGCACAAACGTCATGAGAACTCCCAGCTTGGCGATATGTGTCCTGTGGTCGAGGCCGAATTTCTTGACCATAAACACACGCAGGGGTCCGAGTTTTTCAAGAGGCTTTTGACAACGCTGACCTTTGAAAGTGATCACCAGCCTCTGACGCTGAGCTGCAAACATGATCATGCGCGATATGTAGAGCGGCGCCGACATTGTTGAAAGTGCAATTTAGAGCAGCCAGCAAAGGATTGTCGGTATACAAGACAGGAAGCTTGGAGAAATGCACAGCCTGTCCCAGAACATCGCCAGCAGCATCTCTGCTTTCATTAATAACTGATTTTCTCTTCATTTGATCCATATTCAACACAAAAATTTAAAAAGGCTCATGACAGGAGTACACAAGAGGACACTCTGGTCCATCCAGGGTCTGTAATAATAAATAGGAATGAATAACAAATGTGAGTCATTGCCTGTTGGTCCTCTTCAGAGTCATGCTTCTATCCCTGAGAGGACCCATCACTCAGGTTTCCATGGAGAAGGTTTCTTTTGGTTTTCTGCCTGATGCTGTTTGTTCTCCTGTGACACCAAGAACGCGCCCCCCCCAAACCACCCACCGCCGAGTGCTGAGTGGACGCCTGCCATCCACAGCTGATTCGGCACTCGGGAGCTTTGGGTCTTTATCTTCCCGTTTGTGTGGTGAAATTTAGCAGCCTGGGGCTTCTGATTTACACACCGTCATCCAGCTGAACCCATAAAGCAAACCAATCAAAACCCAGTACAATACCGAGGATCAGAGAAATCCGTCGGCTTTCCGGGGATATTGATCTTGTGCTCCAGAGTCAAGGCCCTTCTGTTGCTCAGAGGCTTAGAGTCAGATAAACATTTGGTTAAAAAATAGAATGGCATTGCTTTGATTTGAATAGAGCAGCTTTTAACTTGAAGAAATATGAATTAACTGATATTCATGCAGAGACCTGCACTAGACCTGTTTGGAATTCGGTCTCATTCAGTTGGACAAGGCTGGAATAATAATTTATAGGATACAGGGTGGTTTTATTCACAAGACAAACAGAATATTTCCAACATTTCTTTGAAATTCTGAGACATGCTTAAGCAATCTGCTTGCATATTTAATCTACCATGTTGATATTTGTGTTGTTGGCAGTCAGATCCAAAATTTGTTCATTTAGTTTGCAAAAAAGCTAATAAGGAACCGTCCATCTCCCCAGAACTAATGCATTGCTCATATTTAAACCCGACAGACACAAAATACATCCCATCTGTTTCTGTGTGATTAAAGAAGTTTGAGTAAACATACGGAGTTAAAGACAACAGACAACACACATTTGCATGAAATTAACATATGGATGAGGAGGACGATGACTGACCACTCTGGTAACCTCATTAGCAAGCTCTACAGGAGCACGTGTTCCACAATCATTAAGAATGTTATTGAGCATTTCCTTTAGAATCCTTTCTAAAAGCCTCCAGTTCAGTATCAGAGCATTAGAATACATGATGTGAAAGAAAACAAAGAAAACACAAAGAGATCTTTGTTAAAAAGACATGAGAAATTGATTTAGAGTTGCAAGCAGGTTATTTCATGATTTGGTAACTGAATATTGAGGACGATTTTGAGGACAATTCTAAAATGTGCTTTTTCTGAATATAGGCTTCTTATATAAACCTTCATCTTTATGAAAACCTGTTTTCAGTCAGAAGTTTCTCCAATTCTGTTTTGCCAGCTGAAAATGATGACTGATTTCAGCTACAGGTTCCACTTTGACAGATGTTTTCACACTTTCCACTGTGTGCACATTTTCCTTCAAGGACAAAGCCAAGAAGAAAACAGCAGAGTGGGAGTCAAAGACAGGCACCTCTGTGATGCTCAGGCGATCGATGAAGGGCAACATGGCCTATATTTGGTTTTGGCGGTACTGTTGTCCATGGATCAATCTTTATCTGTTTATGATAGAATGAAAAGAGCATTGCATCCTGATGGTTCCTGCAGCCAAGGACAACATTCATCAGTTTAAACAGTCATATTCACTAATGCATATCAAATTACATGAATGCTGTCTCCTGGAATCATAGTTCTCTGGCTTCCTTATAAATAAATATATATGAATGGAAGTGTCCTCCATCTCTCTACCTCAGGTCTAAATTCACTATAGATGTTAATTCATATGATGGTTCCTGTTGTTACTTTCTTTTACCAGTTGTGAATTTTAAATATATGTATTCCTGGTAGACAATCACAAGTGTTTGCTACAGAGGTAATTGAAGGTGTAATCATCAAAGTCCTATTTTCCTTTACATTCTACAGGTATTTATTTTAAATTTAAGTCAACTTCAATAATGTGTGTGAATAAATAAAATCATGTTAAATAAGAGTTCAAGGCTGGCATTTGATGTGTTGCAGGCCAGTGCTGGTGCATGTGTAAATGCAACGTGCGCTGAGTAAGTCTGACACTGTTCTAACAGATAGTGCTAACAACTTTTAATATCTTCTGTTTTGGGGATTTTAAGTAGGCCTACCTTAATTTGTGAAAGGTTCAGATTTCCAGTCAAACCAAGAAACAAGCAACATTTTCTTTTTAAATTACCCCCTAATACCCTCTTTGCCACAACCAACACATGGAATAAACAATTGTGAATTTGTAAATGTATCTATTAGGCTATCTTTGGTTTGGTCTCAACTGAGGTCTAAAAAATCACATTTTTAATGACTATTTTCATAAAAATGTCTGACATGGCATTTAAATATGAATTGATGCCATATAAATGAAAAACGATTGACTGCTGTGACTTTGCTTGTGCTGTAAATGTTATAAATTGTCCCATCAGAGGTCAAGTTCTTGAGTTGGCTGTTATTTACCCTGTTCAATCAGGTAATCAACACTGGCCACAGCAGGGAGGACGTATCAGCTTTCATGGAAACATTAAGATAATCTGCTTAAAAGAGAGTGAGGTGACATCAAGGTTGTCAACCATAAAGAGGCTGAAATTCAATTGGATGAGATGAGTTGTGGTGGTTGATGTAGAGGGACGCTGCCTTGATGAAATGGATTCAATGCAATGGCAGAAGATAATGAACTTTACTCAATCAGCTCAGGAGGGCACCCAAGTGCTGCCTCTGTTGATGCCTTGGTAAATTTGGGAGGTCTATCTGGGACAGGCTGTTTTCCAGAGAATCACAGCACTCTGGTCCAGCTGTGGTCTGACACAGTGCACTAAATGATTTCTCCACAGGAAACAGCTCCTGCTTCTCATCACTCTAGCTCCCGGATATGTTGTGTTCTCCAAACACCAGAAAACTCCAGAAATCAAGATTAGACATATTTCTGCAATGGGGGAGGGGGGGGTTCTCAACAGTTAAATACCTGAAACCTGCTTTATACCTATGAGTATAACTTGCAGGATAATTATGCAATTATTAATAAACTGACCAATTGAGACATTATTTATCTTAAAAATGCAAGATAATTTATAAATATACTGAAGTAACAATCAACACTGTTGGAAGCATATGCTGCGTTCATACCAACGTGCAGGGTGCAAGAGCTGTGCAATAGTGCTCACAAATCCATGCATCAGCATTTTCTGACATGTTCCATATAGAGAACAGAGGGAACAGCTCTGTCATAGAAGCTCCGTGTCGAAGCCGCATCATTATGAAGAGGAAGAGAAAGACAGTGTTTTGGGAGAGATGATACATTTGCTGACCTCATTTTGCCAACAAAGAAGATCCAGTGTGCAAAGACAGAAAAGGATTATTGATATTAGATGCTGAGCCAACTGTGTGCAGATCACAGTCTCACTAAGAAGGGACCACCCACCACACGTTGACATTCAGACAATCCCCTTTATTGCACATGCTCAACGCACACATTTAGACTGCAGTTTGGGACTCTCCATTCAAGACGAATGCTTTCAGAGGCTAAAAAATTGAAATTGCTTTCATCTGGTCTGAGCAGGGAGTGAAGAAGGTGTAAACTCTCACTCCAGGCTCTCCACAATTTTTACTCCCTCTTCATTATGAAACCAAGCAAAGCTAAATATTAGGGAACGTCAAATTTAAGAATGACGGCAAGAAAACTAGAATGCTTCTGTTCAATGTTTTATCTGGAATAGATGGCTGCTCAACAAACAACAGTAGGTATCAGTAAATAGCCTTTATTAGTAATTGTAAATAGCCATACTGGTGACAGATGAGAACACAACAAGCTCCTGGCCACAGTTATGTCAAAGAGCTCCCCACCACCACCCCACCTCCTCTCCCCTACATTCCCAGACAGACAACCTCATTGGCAGTCGCCTTGTGTCCCTTGGCTGGCCAGGCCTCTGCTCCTCATACTCCGTCCTTTTTCATGCCAGAAATCATTTTGATAGTCGATCTGATTATTTTCGAAAGGCGCTTATCTCCACAGGACGCCCGAAACGGCATGACATAATGGAGTTGTAATTCTAAAGAAACGTTTCAAGGTGATCTAATTTTAACAATCGGAGCCAGGCCTGCTGAGACAAACGCCTTCCAAATGGAGACAAGAGCCGCAGTTTGAGGAGCATGGCTGTTTGGTGTGAAAGCTGTGCATTATTTACTGCTCTGCTTTTAAAGTTCTGTTTGCTCACAGTGTAGCAGCAAAACAATTACCCTCTAAATACCCTCCACTTCCACAGAGCACACAGGCAGCAGCGGCAGCGCTGCAGTGCTGAACCATCCTTTATCCTCGGAGGTCGTTGCAGGTTTTGTTTTTCAGTGCGTACACAATGTAACGAAACACAAAAGAGCCTGGGTGTGCATCTAAAATAGACAGGACTGCTAATGATCCAGCTAAGTAAAATGTGTTATGTGTGCAAAGCATGAATTAGTACTGCTCTGTTATAAGAGATGCATATTCAGTTACTGTGTTATATGGTAATATAAAATGTAAATGAATTGATTGTAGCCTGGGGTAGCCACTTACATTTTCTGTGATTGCTTAAAGAACCAAGTCCAAGAGGTTAGCAATGTAAGCACTCATGTATGAGGTGAAAAAGAGTTTTTGGTCAAGACAAAAGCCAGCAAATGCCAACACCACCACCCAGCTCTGCAGCAGGATCATCCAGCACGGGCACAGGCGGGATTAACAAACTGGTGAAAAAGGCACAGTGCTGCTGGAGGGCTGAACCATGACACCCTTGAGGATGTGAACTCAGCTGAACTCCATCCTGGACACCAGCAGAGGGTTCATGTCTGCAGATCAAACACAGCTTGATCCAGAAATTAATTTTTGCCAGTTTCTGTATTTGTATGTTCTGTATGCCGACTCAGTCTCCCTCCATTGTCTCTGCAATGTTGCTCTACTATAAATGTTGTCTAATTTTTATAAACCTAAATTTTTCATTGCCCAGACAAAGGTCCTTTACTGTTTTATTCACCTTACATTGACTGAATTTTCCTCACTGTGCAATGACCCTCAAATTTCTGCGTGACCATTGTGGCTATTGCAGCACTTAAGCTCCATTTTGTATTTTTGTACAGTTAAGGACACAAACCTCCTTTAACCATGGTGGAATGACTCTCTGCCACAGCAACAACCAAACCTCATTTATTCGAGTCTACCCACTGTTACATGCCTGGAAACAAGACAGGAGGGGGAGGTGCACAAGAAACATTTGCTCCAGGAGAAAGCAGTAATTACCTGTGTGTGGTTCGAATGGTGGACTAGTGCTCAGTTTAGAGTGCATCCTCCAGCGCCCATTAATCAGCCATATTGAAATTAACTTTCAATTAACTTTCTTGCCTGTTTGGTTAAAATAGATGCTTCAGCTGAGGAAAAGTAACAACAAGAGGGCTTTGATTATCATTTGAGTTCAAAACAATCAATCTGAGATCCCTTCTAAACCAGGAGGGCTTTTCATATACTAAATAGCAAATTAAATGAGTCATGACCAGGGAAATGATTTATGTTTTATAGCTCTAGAAAATCCATAAAACTCATTTGGTACTTCCTTTCTATTAAAATAGTTTTTTTCATGGTCAAATCAAGAACTTTGCACACCGGGATAGCAGGTGCAGAACCAGTCTGGACACGTAAAACTGTGATATGAACCACAGCAGCTACAATTTGCACTGATTAGGTACATTAGCCCATCTATCTGTTTTCTCATTATGGATGCTGACTTGATATGCTGTGAGAAATCTTATTGATTTTGAATATGACTGTTTATGACATTGATTTGGTGCTGTGCATATTGGAATAGTTGCACTGTGCAGCACATCACCGTGTTACACTTGAACTGACTTGAATCTTTTTTTAAATCACACCTCTCCATATGCATCTGCAAGCCTTCTTTATTTTTATTACTTTCTTTTCTGCCCTTTAATCAGCCATTGGGGAGTTTGTAAAGAGGAGCGATGACCTGCAGTCACATGCACCCGCTTTGACCTCAACCCTCCTCTATCCCCCATGGCTTCCCCTTTACCTACGCACACCTCGGGTTCTGCACAGCTTTACATTTATTCACCAGCGCAGCCTCCCCCTCTCCCTCCCTCCCTCCCTCCCACCCACACATTTGCCCTCCTCCCTGCCAGAGACAGGTAATTATTTTTTACAGACCCTTGTGCTTACTTGTGCCTCTATCTTTAATTACAACTGTGCAAAGCAGGTTGGAACAGGGGGGCTCAGCCACGCTGCTTTGATGTCTCTTCCTGCTTGTTATTTTTTACTCTTTTACTCCTAAAAACAAATGAATTTTGGAATTTTGGAATGTCCATGTCCCATCTTATTTTCAATTCATTCGTCCAAAAGTGGTTTAATTATGACATTACCTCAGCAATCGACAGTATCCTGAGCAACCTTGCCATCTATACACCAATTATACGATTTTCTTCCATAAGAGAGTGAAAAGCATGAGCAGATGAGTATGGGTAGTTTATGGAGAGCCCTAATTTAAAACAGGAACATGACACAAAATTGGATTGAAGGGAAATCATGGCTGTTGTGAAAAATAATGGAGACAGTCTTTCCAAATGAAAGTGAAACTGCCCTAAATCAAACATTCCTTGTTCATTTATACAAAATGCTGAAAACATTTATCATATTTCTCTGAAGCTCACTGACCTACAGACGTTCACTCTGTGGTTCACAGATAGAGGCTGGTGTCTGTGTACATACCTCCAGGATTGTTTGCATGTGGGTTTTTGTACACCAATGTACTGAGGACCAAAATACACATTTCACTGGGGAAGTGAGCACATTATTTGAAACTGAGGACATTCTGGCTCATCCACCCCAAAAGACTCTTTGAGGGATAAGAGTCAAAGTTCAGGTGAATTCTTTTGAGATTAAGGTTAGGGTGAGGGACTGGGAATATATATGTATATATATATATATATGTGTATATATATATATGTGTATATAAAGTATATATACATTTTTCAGATACACATCTTTTGCATGCTTCTGATTTGAAATATTTGAGATTTAAGATATCTGCTATGGGAGTACCTTAGGAATCAACTAATCCTTGTTGACAGTATAGAAATACTCAAAATAGTTTCATAATGGAGCTTTTTTAAAAAATATTATTATTATTATTTCTGTTGAAATGCTGTGCTCAGTGGAAGTTTTCAGATGCATTTTAAATATTTTTTGTCCTTTTGCTCTAACAGTGGGTGTTTTTCTCTATCGGATACACCCTCACTTATTGTCTGAGGCTACAGGCAGTATGGAATATCAATCAGCCTACAAACAAGTCGGAGGTGTCAGCAGAGTAATGGCTTTTGTTTGAGAAAGAGCCTGTATTTGAGGCACACACACGTTTAAAACAATTTCCTCTCCAGCATAATGAAGAGGTATTATGGAAAGTCCATTTGTCTTTGATTAGTTTTTTTTCTCCTGATGCAGGGATTCATTCCTTTTGCTCTATGTTTCATTATTCTTTTCTAATTGCCATAGCGGATACCCGTACGGTGGCAAGGTGTAATTGCTTCTGCCGTAAATCACAAAAGCATGTGGGGGCAGGGATTGCAAAGCTTCTTCTCTGTGACTGTTTTTGCAGACCTTGACAAGCACAGCACGTGCTGCTCTCTCTGTATTCAATCATTCAGTTGACGTGTTCATGTCCCTTGGAAACCTGTTCATGGAAGCAGATTCCTCCTCTGCCTCAGTAACAGGAACATATATCTGTAGGTAGTTTTGAAATGTTTACAATGCTGATTGGTGCTTTTCATAGGTGGTAGTAAGCATATACTTCCTAAGTAGATACGATATACTTTCCACTTTTGCAATGAAAGATTTTGGCACCATTGTTAACCCACTCCTGCTCGGCTTTAGTGAACCGTGGTGTACCCCAAGGGTCAGTAGTTATATCTCCCCCAATTTATCAGCAAAAAATTGTCTCAGTTTCAATAAGTTGTGCATTCTCAGCTCCCTGGTCAAATGACTGTGAGATATAAAAACATGGATGTCAAAAAAACTGAAACTAAAGAGCAACAAAGCTCATAGTTATGGTGCTAAGATGCTACATTAGGAGGTCTTCTCCTCTAACCCTTCACCCTCCACCTCCATGTCATCCTCGATCCCAACCTTGGTTTAATTTCAAATTATATTAAATCCATTCCAAATCTGCCTTCTTTCACCTCAAACATCTCTAGATTATGTTCATCCATTACTGATCCTGTGTCAAATCCCTCATCCACGCGTTCATAGCATCTCATCTCGCCACAGAATATTGGACAGACTCCAGTATTTCAGACCTCTGCTGTTCTCATGTGCTCAAAGCCCTGGCATCACATCCTCCCAACCCTCATCCAGCTTCAATGGCTTTCAGACAAGTTCAGCATTACCTATAAAAACCTTCAGCTCACCTATAAATGTATCCATGCCCTCCTCTCCAAACTCCTCTACCCACACAGCCTGCTGACATTCACCTCCATGCACAAGGTTATGTGAAAGGGGCTATATTTCACATTTTATAAAATCTGACCACATTTTTTTAGTCTATTTTGTATACAAGTGGCCTGAGTAAATTTTGGTAGTTCTAAGGTTGATGGATCTCAAGCACCCTCATACTGCTGAGTCCCCTCTCCTGCATCTCATGTATGTTGTATCTGGAAACCAGAAACATGTCGACATTTGCCTGGAGCAGAACAGCACGTTCTAGTCCACAGGGTTATTATTCTAATTTAGTCAAGGCATTAGGCAAATCAACAGCTCCAGCAGCAGCAGCAGTGGCAGAGCGTGGAGAAGTGGCTGGAGGTAGAATGTGAATGAGCTAAGTTGAGGCAGACAGAACTGGGGCTTAGCTGTTAGCCTGCAGGTCAAAGAGATAATGTATGAACTTAGCTCTGCTAGCAAAGCAGGCAGCACCACATTAACAGCCGATGAGGGTCTGGGAGTGGGCGCTCCATTCTTGAAGTGACACAGCAATTCCACACGCAGCTGATCAGGGACACACATGATTTCTTCCTTCTTTGTCCATTTACATCAATAGCGCTGCTGAACGGCGTTTCTTTCGCCCCAAATGTCACACTAACCTTGTTACAGCAGCTGGTGATTTAGATCATCTGCGCTTATGCCGATGTTATGCATGTTCAGCAGTGTCGCAGCTAATAGAGGACATGTTAATTTCCTCCCAGGAACAAATAACCTTGGGGAACTTTAATGAAAATGACTCCATCCAAAAATAACAAACACTTCAATAATTTATTGGATAGATTTAGATAGATTTTTTGTGTTATTTCTGCTGAGCAACTTCTTGTTGAGTACTGACAGCTATTAATGAAATGCCAAGGTCTTTCTCATATTAAATTCAATCAATGAATGTCCAAAAGCACTTTCCATGGCTAAGACACACAGTTTGAACTGAATATGAAATTAAACCGACTACTACCAAAGGCAGAAACATCTGATGTGATATTATTTTGAGCTCTGACTCTGGTGGTAAATTTCAGGAGGAGTTTCTGTAATCTGGTGACTTCTGCCTGTCCTTGTTTAAAAGCATCTTGTCTGGAAAAAGTGATGTGACCGACCATGTCAGACACCAAAGAGTGAGAAATATTTTCAACTAAACGGTCACCCAGAGGAGCCTTCAGGGCCTCGTTTTTACAGCAGGGAAACCTTTTGAATATGACCTCTCAGGGATCCACTCATATTTTCTACATTGACACTCCCCACTATTGATCTTTTAAAGCTGTGAGTCAATATTTTATAGTAGTAATAAATTAAATGTGGAATGTGAAGTGTGTCAGCTTTGACCATAAACCCACCGAGAATGACCCATTACATGATTCCATTTAAGTGACATTTTTAATGGTCATACTGGGAATGAGGCACACAATTCAATCCACTGAGAAATCAGCAAACTGCAGTGGATCATGTTTTGAAGATGTTGCAGCACAATTGGTGAGAAAAGAGAAAACATTTCCAGAGGTAAGGGTGCTCACGAGGTCAGCAGTTCCACCTTAGAACCTAGACCGTTAAGAAAAGATCAGCAATGACATTTTCTGCACATGCTAATGTGCAAAAACTAATTCTGTAGAGTAGATTTTGGCCCGTTGAACCACTCACTTCCTGTTAGCTCAAATTTATTCCTGCTTATGGTCACTGGAGTTCATCCCCGCAGTCACTGGGTGTGAGGATGGGAGATATCCAGGCAGGTCACCACTCCATTGCAGGGCACACACACCATTTACTTTCACACTTATACAGACAGACAATTGGAGAGGAAAAGCCAGAGTAAAACCCATGTAGAGAGAGAACATGCATAAACTGAGAAAGACTAAAACCCAGGCCTTGTTTCTCTGAGGAGGCTGTGATTGGACACACAACACCCAACAGCAAACTTTGACCTTCTGTGCCAGCTTTAAAGGAGTCTGGGCACATTGAGAGGTGCAGCTGGTAGAGAACTGGCCTAACATAGCTGTAACCCCTCTGTGCCACAGACTTGCATACAGGGTGCTGAGAGCACAGACCACAAGTCTTTGGAGAGTGCTACAGAGGAGTGAGCTACTGCGTGAGCAACCACGCTGAGGTCTCCACCACCACTGAGAGCTTCACATGCTGCCTGTTCCTGCAGACCTCAAATTCAATGTCTCATTAAACATGCATCTCGAGGGCATTTACCATTAATACTTAATAACATCATGTCCCATCAGTCTGTTTTATATTGTAATTGTCTCCATGTGAGCCAGGTTTGAGGAGGATTAGAAATAAAAAGCTATCTTGAAATTGTGCTCATTCAAGGATTTAAAGAGGCTTCACAGACGTGCATCCATCACTACAAATGACACTTACAGAGGATGAAGCCGATGCCCATACATGATAGAAAGAGGGCTTCAGTGGTGGGATTCAGTTGGAATCAATCAAAGCCGCTTCCATTTCTGTGTTTGTGTAATGGAGGAAAGCTCCGCAGCCAGGCTGAATCCCCTCTGCGTGATTTACTTGAGCAATAACTCATTTGAAAATGGAAATGAGGTGAGGGTGCAGCAGGAGGGAGGTTACACTGTTTGGACTTTGCTTGATTAACTTTTTGTCATCGGGATCTGATCTGAAAAAAGCTTTTGTTTGTGTGCTGGGAACGACCCAATGAATTTTTGGTCTTGGTTAAGATGTGAACCGCGGGGTTACTTGTAATGTCAGGCGGATTTGCTGAACTTCTGTCATGAAATATTAAAATTCTGGAGAGGTTAGTCGGGATGGTTGTTGTTGTTGACGGGATGAGATTCCTCGGGGGAAAAAAAAGGATTAAGTCCCGAGGTTAACGTGCACGTGTGGCAGGGCAGTTGCGTAATACTGAAATTCAAACCCAAAGCCGACATGGATGCCGAGGCACCGACCTTCAAGCCTATAGCCTCAGAGATCAGAGATTGTTCACGGTTATCAGAAGCCTTCTCTGGTGTTTATTTTGCCCTCTGAGACCAACGCGGCTCCTGAATATTCATGATTGTGCCTCCAAACGTCAGGACGCAGCGGCGGTTCTTCCTCCCTGACAGGGAGAGGGGAGGAGAGGGGAGACAGTATGCCAGAGTCCTCCCGCATCTCCTCTCCCACCGCAGACGAGGGCAGATCTGCTCTCAGCTCGGGCTGAACTGCGCCGTGAAACAGCAGCTATGGACTGAAGGCAAGGCTGGACGAGAGGGGCGAGAAAGAGAGCGAGAAAGGGGAGAGACGCGGATGGGGGGGAGAGACGCCAAACGCCGCCTTGTTTATGAAGCATGCACATATTTTCCGGAGAGAGCGGGACGCATCCAGTGACCACACCGTCTCTGTGAGGGGAGATGTCAGAGCTACGCGGCGGTAGCGGGATGCGTCGATGCGAGCGATTATTCCAGCGCATCTCGTGGAAGAAGGAGCTCGTTTGCTGGGGCTAAGGAACTGGAGAGATGCCTTGCACCTGAAGGTTGCTTTCCACGGCGTCGTTTTCCGCTCGTAATATGTAGCTGAAGCCAGCGTGTGCAGCTCCGCGTCGGCCGAACGCATCAGCAGCGCTCCGACCCTCCAGATGACGCCTGCGCTTCCCCGCTGAAGAGGCGCGAACTGCTGCCGAGCTGTCCGGGGTGCTGAACCGGTCTCCTTCAGGACTTCTGGCAGGTTGACCTTCTCTCCACCGCGCACAAAATCAACCCCCCCCCCCACCGCACACTCCAGGAATAAGGTGGCAAAGCAGGCCACTGTGCACGGGCAGCTGCTGGGCTTGACTGGAGTCCAGACCCAAAACCTTCTTTCATGGCTGTGGCACGCAAAATCAAAACTTTGCTGACCGTCAACATCCTGGTGTTCGTGGGGATTATCCTGTTCTCGGTCTACTGCAGGATCCAGGACCGATCTGAGGAGCTCATCCAGATTGGGCGCATCTCTGACCAGAGACTGAGAGCCAGGAATGGCAAAGTTTCCAACTTGGTGGACAGGCAGTCCATCCTCCAGAGGCTGGAGAGGTTGGAGGATGTGGTCTACAACCAACTCAATGGTAGGGCATGGCTTCACAACTCCTGAAGCTCAAAGTTTGGCAGAATCTGTGGTCCTCAACAGAACACTTTATTCACTCTCTGATGAAGCATGCATGACTTTCAGCCTAATTTCTATAAGCTTTATCCTCCCTGTGAGACAGTGTTAAGGTCTGCACCCTCTTAGGTACTAACCCTGTCAGTGAATAAGCAAAAGCAATCTATTACAGTATAGTTATATATGTTGATGGGCTTTAGTGGGCAGTTTCTTTAACACCCACTTTCCTCTCCATCACTGGCTCCTGCTAAACTCTTTGCCTTTGACTGCTGATGTGCACAGATCTGCACACGGATGAAATTTGTCTCTCCGCTCCTTTCACCCGAGGCAGCATTTGGTGGAACAGATCAGATTTAACAAGCAGTCAGAGTTTTGAAGAAGAGGCTGACAGACTTGTATTTCATTACACGGCCATTAGACTGCGGGGAGGATTTGGTCTCCTCAGCAGCAATCTTTCAAATCGGGTTAGCTTACATGTGACTCAGAAGTCCCACAATCAGACCCATTAAAGACCTAAAAACAGATTTCTAAACCTGAACATTTGGAAAATGAATGAGCCTCCCAGAATTTAATTATTTTAAATGAAGATAGACACATTTATGAAGCAAATGCATTTTATTTGGAAAACACCATGCTATCAAGGCCACAACTAGATGTTTTTTTGCTATCTGCTGTGTAGGAGGCTGACATCAGCACATCGTCTTTACAGGGATGTATGGAAACCTCACACTCACACCTTTAACACGAAAGCGTTGATTGCGATATTACTTAATGTCATCAGAGTGAAGGTTTGTAATAGAACCTCTCACCCCAGGCCTTCTCATTGACTGAACTTGTTCTGCTTCCTCTAAACCAAAAACCTCTTGGGCCCCAGCCAATCATCTCGCTAGAGATTTGCTGCTTTGCAGGTTGTTAGTGGAGATATTTCTGATCTGTGAGTAAAGCCAGTCGGTATTCCTGTGTGCTCTCTTTGTCTTCAGCTAGTTTCTCATCTCCTCTTAAAGGAGGTTGAATCTGTGTTGATGTAGTTTGCTCTACAATCCAGCAGAGGGCCTGTAACTGTACCTTTAGCCCTCTTTAAAATGAAAAGATCGAATTGAATTATGAGACTGAAAGATGTTTTCTGTAACTCTCCTGAGAACATATTTTTTTTAAAAAGTTGCCCGAGTTGCGGTAGTGTCACTGTCCAAAGTTTGGATTATTTCACCATGATATTATTATTTTGCCTGAGCTCGGGCAGCTATTTAAAGGCTCACTCTGTCACTTTGAGTTATGCCTGCGCTCTGGCATCCAGCTAACAGGCCCAGCCTTTCAAAATGCTACAATGCATCCCGTGGTCACTTAGAGACAGAGAGAAAAAAATAAAAAAATCAGAGCACCCTACTGCTGAGGGATGGAAACCCTTGTTTGTGTTGATTCTGTAGACAATAAAGCCAAGTACTGCAGATAAGTAATGTTATTCACATCACTTCCATTGTGCCAGTTTTAAGGGCTTGGATTCAGTTTTGAATTGGTGCTATTATTATTGTTTCTCTCCCCCAGAATCAAGGTTGTTTTAACTCCATGATAAATCAACCTTCAGCCAAAGATGTCTCTCAGAAGTGGCTCTTTGGCCACAAAAGCTGAGAAATACACCGTCACATTTGGAAAGCGCAGCAGCACAAAAAAGGCTGAAATGAGGAACCGGCAAGGAAGAGCAAAACCTTCCAAAACCCAGAGTTCTCTTCACCCTGCGTGACTCTTCTTGACTCTGAACTTTCTCTAACATGTTTACATGGTTGCTGATGGCGAGATCCAGTTTCCAGTTTTTAATCTGCAACTCTTCCACATCTGACACTGAAAAGGAAATCAGCTGCATTCCATCCCACAGAGGGAATGTGCTTGAGGAGCAGCACATCAGCTGGAAAACATTTGCCTACTACCATATCTTGGCTCTCGATTGGCACTTAATCAAACCTTCATGTCATATGTATTATGTTCTTTGGCCACTGGGAATAAAACAGCAGGAGGAGAACACTGTGTGCCAATAACCATTACCATGTCCGGCAGCGATATGAAGTAATTGCCCATTTCCTTTGTTGTTTATTGCCTACCAATGGCATGCCACGAGAGCTGCAGCAAAGGTCCAATTAGGTTTGAAGGACCCAAACAAGTCTCAGAATGCCCTTTTATGGTTCTCTGATGAATGGTTACTAGAGTCCCAGTAAGAAAACAGCAGTCAGGATTCTTCAGCGGGCTGTTCAGCGCTAAGGCAAATTATGGTTATCAGTGGCACTGTCGCCCTATGTGCATGCTGCTGTCTTTGGGTAATCAGATGAGTGGGTTTTAAGCTTGTTAGCAAGCTTATGAAGCAGCATTTTGACCTTGAGTACTCCATTAGAACCAGCTTATACCTCCTCGCTGCGTCTTTCCCGCTGAAGCCACGATTAAATGAAGACTACACACAAGATTAGCTGCTGTTGTTGCTTGGACACACACAGATGAACAATTTAATTGAGGCTCAAAGTCTGATGTGCTTTCAATTTAAGATCGACACATACCTGCAGTAGTTACCCTTGTTTTTTTTCTTAAGCACAGTTTTATGGCTTTGTCTCATTAACAGCAGAAGCTCTGAATGACCTAACGCTAGAAAACACCTTTTCATTCAGTTTCACAGTGTTTTCTTTCAGCGTTGTGTCCTCTTTCAGTCCAGCTGTCTTTACTGGTGAATCACCTCATTAGAGACCCCAACATGTATCTTTGCTTGGATAATTATATGTTGTCACATTTGAATTCACTAAAGCAGATAATAGCAAACGGATATTGTGACAGTGGGCACTAGTGGTCAAAAACTAGGCACAACATAACATAATGTGCTAAAATTCAGTATGTGCAGAGAGACGTAATTGTTCTATTTTAAAATCCAATCACAAATGGATCAGTTAATGCATCTGCTTTTGAACTGTGGGTAATTTTTGAAACAGTATTTTGCGTTTATCACATGTGGAAATGAGAAGGCCTCCTGGGTGGAATTATGCCAGCTGCGTTATCATTCATACCAACTGCTATCAACATCCACAGCTCAAAATAATGATTGGATCTTAGCTGCAGACCCCGATGACCCAGAAGAGAAACTGCTTTTTTCTAGGGTAGTGTTTTCAGCTACTACATGACATTAGCTCCATAAAGATTTTTAAATATACACGGGAAAAAAATATGGTGGTGTAAATGAAACATGTATGCAGATGATCCAGTCCTATTTTTCAGACCAAAACATGATGTATTTTGCTAAATTATATAATCAGGACAGGTTGGCAGCACCTATATTCGGGATGCATGATATTTACTACTCTGATAATGAGAACATTTTTATAACCAATGCAACATCTGTTAGCTGTGAGCAGAGCCGACGGGTCTTTATGGTGTGGCAGCTTCTGAAGAGGATAACATGGTTGCAGTTTGCAAAACATGAGCTGCAGTTGTCCCAAGAGGGGGAAAAGACCGCCAGTTTAATGCAACTCATAACTGAGTCATAAAAATAGCAATGCTGACAGACTTCAGCAGTGTTGTTTCCATTGTATTGAAATGAAGGCAGTCTAGAGCAGAAGGTGAGAGGCAACAGATCAACACATGGCACTACCCGTCTCTCCTCTTCGTAATTGTTCTGCAACCAAAATGTCTAAAATCAGATTTCCCATAATTCAGGTAAGTCTCTGTGAAAAAGGAAATGTCCTTTTGACCTTGTTGGAGTCAGGAGGTAGTCCCTCCTGCTGAGACTGTCATCAGCCATACTTGTCAATCCTTGGCCTTCTGGCCGTGTGTAGGTGCTGATGGGATGGCAGCCTCACAGGTCCAGCTGCAGCACCAGATATGCTTCTTATCTATAATGCCCAATTATGGCGAAGAATCCAATGCTGTTTATATGCTAAGCTCACTGGGGCAAAGAGTAGATGAGAAACGTCACACTCTCTCTCTTCTTCGCTGACACAGGCTTTATGCTTCGGCGGTATCTTAATAATATGCATCACCGTGTGTTTTTACGTCGTTATGCCGCGTGTAATGGCGGCTGGTGCGGGGGTGCAGTATCTCAGCCAGATGAAATGAAATATATTCCAATAATGATATGGAGATGAGGGCTGCGGTTCGACAAAACAGTTTTCAGAGAGGGATAAGAATCAATTCAGTGCAGCCTTGAGGAATCGGGATAATGAATTCAGCCGCTAACCTGACAGTCAGCCTCCGACAATAATGGCCTTTTCACACAAAGTGAGCATTTGTCTTATTTACACTTGCCCGGAGTCAGCTGGTGATCCTATTAGAAACATTAAATGATGTGATTTACCAACAGCAGAAGTACACATGCACAGGACTGTCTGATAATTAATACCGTACTTTATAGAGATGCTTTTTGACTTTTCAGTCCAAAACAAATATTGCTGATGCATTCTGGTCATTTCTCTTCTTAACTGACAGGTTATGGTAAATTTCTCTCAATCTTTTATTCCAGGTTTAAATTCCATCTTACCTCAGGTGGGCTGCAGGCACGGTTAGAACTCCAGTGTATTGTCAGAAAAATCCTGGCTGATGTTGCAGAGGTGCTAATTACATCATACATAATTTACACCCGAAACACAGCAGACGACAGAAGAAGGGCACATGAACAACAGATGGTTATGGTGCATAAAAACTCTTCTTTTAGAATTCAAAAAACGGCAAATGAAACGTTTAGGTTTAGTTGTTGTTGCACTCGCGGCTCCGTCATGTCAGCATCTATCGCTGCAAAGCTGCTATTAGAAGTTGCAACGATTTAATACAGCCTTCAATATTTCATCATTTGTTTTGGCCTTTGAATGCCTCTCCAAGAGCAGTTATTTTCCTCCCCTCTCATCATCAATATTTAGAAGCGACGCTGCATCTCACTCATGCTTTGGTCACTCATAAATCCACTCCTGCTCCTGAATCATTCATCAAAACTGGAGGTCGTCTTTGAATCCTAGACTCAATCTTGCACATGCCAATTCTGAAGGGTTACTGCATAATTCAGAGCCGATACAGGTTCGATGTGATATAGCCGAGTTTAGAAGATACACGGATTGTCTGGAGTGATGGCAGACACGATGTTTCAAGGATTCACCCCGAACTGACTCCGATGGGAAGAAACAGACGTAGCAGAAACGTGCTAATGTGACATGCGAAGTTCCACAGCTGCATACATTTTTAAGTCAGAGCTGGAGGTTAAGCTCTTCATCGTGCTCCTTATCCTGCCAGTGTTCGTGTGAGACTTAGTCACCCGTTTAAGATCATCACTAAAAGCTTCAATTTCTGTTTGGAGTTCAGTATGAAGCTGTAATGAAGTCTTGGTGACGAATTCTTTTTTGTTCAGGTTTTATGATTTTATGATGACTTTCTGCTTTTTATGAGCTGTAAAGGCCAAACTGAGACATTTTCTGAGATGTAATAAATGTACATGATATTAGAATATCTAAAATAACCATGTTTTAATTTGAAAATGATAATATATAGTAGTGTTTTTTTTAGTATAGCTTTGTCATTGATTGATTTATTATTTGTATTGATAGCATGAAATCCAAGATTTTCCTGTTGAGGCCTGAAAATTATTTGAATCTATGGGTGATGTTTGTAGACAAAAGGAAATATTCAAGGGACATCATTTTGCAGGTTTTCTGCTTAAAAACAAGACTGTGATGTTATCAAAATGAGTAGTCTAACAGTTGTTTCCCTAAGGAGAAGAACCTTAAAACTGTGTGTTGAAATTGATTTAGTTTATTTAACTCAGCTTCACAAATTAAAGATGAATGAAAGTTCAACACAAAATGCCCAGAATCCCTCTGAGAGTGTGTCCTACATCCCATAATACTTTCTCTCAGAGGAAGTGGAAGGGAAAGAAGACAGACTCGGCATGGATTGTCCTGCCTCCAAGACTCACACGGCGGGCCCTCCAGACTGGAGTCCCAGCTCTGGAGGGGCTCTGTGTTGTTGTGTGACAGCGGCCCCTGTGCCAGATGGCTCATGTGTGACATGCACCCCCGCCGACACTTGTCAAGATGCCGCCGCATCAGCCGGAGCGGGGTGCGCTAAAGCCCTCTCCGGGGATAAGATGTGACTATTCAGCTCCAATTACAAATCTTCAGCGGCACCGCAGGCGTTGAGGCCGTCCAGACATGGTGATTACCCCACAGCTCCTGGGGGCCGACACTGAGCTGAGACCCTCAATGCTTTCTGTTGTTTACTTGCTGTCTGTGCATCCATCTGTTGAAGAACTGACTCAGGCTGGTTCAGAGGCCACAGTGGAAGGCTGGCGGGCAGACAATCTTCTGACATTTTCCCACAATTCACTGGTATATTAAAGTTAGGAAAATGGTGAATTACAGATTTAAAAAGTGTACAAATGCTTAAAAACAGATAAATCTCTGCTTATCAGCACCTCTGCAAGGACAAGTGGCACAGAAAGGTGCTTTATGTTGCATATTATGAAAATATTTTTACTATTGTAGATTTTTAATTCAACACAGAGAAGCAAACACAAAACAAAAAATAACCTTTTGCCCCTTTCTTTCCATTCCAACCTTCCCTTTCAGGCAATTTGGTCACAGCGATGCTTTTGTTAAATCCCATCTCTTTAAATTGCCATGTGCATGACAGCAGAGTAGTACTTTAACTCTGACATATTAAACCTGTTTCTTTGTTTCTTTGCAGTAGACAAGGAAATAAAACAGAGTGGTGATAACTGAGATTTGTCCAAATCTGGTGATTTTATCAACTTTTTTTTGTCTACAAATTAATTATAAACCGGTATTCTGGACAAAATATGAATCATGGTGATAACCCCCCCCCAAAAAAAAACAAACATTGGCAGCAACTGTGCTTCTGTGTGTTCTAAAACTTTAAAAGCACAATTGTTGGTGCAAAAGTGGGATTTCCGCACCGACCAAATAGGTCAGAGTGTAAAAATATGATTGGGAGCCATCTGCATGATCCTGCTGCTGGCAGAGAGATGCCACAGTTGAGAGCGAGTGGCAGTGGAACGGCTGAGCGGTGTTGTATAGCTCAGCGGGGGCGCGGGGCTGTGAGGCCAGCCTACAGCACCTCCTACTGGGAATTCAGCTTCTTTTTTTCTGCTGTTACCTGCACAGAAATTGTCAGCGAATGCAAAGATGCACCTCTCACACTGAATGTCACAGCATGCCGCCGCTGGCTTATCCAGCATGTCTCGCAGACCCAGCATGTGTCCGTCTGTCTGTCCTGCCTGTGTTTGATCTCTGGACTGTGGGTACTTACAGTAAGCCCTTAAAGCAGTTTTTCAGCTTTGCTGAGTCAAACTCAAATGACAGTTTCCCTCTCCACTCTGCTTCTTTTTATGACATGTTTTATTACACTGCAGTGCGATCGGTGTGTCTGGTGGTCCTCCCAAACTGAGGAAGTATTGTTTTAAAAGGAACATGCTAGCAGAACGCAGAGCAACACGCAGACCTCTGGAGTTCTGCAGACACTAGCTGCCCCTGATCTGGTTCCATTTTTGGTCGGCCTGAACTATAGCTGGCGCTTCTGCGTCTCCTGCATGAACGTGTGCTGCAGTTCTTCACTGGCATCATCTCCATCTGCCAGGTTTAATCATGACAGCGTCGCTGACTGCTGTATGTGTGGGGAGAGCGAATAAACACATGGTGTGTAATGAGTGTGCAGTTTTAAATACAGAGGGCAGATTTTACGAGGGTGTTTGTCATGCGTTATGGCAGCTGGGTCTGTGGACTCTCTCTGTCGGAGCGTCTCTTAGCTTCTGCTCCGCTCACCTTTGTCACATCTGTGACCGCCCGGTGAATGTTAGCACTAACAGTGTAATGATGGTGAATCGATGGATCCCGCTGGGTCCCAGAACTGCCACAATGTGGAGGAATATCAATTTCACACTCACACTTTTCATCTTCCTTCATCATTCTCCTTAGATAAGAGAGATTTTTAAGAACACAGAAATCCCAAAGCTTAATAATTGTGTTGTGTCACTCTCTTCAGGTTTGGCGAAGCCCATGGGGCTTGTTGAGGGACCCGGAGGCCTCGGCCAAGGTGGGGCTCCTGCTACTTTGGGAGAGGACAGCCGGGACGCTGAAGGCAAATATGAGGAATACGGTTACAATGCTCAGCTCAGCGATCGCATCTCCCTGGACCGCAGCAT
The DNA here is from genome assembly GCA_911728415.1 of Lagocephalus sceleratus. Taxonomy (NCBI): domain Eukaryota; kingdom Metazoa; phylum Chordata; class Actinopteri; order Tetraodontiformes; family Tetraodontidae; genus Lagocephalus; species Lagocephalus sceleratus. The sequence continues at coordinate 8,795,062 of CAJVRN010000237.1, read as the reverse complement.
CCCTGACTACAGACCCAAAAAGTGCGTGCAACTCCAGTTCTGGTTTTTTTTTTTAACTCTAGCATGATGTTGCTCCCCCCAGCAGGCTTGCATGATTTTAGAGAGTCTAATCCTATCTGCAGCTGATTGGTTCTATTTCTGTGGAAGTACACATCCCGAGGCAGGACTTTATGCCAAAAAGGTGTCATTTTCCTTTGGAGGCAGTGTTTTTTTCCACCACCATGCTCTTTGCTTGATTACTCATAAAAGGTGAGTTTGAGATCATAAGCTGCTCAGAGGTGCTGCAGATTATGCAGCTGAGGAAGGCACCGCACATTTGTCTCATCCACCACCAGCGAGAACAGGATGCAGCCAGTCAGTGAGACTGCTTGACTTTGCTGCGTCCTCTCCAGCCGTCAGGGACGGGCCAGATCTCAGATATCTTCAGACCAATGAGGCACGAAATCCAAACTGGCCTTCAACTTTATTTAACTTAAAGAGCTGTATATTTACCTTGTGTCTTCAGATTTATTCTTGGCAAAGACCTCAGCGACTGCTGCTGGCAGCTGAATAAATGTGCAGGTTGACATATACATCTGAGGCTGCTGGTTGCTTTCTGGTTTCACCTTTCTAGAAGGACTCAGTGGAGGATTCAACCCTCCAAAAAGAATAGAATAGCAAACCACTCTTACCATGACGCACATGTGCCAACCACTGCGTATGTGGCCTGCTCCTATCAACCATAGCAACTTTTTTTTTTTTTTTAAATGCAGTCATGCGTTATGATCAAATTAGAGCTCAAAGTCCTCCTATTTTTCTGGTTCATATGGACTTTTGCCTGAGACCTGCTCGTTAAAATAAGCAAAGCAACAAATAAATGAATCAGATCTCTTCACATGAGAGGACATTTTATTTTTTTGGAAAATTGCCACAGGCAACCCATCATTAAAACTTTCCAGAATGTTTCATTGTTATAAAATGTTTTTAATTGAAGGTTACTTTTCCTCTGCCAAGCTTATTATGCATATCTGTGCTGAGGCCATTCACATGCAGGTAACGATCCCCAAATATCCCAACAAAATTATTTAAGACCTAGTATTATAATGTGTGGTAATGCAGGATTAATCACCGTTATAGTGATTAATTAAATACCCTTTAACATTAAATTCCAATACATTCTGCCTGAAACTTTTATAAGAATGTTGATAATCAACCCTATTTGTGATTAGCATTAGAGGCAGACAGAGAAAAAAAAAAAAAACATTTCATTTTTATTGATCCACAGCACATGATGCCATCTAACAATGTACAACTGTAGCTTAATATTTCCTAGTGAGGTTGTAAGCATCTCTGAGAAAATCCAAATCTGGGGTGAAGTAGAACTGAGAGAGACACAGAGATCATTTGAAGGGGAACAGAAAATTTGATACACAAGGCAAGAAATATTGTAGTATTAACTATAAAGACTCAGGTTTGCCAACTGGAACAAGATCCACCACATAAAACTATATAAATAATAAGAATTATAATTCCAGTTTTAAGAGGAAAACATCAATTAGATGAGATGTACCACATGATGAAGCTTTAACAGAAAGAAATGGCGCTCTACATGTTTCCTTTTTTTTATAATGAGTTCTTTTATCAGTCTTATTACTTTTAATCCTTTACACACAGATGAATTTGATATTACAGCAGAAAAGAGAGAATTTAAAGACCAGTTGCCTGTAATGTAACTCTCATTCATCAAAACAGTCCATTTCCACTACCACCTGCTCCCATCTCCCATTTGTGTCAGTGCAGTGCAGCCATTCTGGCCACAGGGCATCCAAGGGCCCCCGTCTTGGGGGGGGGGGGGTCAGATGACAGCAAACACCCTGAGATGGAGTTAATCCTAACATGAAAGAACATGGATGAAATTATTAGACATGTGCTACAGAGGTGGTCAGCAGCCAGCGCCTGTGGTATTTGATACTCAAATATTGTACAAATACAGCTGTGATACAGTTGATGCTGCAGCATTGAGGGTGGGGGTAATCAGTGCTGCTAGTAGCATTTATTTCACACAGTGTTAAAGAACAATGGCAACACAGCAGAAGCACTGCAAGCATATCTGACAGCCCGGAGACCCTTCTGAGGGCCTTAATGAGGATAACAATTCATTTCATCTCCACTGTGTTCAGAGCACTTTTTCACACCCGCAAAAATTAGACAAGGGCTGGAACAGGGAGGAGGGGGAGCTGTTGAAAAAGGGGGGTTGCTAATTAATAAAATCAGCTCTGGAATGTGAGATTTCAGGAAATCCCTTCCTTTAATCTCTTAAAGAACCGTGAAAGTGGGCAAAAAAATGTTACAGTAGGTGAGATATTGGGGAAAAAAATAATAGGTTTTTCAAAATGTAAGGCGAGGATTCTGATCTTTATGTTTGCACTATATATTTGTGACTAACGTCCTGCAACCGAAGATGGTTCAGAAACATTTAGAATGAAGTGATGGCTTCTATGCCACATTTAATAAGCAACATTAGAATCACAGGTCAAAATCACACACTGATCAATGCTGCAATATATCAACAAACCTTTAGCATCCTGGAAATAAAACCAGAAGGCACACACGTGGGAGTCAAACAAAGAGGAAAGCCTCGGGCAGTTGCCACAGCAGCTATATGAACCAATGCAACAGCTTCAGTTCTCTGTTGTGTTCAGTTCTAATGGTGTGGACTGAGGAATCATGCTGTTGACATTTGTGGACTTGCACAAGAGCCTGTGCTCAGTGGTGCTCACATCATATTTATGATTGAAGTCTTTTGTGTAACAGTGTGTTGATTCTTGGTTGGTGGTTTTTGTTAATGTCTCTGTTGGCTACTCCAACACGTGCTAACGTTAGCTCGCTGCTCTCTCCACATTGTTATGTGGATTGATGTTTTACACCCTGATACTGGGAGGATACTGGGAGCCTGCTGGACCTCTCAGTGGAGAGCTCAGAGGGTAACATCTAGTACTGGCAGGAGTGCACATCAGTTAGTCCTGACCCACTCTAAACATTGGAAATCATTTGACATTACATGTTTATGATTAAGATTTATGACATTAAATAACTGATCTTGATTAAATTAATTGGCTCCTCTGGGGCTGGTAGAATAGGTTATAGAAAATTTGGATCAATGCAGTTGTTGCTGTTTTCTGAGATTGTATGAAAGCCTGAAATGCTTCTGGTTCCAATTTGTGCTTTTATAATTATGTCCTATGGGTAAAAAATGAAGACAGCACTACAGAAGTGAGGCTTAATACAGGAGCCAGACACGTTTAATGGGCTCGTAATTGAACAGGAGTCCTTATGGACTCTGATGACCGTTAAAGCTATTGCCGTGACAATTCTAAAGTCTCGCTCATTCTAAACCTGCAAATCTGCCAAGATTCCAATTGTAGATATCAAGGGGCTTAAGGGGGCTCTATATCATGGCAAGTCAGAGTCTGTTATTTGCTGCTGCTTGAGGAAAAATAAAACCTGACAGACAGGCAAGTTGATATGATTATTGATGGCTACTAAAGAAACAAAATATCCTAAATATATCTTGTCTGTCAAGAAAGGTGTTTTTGTACATGAAATGTGATTTTCTTATTCAATTTTTCTCTCTTTAAAACTGATTCAATTGCTTCCAGTCGCATTCATCTCTGTTGTCACTTTGCAAAAGATTTGATATATATTTTCTCTCAACTGCTGTCAAATCCCAAACTGAAGCACAGCAGATGATCTGTTTTCCCAATGACCCTTCGGTCTGTGTTTGTCAGCCTGTGGGAGGGTGATAACCAGGGTGTGAGGCTGAAGAAAACCGGCTTACCTCATCTCCTGAGCGTCTGATAGTGTGGAATGGGATCGTAAGGTCTCCTTCGGCTCCGGAGCTCCCGCTGCAAATTGTTGCTCTTTCCAGTGCTCGAGTTTATCTCCTGGATGGGGGAGGTGGAGAAATGACAAGGTAAACCATTATCTTTCAGAGAGGATTGGAAAGTTACTTTGGTGTTACCTGCATGCCGCAAGGTCCAGGAGGTTAATGTGAAATCTCACAGCAAATAAAAGCAGCCAGCGGGTAGAATGTCAGAGGGAATGGCCTGGACTCTGAGCTGCCCGAGGAGGAGAGAGGGAAACCGGAATACATCTTCATCCACCAGGCTGTTTCTGTCAAAACCTGTTCCAGTTCAAATTATGAGCACTGTCCAGGCTGCGTAGTCCCATTAGGAACTGATGAGTCAATCACTCATACTGTTACGGTACTGGTGTCTGCTTCTGCAACAAGGAAATTTAAGGCGGAGTGATGGCCAGAATTGAATTCAGCACGTAGGGCAATGGAAGTACAATAACACTTAACTTTTTCCAGTACTGGAAATCAACCTCAAAGTGCATCTGATGAGGCAGCTGAGGCCCCTCTGACAGATATCTGAAGACCATCTGCAACACAGAAACAGTATCACAGAAGCCTCTGTAACCCAATCCAAGGACCCAATGCACAGCCTCAGGACTGCAGGCTGGACTCCCACATTCTCCCCAGTCAGATTTAGTCATACAGAAATGGGAGAAAATGGGCCATGATTATTGTCCAAACTACCTCCTAATGTCAGCCATGACCGCATTTTCATACTAAATGTACCTGCTTGCATTTGGAAAATGCAGAACAGAACCACCAGGTGTGTGCTTTGATTCAGGAATATGTACTGTGTGGCCGGAGATCTGCAAAAATGCAAAAATCAACTCATTAGCATGTGTGTAAATCTCTATATATGCTGCAGGTCCCCGTGCACAACCCCCAGGAGCTGAAAACACATGCAGCCATAACCCAAATGAGACTGTGATCCTCCCCAAAACAGAATCAATATACATAAATTGTGTCGCAAAGTGTCTTGTTGTATCTCTTCCTTGTCCTCTCAAACACTTTGCCAGATTCTTTATTGTATTTATAGACCTGGCAATGCTGCTCGAGAGCAGCATTACAGGAAGACTTGAGAGAGAACAAAACAGTTACCGAAGGGGAGAATAAATGTGCACGGAAGGACGAGGATGATGAAGCAGAGGGGTTATCAATCACAACATTTCTGCATTTTTTCTTATGAATAGCGTGCCATAGCAGGGTTTAAAGTATGGCCAAACGTATACTCCACGCTCCATCATAAACACTCTCTGTGCTTTACTTTTCCTTTTATTACCTCACCTGTCAAACACATTGCACGAATGTATGTGATTGATAACAGTGCATGAAATTAAGCTCTTCCTGCTCAGCACAGGCAGAGTCTTATTTAGACTCTGAGACTATAGGCAACAGACTGAACAGACCAATACATCACTGCCAGAAAAAAAAGAGTCTTGTTAAAGGTGAAATTAATGATGTTTGAATGGTTCACAGGTAGTTGTAAGATGTAGTTTACATAAATAAAGATGTACAGCACGTTTCCGAGTCCTCGGACTAAATAGAAACTGAGGATAGAAATGTTGCCATAGTGCACTGGTAACATTATCTCCCACTCATGCAGTTAAGACACATAAAACATTGCAATGTTTTTACATAAAAACAAAGATAATAATGGTCCTATGGTTCCATCTAACAGTCTGTTCACTGAAAACGGGCTCTTTAACCAAGTTTGAATGTGATTCAGCTGTACTTTTTCTGCTACACAACATCATGAAAATGCTATTACATTGCTCATTAGTGCAGTGTGTATGTGTGTGCATGTGTGTTTGTGCGCGCACACGTGTGTTTCACAGCAAAGAGAATACTTTTAGAAATGTTCTTAACACATTCTCCTTGAGAGGTGACAAATAATAACTGTACAATATCATATGTAATTATGACACCATCTGTTGAGTTGTGTTACATTACCTCCTGCCAATGCTCATTGATGGAAGGTGAGAAATTGCGAACGTGAGCCTGCAACTTACATGCACTTGCATGCACACAGAAACCACTGCTGAGAAGTGGAGGAATGGGGAGGGTGGGGCTTCAGCGCCACGCTGAGCTCCATCTGCTGTGGCCGTCCCCTCGTGGCCTGACCCCACGGATGCTGCCGACTCAGCCTGACATTCCGGGTTCACTGTGGTATCAGTACACTGGAAACCAGTGCAGTTCAGATGGCTCCCAGTATGGGTGGAATAAGTAGGACATTTTTTAGAGAGAAATGTGTTTCCAGGATCAATCAGAGAATACTGATCTTGATACAAACACTACTTTGTGTGTGAAAAAAAAACAAATAGGAAAACAACCATTTACATTGAGTAGTTGATTTTTATTGTGTTTATATAGCTTTATCCAGTATAAATATGATAACTCAGTTACTTAAAGACATTTTCAAGCTTCAAGCTTTCAATTTCTTCCATTATTTCAAGACAAAGGATGGGATACCTTTGATCAATCAATATCACTGTGACCAATTTTCCACTTAACTATCTTTAACACAATGTTGTCCTGATGTTCAGGATCAAACTCCCAGAGTTTGTACAGACTTGGTTTATATTAATATGAAACATAATGTTTCCTTACAGACAAGCTCTCATGTAAATCATTTAACCTCAGTAATTAAAAGGACTACTTCATTCTTCCAGCAAGTCAGCACTGTTAAATTAAACATGTAAAAGCAAGAAATGGAATACAAATGTCAGTCTTCAGAGTCTAAATGGGTCAACATCCCAACATCCCAATTGAGTGAAAGAGGGTAACAGGGTAAAGGGCTAAATCATTTCAGCAGCCATAGCTAAAAGAGTGTTCATCTTTGCTTCATTCCTGCCAATCATAAACTGGGCGCAGCTTTCTAAGGTCATCACATTCAATAATTATCAAAAACAAACCCAACAACAAGAGAGAAAGATGTTCGCAGATTTGTATTTAACCATTATTCACTTAGACCTTCATTCATCAAAGAGAATCTTGTTGAGAATGCAGAGGTTGAACATATGAGGGCCAGGCTAACTCCACTGTTTAGTCCTTAAAGTTTACTGAGTAAACCTCTAGGGATTCTTGAATCCAGGTATTCTGTTGCTTCAGTAGAGGCAGGTGAGGATCCCTGTCAGTTTCAGTGGTGAATTAAAAAAAAAAAAGTAAAGCTCGCTACATGTGCAGCCAACCATGAAAACACGAGTTCAACTGCTCTATTGATTGATGCAGAGGAAGTTCAGAAGACAGCCTAATACCTGCTAAATTATTAATGATCCTGAGCCTCAACAGACCTGTGAATGTAAACCTTTCATCTGGTTATTAGGTGTGTCAACATGGAAATTATGCACAGAAAGAAATGAGGGTAATGTAATGTCAACCACGAACCTCTGGACTCTGGACAGAATGTTTTTATGAATGTGAAAAAAGGTAATTTTCCTCTCTAGGCTCTGGAGGAATACAGTTCATGCTCATCCCTATAGATTTGTTAAGGCTTTAGTGCAGAATTCACGGTATAAAACATCTGGGTCTGAGGTTTCTTTTTGTAACATCTGAAGAGCCTGCATCTTCAAACGATAACTTAGATAAGTCCATTTTTTTCCTGGTTGGTTTAGTGCAATGAGGACAGAGATAGCCAGCTTTATCTATTTGTTTGTTTTTAGAGAGAGCTGTTACGCTGCACCGTGGGGATACACCAGAAATGAAACCTTGACCAGTTTCTCTGTTAAAACCTTCAGTTTAAGAATTTAGACTGACTGGTTCACTTGCACAGAGCAGCCTCGCTGAATATGTTGAAGGTTTTTGAGTGTCTCCAGGAATATTTACATTTTATTATGCTGAAGCATTTGTAAGCTCAGCTAGAACTAACTGCTCAAGTTGTTCCTCTATTCTGAGCTAACTAAAGCCCTTCAGGTCAAATGTGGAGTCTCAAGAATCCAAAACAGTGATTATTTATATATGCGGTTCACGTAGGTGAATGTAACGGTGCTATCAATCTAATTATCTTCCTGTGTTGTTGAATTTAGTCCATCGCTTTTTGAAAAGCCTTGATTAGCACTTGCTAACAGCCTCAATTCCATCCTCACAGGTGTAAGCAGCTGACGTACCCTGAGGACCTTCCACAGATCTCCGTGGTGTTCATCTTTGTGAATGAGGCCCTGTCGGTGATCCTGCGCTCTGTCCACAGTGTCGTCAACCACACGCCGGCTCACCTGCTCAAGGAGATCATCCTGGTGGACGACAACAGCGACAGTGGTAAACTTTCTCTTTGCTTTAGAGAAGAAAAGATGTCAGTCATAGCTTTTGGCTTTACTTGTCGGCTGCCGGATGTTTCATTTGTCCGTTTTAATTAATTACTGCAAACCACCGCTTTGTCAATGTCTCATGCTGTGAGTTTGCTTTTTCATAGGAGACAATCCATTTGTTATAATTTGCCTTCCTTAGTGGAGTTTAAATGAGGCAGCAATGGACCGCTGCAGCATTTCTGATGCTGTGGCTGGTTCTGAATACGACACAGTTTTTGGAGTTTTGTGTGTGGTTTTAGTTTGAGCGGATGAAGGGATATTGACCCCCTGAGGGTGAACTCTTTTACAGCTGCTTTTAAAATAGATTTGAAGAAAGGAGGAATATAACGGATGGGATCTGTCTCGTCTTTCCTTACTAAACTGCAGCATGCTACTGTCTTCATGGCAATGTGGGCGCCTCGATTGGCTCCAGAACATGATGCCCGAAGCACCTGACAATGTTCGACTCCACATTTCCAACCCATTGGAGTTTTCAGAAGGAGGGACGCTGAACTAGATTCCAGACGAGACTTGGCCCCCCTTCAGCTGGCAGGCGGTAACAGGCCTGCCTCCCTCAGGCTGCTGGAGGAAAAGGGGGCATGAATAACACAGTGAAAGAAGGCAGAACAGGAGTCACCACACGAATCCCTCTGCCCCCCGCTAAGCCTGAACTATCTTCAATTTAGCCATTATAAGCTAGCGACCAGACAGAAGGAGAGTCTTCCTGTCCCAAGTATGTCACTCTGAAAAGCTGCTGGAGGGGGAAAGTGTGGATTTTTTTTTCTCTTGTGTTGGAGAACATTAGCATTTTCCTTTCAAAAAACAACTGAATGAAGAGCAGTTGGATTATAAATGACTACATTACCATTATAAATTATGTAATTAATTGCATCAAATGGTATAAAGCTGCCACACAAATATGAAGAGTTGAGGGGGTGGGGCAGTCCTCCCTGTGGAGATGGGATTCTTACTGTCATTTTCATGACACTGGTTGGTTGCTTGTTTGAGCAGTCATGGATTACAAGCATGCACAGTTAATACAATGGCACCATTGCATTGTATCAAAATCAAATCAAGCTGATATTTTCTGAAATCAAAAACGTCTTCTTCTTCCACTAGTTTTCTTGTGTTCCCTTTTAAACATTTTACTGCTTAATCTGGACCCAGTCCATTCAGTGACTGGTAATGTTAATGACATGCAGGGACAGATGGTCCAATGAAGCACCTGTAAAATATATACCTGCCTTAAAACTGTCTGGGGAGGCCCATCTGAACCAGGTCCAGACTGTCTGGGTCATGTTTTTACTGTTCAACACAGACAGGGGCTTAAAGAGGAGCTGATGGTTTTAAAACCCCAACGTTTGTCACACTGGATTAAAGTGGCCAGCACTAAACACTCAAGGTCAAACATAAAAAGAAACTCTTTCACTGGGTGCATTTGTGAAAATTTGGGAAATCTATACATTTGATGGAAGCTTGTGTGAGTCATCCATTAACCTCAATATATCTTTGAAATACCTGACGCCTGGAAGGTCAGAGCTTATAAAGGTCAGAGAAAACAACAGGCAAAGATGAGAAGACTTTAAATGTTACAATTATGTTTGACAACAGTTCCCAACAGCTGGAGGAGCTGCGCAAAAAAATGAATGTTTTACAAATGAAGATTTCAGTCATGTGGGGGAAGATTTCGCTAGCAAAGGCAAATGAGATAATACAATTAACAACTTAAAGGAAGATTGTATTCACGATCACTTTAGCTTTTCTGCTGATCTCTATTGATGCTGTGTTCTGTGTCTAATCGTGAGTCACACACTAAAGCATTCCATGTTCAATAATCAATGACAAACTCATCTTACAACACTTATATCTCTGTTTCCTATTTCTGTCCTCTGGGTAGCCATAATCTGTATGACCTTCAGAACTGGGCACAATAAAATTGGATGGAATATGGGATTTTATTGTGATAATAAAATTTACCCCTGGTGTGTATTTTAAGTAATTTCATTAGAAAGAAAGCAAAGAAAACATCTTAACACCTACTACCCTTATTAAACGGAGCATATGTTTATAAAAAAAACAATAGTAGTTACTCTACAGAACACATGCTGAACAGTTCATATTTGATGAGCAAAAAGTTAAACATTATTGTTGTAAAGTCTCTGGTTGCTGGTGCAGCTCACTGTCATGCATCATGTGTTTGGAGTGTGTTTGTTGAGCACGTTGATGCTGATTGGTGCAGATGTTGGAGCTGTTCCACGTAGCTGCTCTGTTTATGCTTTAGACAATTAACATGCTGGAGAGACTGCTTGACCTTTTCTGTAAGCCTCTGTCCGTCCGCTCTCATTTACACAAGTCTCGGGGAGACCAGCAGAGAGGCAGCCACGCTCACTCTTGGCATATTATATCACGCACAGAGGCGTGCATGCCTCTCTGTGGTGACACGCTTGGCCTTACTGGACAGCTGGTGACATTTATTAGTGGCTCAGGGGGTTATTCCGCTGATGAGCTTTTCCTGTGTGTGTGTTCCTGTAGATGATACATAGCGTGGATCAGAACACAGGTTTCTGTAAACTCATTCAGTAGGAACAGACCCTGAGTCAGGCCGCTTCACAACAACAACAGATTCTTAAAACTAAGGTCTGAACACCTTGCTAACAACAGCTGATCTGGGGACAAGTGAAGCGATTATGTGTTTTATGGCTGCGGACATGATTGGGTCACGATGGACAGGTGTGCAGCAAGAGGACCTGCAGGTGAGGATCTCAGCTGAAACCAATGACTCCACTCAGCTCATTGGGAGGGCTGAGGAGGAGGAGACTGCAGCAGGGCTTAAAAGCTCCTCTGCTACCATCAAGATGGTTTGTTTTTCCCCCTCTGCTACTTTAGGGTGTTGATGTTTGAGTCTTAAGAATTGGGTTTGGCTCCACTCCTCCTTTCAGTGGAATTCTGGATAAAGATAGAAGTAAAAACATCCTCTATCAGTTTTTTTTCTTTTTTTATATGATTTAGTTCCTGCAAAATCAGACATATTTAATGAATCAAATAATGAAAAGTGAAGCCAAATTAAATTCATCTTAGTATTTAAAACAGCTTGATTATTCTAGATGTCATATAGATGAAACCTAGCTATAACCACTGCTTTTTAGCATGCTGCTGAAAGTGCACTTAATCACCCTAACTATGCAGACAGCATGCATTAAGTAAGGAAATATTAAAGACCTGGTAGGATTTGAGCCTCTTGAGGTTTAAGAGTGTGAAAGTCACTCCTGATTATCGATGGACAACACCTGCAGTCTAATCTCTAAACTCTTGATGATGTAATGATGCTCCTTTCAACAGGAAGAAACCTTGAGAAGAACCAGGCTCATGTGGGAATCTTCTGATGGCTAGCTGGGTAGTGAGGATATTGCATGGGGGGATGGACAGAGAGAGGAACAGAGACATAGTATTCTATTATGTTATCTCATGTGCCAGTGTTGTTTTATTTATAACTTCTTTTGTAGTCTTCATTTCTCTGACTTTAATATTACTGAGGAGCTGGTACTCAATATTGCCTTTGATCATCTGAGAGCCAGTATCACCACCATATAAAATATCATCTGAATTAATGAACAGCATTGAGAAGGAGGAAACAGAGACAGAGAGGAAAAAAAAGAATTGAATTCAGGTTAGTGAGTCTATTTCTGACATTTTCATAATTTATGAGCCAGAGAAAATCTGGCGTTCTGTGGAGAATTATAAACGTGGCAGGTGTGACAGGTTTGAGATCAGGTGTAGGATGGATGGATTTTAAATGTTATTTATGTCAGAAACCAATTCATAACAAATCTATACTAAAATGAAGAAATTAAGTCATAAAGGACCACTATGTTGCCATAACTACTGGAAAGCAAAGAGTCAAACACCAGTGTAACAGAAATGTGTAATACAACACTTAAACCAAACAGCAAAAACTAAACTTTTCAGAATATTTAATGAGCACTTGTGGTCAGTCAGCTTAACCTGGTCCTCTGGCCTGTTTGGGATCGATCACAGCCATAGATTTAAGATTTGTTCCTGGATCAGTGTCTCAGACAGGCCCATAAATCTCCTATTAGATGTGGTTTGGGGAGCATTGTTTTCCTAGAGAATCATTTTCCCTCATGCAACTTTACACAAAACTGCAAAACAAATAAGAACTGCTCAGTACTTTTGTATCGTCAGTTCTTAAATACGATCTTGCATCATGGCCTGATGATACAGGGCTCTGCATGCAGCATTTATACTCACTGTGGATGATGGTGCAATGGTGCCCCCTGTTTTCTTCATATGTCTCCCCCATGAATAAAAATCTAGTGTCTGATCATTGCGGGTCAGGGGAAGGCCCACAACTGACTCTCACTTCCAGCTCGGCCTAATTGTCTACCCTAATGGCTTTAATCATATTGTAACTGCAGAGTGAAGGCTCATAAAGGGGACCCATCACACAGGTGTGAAACCTTTAGTGAGGCTAACAGAACCAAACCACAAGAGTAAGATAAGCAAGGACTAACCAGAGCCAGAAAATCTTTCTTTAAAGCAAATCTGATTGCTTTAATCTGTGTTACATCCCTGCTAAGATGCCTGGAATCCATTTATCCATTTCTTGTTAAAATTGGGGGGGGGGTTCCACATCCTGTAATCACAACACAACCTATATAGATAATCCTAAGTATTGTGCTGAAGATCCTCAGGATTCTATTTGTCAAACACTTTTGCTATGAATGAACATGCACATTTGCAGACTGCTAATCCACACAGATACAGTTGATATTGTTTCAAGGTAAAATGGCAGTTTATCTCATGAGGGAAAAACAGCACGACAAAACAACAAATCCATACAGTAAATGATAGATCCCCTGTTTCATGACTCAGTGGTTGCTGTAATTTGATGTTGGATGCTAATAACATTTGACTCATGGGTCACTGCTTCCAAATTTATCCTCTCTGCTGCAGCCCAGAAAGGAAGAAAAGAGGAAGGAAAAGGCTCTTGACATCCTTACATTCTCTGCTTCTTCTCACACATATGGAGGATTAAGCTGTCATTCCCTAAAATGTTATTTATAAAGCCAGAAAGTTATATATGGATGGTGCTCTGGGCTGGTACGCACCACAAAACTCCTTATTGATCTCTTTGAACAAGTAAAATACTCACAAACTTGCACAGGCAACGATCCTCAGGTGAAACACACACAGCAATTTCAGTGACTGGCAGTCTACTCAGGCACCTTTGTTTCTAGTGATAGCAACACAGATGTGATGGAGATGTAATAAAGGCAGAATCCAGAATCAAGCTCAGCCTCAACAACAAACTGTAATCTAACTTCAAAGATCAGCTAATCAAATAAACACTGACATTCTTGATTTAATGGTCTTTTATAATGAATCATAAGCAGCTGCTAAAGATCAAAACACATTTCTGCATAAATGCATGACTTCTCTATATTTAATGCTTGTCTTAACACCAACAGTCAAGATTTCCCTGGTAAAAGATTGAGGCTACTGGAGGCAAATTCAAGATTCAAACTCAATAAGATAATTAGTGTCATTTATGGGAAAACTGTCAAGTAGGGTGAGAGTATCTGCTTAGATAATTCAGTTTTTCATTGATGGAATTATCTTTAGAGATCAAAAATTCTGATATATTCTTATTTGTAGTTTCACTTGATGTTTTTTGTTTTGGGTTGTTTTTTACATTTTCCAAATGCCCTAAAGATGGGGGAAAAAACTATCCTGCGTTCTCAGTAGACAAGCAATGGAACACTGTTTTTTTAGAACGCACCTTTCCATGAATTCCCACCAGCTCCTCAGGTTTCTCCAAATGAATTTGCTATTTAATGAAAGCACCATGACTGGCGCTGCTTTGCCCCAGGTCTAAAACAGAATCCACAGTTTTGGGGCAGAAGCCGAAAACCGCTGCAGGATGTTGTTTAAAGATTAGATGAGCAATGGCTCGATGACACATTCATGCCCCATCTGTTGTATCTGTGCTGGCTGCAGAACAATAAAAAAGTCTATGTTTGTCCAATCAAGATTGTCCAACCAGAAATGTAATACTTGAAAGCAGCCTGACTATTGGAGCAGAGAATTGTTTTGGGGTACAATAATCCCCAAAGCCCTGAAATGTAATTCAGACCTGAATTCTTAACATGGCCAAGTTACTGCAGTGGAAATATGACAGCTCGGACCAGGGCAGCCCAATGTGGTGTTGGAAGCAGGTTATCATTTAAAGAGCTCCTGCAGATGTGAATTGAAACCATCTTTTCTGTAATCTGCTCTTTCAGTGGAACTGAAATTCAACTTGGACCAATACGTCAACAAGCGCTACCCTGGCCTGGTGAAGATCGTGAGGAACAGCAAGCGGGAGGGCCTGATCAGAGCCAGAATACATGGCTGGAACGCAGCCACGGCGCCTGTCGTGGGCTTCTTTGACGCTCACGTCGAGTTCAACACGGGCTGGTAAGAAAAGGTCATGTTGGACACGACAGGGTCCCAGCTGGTTCTCTGCCCTCTCTCACCTTTGCCTCTGTGGTTTGCTTTTTATGTTCACTTCACAGGGACGTTATGTACACTTATTATCTTTGAAATATTCAGCATAATCCACCCTAGGCATTTTGATATCAGGCCAAGCCTTTTTGTGACTGAGGCAGCACTTTCAGAAGAGTGACCGTCATTATTGGGAAGCATTTAATAAGTACCTTCTTTGTGGGATCTCTTTTAAAACTGTGAGTGACTATGGGGTAGAGGTTGTAAAACAAAATATAAACAGAAGAGAAGAGAGACATGAAAGGGCGTGAGCATCAGTCGAGGTAGCACAAATGCTGAGTATTTTTTTTTTTTTTTTTTGTTATTTCATCCGTAGGCTCAGGGCTTGGCTTGCAATATGAAATTACTTCTGGGGGTCTCAGTCCAATGTCTGCCCGGCCCGCTGCTAAAGTTTACCAACGAGCAAATCATCTGGAATAGATGTAATTGGCACCTCATTTGAGGCTGTCACACCGTCAATGTTTGAAGAGGAGGAGTAGCTTTTGTTCCCTGATGACATCTCAGTAGAGATATAGAGGAGGAAGAATTTCAGTTCTGCTTTATTATTGTCGTTATTATTATTGTTGTTGTTGTTGTTGTTGTTGTTGTTGTTGTTGTTAATGGTCATAGAAGTAATACGACTATAATGATTATTACTTTTTGACTGAACCAAATACACTATTTATACAAAATTCAACAATGTCCAAATCTTTTTAACCACTGCTGTCCTAACACTGAAGGTTTTTCTTTCTTCTCCTGTCCCCTTTGATCCTTAACTGACATCCCTGCTGTAAAATACTGTCTGGTAAGATGTGTAGATCCATCAGATCGGGCTCATGTTTCCTCACAGGATTGGTGTTTGATCTCACAGTGACATTTCTGCTTTTTTCTGCTTTTTTTTTTTTTGGGACACTGGAGGATTACTGCACATTTGAACATTTTGAATGTCAGCAGAGATCTAGATACAGACACAGTCCTGATTTACAATATAAAAAGCATAAATGGTGGTTGCAAAGGCTTCAGTAACTTGTTGACACCTTCTTAAATCTGCGACATCATAGCCATTCCTGTAATTTATCTGAAAACTCTTTTCGCATACAGATGTTAGCATAAAGACATATTCAGGCCCACAGGCTGGCCAACCAGCAATGAGCATTTGGTGCAGAAAGCTGCATCATTGCTCATGCACCGCTGATAATAACTGCTAAACCCCAGTGCTTCTGTCATCTGTCCCGCCATCTGTTTTTACTCCGAAATATGTGCCCCTTTCATACTGCCGAGCAACCCTTCCACTGTGTGTTTGCTTCCTTGTCACTTTCTCCTGTTATCCCACTCATTCACTTTGATGCCATCATGTGAGCTTCACACGTCTCTCATCCTGACACGTTGCATCCACAAAGGCACCACCATCCTGCTATAATAACAGGCTTCCTTCATTTTTGTTGTCATTGTTCCCCCACTTCAGATTTCCATAAAGGTTTTATTTGCAGGCGATG
The DNA here is from genome assembly GCA_911728415.1 of Lagocephalus sceleratus. Lineage (NCBI taxonomy): Eukaryota > Metazoa > Chordata > Actinopteri > Tetraodontiformes > Tetraodontidae > Lagocephalus > Lagocephalus sceleratus. The sequence continues at coordinate 8,778,848 of CAJVRN010000237.1, read as the reverse complement.
ATTAAAGGCGCAGCAGAGTCTCTGATTTTTCTGCGGGTCGATGTCGGCTAAAGGAATGCGACGAGATGCGCATTTTGACACCGCAGGTTTGCGTTGGTGTGATATTACCCACAGTTCACAGTGCAGTGCCGCTCCTTTATTCAGACAGATTCACTTGTGGCACCTACACAATTTATCTGTTACAACAGGAGGGACCTGCTATTTATCATAATATGATTACTCACTATAGCGTACACAGTGATAAGTGAGATGGATGGTTCTGGATGTTGTGCTGGATCTGCCTCTGTGACCTTGCACATGCTGCCTGAGCCACAAACGAAGCTGCCAACTCACAGCTGCAGTGCTGTGATTCATTGGCACGGCGTCCCCCCCAGGGTGCTGTACATTTGCAGCTCAAATGTATTGCTGGTTGGCGTTATTATTAAGGCAAACATAATTGCATCATACTGTATGGTTCATTCTCGACAGCTGCTTCCGACTTCCTCACAATATGTTGGTTTATGAGAAACAGGCAATTTGCACCTGAGGAGTGATGGAATCCAATTTTCACAGCTTTGCGCTGTTTTAATATAACAACATGACATTCTAGCTTGCCATTAATGTGGCACCGTATTTGCTAAATGTTCACAATCCATCTTTAGTCACTCTGTTTAACCATCCATCTCTGGCAGAGTGCAGGTCTGAGCAAGAACAGAACCAGTTTCCCTCCACATGGGATTAACAACAGGAAATGGAAAAGGGCAGTAATGAAGTCGTGCCACATGCAGCTGTGCAGCTGCAGAGAGAAGGTGGTGAGAAATTGATATTTATGTGGTTTTTGAAGCCCCTGCACAGTTGCTATCTCAGGTATTAATGATATATGATTAGCATATAACAGGCACTCCCTGCTGAGGGGGTGCTCGAGATGAGACTGTCACAGTGCAGAGGTAATAATGGAAGACTTGCCTTTAAAAGCGATGCCATGCTTACATTTGTATATAATTCGTGAGAGAGTGATTTTTTTAATGAGATAAAACTAATGAAAGTGTGAAGAATTAAATATAAAGCCAATGTTCTTCTGTAATTCTGAAACGTCCATCCAAACACCTATTCTGTATCAGGGACCTGTGCAGCAGTAAAATATTGGATTTAACATTTATTTTAAAAAGCCAGAAGCCTGGGGGCACACTTCTTCTCTTAAATACATGATTCCTCACCTGCTTTAGTGGCATTCTGTTTATATCTGTTGAAAAATGACAAAAAGCTGTTTCAGAGACCCAACAGGCGAAAAAAACACATATCTAAACCGTATATCCACCAGATCCAAAGCAAATGCATTAAAAGTACCAACCTCACATTTCCAGAACCTATTCTTCTCCTTCATGCATCTGTATTCAACTTCAAAAAGCTCTGTCACCAATCCCAATGAATTCAGATTCTGCATGGATACATTTTGTTTCTCTTTTTAGATTCTGCAATTTCCATACCATGCAGGATATTCAACGATATTAATATCTGCTTTTCGGCTCAATACAGTCAATAACTGTGGCAGGTCGCACATTTAAGAGATTTAATGTGCTTAAAAATAGCTTGAGACTCCGCAGGCTTATATTCTTCTTAAAGACACAAACCAGACTGTATCACATGCATATGGATCATAGCTTCATATTCAACATAAATGAACACTCTGAGCTTTTTAGTATGCATTCTACTCCTACATCTGTATTTAGTTAGATTTTTCATGTTTCAGTGGAATGGAATAGTTCACCCCAACAGCAATGGGGAGTGTTCTATTCATTCCATGCTATTCCAGCTAGCAAAGGAAGCTAATAAATTAAGTTTATAAGACTTAAAACAGCAAACTCATATCAGCATATTTAAGGGATTATCTGCAATAGTGCATCAGCCATTACTGGGGGGCAGATCAGAGTATGATCCCAGCTGATGTAGATGAATAACCCTCCTTGTGTTATGCATATGTAATGACAGCTACAGAAGGAGGAACGACGCTGGTTCATCTGTCAGAAAGCAGAAGCCAAAGTTACCAGATCTGCTGTTTTGCACAGAGAAAAAAAAAGGATTGTGACGCTTGTGTGATTTGTTTTCAGCAAAATTTGACAAGAATGAAGTACATTTATTATCCATTCATTGTCAGCATCCATAAATTGTTGTTGACAGGTCTGGTATAGATAGCTCAGACTCCCTTTAATGTCACGCAAGAGCAGATATCAGACCTCCAAACCAAATCTGACCTAAACCATTGAGCCCAAACCTAGAGTATTCCTGCCATTCCAGTGTTTCAGTCATTATTTCAACCTCATAATCACAGATGAGGGATAAAACATGAATCCACCAGCAACATGAGAACCAGTCTAGATGGACCAGTGAACCAAACAGAAAAAGTGATCATCTTCCAGCCACTTCACATTTCACTGCAGATCTAAAAATGCAGTCAGAAGATCCATTTTGGCTCTATTTCCAAAGGCTGAGATGAAGATGCCATATTTATATAATCTCAAAGTGAATTCCCAAATAGAAGTGGTGGTAGTTTACTTTTTCAATCTAAATCCTTATGGCTGGTCATGGGATTCACCATTAAGAAACCAGTGTCCATAAAACATGGCTGCACTAACCTCCGTGTTCCATCTGTACATCCTAGTTACTTCACGACATTGTTATTAACAAAGGAAAGGAAAAAAAAGAATTATATTTTTATTGTATCTCTGGGTATCCAACTGGTGCTCCGGTCTCAGCACCCAACCCTGCTGAGCTCTGCTGCCTGTGACCGGAACCTCGAGTCAGCTGTCAGTCGGACCCCTCAGCTGTCAACCAATAACATCTGAACTAAAGATAATTACAGTTTAAAAAGCAGTCTATTTTTAACCAAGCAAGTTACCCTTCTACAATGAACTCTGTGTCACACACATTTAAAATCAAACATCTATCACGCTATCATCTCAAAGTTCAGCAAAGGTACAACATATAATTAACTCTGATTTCTTTCCCTCAGTTCTTTTAGGTCTCTAACTTAATCTGATAAGCAGCATTTTTTTTGTTGCCAGATGAATGAGTTTCTCTTTTTGAACTGGGGGAGATGGGGAAAGACAGTTATAGACAAGGTTGGGTGGAAAAAGAGAAAGGATTTCAGTGGGTGGTAAGGAAGTGTGATAGTGTGGGAACATATGTGATCATACATTTATGGTTTATAATTGCATCCGATCTTTAGAAGTGTAGCATGTGAAGAACTGAGCCTGCTTTGAAGTTATGTTGGAGATCATCTCCCTGCATGAGAGGATTATACTAAGATAGCCAGCAGCATTTCTGGGTCTTCTGAACCATGTGGAACCCAGGACCAGGCTGCCCCTGACCCAGATTTTAAGTGGTAGATTAGACCGAAAATGTAAACATAATCTGTTCTAATTTAATTTTATTGGATTGAACTGTGGGAGAGTAGTTATTATAAATATATGACCAATCTCTAAATAATGAGCTCTTTCTGGAGTTTGTGTGAATTATATGAGTGAGTTATGGGCATTTTAAAGTATTTATTCCAACACTGTAGGTCCTAAAATAGCTTCTAAAGTAGCTCATCAGCCCAAGCTCTGAAGATTTGATTCAAATATTATATTTTAGGTGGTGTCTTATTTGTTGTCAATCATCTGATCTGTCCCTATTCTCTATGTGCAGTTCTAATATGGTGAGTTTCAGCCAAAGGCTGAAAATATAAGAATAAGATAAGAATGAGCAGCTTTGGTCACATGACTTGGCCGTTTTTCCTATATTTGCATTTTTTCCTCATGCAGAAAGGAAACAGAATAGATATTTTCCAGAAGAGCAGGCAACACCTCACTTTTCACCTGACGTGTTTTGCTTTATCTGGTTTTACCTCTTATCAAGTTTCCAACTGGGATAAGTGTCACATTTTGACATTTTATTTTTCAGGAGATATGAAATGGGTTGTGATAGTATTTATTTGTTCCACAGAAAATTCATTTTCCATGGCCTTTATATTGTAAACAGTGGAGTGAATCGTACTGAATGCTGATTTGACAGACTGGAAACACTTGTAAAGTGCTGGAAAGCTAAGGAAAAGCTAAGACAGCATCAGCTGCCAGCTGAGGCTGCCCCCAGTAGCATTTGTGGATCAGAAGACACTGTGAAAATAATCTCTGCAATATGTTTTAAACATGTGTTGTGTTGGTGGATATTGAATTCAAAACCTTACATTTGCCAAATGGCATGGTGTAAAAATTTTTCTTTTCTCTCTCTTTATGTGCAAAAACATGAATACATGAATCTAAGTATTGTCTCTTAGCTTCTGCTTCCTGCTTCCTTAAAGGGCTGAACCCATTCTGACTCGGATGAAGGAGGATCACACCCGCATCATTCTTCCTGCCATCGACAACATCAAGTACAACACATTTGAGGTGCAGCAGTATGCCAACGCTGCCCATGGGTACAACTGGGGGCTGTGGTGCATGTACATCATCCCCCCGCAGGAGTGGCTGGACAAGGGCGATGAGACGGCCCCTATCAGGTGAGGGTCCTGGCTGGTGAGCAGCCTCTATTATAGATGAGTACCTTTGATGAAATATGGATAGACCCGCGGTATGACTTATTCATGTTTGGAACCATCGACCTGAACTGCTGCAGAGCCTCCACATGCTGCACAAACATACAAATAAAGTCATCCTCCAGGTAGCTGTCTAATTAGCATGATGAATATTTCCATTTTGATGGTGGAGCATGAGGCCATGGCCACGTGCTGTCATTAGAGTAATTGTGTGTTAAATACGAGCAGACTAGTCCACGATGCTATTGCTGATTGGAACACAGCTCCACTTGTATCACATTTCTGTATAATCAGAGAATTGATTATGTTTATTCAAGGGCAAGCCCGCTGGGCTTAAATTGACTAAGAAAGGTCAAAGTAGAGTTGTGTTACCTGAAATTAGCCTTATATTCCAGTTAGCATCAGCTTGGCACTGATAGGTGGCAGCACTTTAACTTAAAAGATGTTCTGTTTAATAAATGTCACCCTTCATTTGTGCTTACAATGGATTTGTTTCAATTCCGCTATATTTATATGGCAAAATTAAATTCAGATGAAATTACAAATTCAGATGAAATGTATTACCTTTTGGTAATACAATGTTTGCATGAAAGATAGTTACAAGTAACTTAATTGTAGACCATAATTTATATTCCTAAGGTTGATATATACATATATGTATGTATATATGTATATATATGTATATATATATGAATATCATTCACATATATATGTGTATATATATATACACACACACACACACACACATATATATATATATATATATACATATGCACATATCCTTGTAAGAAGTGTCATTTGCAAATAGGATTCTTGGAAAACAAATCATAAATTCAGCAAATATACAAAAATACATCGGACTTTTCTTTAGTCAGAAGGCATTAATAGATGAAGGCTGAAGTATTTACATCCCCATGTTAGTGTCACAATGTGATTCAAAACAGCAAATCAATTACAATAAATTACTAAACCTTTCATTTTATAACCTAAAAGGGTCAAAAATGTAATGTATGATTATAAATATGTGATTATATAAGTTATGTTTTTAAAATGGAGCAAAAGAGGAATATCTTAAATATCTTGAGTCCCAAAATATATGGGAACAAAACCTCAAAGCATAGCTGTGATTCAGGGATCTGAGCATGCAGATAAACAGGAAAATTAATTTAAAAGCATAATTTTACTTGCTGAAGTAAATGTTGCTGCATTTCTTTGTCACCCAGGACTCTGAACAGTTGCTTATCAGCATTTAAGTCACACTGCAACATGATATATGCTCATGTTTTTGTCTAGACCTTTCATGACCTTTATCCTGCAGACCCCGAGGCTAATCCCTGGTTCAGGCAAAGACAGGAGTCATTTTAGTACCATGTAGCTTGAATAAACCCAGCAATGCCAGTTGTGAACCCTGGACCTAAACACTGGATCAATATCCTGAGCATTGAAGGCACGATTTGACCTATAGGATAAATATAGCAACCAGCGTGAGACACAGCAGAGCTGGTTTATCTATCCTGTCGACACAGACAGATCCCCTCAAGGCCCTGCTGAAGTGTGTCAGCTGCAGAGATCTCTATTGAAAATCATTGCTGCGCTGTTTCTTCGAGGTTTCTGCCCATCAACAACAGAAGCCCTGCAGAGTCTTTTCCTGACTGTGAGGACACATTCAACAGCAGCTGAATAAAAGGGACTAAGAAAGAACTAAAGGGTCATGGAGTACCGAGACTAGTGCCTCTATGATTTTAGCAAAATTCAAGAGAGTCATGCAGTTCCCCCAATGGACCATTGAAGAATATGCCTGTATAATTTACACCTACTAATTCGAAAATGTTAATACTTCTTGCTTTGAAGCACAGTATATTTGCATGGGTAAAAGCAGCTTCAGCAGCATTGCGTCCTGTTGCCCCTCATGCCGGATTGGCCGCACGGATCGGATGTATACCACCAGCAAATGATGTGTCAGCCAAAGATAAAGGATGTGAGGGACAGCTGAGCCCTCCAGGCCATCGTCTGTACACTAAAAATAAAACACCTAAACACCATTCACCAAATTAGAGCATCATTCTCTAATGTGCTGAAAGGTGAGCTTTAACGTCAGTGACAGAACTGTGGTCGGGGGTTTCGTTTCTACTTGAACTTGAAGCCTCATTGTTTAACAGCAGTAAATCATTATTTGAAGCTCAGCCGTGGGATTTGTGATGTTTTGGGAAATAAAACCTGCTATGAATAACATTCACTGCTTTCTGCATTTATGAGGAAACAGCTGGCTCTAATTATTGTTCGTTGGCTTTAGCTGATTGGTGATGGTTGGGGAATTATTCTCATGGAGAACTGTTCCAAATTAGATCACGGTGCTCACAAAAGAAAATGGGAACAGTTAAACATGACTGAATATGTGCCCACGCCCTCTTTTCAGCATTCCTGAAAAGCTGAAAAGGCGATGTGCGCAGTGCTGTCTGAAGGTGCAAACTGCCAGAGTTGATAAAACTGTGAACACGTTCTAAAAGGAGCACTCAAAGAAAACTTCACAGAGTTCACCCTGTGCATTCAGGCAGGCGAGGTCACTTGTCATAGAGGAGAAAGGATGAAGTGAGAGTGGGCAGATGCTCGTCTTTTCAGCCACAGAGTGAGTGCAAATAATGGCTGCTCAGACCTTCTCTGCATCTATATTCCTCTTTGTGACATCCTCAACATTTACAGGTGGCACTTTCCACTAAGTAGTTTAGGTTTGAGCTAATGACATATTAATCCAGACAGCAGCCTTGTGTTATATCAGCAGTCCACTAGTTTAGCTCCCCACGCACATCAGCAGGCTTATAGTTGCATCTTCATGCATCATGCAAACAAGAGTCTTAAACTTTGGTTAACCTTTTTTTCAGGTCCAGCAAATTCTCTCTGGATGAGCAAGATATTTATTCTTTCTCAAATGTTTCATTCTTTCTGGCTGTGTTTTCTTCCAAAATGAAGGCTAGCCTCACATATTGAGGAGGATTAAAACATGAAATGAGTGCAGAAAGTAGCGAGGTCTAACAGCAGAGGCAGGTATGGTCTTGAGCTGGAGATAAAAACACCTACATGAAAGGTCTGCAGTGGAACTAAGACTAAACTCCAGCTACTCTAATTTTAGGTTACATACTCAAACTGTTTTTAGTTGTGAACATAAAAACAAAAATCTGTAAGTACATGCTCCAATGTCAATTTATTTAAGTTACATATAACAATAACAGGAAGGGAAGTACTTAATATGAAGGTCATCAAGAATTACTGAGTCCATAGTTAATTAATTCCATTAATAATAAACTGTATAACAGAGGGGTTTCCATATGTAGCTAGTATTATATAGAAATTAAATGTTATTGGCATTTAACAACTTTATTATAACAGGATAGTAAGTGTATTGTCCTTTCAGGGCTTACAGAACATTTCTATTGCATGGGTTGCGTTCACATAATTTCATATTACTGTGATGATATCCAGATAAAAAGGCTTTCCAGAAAGTTCAGTTTTCACATCCATCTCTGCACTGGTCATTTATGTATCTAATGATGAATATTTTTCACAGTTACAGTCCGGGTAATAGCACAGATTGTGTTTAATGTGGGTCTAAACCTAAAGGCACCCTTCTCTTTGGGCACCAGTCTTTATGGCTCAGTGCACCCTTTTAATACTGTCAGTGATTAATAATGCTGCTGGTGGCACACTCACACACATGCTCCCCTTTTGCCCGTGTGTGTTTTTCACCCAAGAGACAAGAATAAAACCATTGGCCACTTTAGGGGAAATAAATAAATAAAGTAACAACATAGCACAGTACTCTTTACGGATGTAAAGCTTTTTGCAGCAGCTTTGTCCCAGAGCACTTAAAAACTGATGGACAATAGTCGTGAAAGCATCCCTGAGGGACACCAGTGAAAGCAGGCACAGTTCTTTTTAACGAAAGGTGGGACTCATCCTCTTCCCTCTGTTTGAAGAAAGATAAAATCTAGTCATGACATGACAGCTCCATTCTTTGCCTGAAATGTGTGCCAGTAATGTTGATGAAGTTGCCTCCATTCCCTGTAGTACCAGTACCACTGGCCATCAGATAACTACTCTGATGTTAGAACTCAGTCTGTTGTCACTGTCAAGTCCTGACTGAGGCGTGGAGATCCATCTCAAGGGGAGGGAATGGCATCCATGTCAGTGACATAATTTTCAAAGATGTTTTCTCTCTCTTCTCATTCAGAACTCCAGCCATGATTGGCTGCTCCTTTGTGGTTGATCGGGAGTACTTTGGCCAGATCGGTCTTCTGGACCCCGGCATGGAGGTGTACGGAGGCGAAAACATTGAATTGGGAATGCGGGTAAGAGAGGGCCCCCACATCACCATTAAGGGGGAATTCTTTTTGTGTGTCTGTATGCTCACTGTTATTCTTGTTTTAAAAATCTTATTAAAAAGCATTTAAAAACCCATTCATTTAACTATGCTTCTCCACTAGATTTGCAATTCTTCTAATTGCAAATTCAATATTGGAGTGTATTTTTTTAAACAGCGATTCCTGAAACTTACATTCAGATTTTTAAACAGTTTATTCTTTTGTTTTTCCATCACGGCTACAGTTACCCCCAGGGGCAGCAACAGGAGCTTTGATTAAATTCTCAGATGAGAGCAGAGAGAGAAAAAACATAGAGAACCGTAATGCAAATCTTCATCCAAACCAAAGACTTTAAAGCCTCTGTATGCCAAATGTAAATCTCTTTTGCTGCTGCTTTCAGTTGTATTTAACGCTTGGAGTGAGTGAAGGGCTTGCTGAAGAATTGCTTTAAATTCAGAAAATGTTTCTCTCCAACTGAGTGGAACCATTCTGAAGCTGAACGCGTTCCTTTAGCTCCCAGAATGAGATACGCTTGAAAGATTCCACTCCTTCATTTAAGCCACCCCCCTGCATGCATTTTTAAAATCTCAAGGTGGCTCGCGCGACACCTCTGAAGTGTTGGCCACTTTGAAAATCAAAGGTCAAAGTGAAGCTGGAGATTTGAGACAGATGCTAGCAGCTGACGGCATCCATCTCAGAGTCCTCATTGCTCCTCGTTCCAGCTGTAACTCTAATTTTATTTGCTACTAAAATGATGGCCCGATGATTTACTGTAGCTACTTATGTCTTCTTCATCTAATAGACTGTTTTATTGTGGCAGATAAGTGAGCCCGACGTCCCAAACAGCCAATAGCATCCCTCAAGGTTACGTGGGGTTTCCATTTATCTGACTGAGCTGTGTGGTTTGTGTGGCTAACAAACCATGTGAGCTGAGGTTGGAGGGAGAGCCTAATTCAGTGACAGTAGCTAAATAAAGTTGGAGCGACTCTGCTGAAGTGTGTAATGTGATGTAACTGTGAACTTTGCTTGCACATGCTCAGTCCTCTCGGTCTGTTTTTCTCCGATTATTTACTGAGGGTTTTTGATTCATAGAGTGAAGACGATGTTCCTTTCTCTGTGAACATAATGCTGTCACAAATGTAATTACTGCTCTTCCTGTTTGACTTGTCTGCGTTGGAATGAAACACATGAGAAGAGAAGAGAGGCCCATTCGGCAATGTGCATGTTTGAATAGGTCTTAACTGAACAAGCGGCTTCTGCCATTCCTATTGTGTCTCTGCTAATGGAATAGAGACAGTGGGCTTCTGGTGAGTGGACGGCAATTACTCTTCAAAGGTGCAGAGGCTCAGGCGGCTCGCTGCATCGCCGGCTGAAGGAGTCGCCACATGGGAGAGGCTTGATTGACACGAGCATGTTTAACAATGAGCCTGGGCTCCTTGCAATCGGCGAGGCTGCCCAGCACCAGCTGATGAAAGGCGGGTTTTCGCCTGGGAAGGTTTTGTCGTTTTTTATAATTTATGGCGATTGTTCGGCTTCTTTTGCTTATTCTCAGAAACAGAGTGCCGGGATCCAGAACCGGCCTTTTCTCAGGCAGCATGGATGCTAGATTATGCAGCACGAAGCACCACATGTGGAGTTGTTTCCAGAAATACGATGAAGAAACGATACAGGAGTGGCCGAGAACATAAATCACAGACGCCAAGTTCTGCCTTAGCTTGGTTACGTGTTTTAAAAAACTACAGACAAAAAGATATCAGTGGGAAGAAGAGGGAGTGATACATGATTTTCTCCTGTTAGACATGTGTCATATCTTCACTTTTGGAGTTCTTGCCCGAGCTGCCAGAATGCTCCTATTGCAAAGATGGAGAAAATTTTATAAAGCGAAATGAGGAAATCTGCCAGAAGTGTCGATATAGGCTTGTCTTACATGTCTCCCAGAGCCATCACAGTGATAGAACATCTCTGAGGAGCCCCTTAAAGTTCTACTGTTCTCCTCCAGCAAATGCAAATCTAAGCGGGGGTGCAGGCAGAACCATTTCTACATGTACAATCTTAGGCAAAAGAAAAAAGGAGGATTTTTTTCCAAATGTAGTTTGACAGTTTAGTGATTTCAGTAGTTTCCATTGAGGAGGTCTAAAAAGGGTCTTTGCTGTTACCTTGAGGGTGTTTAAGACCCACCATAAACTCTTCTTATGTCTGACAGGTGGAATAAAACCAATTCAGGGCAACATCATTCCTACATCCCATTAGGATATAAACACTGACGATCCACTTGTGCTTTTTCCCATAAGAGCATGAGCTGTCTCATTTTCATAATAATCTAATCATCTGTAGTTTCCAATCTGAGTGTGATCTCACAGGGTGGTCCGTCTGTTTCACTGACATTTATTAAACTCACCAGGAATTCCTTCCATAAACTAATGAACATATTTTTTTTTTATTCTTTGAAGTTTCCTGTCAGTGACTGCCTGGGCTGGTCCTGGAGGCGTCTGGTCATAATCTGAGAAGAACGGAGATAATTAAAGTGTGGCAGGACCACCAGCTAGAACAGAGCAGGGCATAATTGCATTCGGTCCCTCCTGCATCCTGAGAAAACTTATTACACTATGACATTTAATACAGCTCCATGGCCGCTTTGATGATGTTATCGTCCATTTATGTATTTCATATTTAACGGGACACACAGTAGCATGAATAATTCACAAATTCATTATTGAATGGAATGGGAGCACTTTTCAAATACTAAACAAAGCAGCCGTTTGACCACTTAGAAACCATTCAAACTCTTTTGTTTCATATAATCTGAATCTGAAAATCATAAAACAGTATGTGATGCTGTTGCATCTTTCTCCACCCACGGCTCTCCAATCTGTCACTCCAGTTTTCCCCTCAGATGGCAACTTTAAATGACAGAGAAGAAACAATCTTGACAGCTTTATTTGCAGAGGTACAACAGGTGCAGGTTGAAAGCGGATTGGTAGAAGCAGTCAGATGTTGGTTGCTCTGAGTGCATTCGGAGAACATCTGGCCCTCTGATACAGATAACAGAGCACACACACTCCATTAACCTGACACACCATCTGCATTTGTAGACACGAGTGAATTTAAATACATGTAAATGTAGTTAGAGTTACACTTCAGGCAGCGTTTAGCCCTCTTTCCTGGGCAGTTGGGCTGATTTTATGGGTGATTCGTCCAAAGTAAAGAGAAATGTCCCCTATCTGAATGTTAGTGTATCAAGATCTTTACTATATTAACACTTTAATATGGAGAGGGGTGGGAAAAATAGTTGAAAACCACAATGTGACTGTTGCTGGCTGAGAACCGATGGGTGGTTTAAGACCTTGGCTGCCTTTGGAACACACATTAACTCTAAATTCATGTTAGCACTCGGAATGAGGAACACTTAAGGCTCTGCCAGGTGAAAGGATTTATTTTTGCCAAAGACAGAGCAGGAACAACAAATTGGGAGCCAAGAACATGAAACATAAATGAGAAAAAATAAATGACTGGTCCCTCACTTGGTTTATTCACCTTATGATTTTATAAAATCAGCATTCATCTTTTCTTTTTTCACGTTATGACTCATTTTAAGAGGCACAATTCCATATTCGATGTTTTGGCTCCGTCGTGGTTTCTGATGTTTGATTTAGAGTCTCTTCCCTGCAAACATGCTATAAAAATCTATCAACAGTAATGTCACAGTTGACCCTGATTGTGTCCCTGGATGAACACACTAATTCTCAATATTTACAGGCTACAGCACATTATCAGTGCATGCACACAGAGCAACTCATTTCCTGATAAGCTCTCCTCATCGCTGCACAATTTATCACAAAATGCATTCGGCGTGACTTGACCAAACCTGTGATTCCTTCAGGCTGCAGCCGGCCGCAGCCAGGCAGGGGTTCACCTTGATAAAGGGCAGGGATGTCATTACGAGGAGGCATTAAGGAGCTGCCATCTGCGGACGCCGCCTAATCTGGCAGCTCCGAGATCATCCACGCTGCAGACGACAGCGGGCGCGGAGCATATGTGAGCCCCGTCCAACCACCCGAGATGAGAGCAAATCTGGGAGATTGTGATGTGTCTCTTCATCAGGTCTAATGTCATAATGAGGAGAGCTGTCAGGGTCTGTGGGCAGAGCTAACATGTGGTGCTTAGACATGGTCCTTGACTGATCTCTACACCCACCACACACGTAGAAACCTGAGCAGGTCCTTTTATTATTGCTTTCCAGAACATTATATTCTAAAAAACTATGATATAAATATATACTATATCTTGGTAAAATAGTTCGATTTGTGACATTTGCACAGCTGGGTCTGGAACATGTTCCGGTCTAAACTAGCCTTATTCACCTGCTTTTCTTCAAATCTCCAGTACATCATGGATTATTCCTTTCATTCTGTGAAACTGCAGCAAGGGAGGAACAATCTTGTCACCATCAATACAACCCCCACACAGGTAATGATAGCATTGGATATCGATCGCCCATTTGTCTTTTTCAATGGCAGCGTTATTTAGTGGCTGAATCAATTGCTTCAGTCTTAATGGACTTGCATTTACTTACTCCATGGCTCATTACTGTACGTTCCAGCTCGCATCTGCCTCAGTGCTGGGAAAAGATTCAGGTGGAAAAATCCTGCATGCAGAGTGGATGTTTGAGGGGAATTACAGCAGCTACTGAAGGACTTACTGGTGACATATGGGAAAGTGGAGCAGCTCTGCATATCCTGTATGGAATTTAGCGCACGATTCAGTTGTCATCATAAAATATGTTCATGATTTGCATTTATTCTCTGCATAAATCATCCAAAGCTTTGTCTTGCTTGAGATCCTGCAGATCCTGGCTCCATATTACCCCGACAGATTGCGTGTTTGGAAAGCGTGCTTAATGTGTAACAATGATATCTAGCACGGACTCCTCAGCCTTCCAATAGCTTTGGAAAGATGACAGGGTGCCCTCAAAGATTTGCAGCTTTAGGGCCAAAGAGATAACTAATTAGACAGGCCTTGTCTGCTTGCTCAGTGTCCATGTGAAGCCGAAACTTCAATAACAATCTCTGCTGAGTGGCTGCTCATACTCCCACCTTAATTTCAGCGCCCTTCTGAAAAGGTAATTAAGATTACTGCAGATGGATTGTGGATTTCACGTCCTCACGCAAGGCAGAGGAAGCATCAAAAGCTGTCTCTGAGGACACTATCATCGCCAGGACGTACAATAAGATTTAACAAGCTCATTATTATCTGAGCATTAGTTAATCTGCTCACGTAATTGTCTCTGTTGGATGTCTCAGAGGCTGAAAACTTGGAATGACCTGACAAGACCACCGTGTTTGAAGAGCGCCAGCAAACCCCACTTTGGCTGCACCAGCAGATTTGATGGGACGTATCAAAGACAAAGGTCGGCAACTGGAATGGAATTAGCTTTTGAAAGCAGAGTTAAAAGAGCCCAGCATATCTGCCCGTCGCTCCATCAACAGCCTCCATTTTCAGGGGGTGTAAGGAAGAAAAGGAGGCATGAAATGAAGCGATGGTCCATGGGGATTGGCCATTTCTCTCACAGATGCACACACGGTTTCTCAGTGGAATAGTGGAGCCTTCAGTTCTCAGCGCTTTGAAACATCAGTGAGTGTTTCGCAGGATAGGAAGGCAAACATGGCGGTGCTTCTATCTTCATTTGAGATACGAACCACTGGGAATATGACCACAAAAAGTCATCAACATGTGTTGTAATAAAAGGCAATAAAATGAAGAAGGTATCTTTAATTCATTTTAAAAAGATGAGTTATAACAGCCAAATTTATCAATATTGACTTTTACTGTGTTGGATAACATTTTGGCTGCATTATATCGATACAAATTTGTTATTTATGCCTATTCACTATCACTGTGAACCAAAGTTCTGCCAATGATACATTTTCTCCTCTGTTGATGAGTTTAAATGGTCATAAATAACCAATTAGTGCCTAGGTAATGTATAAATGGCAATTGTAAAGTGGATGTATTTCAGGCTAAACTCTCTTTCGGTTGCAGTATTTATAGGTTGCAAATTAAATTCAAATATTCCGAGAAAAAGAATGTGATGTTTTTCTAATTAAACCAGGTTGTTTGCCATCCTTTGCATCATAATTCAAGTGTTGTGCTGTCGATGTGTTTCTCATTCAGCTACTTTGCGGCTCGCCACAGCGTGATACTCACAGCTTTCAGCTCTGGAAATTGGAAAAAGGATATTTTCATGCCTGTTGAGAAAGTGTTATCTTCATTGTCATGGTGTTTACAATCGCTTATACTATTTTGGCATGCTTGAAACAGTCACATGTCAATATATATTGTACCGTGTTTTTGGCTTTTATCCACATTTCTCTGTGCGCATGCATACAGGGTTTTCTTGCATTTACACAAAAAGTGTTTTTTTGTTTGTTTGGTTTTTTTAGTTCCTTGAGGCTTGTGGTTTAATCTGCAACATTGTCAAAGGATGAGCTGTTTAAAAATTGGTGAGATGTTCTTGGGGATGTTATGCAGCTCATTACTCATGTGTGAGGACTGCAGTTGGAACAAGAGTGCATGCCACTTATTCTTGTTGAATGCAACAGTGATTGCAAAATGTCAAATATCTGCAAACTGGGCCTGTTGAACTTCTATTAAATTAAACAGAATACATATTCTGTTCAGGACAGACTCACAATTTGCACCTAAAAAGAAAAGAATAGCTTTTTTGAGCTTTTTTTTAAGAGTAAATTAATTCCCAGCACTCTGCAGCTGTGCCGTAAAGGTGCAGCTATAATTATCTTCTTATGGAACAGATAATAGGAGAAATCAATGTGTCTACAGTGTTTTTGACAGAACCTTCAGGTAGATTGACAGCCAATTAAAAACCCAAGTAAACCTGAGAGGCTACAACATTTCCTGACATTATGATATGACAAATTAAAGCTTTGTTCTATTGTTATAAACTTTGAGCATCTCTCAGCGTTTTTCAAAGAGAGACGGGAAGAAACGTTCAGGTCAATTTGTTCCTATTTTTCAAAGAGTAAGGCTCTTTGGTTACTTGAAAAAAGCTAATGAGATCGCCTTTATAAGTGTCAGACAACTGAAATTTGAAAAGGCTCCGTTTGCTAAGTGAAGTAACTGCAGTAGCTGCACAAACTTCCATGCAGAAGTTCTTCAATCAGTACAGTAGCTGCAAAGATGGAAGGTTTCAGATTCCAAAGTGCCAATAACCTGAATGGCATGTTCTATTTTAAAAAAAAACTCTCGCTCTGTGGCTTCTGGCTTCTGTTGGGTTGCCATGCGATAACATGCAAAGTGAAACTGCCCCTTCAGTTCTGAATTAGACCACATCTTGAAAACAGTTTATTTCTTCTTTAAGGGTGCATGCTGAAAACTGGGCAAGAAAAGTGCAGAAGCTGAACTCTGGCTGACTGCAGGCTGCGCGGCGCTGCTTATCCAAGCAGATCTGTGGCTTCTGTTGGGTTGCCGTGCGATAATTTTCCTCCCTGTCTGTCAAATGTATCAGCCGGCTGTAGTGTGACGAGGCCTTGCATTAAGTCTGCATGATCTCAGCACTGCCTTTGATCACCACTATCTGCTTTCAAAGCTGCTCACAACTGCTTCTCCTCTGCCCTACTTTCTTTTTTTTGAGAAGCTTAATTTGTAATATCATCCTTACAGTTCACTAAACTCTGTGAAAGCTGAGTTTAAGATCTTTGTTTTTTGGCAGTTGAAGGTCACCCAAACTCTTCATATTTTATGATCTAAGTGTCATTGTTTAGAGCTAAGCTCTCAAATGGCTCATAATATATACCAACTGTGTGTAAATAAGTTTCTTTCAACCATGATGTTTATACATTACTCTGGAAAGCAAATCATTATGGTTTCAGTCGATACCATTTGAAGTATTTGAAGTGCTTTTGCAAATTCTAAACAACAGAAAGCCCTGGTTTTGATCATGAGCCTCCACCCACCCACCCACCTACCCACCTACCTACCTACTGCTTCTCCTTCATTTATTGGTTATGTGCTGTATCAGTCCTGATGGAACCCTGTTTACCACAGTTAATGGGCTTTATGCATTAAACGGCTGATGAATTCAGCAGAACTCGCCGTGCTAATGGGCCAGCTGCAATTAACCAACTTCATGTGCAGACACAATTAAATTAAATTAACATGAGGAACACATCAAAGCTGTGAGGAGCTCCCTCTTAATGATGCAGACCTGCACTTTAATGAATGGTCAGTGGAAATAGACAACAAAAAAATAATTCAGACAACTTTTTGTGGACGGGGGTTATAGAAGTATAAACATTTATTGTTGTAATGTTAAGTTCTTTATGGGGATTCTCATAAAGAAAGGGGACTTTGATTAGATGCTAATTTATTTAATAACAAAGTTATTAAGCACAGTTAAACTGCTCAGAATTGTTCTTATTTGACAGGTTTTCAATCAAAATATCAGACATTGGCTCTGATTTGCTAATGCACAGGCTGCTGATGTTGATGGAATCTGTGCAAGTAATACTCTTACTCTCTATAATAATATTGTATGTCTAAGCCATCAGATCGTTGTCAACCATCAGAGAGGTTCATAGAAATGTAAAGATTGTTCATGTATATGGGAGCCTCGGTGCATTCCTGAGGATTTTACTTAGACTTGAAGGACAAATCGTTAATTCTAAATCAACATTTAACATTGAAAAGAATCCCTCATTTCTATTGTTTTCACATTTCACAAATGAAAATCAGCTGCATCGGTTAGGTTTGGCATAGTTGTTAGCATACGATTTATTACACCACATGTTGTGACGTATAATTAAAGAAATTCTGCCCGATGATTACAGTCACAGAGGGGTATTATCAGATGTCTCAGTAGGTAATGGGAACTGCAGAGCAAATAATATATTAAAGTTAATGCTTGGCATTTTTCCTATGAGTATTGTGCTAGTACAAGCTTTCTATATTTTTTAACCCCCCCCACCAACACACACACAAACACGTACACACACCCCTACACACACACACACACACACACACACACACACACACACACACACACACACAGGTAAGGTGGAAAGAAACAAATAATGTTATTACTGGAGAAATGTTGCATATCCGGTGACACATGAGGAATCCTGATGTGATTTAAAAAGCATGTTTCTGCAGTTGTGGTGGCTATTAGGTTTGTGACCTTCTGGAAACGGTTGACAAAATATTGATCTTCAATTTGCTTTTCAGCGCTGGGCATTCTGCTAACTGCAATTACATATACACACATTTTCAATTATCCATGAATGGTGTGCGCACCTACAGTATTCACAAGCAGCTCCCCCACATGCCAACTATCGATTTAGAGGAGGGAACCTGCTAAGAAAGCAAAGAAAGACGGTTTTGTGCAGAGCTTGTTATTGCACAATAGGTGATGGGTGAAATGTGCAAGGACTTCAGACTCACCATTAAACTGGCATTACTCTCGCTCACATTTACACCCAACCCATGGGGGTTATTCAGAGAAGGCCACAGGAAAGCAGGAAAGGCTACAGATTGATTTTTCAGGCAGAGGTTATCTTACTTCAGTGGTACTGAAGACTAAGGGCTAATCAGTCAGTGCAGGCAATTAAGCTTGGGGTCATCTCCATGGCGATATACCACTGACACAGTTTTACAACACATAAAAGGAAGGGGGGGTCTTTAATTTGATAGCAGTCAACAGGACCTTTAGTCCATTACAATTATATCAGTGCTTAAACAGGAAAATGTGATAAATGTGGTGCTCAGCCTCCACACCCACAGGTATTGAAGTGATGTGTTGTGATCTTAATCTAATAAACTCAGGTGATTCTTGTTAATTTTCTTTGTATCAGTGAACACACAATTTCAGTAATCAATGCTCAAGTATGGCCATAGCCTTAATACAGATTGATTCTCAAGAAAATGTAAAAAATAGTCATGCTTAGTGACTCCATTATTAATGAAAATATGAAACTAGTGTTGCAAAAAATGTCTTAAGTATCTAACATTTGAATAACCTCCACTCCAAACACGATTCTAACGAACATGCCCTGAAGCAGGCAGAACTGTAAAATACAAATGGGATGGAGTGAACATGGTCAGCTCAGCATTATTCAGCCAAGATCTGGATCGAACTGACAAAAACCAGCTCCTCACAGCAGCGTTCTCATGTCATGCCGGAGGTCTATTGTTTTGGGTTCAGAGAGGAGGTAATGGATCCGAACAGCTGTTGCACATTGTGCTGATCGTCATTAAGGGCTCACAGGAGGTCAAGCTGCTGCAGTCTGTACATTTGGGGAGACATTTCCACACGCTGTGGACCATGACTGTGTAACTCCTGGGCCAGGTTCCCACAGCACGATACAGATTAGTAGATATTGTTTCTGGAGGACAGATTTTTCCATTTAGTTTATGGCACGATAAGAAATTAAATAGATCTCTTTTGCACTATTTGTCACACCAACTCATGTAAAAAAAAGAAAACTAATAATTGACTGCAATTTTACTTTCAACTCAAAATCTCTGCAGCAATATCAGTTTTCTTCCTGTCTAAGGCTTAAAAAAAGCCATAAGCTTACATGTTTTTATTTTTCCTGCACAGAATTGAGCCTCTTGACTTTACCTTTTTGCACAGCTTGTTTCCAAATATGACAAAATAATGCTGCTGGCTCGTAAATGAATAATGTGTTTGACCGTGTTCTTTTATTAATTCATTTTGTAATAAATAATTAGAATGTATTTGAATTAGGCATCTTATAAATTACACTTTGAATGGATTTATTTTCTTCGTACCTCCACCATTTCATAAAATATGTAAGTGGACAGAACATTTTCTTCTGGTGACTCCACTTTTGATGCTTCCAGTAACTGCTGTCCTGCCAGCTGTTAACAATTACACTGAATATATGTCACAAATCGGCAGTCTGTGAATTCTGTGGTGATAACAACGAGTGATGGCATGGTAACTGTGGACATGGCTTCTTGATGCTGTTATTTAAACTTGGACTGCTGAGTTGTGACAAGGAAAGACTGACAAGGAAGGCTGTTTATGCATTGGTCCGGAGTTGCAATGCTGTCTGACTGTTGGAGTTCAAATGATTGAGTGCGTAATTTTTGGTTTTGGACATTGATTATTTCAAAGTCATTTGCACTCATTTTGAGATCCTGCATTGTTTTGATTTTATTTTATTGAAGACATAAAAATACAAAATTCTGAGGAGTTGAAGCAGGAAATTGATGTGAATCAAAATGACACATCTGGTCCTGTTTAATGGCTCACAATCAGCTTCTCTTTTCTGTGCAGGTATGGCAGTGTGGCGGCAGTATGGAGGTTCTCCCATGTGCCAGAGTGGCTCACATCGAGCGCACCAAGAAGCCCTACAACAATGACATAGATTACTATGCCAAGCGCAATGCCCTACGAGCCGCTGAGGTTTGGATGGATGAATACAAATCCCATGTCTACATGGCCTGGAACATTCCCATGAACGTAAGGTTTATTCCCCAGTTTTAATCACTTTCTCCCTGCTCCTCTCAGCCTTTGTTTGTCCCGCCTCCCACTTCCAGACCTGCATCCCTGAGCCCTACGGATACACCAGTCAACAGAAATTCAACATTCAGATTTCATTCCACTTGACCTTCACACTTGCAGCAGAGTAAAGGCTCCGCAAAGAAGCAGCGTGTTTCCAAACACAGACATGAAAGAGATGAGCTTCCTGTCTAATCAGTTTATTTTCATACACATCACTTTAGCTTAATTGCATTCAGGGGGGCTTTTGAGATGATAAACAGCTACTTTCATTAATAGAGTTTAATACTGGGGCCTGATTGCCTCTTCAGTCATGCAGGATGAGATGATTGTCAGTGAAGGACCTCCAAAACAACACACCGCTGCTCATACCAAAATAAGTGAGAGTGTAGCAGCCGTACATGCTTATCTACTGCTGCGGTCTGCATGCAGTCCGCATTTTGTACAGTCTTCACTGTGAAGTGAAAGATGGAAGTGCCAGTCGGGGAAATATGTTTTCTGCATGCAGCATGGGGGCCATGGTAGGACTTTGAGAAAGGATCCTATGATGCAAACACACACCATCATGCAAACATCATGTTTGTGTGTAATTACACGCACAGTGGAGTGACGTGCTACTACCACATCAGCCTTGAGGTGCACATTTATTTTTAAGACACAGTTTAAGACACAACACCACCATATTCTGCCTCTCGTCCCCCACAAACCTGCACAATCTCAGATTCTTGTTATTGTCTGAGGCACCAACTGAGCCCACAATGACTCTGAATGGGGGGAGGCTGTATACTTCACCACTTTAACCAGCCTTCAAGTCAAAAAACATCTTAGGGAAGAACATCTCAATGAATTTGAAAGTTTGTTTGTTATTGTTGCTCCATCTGAAAAAAAAATGGAATTACCCAAAGGAATGTACAACTGTTACATGCTGGTATGTTGAAAGCACATTAGGTCATTTATTTTAGACTTATGAAAGAGAGGAAGGAAAACTGATGTGTGCTTGTATTAGAGCAGTATAAGACATTCCAAGGTGGCTCTGGAGACGATACTGCAATGGCTCATCATTAATCAGCTGATTAGAATTTACTCAACACTGATCACAGCTAATAGAAGAACACCAAGGTTCGTACATGACAGGTGCATCCATCTTCCACATAACACACCACTAAACGTGTCCTTTCAGCAGCTCTGGCTCTCGACCTGCTTCTATGAGTAAAGCATCTCTTGGCTGAGACATTTTATTTTCCCTGTGTCTTCGTTGTGCTCCTTTTGTTGATAGAATCCCGGAGTTGATTTTGGAGACGTCTCAGAGCGCTTAGCCTTGAGGAAGAGACTGCAGTGTCGGAGTTTCCGTTGGTACCTTGAACATGTTTACCCTGAAATGCGGATCTACAACAACACAATCACATATGGGGAGGTGAGACATGAACTTGCTCAATAGATGCCAGAGAGAGAACTCTGTGGTTAGTAGAGATTTTCTGCATTGTAACTGAATCTACACTGAAATGTGTGACAGGCTCAGGATTAGAATAAATGCTGATGGATTAAATGCTTTTCCTCACAATTACTTTGAATGAAACATTTAATTAGTTTTCCAGGCCATTCTGATTGTTTTGGGACCGGGTGTCTGTGTGACACAGTGAGGGAAGGAAACCGGATTATGACAGGTTGAAGAATTAAACAGACTTCAGATGCTATTTGGCGGTTTGCTCCTCGGCACATATATTGATTCTAACAATGGAAAATCAATGCTGGAAGACATCTGAGTCAACCGCTGGATTGAAGCGATGTGAATTTACCACTGGCATTGTTTCCCCCGCTGCCTGTTTTGACTCTGCTCCCCAGTTAATGGATTCTTCAGAGAACCAGCCACTTAAGTGGCACTATTTCAGATCTGTCCACAAGAATTGTGTTGCCACACAGCTGTTACCTCGGAAGTGAGACTCATCTGTCACCGAGCATCAGTGCAGCGCCTGGTCGTGCCAAGCGGACCAGCCGAGTGGAACCCTTCCTGACAACAGCCCGTGATAGATATGTCACAACCTGGAAATGAAGCCGTGCACATTCGAATCACACACAGCTGAGGATGGAGCGCAGTTCATGTCACCATCTGGAGGCCTGCAGGGAGATACACGGCTGGGAATGGGCATCACATGATGTGCTACTCCTGAGCAGACTAGCAAACAATGATGTAGGAAGTTAGAAAAAAAGTGTATTAGGACAAGAAATTGAACCTACACTTAGAGTCTCAGAGGGGAGGTAAAACCATTTATAAAAAAAACTGAGCAACTGTGCTGTACATTGCTTAAATAACGCTGCTCTGCTTTTCACAGGTAAGAAACAGCAAAGCTAGTGGCTACTGCCTGGACCAGGGTGCTGAGGATGATGACAAAGCTATTCTGTACCCCTGCCATGGCATGTCCTCCCAGGTTTGATCCGTCAGACTGTGCTGACTCAAGCTCTTCACACATTAGGAAAATATACACATATAGATTTACCAATTAACAAGTGCAGAACTGCACTGAAGATTGTGGTGTAATCGCTGTCTTCTTTAGGGCCCATTAGCAGCAATGCTACAGAGACAAATACAGCTGCCAAACTGCTTGTAATTTAGCAGATCTCAACATGCACAGATAAAGAGCTTTAACCATAAATCTACATTTAAAAACAAGTTAATTTATATATACATTTTCTTTTGTAACTGGCTACAATATTAATTATCAAAATATACATTGGAAATTATTATAAAACTCAGTCCTTGGATACCACTGTAGTTCCATTAACTGACTGTGATATAACACAGTTAGTCATCACTAGTTAGAGCTGCCGAGAAGTACAACATGGCCACTTCTGGGTAAGAGCGCCATTATATGATATAACAGCCCAAATATTCTTATTATGAATGTGCCGGCACTGCTGAAGAATAGAACACATGTGCTCAGCATAATAATTTGCTTGAATGGATACCAGGACAAATGACTCTGGCTGGGTGTCTCTCATCCTGTTTGTTTGCTGCAGCACAAAAGATAAACCTAGAACCAAACCATGCAAATGCCACTCATGCATATAGATTTCCCACCTGTCCTGGCCACTTCTGGTGACATGCTCATTTTCTGTCATGTGAAGAAGTGTTGTAAGGCACCCAGCAGCTCATCTCGTATTCCATGATGGGAGTTCACAGGGGTCATTATTCTAAAGCTTTACTGGCATTTTAATTCTGATCCATGGGGGGAAACACACAGATGGAGATGAATTTTATGTCCTGGTATCATTCAATTTTAGTGATGAGTATTGTGATTGTGAGCAGGCTGAATTTAATTACGTGGGACATTGTGAATTTATATTCCTTTTATTATACGTTGCTCTTTCACTTCTGAGAACATGATTGGACAGAAACATTTCTATTACAACTGTAATAAATCATCTCTCTGTCTGCTGGATCTTGGCCGATATCTAAAGAGATTCCTAAAATTGCACCATTGTTCTTTATCTCACTCACTAACTAGTCCGTTGAAGTAATACTTGTAATACCCCCCCACCCCTTTTTTTTTTTTTGGTTCCTTTCTGATAATTAACACTTTAGTTTATTTTAAAGGTAAAAAGACACTCATGTACAGAACAAAACATACACACACCTTCCCTTTTCATCAGCCTAAAATCATATTTTTATTTTATTTGCCTTTGAAATAACGCACAGTTGCATCAAACTTGCTTTGGTTGACCAACAGAACTCCAACGCTATAAAAACTCTGAGTAAACTTAAAATCAAGATTTCTGGAGAGGCCCTTATTCGCATACCAGATGGAAGCTTAATGTGAGATTTCCATGCTAAAACACTCTGCAAGTTGAAGCAACATCTTCAAAATGGCTGCAAAAATCTGCAGAATTGCTCATTTACACACTGACATCTTGGAAGCCAACAAATTAAATGTAATAATCAAATAAAAATATTACATGTACATTATTACAGCTCTGCATAATTAATGTGCCAGTCAAGAAAGCTGTGATCACCTTGACTCACACGATGAGGTCACAGAAGTTTAGCAATGGCAGGATGTCCTGTGGAACATCTCAAAGTTATTGTGTGAGTTGCAGGTTAATTGGCCTGCCACGATATTTCCTTCCATTAATTATTTTACAATCCAATTTCAAAATGTATTAGTAGAGATTATATAGAGGTTCCCTCGTGCCAATCATAGCTTATTCCATGCATAAATCAGTTTTGACCTTATAGGAAAACAACATCTTTTAAAGAATTCTTAATCCACTTCCATTAATAATTACCTTTGGGATACCAAGTGAAGGGGAAAAAAACTCTCACTCACATCACTAAAAGATTATTTTGTAATTGGAATTGGGCATATCAGAATGTTAGCAAAATATTGATGTTTTTACTTGCTATAAAATAGATTCCATAAAACTATCTTCCAAAGTTTTTGCTTTAGAGTCATCATCAATGACCTTGAACACCACAAGCTGTGTCAGAACAGCCTCTTGTGTTTCTGCGCTGCTTCAGTCACGTTTTTTTTCCCCCTCAAAGCTATCTTTGGCATCTCTTCTTCAAGCTCCATCTCTACCATAAATAATAAACAATATCTCTATTGTAGTCTTACGTAAAAGATACTTATCATCTGTAATGAGCAGGATGAAACAGAGTGGGATCCAGCTTTGATTTGGGGGAATATTGAATTTTGATATTAATGGTTTTGCATTATTTGAATAGAATTGTCCTCATCATAACTGTGTGTTCAAACACAGTTTAATGTGTTTTGCCACTGAAACACATGTCCAGTCTGTGTTTTCCACTTAAGCCACGTGTATCTATTGATGCTCGGTGCACTGTGACAGGAAATCACTGCTCCACGTGGTTATCTCTGTGTTGCAGCTTGCTCGCTACTCCACCGAGGGGCTACTCCAGCTGGGACCCCTGGGGTCGACCACCTTCCTGCCTGACACAAAATGCCTTGTTGATGACGGCAGAGGACGAACTCCCAGGCTCAAAAAATGTGAGGCTGTTTCCAGGATCTCCCAGAGGCTTTGGGATTTTACACAGGTAAAAAGAAACACCACCTCAGCAATGAAGTTTTAAAATGAATGCCTATACTTGGTTGTTATAAATCCAATGTCATTGTGTAATTACACAGCCAGGGTTATGTTGCAAAGTGGGACACATCAAACTATCTGCTCTACTGTTCTGTAATCACATGATCAAGACTATCTAATGAATTTATCAAACTGAAATTGACCAACTAAACTCACTGCAGCTACCTTGATTTTCAGTACTGAGATAATGGCTGCAACCACATTATATCTGTACTATTGGTCAAATCTTCTTGTCTTCTTCCCTCCAGAATGGTCCAATCATCAGCAGGGACACGGGTCGATGCTTGGAGGTGGAAATGTCCAAAGATGCTAATTTTGGTCTTCGCTTGGTTGTTCAGAGATGCTCTGGTCAGAAGTGGATGATACGTAACTGGGTTAAGCATCCCAGGCACTAAAGCCAGAGACACCGTGGACAGCGTTTTACTCCCAGTTGGATTTCATACCAAACAGTTCAGAGAAGAGATGGACTTTTGCAGCGTTAGCGTGTTATTTCATGCTGCAGACTGTGCTGAGCCTCCCTCCAGCTACAGGGATTTCCAACGGCAAGTCTTTAAGAAGAATATGATCAATTGAAGTGATCCATTGAGCCATGCGATCACGGGGACCTTAGCGCTGTTTGCAACAGCCCATTTTTCAGAAAACCTAATGTGTAGAACAGAGAAACAAGCCAATGCTGGTTTGAGATAACTGTAAAAAAAAATGTTTTGTTTTTTTTATTAGTGCGTCTGAGCAGATCAGAAGATAGAACTGCTGTCAGTCACCACATCAGATTGAATAAACTGGGCTATGATTCCAGAAATTGCTTTCAGCCTTTTCTGCTGCAGTGGTCAGATAATGTAATGGGCTTCAGAGGGGCCGCCCATCATGCTGATCAGGAGAGAACATACACACCACACTCACACATTTCTTTTTTGGACTGTATTGCTCTCAGAGCAGGAGCAATCATGTGCCTTTTTCTCTCTTCTTCTTTTATTTTCTTTAACTCTGACCGGGGAATGTCAGTCCCAGAAGCATGTATAAAATCAATAAAAAATTCATAATATATGAAACAATGTATAAAACAGTCTAATGATAGTAATATATTGTACAAAGTGAAAAACCAATACTCCTTCGAATAACAATTAGGACATTAAAATCTTTGTTTTTGATGAGCCGTGTCTGATGTTTTTATCCAGCAGCATTTATGTCATTTCTCACAATGCTTTTATCCACAATGGGTGCAACATAAAGCCTGCACATTTCCTTTCTTGTGGAGCCAGTTGATAACAGCCGCACGACAGTCGGTATGCTTTTGTTGTGCCAGCACTCACAGCCACCTCAGTCCTCCTTCAGGATTTTTGGCATGCTGTGATTGTTCTCTGACGCCCACTGGAATCAAGGTCTTTGAGAAGCTTTTCAGTAATTTTGCACAGGAGGAAAACTCTTGTGTCAAAACATCTTTTTTTTTTCCTGTTTATCATTTGGACATTCAAAAGACACCTACATGCATTTTCTTAGTTATGTAAAATTCTTATAACAAACAGTATGGGGTCTAATAAGAAACTCCCAATATATGTTATAATCTACTCCAACTCTTCCTGCATCTTTTGCACACTGCAGTGCAACCCACTTTATTTAATCTCCTGTATTTTATGCCCTCTAGCATTATAAGTGACATTTTTGTTGTGGATGATGCTTAAAATTTTTGTGCGTAGACAAGCATCATCTAGTTCTACCAAAAGGGAGCTCTGTTCATGGTGCTTCAAAATATGTGAGTTATGGTTAGGAAATGGACCTGGTCACCCTCATATAAGAATAATTCTTTTTCACCGCATTCCACGCATGGATGAGCTGATGAGTACACTGCTCGTACTGCATGAATTCGATTAAGTCAAGTGGCAGAAAAAAATAAGACATGAAAAACGTATTTTCACTTGAACACAGACATACCTGCAACCTAATAAGTGCTGTTCCTGAAAGCACCGAATACATACCGACTCCTCATGTGTGTCCAATTCATTTTTCTGCACATCTCACTTCCAGATGGACAGTACATTTTAGAATGCAGCAGAAATTGAAAAGTCCTTTTTATGTAGGCTCACCATGTCATCCCACCAGTCCAGTGATTTTTTTATTAATTTGTTTTCAGGCTGGTTCATGCTGAGAGACAACATCAGGGTTCTTTTCTAATAATCATCCCATGTAAACAATGCCTCATTCAGATGTCTTGAGGTAACATTTTATTCTGGTCTGGTTTATATACTGTACCTACTGGTATAATGCCTGTATGCTCCCTGAAATAGCCTGAAAGGGGAGATTGTTATTGTGGATGTATGAGTTTCCCCACCTGATAGAATGAATGTATTTGGCTCTGCTCCACAGAGGTTCATCTGTGTTGATTCAAAAGTGGACATAAAGGAAATGGTGCAAATGGGAAGCAGGTCTGTTGTACCTTCTACTAACACTGAATGATAAATGTCCTCAATAAATACTTGGAACTGCCAATGTAATCAGAGAAGCACCTAAAGTAGGACCGGAATTTATAGATGCACATATAAGGATTTTCAATGAAGCAGCAAAGCATAAAAGAGGGTTTACGACTAAGGAGTTGTGAAAATGAGAATGTCAGGTGTGTTGAACTGTTTGTGCTTGCGGGATGCAGACAGCAACCCCTGTGTGACAGCAGCTATGGGCTGAGGTCAATGTGCAATAAAAAGGTTTCACTTTCCTTCAGATCGGATGACGCTGTCAGTGAGTGACAATGCTGGTGAGAGAGGCAGGAACTGCATGTGTGACAGGGATCAGGGACAATAAACTGTCCTGAGGGTTTGGTGGGGTTGAATGGACAAGGACACCAAATCCATCTCATGTGCAGGGGGGCGTCATTTTTTCTTATTGTGATACTGACAATACTGTCTTTATGCCTGGGCCACAGCCAAGAGGTAGGGGTGACTTCATTATTCAAAAAGAAGAGCGGTGTGTGTGTGTGTGTGTGTGTGTGTGTGTGTGTGTGTGTGTGTGTGTGTATGCACTCATTTGTGCATCTTCAGAAGACCCTGATGGTAATTGCCTCCATTGTGATGCCAACCTGATCCAAAAATGAAGAGCCTGGTGTTTCTTCTTGTATTTGTTACTCAAACCATAAAAGTATCAAGATATTATTCATCTCCGGAAAGAAATTGACAGAAACAGACAGACTCTCCTACATGTCAACAACGATTATGTTGGAGTATCAGTAGTTCACAGTGGGTCTGCCTGCTAAAATCCATCAATTCACACAGTTGAAATAAAACTGAATAATAACTTGGACTCTTCTGACCTAGAGCAAATTATAGTTGAAGTTATAGTTTATGAGCCTTCTGGATGATAAAATGATCAGCAAGCAACAATATTTCAAACCTTTGTGACACAGCCATTCATCCAGGAATGACAGAACATTTCTCCATATTATATTTCCCAGTTTACTGTCACCTCATTTCCTTTAACACAAAATGAGCCTTAAGAAAATCTATTAACTGTTGGTCTAAAATGTTGAATACATTCTTGATTGATAGCAACACATTATCCATTCTGTTCACAAAAAGGTACTCTAAATTTTAGTGTGTGAATTCAACACTTCTCCTCAGTTCCTGTTTATATGATATACTTCACTAACTGCTTCCCAGCTTCATCTCTATGCAAGTTCTTCCAACAATCCTTGGAGAACCAACAAAACATTCTGAAAAAAGAGTCTCTTAACAGCTTGTCCTGCATAAAATCTGCATAATTAAGCACAGCTGTTGCATGCATCAGGTCAGAGAATATACTTTTATTGTAAAACAGTGGCTTTAGCAGCTGTAGTGGGGATTTTCAGGCTTTTGAAATTATTGTGATAAATAGTGTGTGCAAGTTTTTGCTGTGCTGGAGTTACAAAACTATCGCAGCTAGGGAATATAAAGTATAGGAAGCCTGGGATGGCCGTGTGGAAATGATAACAGTTTCAGTTAAAGAAGTGTAAAATCTCGTGAAAAAGAAGGAGTGGGTAAGAGGCCTTTGGGCACTTTGGCATGAATGAATACAGTTTTAGGGAGATTTAAATCACACTGCTCTAGTAGTTTGGATGAGAACTAGAAACCAAAGCCCTTAAAGCTAACAGCTACATCAAACACTTGTGGAGCAGCTTTTCCCTTTTTCTCTGTGTCTCTCTCTGTAGGTGTGCGGTGCAATTACCTAATCGACAATAATTAATTTATTTTGTCAATACAGCAGGGGGGCAAAGGAGGTTGCACTGTCTATGATGCACAAGCCAATGTGATGCAAAATTGAAAAAAAAGTGCATACGTGCCTGAACAGCTTGTGGATCTTATAATGAGGTCTCAAGAGATGGACTGCATAGTAGCTCCAAGATACAATTAGGCACAGAGATGCTCTGCCCCAAGACAGAAACATGTAGGCAGCACAAAGGTGGCGTGCTCGCATGTAGAATTGTGTGCATATGTGTCTACTACAATGGAATGTAAAATACTGGAAAATGAAAGTTGGTTTGGTTGGTATTCTTTTTGTTTTTTAATTAGCACTAGAGGATGCTGTGATATGATATTCCTCATGTTATAGTGAGGAGTCTTTATCAGAACATCAAGTAGCCTCAGGCCTGAGGCTACTTGGAAAACTACAGAACTTCTAACAGCACTCCAGTTGTTCCTGGGATAGGAGGTGGAAACTGCAGAATATGGAGTGAATCCATCTAAAAAATACTTAAAGCAAATGCATCTGATGAGAGATCATCTCTCATTTATGGTGAAAGAATCACTTTTTTTCAGAATAATAGGGATTTAAGTTTTGCATTCTCAATAAACTACAGCAAACACATTAATCATTTTATTGTTCTCAATTGTATTACAGTGCCAAGTTTATTATACTTGGGCTGAGTATAGTGCAAGGTTATGGGAAGCAGCTTGCAACTGCCTTCACTTCTGCACACAGAAACACACACACAACACCACCCAGTACGAGGCCCAAAGGGCTGTTTTATGCTAATAAGCCCCATCAAGGTCAGCCAGCCTTTTTGCTGTTCCCACATGCCAGTGTTCTTTCCACATTGTAGACACTGATGACTTTAATGGTGCTATTTCCCAAAACAGCACAATGACTTGAGGGGGAATACATTACCCACATCAGCATCCGAGGTTATTTTCTGGAGAAAGGTTCCCCTCAGCCCCTGAACTCTTCTTTCTGCATCATCCCAACATAAAAAGTGTTTTCTGTCCCATGTGCCCTTGCAAGTTTGTGAGTAAAGATGTAATGTACATTTATTTACTAGAAATCTGACAACCATTACTTAAATCCATACTTTTACTTTTGGTATCATGTATTATATGTCACTACATTTTATAAATGTCTGGCTATGTAGTAAAGGGAATGACATTTGAATAATTTACTAATAAGTGATAAGAAAATTTGATTTTGGTGTAAAGAATAAAACCAAAGGAGAGCTTTGACTGATGTATATGATAATAAAATTGAAAATATATATGATAATAAAATCTAGGGTGCAGGAACTTTACTGTGAGTTGAGCACATCTAAGTCAACATGGATCAGAAGGTCTTTATGTCCTGACATAAAACCATGTCTCTGTGTTTTGCTGTTTCTCAGCTGAAGTTTATGCCGACTGCTTCAAAAACTCTGGAAAACTGGAAGTCATGTCATTTCACATCTGCCAACTAATGAGTCTGCCTTGTCCTCTACAGATGTCAGTCATGTCCTCTACAGACGTCAGGGTCTTCCAGCCCCCTTGGCCAAATTTTCCCCACAACCCTCACTGTTGACCTGTTGGCTTGTTGCCCACGATCACTCAACTGGCTGCTCCGAAATTAATTTTATGCTGACACGTTAATTAAGGCTATTTTTACACCTCAAGGACATCCATGTCAGTATGTGCAGAGTACTATCACAGTTGCCCGTCTGTGCAGGAAGGAAAGGACATCATTTCTCTGCAGTTGATCAGATTTATTATGCTCTCTTCTGCTGTTTAGAGGAAAGCCTAGAGAAGTAATATATTTGTAATCTATGCCATCTCCTCCAGGGGTAGGTGACTAGGGAGGTGTTCCAGGTCTATATGGGAAGAATAATCTCTCAGACTGGGGTCTCTGTCATACCTGGAACATCCATCCTCTGGCCTGCAGGAGCAGCTTATCTGTGATTTTTATTATTTCGGCTGTCCGACACATTTAACAACATCCCACTATTTTAATCATTGCAAAATAACACAATGTTCTTGTTTGGGACAGACTGAACATACAAAACAATGGGAGAATGACTTTTCAACGTGGACTCACTTCACTGTAAATTGCTGTAAATGCAGTTAATGTATTTTATGAAATTGTCTGCCAAAAACTGACTCACCAAAAGAATGAAAATGAAATGAAGTAGCTATACAAAGGCTTAAAGAAAAGGATGAATGTCCCTCATTTTCTTAGTGGATTGCTTTTCCTTTATTTTTTAGCCAAATGGGAAAACAATCAGTTTGGAATTCATCATAAAACTGTACTTTTATACCAGAAATAAAGAGCCCAGCACAGATTAATGGGACAGTAATGGATATAATCATTTTTCTTACAGTATTCCATCATAATCACTATCAATTACAATAGGGGTTACATTTATGTGGCTGTCTAAGGAAGATCAGGAATAGACATTTATTGTGATAATTTGTTTTTTTTATAGCTACAATGAGGTTGAGTGTAAGTTACATTTGCACAAATCAAACTGACAGCCAATATGAAAACAGAAGCTACAGTACTTTCACCAGATATTGAATCGTGCAATTCCAGAAATTAAACTAGAGGTTATCTGTGAAACATTCCAGCTGCAACATGAATGGAGATATTCACTGATGGCACACTGAGCAAAAAGCATCACAGATGTAATTTGAATTCTCTTTTGTGTATACTGAAATCAGAATGTTATTCTGCAGCTTTTACATCAAAACCAATCTAGGAAGTAGAAATAGAAAAAATCATCCAACTATACCCTCTTCCTACTGTAACCCACCAACCTTTGAACCAATCAGCATTTTGGCTGCATTCACATCACACCACAGGATATTATTCTTTAACTTTGCTTGATGATCAGCCAAAAGAAAACTACCCCAAGTAGCTTGTGTGGAGGGGGTGCAGAGACAGATCCAGGTAAGTGAATTATCAGTGTTCTGCTGTAGTTTGCTCTTCTGTATGCACCCTCACTACCCTTTGGAGCTTGGAGAACATGGCTGAATGAAACAATTCTCTCCGTACACAGTTGGGAGCAAGAGTCATGCAGACATCAGTGCATATGGGCTTTCAAAGGTGTTAGACAATCTGACAATCAACATTGATGATTGTTGTTTTATTTATTTTTTATTTTCAGGACCAAAAAAATGTTGATTGGTAAATTACATATTGAATACAATACACACTGCCCAGTAAACAAAGATTGAGTAAAATACAGCAAATATGATTAATGACAAAAATGACATTGGTGTCGAACTAGTATCAGCATGGTGAATTAGCTCAGATACAAAGTACAGATTAATCTCTATCGAAATAATGATCCTCATCTGGCTTCTACTAGTCCAGTAAAGTGGTTCTTGTTGGGAATATGTGCGAAATATGAATATAATGGGATAACACTGGTCCTCTACTGAACACATTCTTCAGTCCTGTTTTAAGAGACCATCAGTGCCCACAAAAAGGTGTTTCTCAAACAATGCAGACATTTTGTGCTCTTCCAAGATAACCTTTACTATCACTGTGGAAATCATTGTAATCAGAAAGCTTAAAGTAGACAGCTGGTTATCAGTGAGATACAGTATATGTGACAAATTAATTAGGCACTGGATTGTTTCCCTTGATGCTAATCAGGCAAAGCTTCACTTAATCAACCAAAGTCTAGGTCAAGGACTAGATTCTTTCAGCATGTGGAATTGGTGTTTGACTGGAGTGACTCAGACACAAGTTAGAACAAACCTAGAAGATACTTTCCAAGAATAAGCAGCAGATAACCCTTGTTATTAGACTTGATTTAATGATAAATTGTACCTCTGGAGTTAGGGAAGAAAAAAATGTTATGCTCTTGCAGTGGCCAGGAACATGGTGGTGATGATGGACCAACAAAATCCAAAACACAAGAAAAACTGGAAAAAATGTTGACTGAAATTGTTAGGCCCATGATGGAGCATGCACCTGCCACAGAATACGAGAAGGTGTGTAATGACAACACCATTAAGAATTAGTGTGTCACGAACCAGTGGAGAACCCACGAGCGACACCAGAGTCCGGTTTAACACCGTTTTAAAAGCAGGGTGGTACAGGGACAGAAGGCATTCAGGTTTACCAGGGAACAGAAGCCAACAGAAGGTCAGAAGCAGGCAGGGTCAGTAACAGGCAGACAGGAAATCGCGGAAAAGTCATGTGAATCACAGAGGACAATCTGGCAGGGATGAAACGTTTGGCCACGGTCTAAATAGGCCACCTGATTGGCCTGATTGGCCGCAGGTGCGCAGTACCGAGGCGGATCCGAGGGCGGGGCTGCTCGCAGCTGTGACACAGTGTCCTTTCAGAGAGTTCAAGTGACAAAAGCTAGGAGAAGATGAGTTTGAGAAAAAATACATTCAAAGTGGGACAGTTCCCTACAAACAGTTTTCTTAACATCTGGATACGTCTCCTACTTGATCAACTAAAGAGGACGCACTGCCCCAGCAAGAAAGTTGGCAACGATGAGTCGGTTAAGGAGTTGATGAATAATGTTGAGCCTTGAATTCATAGTAAAAATGAGACATCCGCAGTTCTTGCACTTGAAAATGTTTCCAGTAGTAATGCCTTGGTTTTTACTGAAACACTATGCCATTTCCTGTACACTGGTGGGAAAATATATACAAAACTGATGGTGTGGGTCAGTGTCCTCCAGAGCCACATTATGATTTGCAAGAAGACATATGGAGGACATCCTGGGCATGTCAAGTAATAATCAACTGGTTCTTGAAAACTGTGCTGACACGGCTTGTCGAAAGAGTTGAACTCCCCACCAAGAAAACAAAAAGTTGATCAGGAGAAGTAAAGGGGGGCTTCTGATCATATTGGAGATGCACATGATCTGAGTTTCACAAAAAAACAAATGTATATCAGGTTTTTAATTCAGAAGATATTACAACACCTACACCAGGATGCAAAGATGGGACCAAACCACAACATTGATTTAGTAGATCATATGTTTCAGAATGTCTACAACAAACTCCAGAGTATTGAGTGTGATATCACAGCTCTTTCAAGAGACTGGACAAGACAATTCACAAGTGCTTCTGTAAACAGTGTAACACAACAGATGACATCATGCAGTTATGGACTGATTACTATGATCTCATGGTTCCATGTTACATCCCAACATAGCATAGCTACGAATGTACAGACCATTCTGACCAAAGAACAAAACTGTGTGCTCAAGTTCTTCTCTTCAGGCACAAATTTGACTGAGACTTCCCTACATTCATCAGGGAAAATCCATTTTCACAAATCATCAGATACCATAAACAACAACACACACAAATCATAATAGATATTAGTTTTGCTATGTGTGTAAAAAAAAATCCATTAAAATGTACATAAAAATAGATGGGTCTTGGACTTAATCTCCTAAAATAGCTGAAGTTTTGTTTATTATTGTTAGGTGAAGTGCAGGTCAGGCTGTTTGCCTGTCGGTTCATTATTTAGGTGTTAATTGGAAAAAGCTGTGGCCTCTGGATTTCCCACTCAATAACCCATGTGACACCGAAAAAAAGACAGGCATTGGCATGCACTCATCTTCAGCTGTCCAACCAAGATGCAGGAGACACTTTAAAGGTGTCCTGCTGGAGACTCTGGGAGGACACTGATTATGTTGCATACTGGTTGAATGAGAGTTAATATACTTTTGAAGTTTAAAAAAAGATTGTGTTTGTGGTGGACAGTTTTAACAGTGGTAAGACTGAGGTATGCTGTATACTTCACCTACATTGTTCACTATTTTATGAGTTAGTATCACAGTTGTATGTTTTATTGAACATTAATTTGTCAAAGTCAGACAGGTCTTTTCTTTTGTTGTCTTGTTATCAAAGAAAGGGCTGCATTTTTGGTTTTACTGGGGTATCCTACACTCATGTAGTTTCTTCTGTACAGTTTGCTAGGTTATGTTTCATATGCATGTTTTATTGGGCACTAATTTGTACAACTGTCATAATTATGTGAAAATGTAACTAAAATCTACTGTAAAAACCAAAAACTACTGTATAATGTATATACAGTTTGTTTCTTTGTTTCCCAAATTGTCAGTTTTCATTCTTTCTAATATTTTTTCACTGGGTAGATGTAAAAATTATGTTTCAGGTTCGCAGTGATGATTGACTTGTGGTTTGCTTCTTCCACAGAGAGAATAGGTTCAATAGCACAGAATTAAAAATTATGCTTTTCTGATTCTCTGCAACCCAGAATGTTGCCACCATAGCAGAAGAACCAGGAAGTCTAGATTCCCTTTTGCACCACCAGTAATCTTCTGTACTGCAAATTCTCAAGAGTAACTTTTCCCAACATGAGCGTTTTGATAAGATTTGGGAAGAAAAAGGCATGGAACACTGTTTGTGTTCGTAGTATGGATTCTTTTTGGTCCTATTCAACCAAGACCTCTCCATGCTGTCATATATTGACAATGTTTAAATTGCTTTCCCTGCTTGATTGATGGGGGGCTGAAGTAAACACACACTCTATCTACTCTTAGTGTGTGCTATCTGTTCTGTGAGACACCCTGTAATTTATTCAGGTTGCTCTCAGATACTGCACTGTTCCATTGGTCCCTGTGACTTAAATTGCTGAAGTGCTGTCCTTGTGGCTTTCTAGAGTGCATTTTCTCCCTCTAGGTGCTGCTCTCTCATTTAAAAACAGGACCATGCTGCGTCCATGTTCCAGTTTGAGGAGTGAGTAACTGAGCCAGCAGTTCTGGATGCCAAGTTGCATTCACCCTACTGGCAAACCACCAACAAAGACATCTATTAACCAAATGGTGAATTTTGTTTGTGAAAGATGCAACATTTTGTGCATGGGCTGCAAACATTTCAGAAAACAAGTGCATGTGGGCCGGTAATTAATTAGCTGATGTCATGGTGATATCCGAAGTGGTGCTGTTCTAATTTGGGGTCCTCTGGAACACTCATTAATCTCTCTGAGATGATGCTCAGGGCCCAAGGTCTCCTTCCTTTATGCTCATTAGATGCTGTCATTTGTCTGTTTTCATGGTTTGATTCTTTGATTTCAATCAAACATGGAGAGGACAGTGTCCACTCATTTATTAACATGTTGAGGACATTTTTTTGCTGTTTTTAAGAAGGCTTGATAAATTAAAAAGCTCGCAGTTAAGTTGCAAATAAAAATCTAATGCTCAGCTAAGCCCTGTTCATCCAATTTCTTCCTCAAAACCACATCTTGACAATGGGCTCATTAGTTCCAGCATTTAGAAGGGAGCCAAGCATTTTCTCTCTCCAACATTGACTAAATATTCATCAACAAACATGATGCACAGTACCATGTGTCTGAAGAGAGCATGGAAAGGAAAAGGTGGTTAGGTTGTCAAGGGAAACTTCAGATAACAAGTTGCATAACTAAGGCTAGACCATTTAAAAATATAGATTCATGACACTATCAAACACTTTTGGGCATTTTTGCAGTAATGTTCAGTTGTGTTAAGTTGTATTTCATGTGTGAAAATGAACAGGGGACCATTGGAACATAAGCAATGGGGTATTTTAGAAAATGAGCATATCTATTAGTGAGCTGATCTGATTGGATGGATTTGAAATAAACCCTGGATGATCTTTGCATATGTAAAATTGAATTGAGCAGTTTCAACGGTGATGACACTTGTGTTGTTCAAAAGTCTGTTCCTGTTAAAACTGAATTATTTATTGATAAAAGTGCTTAAATTATCTGAAGAATGTTTGTTTTGTTTGTTCAGAGCAGTGGATCAATAGTAATTTTATCCTGTCAGATGTTCAGACATCCCCTACTTTAGTCTTGACAGAAACATCAATATTATTAATAAGACGGATCACCATGAAATTTTAGGCAGACCTGAGCGTTGTCGGTTCTAATTCTGATCAACCCAGGAAAACTTCAGACTTGAACCACATGAATTGATCTGCAGGGTTTTTCTCATCCCTCAGCTGTCAGATCCTAACTTTTCATGTCGGAGATCATTATTACAATTTTAGGATGTGTAAAAATGGCGATTCACTCATTATGAAATCACCACTTTGCCGATGGTCCACTTAGTTTGGCACAAATGAAGAAATCCATTTTCTTTTAAACTGCAGGGCATTTTTGTTAATGCAACCAGCAGGTCTGTAATAAGATTCGTTTAGGCAAGCAACATTGACATTTATGAAAGACACAAGTATACATTTTTTTTTAACCATAACATGTTTGGTGATATTTCCCAATGTCCACAATCCTGTAAAAAATGAATCTTTATTATAGTCATATTTTCTACTAGCTGATTAAAAAACATTGAAAAACTGGACTTGAGAACATTTATGTGACCATTGTTTACCTCCTTAAAGTTCATTTTCCATCTCATTTATAAGATAGTTGAAATTAGAATAAAGATGTTTCCTGATTATTTAAATGTGATTAAATGTGAGAATGCACAACAGTAGCTATGGCAACACAATTCAAACAATTTTCATTTATGCGGAACTCAAAATTGTTAATTTCCTTTTAAAACCATATATTTTATTACATTGGCTCACTTCCCAACAGAATTTTTACCTGCATGATCTGACTGCATCTGTTTCCAGTATTCTTGTCTCAGATATTTCCACTGTCTTTGTTTTTTGCCAGTTCAACATTTATCAGATAGGAAAAAATTTACTTTTCATGTTTGCGTACAGAGATAATAAGTATAGACCCCTTTCTCAGAAGAACTGACCTGTCTGTTTGTCTGAGGTGTTCCTTTATATTTTCTGTGCTGCATCAGCTTGTCTGCTATCACAGCTCAGCATGCAGCTTGTGTTTCTGTACTTATGAGTGATTAATGGCCTTTGTTTAATTTCAATCCAAGGGGGTTTACTATTTATCAAAAATAACTTCGGGAGGAACCATTTAGCTCCCCACTTGGGGTATGGAATTTTAATGTCTTTGGTGATTGTAAGAGTGTAATGATGCACTGGCCCATTAGTGACTGTACAATGATTAAAGAGCCTGTGTGAGACTTTGAGGTAGTCATTTACCACAGAAAAAAATTGGCAGATGTCGCATTTTGGATTGACAGAAACCTTAATCCAAACATCATACCCGTATGTTTCTGTCAGCTTTAGAGGTGGGGGCAGAAGCAAGAAGCTAAGATATGTAATATGGCCCAAACCACCAGAATTTCTTTTATTCATTTAAAGAAAACAAAATTGAGTGGTTTAATTTGCATGCAGTGATTAAACCACAGTCACTTGATGAAGAACATCAACACAACAATTGACTGGTGTACCGGTGTCTCCGCATAACCTTGACTTTTGCCTGTTGGAGACAGAGAGCCCTTTAAATAGTGTTAATCCACTTGTCACTGATTTTCAGCTTGATTCATGATTGCAGAAGCAGTGCATTAATCATGGCCTGTGTAAATGTGTGTCTTTACAGTTTAGAAGCTGAATCACTGATTTAACAAAGAAAACAGTCTTTTTTTACTCTTAAGGCCATTACGATGTACAAAAAGGTTCATGATGTCCCAACCTCTTCTTTAAGGTTTGCATTAGACATGTCCACAAGCTCCACATACAACCAATCAGCTCCCGCTCCAACAGAGTACATTAAAGCTTCAGATAAAGTGGAAATGATTTTGAGATATATACACAGATCAAGACAAAGGCCAGAAACAGGATGATAATCTGTCAGGCCAATTATAGATTCAATTATTTTGTCTTTTTGATCTCTTTTTCTCTTAACCATATTTGATTGCTTGTGTGCCAAGGTTGTTGCTGATCAGCATGCAGCCTTCACCAGATCTCTGCAGTAGTCAGCCTATGTGATTTCTGTGATCACTATGGTCCTTATTTTTTTCATTTCTATTCTTTTGTATCTGTTCTTTTATCACGGTTAGAGTTAAAGTGAGCATTGAACAGTGAATAAAAGCACCTTCCTTAGGTGAGAAATGCAAACAGTTGCCTCCATTGACTTGGACACACTGCATATGAAGAAGTAAGAGCAGAGGGAGAGAGGTGGGAGCTGAGCAAGCTCATCAAGGCTGGCGGCCAGTGTCCCCCAGGCAACGCAAGGCGCTGATGGATTTGATAGATTGGCGAGAGAACTGGGAGGTTTCGGCTGAGCTGAGTGCTAACCAAACTCCAGGCACTGGGGGAAAAAATATATCTGGTCAACCTAGGTGATGTGAGAGCTGTCACACACACACACACACACACACACACACACACACACACACACACACACACACACACACACACACACACACACACACAGCTAAGCCTGGCTTATGGAGGAATAATCAAAGGATAGATGCTGTTAAAATGTAAATATCCTGTGGAAGTGAAGATGGTCTCATATCTTGACAGTGGTTTTAATCACACAAAATTGTTTTCTTGCCTTGCTCCCATGTGAGGGAGGATGGGGGAGGCTGAGCACGCCGCTGATGATGTGCATCCTTCCATTAGCCGGCCCTGACCAGGATGCTGAATCTCTTGATGTAATCAGTCTCACGCATGTCTCCAGCCACCTCCATCATCTGTCTTTTCACGGAAAAAAAATAATAACTGACAAAACAGCTATGTGAGATAGAGATTGATTTAAAAGACGGAGAAGATGGAGATTGATTTAAATCTATATTGATCAGATTCCTGACCCCCCCTCCCCACACACACACGTTTATCTGAGTCTAAATTTAATGAATTCAGCTTTAACAGCTGCACCTTGTGTTTAAATACAAAGCCTCCAGCTACTGACAAATCCTTAAATCCTCAAAAAAAAACCTTTTTTCGAAAAATAAAAAAATAAACACTCTGCGACCTTTATAAGAAATGAAACAAATACACCTTATCCATCCTATCTAAGCTCATCCAGCATGTGGACTTTTATGAATATGCTGATTAAATCCCAGGCTGTCTTTGCTCACCTTCAGCCGGGGTTTATCTGCTCTTACTCACGCCAGCTTTACATTAACTGACTGTGTGTGTGTGTGTGTGTGTGTGTGTGTGTGTGTGTGTGTGTGTGTGTGTGTGTGTGTGTGTGTGTATTGTCTGTGTTTGTACTGAAATCTCAACTTTTTTTGTGTGTACACACGGGTCACTGAGACCACTACTGACAGTTTCCTCATTAAAAAGACGTAGGATGCACCGAGATGACCCCAGCATGTCTTCAGATCCTCGTCTGCGATGCAGGCCGCCTCCCAATCAAAGACGCTTATTCTTTTTAACACGCAGATGTAGGCAAGCTTCTAGGCGTGTACA
Source organism: Lagocephalus sceleratus (assembly GCA_911728415.1). NCBI lineage: Eukaryota > Metazoa > Chordata > Actinopteri > Tetraodontiformes > Tetraodontidae > Lagocephalus > Lagocephalus sceleratus. Next base: position 8,737,838 of record CAJVRN010000237.1, on the reverse strand, counting down.
GGCACAAGCCACGCTCCACAAGAGGATGTGGCAGCACACTTTTCTATATCAAAATACCTTTTTTGTTTACAATCAGGATCAACATAGGAAAGCTGATGCCTCCTCACAGGTCAACTCTTCTGTTTTGTTCTGCATCGTGCAAACAGCATGCCAAAAACCACGGCAGCAGCCCAGGAGGGGCCCCGGCAGCTCGGAATCCAAGGTGAAGGGTGTATTTGTTGCAATGAAATTTTACTTTTGCTGTCAGAAATAATTTGTGTGCTCTGCATCGTGCGTGGAAGAGAAGGGCATTTCAGTCGTGTCATTTTGCCAGATGCAGCTGAGCGGTATCCACGCAGACAGTGCTTTACCCAGCGGGCTCCACTTTATCTGCACGCTGAGTGTATTTTCTGTTATTTATTCGTTCATTTCCACCTGGACAAGCGCTGTCACTGTGAAGGATGTGAGATGGAGCCGGCCAATTGTTTTCACCAGAGAGGATAAGTCTCCCCTGCTCAGAACTTAGACGTCCCGCTCCTTACATTCTGCCTTTTAAAGGCCCGTGTGCTGCTGCCAGAGTCCTTAAATGCACCAAAACGCCAGTCTCCACCTGACAGGCCTCTTAGTCTGTGCCTCGGTCGCTGATACTGTATGCCTCGGCGTCACCCATTATGCCAGGCGAGGGTTGGATGTGGGACCATTAGCACGTTCAAAAAATCATTCAAGTATTTCAAACGACGTTCACTTCAAAACTTTCATTTCAACAACTTTCACATTACACATGCTGTGGTTTTGTTTGGGCTCTTTCTCTTACGTGTGCTTGTAATGGGAGACATGACCTCTGACCCTCATCCATACGTCCGTGCGTACAGCCACGCTGACCTTTTCTAAAACAGGTTAATAATTGCCTCTGAAAAAGCCTCTGAAAAAGGAAACACGCGGTCGTAAGCAGCAAAGTGAGCCAATTAAATGTCAGCAAACATGTTGCGCAACAGCCTTACCCTTTTCACTCCTGAGCCGTAATGACATTTATCTGCAGATGCGCATGTGCACGCTCGCATGAGCTCACGTACAAAGTGGACATCCAGGATTGCTTTTTTTTTCCACAGGTGGTGTGAAGACCCAAGCGTTTACAGCGCTGAAGGGGCCTCTTACACCACAGATGTGGAGTCTACTTGAGCGGCCGTATGTAAACATTTGCCTGTAAGCATGTGTTTGTGCGCATGTCCACATTTTGTCTCCTTCGCGGTTAAAGTGGACCCTTTGTAACCATAAATGAGAAGAGCTGCTTTTGAAAAAAAACACATTTCTGTTTTTCAAATGTGATTGTGTTGCTTTTATGCAGCATCTCTGGGAATTCTTTATCTCCCTCTCTCTTTCTTTAATAACGTGACTGTATTGTTGCAGTCCCTCATTTCAGTGAATAATTCAGTTAATTCTTGTTTACTGCTTAAAAGCGTCGCAGGAAACACCGAAGAGTGAGTTTATAAAATAAGACAAAGGCGCCAAGTGATCCCAGACGGCTGAAATCAGTCTGATCTGCACGCGCGGATGGACGTGCCTTTGAGGACGCGCAACTGTGGTGGCTGTCAAAGGTGATAGTGTAGTGTCTGAAGCACCTACACCAGTTCTCTGTAGGCCTTAACCGCTGTACCACTCTCCCATTTCCATATCCACATACCACTCCTTATAAGTATAAAGTATCAGTCTGTATCCGTTCTCTGTGGCCTTGACCAGTGTAAGGCCTTAACTTGTCTTTCAGCCATCCTGGTCCCATTTCTAACATCTTCCATGCGTGTCCTGATATCAGTGTTCTCTCTGCTCATGATTTAATGCCTTGTTTCCTTGGAGGAGTACAGGGACCCACAGGTTCCTGGGCTCCCTTCTAACAGACTGGACTCATATCATTTGGTTCGTTATACTGTGCTATGAAGTCATCAGAAAAGAATGTGTTTGCTTGACCATATAAAAGGGGCTATTGAAGAAAGCTCAGAGGAGGAAATCTTCACCGTCAGGACCAAGAACCCTCCCTCGGGCAAGCTACAGCGTCCGACTGATACCTGACTGTTCTCTCCAATAAACATCTTTATATCTAAGTCAGTGTCTATGAAGATTCCTTTCTCATCAGCACCTCTCAACCACCAGAAGAAGAAAATTTACTTTTAGAGCGGGAGCAGGATTTGAAAGACTTTCTTTAACAGGCCGTTGTCGGGCTTCTGTGGCTGCAGTGGAGCTCGGAGAGAGGAGGAGATGCTCTGTAACTACCGCTGTAATCATCCTCCTCCAGCGGGATATCGACTTGCACAAGCTACCTTGGCATGGCGAAAGAACAAAGCTGCAGGACGCCCATGGAAGACTGCGCCACCCGAAAAACGCTTTGTCGAGAAGTATCCAGTCTCAGCCGCACAATGCATCTTTCATGCGTCTTTCGTCGGGGCTTCTGTTTGTGGATGCCAAATGACAGCAGGGGGATTATTCATCTGATAGGAGAAATGAATCATTCATATTCAGCCTCTGAACTGTTGTCAGCTGATTGGTGCCAAAAAAGCAGCCAGGAGTCAGGAGTGGCAACCTTTTAATGGAAGAAGAGCCCCAGACAGACAACAACAGATAATTGTCACTCTATTTTTAAATGTAAGGTCAGTTGTTGATGCTTCATAATTCTTTTCTTATGATGGCATCACATATCTTTTAACGGCCGACTACATTCTGGAAGAAAACCGCTTTCATATTTATCGGAAATTAACCAACCTGGATGGATTAAAAGTGATGGTTTCCTTCCTTCTGCACAACAGCAGAAGTTGAGGGTGAGGAGACACCTCGCGGACAAGTGTTTCAAACATCAGATGATCGTGCATACAAATTACACTCCGCAGAAAAGTAAAGTTCCAGGATGATTTCATGCAGAATTGTTGGAAATGGCTTTATTAAAACATCTCTGGGATAATAGATTGTGCTCTAAATTTGGCTTTGTGTGTGATTAAATTCGAGCAGCAGCACTCTGGCCTGCTTTCTCAGGAGAGCACACATAAGGAGCAGACGTGCAGCTCATTTGTAACCAAAAGAGGGAATACTCAGGTGAGTGATCTGTTCGTATGCCGGGAGTTTATCATCATAGATCCTCTGAGTAACAGAGAAATAAATAACCCATCCCAAACTTTTCTTCATCCTGCAAGTGATTGTATCTCTTCCTGATAAATTAAAATGGGAATTATAAATTGAAGCCTGTGTTCTTAAACTTGCTTCATTTAGTTTTATTTCGGTAATGGCATTGGGACAGCCACGGGAGCTAAAGGACTTTTTTTATGTTTTTTTTTAATTCTCTCAGTCCCACCCATTTTAAGGCTGTTGTTAGGTACAGTGTTGGGCATTATGGGAGCCCCAGCTGCACTTTGCAGATACACAAGCCCGTGCCTCCATGCCCACGCCCATCAAAATAACCTTGCCAAGCTGCTTTCTCTTGAGACATAGTGCTGGTGTAGGACAGGAGGAATGAAGCAATTGAGATATTTTCTCAAGTAAAGGTCAGAGTAGCAGCAGCCTGTGTGCTTGTCGTTAACACGGGTGTACGTTGTGGGACGTTTTAAGCTGGCTTTGGGCTAGCTGTTATTTTAGATTCAATTTGAGCAAATTATTGCACTTCAAAGCGACTGCACAAAAAAAGAGAGGAAAAAAGCGGACCCAGTCTGCTTTTTGGAGCATTGTTCAAAATCCAGTTAATTATGCTCCCAGAGAAGTGTGGCAAATGTGGCCAGATTGTACTTAAGCTCTACGACTGCTGGGTGAATGCAACCAGGAAGGACCTTCTGTTCATTTTTATTGTAGAGCAATATATGAGTCTTTTTGGAGAATCTAGAGTGGAAGCTGAGAATTCATTAATCCTATTCATTAAAATACAGCTGCTTTTCAATCTGAACTGCATTATTTCTCATCTTACTGGTGAAATACTGAAAGAGAAATAAGAATACAAGCATATCAAAAATATGTCCACAATCTGTAATATACTGTGACACTCAGAGTTGTTTTTGGCTCATGCAGAACAAATTGCTTAAGGGAGATTATAATTGGTTCCAGCTCTACCTTTGCAGGTTCTGGAAGAAATTACAGTAGGCTATGTATCACTTATGTGTTATTATTATTAGGAAGCTCCAGACCTATGTAGAAATCACTCAGAAGACCAGAGCTTCAGGCCTGAGCTACCAGTCCGATGGAAATTTTGCTTGCCCCAGGAAACACTTTGCTATTTTATGTAATTTTCCACTAGTGTCCGAACTTTTAATATAAGTATAAGTATAGTATAAGTGTTGATAAAATTCTACAGACATCCGAAATTGGGGTTGAAAAAAAAAGGAGGGGTTGGTTTTTCTTCCCCAAGCATCTGCATGTGACTCAAAAGTGCGTTGAAGTGACAGCAGATGGTTTGCGACCAGGTTGGCCGGGGCGCTGTCCTTGGTGCTGATGTGGGCGCGATCTTTGTGCGAACTCCGCCATCTAGCGGCCAGTTGATGAAACGGGGGGCAGCAGCTCGCCCCGGAACGATGGGCGCTTGTTCCTACCCGAGTTATTAAACGCGGTGCACCTGCGACGTTTCGGCATCTGCATAGGGATTTATCGTTTAAAGTGAGTTTAATTGTTTAATCACTCATCTTCAAACGGCCAAATTGATATGAGCCGACGTACAGAGTGTGGAGAGTCCGTAGTGTGAAATACTTGTTTTTATTTAAATGAGAGTCTGGGGTTTGCAGTTGCTCTGGTATTAGCTTCACCTCAGATGCTAACCGGTTGACTTTGAAGAAGTAATATACATAAACGTTAAAAAAACTGTAATATAGCCTCGAGTCAGACCTACTTTAGACATACCTGCCCTTAAAAAACAATACAGATATTATAGCAACACTGATGTGTCTGCTGGAGCGATGCGCATAATGTGTCTCATTTTAAAACTTCCACCGACTTCTCTGACTTCCAGTCACGATTGAGAAACATTCATGTTAAACTTGACCAAAAAATGTCAATATAATGCAGGAAGAAAATGTCAAAATGCGTGTGTATTACTGAATGATACAGTCTGTTATATAAAAGCACTCCTGCAATAGCAGTGGTTCACTTTTTATAGAATAAAGAATTGAAAAAGCAGTTTTTCTTTAGCTGTGACTTCTGGCTATTATGGCCTGAGTAACTGTACAAATCTTTAACAATAACTGCATCTCTGCTTTCTGTCTTGTGCCCCCCACAGTGTGATCTAGCCAATGGATTGATAGAAGGTGTTAAAATGCTGTTTAAAGATCTTCCCAGAGATGCCCTGATTCGGCCCTTGACCAGGAATGAGGTGGTGGGAATGCTGCTGCGCTTGACTATATTTGGAGCAGCCACCTACTACAGCATTAAATGGGTTGTAGAGGCTATGGACCCCACCACCAAACAGAAAAACCAGGCCAAAAAAAGGGTACGTGGAACCAGGAATATAATATTGACCCAAAACTGGTTGTGACTATGTGTGGCAAAGGATATCATCTGACCCTTCGGCTGATGTTGTCTGTCTTTTGGTGTCCAGGCAGAGCAGCTGATGAAGAGGATTGGTGTCGAGGGGGTGAAATTAACTGAATATGAAATGAACATTGCGTCTCATCTTGTGGATCCGCAAACTATGAAGGCAACAGTTTTAGTCTTTGGCCTGTAGACTTGAGATTATTGAGTGACAAAATATTTAAATGACCCTCTACCCATTTGTCTTTGCTGTAGGTGACCTGGAGAGATATTGCAGGTCTGGATGAGGTTATAAATGAGTTACAAGACACAGTTATCCTGCCTTTCCAGAAAAGACATCTTTTATCCGGATCAAAACTCTTTCAGCCTCCTAAAGGTATCCCAAGACAGATATTTTTAACCAACATGTTTTTTCCGCCTCATTTAAAAGACATATTTGCTGCCTTAAAGTCAATAGAGTTATTTGGCTGATATTGACGACCAACAAGCTTCAGTGCGAACGTCAAAAACTGGGAAGGAGTTTGAACCCTCTGATGCTTTTCCAGGTGTTTTATTGTTTGGTCCTCCTGGCTGTGGGAAGACCATGATCGCCAAGGCAACAGCGAAAGCCTCGGGCTGCAAGTTCATCAACCTTCAAGCCTCGACGCTGACAGACATGTGGTATGGGGAGTCGCAGAAGCTGACCGCCGCCGTCTTCTCGCTGGCCGTCAAAATCCAGCCCTGCATTATCTTTATTGATGAGATTGGTACGGTCCTGTCTGCAATAATGGCTTTCAATCACTTTAACTTTTTGGTTTTTCAATATTAGATGTTTGCAGTTAAAAAGAAGATCTTTGTTCTGCTTTCAGTTTGACTTTTTAAATTTGTTATTTTAGAATAATGGCTCTGAGATCTGTGTGTGCTCATCATTATAAAAGTCCTTTGGAGGGAGATAAACAAGTTGATGGCTTGAGATCCATTCATTCTTTATTAGGCCAGTATTATTGGTCTAATAAACCAGCAACTCGCTCTAATCTCATTTCATCCCTATGATATTGCCCACACTGGGTTTGCTGTTATTTCAGTTATATCACTTAGCACTTTGAGATCATTTGTTTTATGAAAAGCACATTGCATTTTTTTTCTTCTTCTTCTTCTTATCATCATTATTATTATTATTATCATCTCATGAGGCTGTCTTTAATGTAATCTCCATCTGTGTTCATGTTTCACCGTAGAGTCATTTTTGAGAAACCGCTCCAGTCAGGACCACGAGGCCACAGCCATGATGAAGGCCCAGTTCATGAGCCTGTGGGACGGACTGGACACCTCTGCCACCACGCAGGTTAAAAACACAACCCTGTACCCTCTCTGTTACAGCCTTCTGGGTGGGAGGGATTGTAGGGATTCATTTCAAAAACCTGTGAGTGGGAGAGAATTTCAGTGAGATATAATTATGAGGCGTGATCCAAAGCAATTAAAGGCTTCTGGTTGTGAACATGTTCCTGAGAGAAAGCAGGTTTGGCACGTGTTTTGTTATTTACTACCACTGATAAATGAATAGTAACAGTAACAGTAGTCATGCATCTTGTTGATTACTAATGATTAGTGGCTTGATCAGCTCGTTCCATTGTGATGCTTCCAATAACAGGTGATGGTGATGGGAGCAACTAACCGTCCCCACGACCTGGATCCAGCCATCCTGCGCAGGATGCCCACAACATTCCATGTTGGCTTGCCAGTAAGATTTTATACACAAGCTCAATCTATTCAATAATCTAATCAAACTAATAAATGTTTTATCAAAAATACATTGTATATAAAGTAAAAGGAAACACAGTGAAGTGTGTGTCTTCTGCCCTGTCATATGACAATTGTGACTGTAGACTCCTCCTTTCTCTCTGCAGAACACCAGACAGAGACAGGATATCCTGAGGCTGATTTTAGCTGGAGAGAATGTAAGAAATGCCTTATTTCCTTCTTTTCAGCAATTGGGGATAATTTCACACCTCTGTTTTTACTGACAAATCCCATTAAAACGAACACAGCCGAACGCCGACTGCAGCTTAATGAGGCATTTAAACAGAAAAATAGTGAAGCATATTTTAGTTTTGCTTCATTTAAATGGGATTACAGGCCTATTTGGGATTATTTGCTTGGTTTGCAGAAGTAAGTAATAAAGTGTGACTGTATTTACGTCAGCCACAGAGAGTAACAGCACTTACAGGTGTTCTATTGGTTATCTCTCACCTTTTCAATCAGTCCTCGCTAAATCCACAAGAAAGATTCTTCTCGTTTCTACAAGAATAAAAGCAAATGCTGACCTAATGTCTCCAATAAATCAATAATTAAACTTAAACTATATGATTTTCAGATTACAGTTTATGTTGTTTTGTTTTTTTTTTTCCCCTCAGCTGAGCAACGCAATTAATCTGAAGGAGATCGCAGACAAGACCGAGGGGTACTCTGGCAGTGACCTCCGGGAGCTCTGCCGTGATGCCGCCATGTATCGTGTCCGCGACTTCGTCCGCAAGGAACAGATGAGGCAGATCGCTCAGCAGCTCGAAGACAACTCGGAGGAGGAAATGTATGACTCACATCCAAACACCCACAAGACTTTATAGGGCAATACATCCACAGAGCAACTCTGCTTCACTCTCACACCTGCCCTCAACAATGAGAAGCTACAGTAGTGTGGGAAAGTAGATGGAGTGTTATTTTGAGTCACATGTGAATGATTTAAACAAATTAGATCACTCTCCTTTTTTTAATGCTGTCTCCTCTTCTGAAGCGGTACTCAGTCAATTCTCACGAGCATCATCGGTGATGAGCTCCTCCTGAATGTCATTCAGCTGGACAGTATCTTGTTGACAGCTTATATTTTATAAAGAGCCAGAATTTCTCATCTCGCTTTCCCAGGATTTAGCTGTTGCTAAGCAACTGTTTTGCCCCCTGTGGAGTAGAAGGATTCTAAACTTTTCCTGCAGCCTCCTAAAGACACACATTTTAGACAACGTCACGTTTCTGTTGACTTACTTAATGACAGAGTACGTGAATGACATTCAGCTCTGCTGTATTTCTTTATGATTAACTTCCATTAAGTTGGTACCACTTCAATTACCAGAACAGAGTGGATGCATGTGTAATTAGGGATTTTTTTCAGGGTTTAACAGGCAAAGCAAAACTAGCATAAGATGTCTTAAAGGCTCTAATATGGTTGTAAAATGATAGTCCTCAAGCATCTGTATGACCTTAGCTTTAAATTCTGAAATCCTAATTCTAAAATGAATAGATTGCAAGAATTAATGACATTTATTCTGTTCTCATTTTGTCACTGGTGAAAATAAAAATGTTACATAATGTGAAATAATGACACTGGTCTGATGGCTGACCTCTGACCTTTGCTACCAGAGCTGTGGAGGAGGAGCGGTTACGGCCGGTCACCCAGCTGGACCTCCTCTTCGGCCTAGATAAGATGAAGGAATCCAAGAAGGCCTCGGCCTTCATGCTGCCCGGCGCCCCTGAGGTTGCCCTGGACTAACCTACAGAATGTGAAATCCTCTTCCAGGTGTTGTGACCTCGGTCCTTCCGCACATATCCGCTTCTGGCACATCGGACGTGTGATGCCTCTGATGAAGAGAACACCTTTACTCCAACTGTAGGGATTCATGTTCAGTTAACACAGCAATACTGCAAACTATAACACCAATGTACAGTTTTATATCATTTCAAACCAAATCTTTTAATGCTGTATGGTTTCTTCATTATCTCATTATTTCAGGTATTCATTTAGTTTACAGAGAAAATTATGAGATAGTTGATCGTGTAATGAATTACAGCTCCCAAGGAGTACATGTTCTTTCAAAATGTAAATGTACACACTTAAAGGGAGGGTTTCCACCTATAGTGAAAGTTCACTTGTCTTCTCCTCACTGCTATTTCTGACTGCACAGAACATGTTAGGAGTGAGCAGCCTTGCAGCTATATCCAATACAGCAGAAGTCAGATGTGACCATTTATACACAGACCAAACAGCAGAACAGAATGAAGTCAAGAATGCCTACACTGTGCTCTTCCTAGAGAACCTTTTCTTCTTCAAAATGAAATAAAAAGCCAATTCATTCTTAATATTGCCAACCCCTACACTAGCACTGATGAGAGAGTGAGTGATGTTTTGTTGTTTGGTGAACTCTCCCTTTAACAAGCATGGTCAGTTGTAGTCAAAGTGTCACTGCTGGTCACAGTCTATAGTAGCTGTAGGACTTTTGTAAATACTTGTCTTGTGATTGTGCAGACAATGAAATCCATCCTCTAGCCCAACATAAGCGCTGATGTTCTAAACCAGGAGTAGTTCCACAGACATGCTTGTTGTACCTCTGCTTTTTACAGCGTGTCTGCTTGTATTTCTGATTTTTGGCTTCTGAAGGCAGGTTTGTGTTGGTGGTTCTCTGCATTAACGTATTTAATTCCCTGAAAAGCTTTTTGTTATAGCCGTTACATCCCGATATCTTTTCAAAGCTTCCACTGCAGCATTGTCATCATCGATTTCTTTTTTACTTCCGAGCTTCCCATTCATGTTCTCTGGGCATCAATCATGACAACTGCGTCTGTCACGGCACATCAGGGTTCCCTGTCAGTCCTCTTTTATGCTCACTTTGAGGAGAACGAGGGTTTTGAATCCGTCTGTCAGACTGAGGCCGTTACACCGTCGCACCGCCACAGCGGGTGTCCGTGATTGTGTTTGCAGGCGTTCTCTCCCACGCTCCGCACAGCCGGGGCGGTGGATCTGACACCAACACTTGGTGGCACTGTGGCCTCATGGCTCTGGAAGGGGAGCGTCGATCTGGGGAGCGAGGCTCTCTCACAATCTAGTACTCACTGCTTTATCCATTGCTGCTCTTTGTTGGCGCACCTCAGGTGACTGAAAGGTCACAACATGCAAACCAGCGGCTGCACAACTGCAATCCCAGATTCTGAATGTAATATCGGGTTGTTTGCTGTGGTGTTGCACCAGCTTGTTATTGTACACATGAACTCATTTTAACTCTGTGGTCAACTTTGTGTTGGATACGATGCTGTATTTAACAAAAAGAATAAAATATTTATCTTTTTTTCCATGAAAAAAGTCTCATTTAAGTCCAAATATGCTCAGTCTGTCAGTTTTATTTACGTGTTTATTTTCCTGGACCTCGCCATCGTTATTAGTCTTACAACATTTTATTTATTCAATGGCAGTGTGGTCAAACAGATGAAAATTCGGTTCCAATGGGCCCATCAAATCCCGTCACCCTTTAAACAAAGTAATAATGGTAATCCACCCCTTCCTGTACGCTGGTGCTGGCAGTAACAGAAGCTTTATGTCTTCAGGATCTGCCGACAACTGAACCATTAAGAAAGATCCAAAAATTTCACTGGCACACTTCTTGTTTGACTTGTCTGTCAGTGGCATTAAAACTGAATTATTACCATAATCCCAAACCCACAGTAGACACGGGATCGTCACAGTTCAAACCAAACTTCTTTTTTTTTTTCCAGTTGGGATTGGTAAATGGTTGATCCTCCTCCTATAATCCTCTGTAGTCGCTGAAGGATAAACCATCCAAGAAAACAGGCCAGCAGTAAAATTGCGCCTTCTTTTAACAGCTTCCACTGAAAGCTCAGACATGTATGACTTACTTAAGAGTGACAGCCTTGCTGTCCTTTATTTAATAGAGAAGGTATTATGGGATATATGAGGGTGTTGCGACAGTGCCTCATGTGGACACAGATCAATATAAAAGCTTAGAGGAGGCTTGCATGACATGACGGAGAGGAAGGTTGTATTTGAATGTCTGTCTTTAATGAGCAGAGGTCTGGGGGCATTTTCCTCCGCTACTGCAAGGATCTACTTCTGATCATTGATTAGTTATTCATAAAAGTATTGATGAGTTATTCATGAACAGACAGCCAAGGTCCCCATCCTAGTTGTCTTCAATTAGAGGACAGCTCCTAGTCGATAAACATGGAGAAATCTGTGCAGCACAGCAAGTGGGAGATGTCAAAGGCCTCCCGCTGAGACAAAAGCTCGGGCACAGACAGATTTCACTTTTGTCGGGCCGTGGCCTGACTGTACAGTGGCTCCCAGCGCATCTCTGATTGGCTCAGGCTTTTATCCATCAGATAGAAGCAGGCAGAGAGGTCATAATGGCCCCACTCTGCTCCGTCACTGTCCGCTGAAAGCCTCTGAGCTATCAGACGTGATCGAGCGGGCTCAGAAAAAAAACAGTGGCAGTTGTTATCTCTGCGACACTTCTCATCGGGGAGCCCTGGCTGTTGCCCGTGCCCAGGGTTTCAAACCTGCAATCGTTTAAAAAAAACATAAGCCATGTCGTAGAAGCGTGATCAGGAGCTCAGCGGTGCCACAGTGGAAAATGGCCCTCCAGCTGTTTTGACAGAGAAGTGTTGGTTTACTGGTTTTGTCTTTTTATTGCATGGGTGATGTCCAAATTGAAAAGTTGCATGTGCTTTCAGTATACTCAGAAGTCTGGAACGGAAGTTTTAAGGCACCGAAGGATGAAAACAGTTGACTTCTTGTGTTTGTCAGAGTCACCAGAAAGTTACGGTTGATTTCTGACTTTAAAAAAAATTTGAAAACCAAATTTAGATACTGACAGAGCTGGTAAGCTCCAGCTGCACATGATGGGCAGCATTAAATAAATCCTTTCCCATCAGAAAAAGGCTGTATTACAATCAAGCCATTTAATGTCTGTGTATAACATCATTGTGAGCAGGACGGTGGTGTGTGGGCCATATGTGTCCCTTATTCTCTCTGAAGTGCTGAAATATATCCCTGCTTGTATTTCTGTGCTATTTTCACAAACATCTTTTGTCAGAGGTCCACATTTCCCCTCCATCTTTCTTGTGTCTCTTCTTCTGGACTTTCACATCCTTTCCCCCTGTCTTCCGTATCTTTATTTTTTCTTTTCTTCAAGTCACGGCTGCTGTCCTGACTTGAGTTTAAGGTGCAAAAATAGACAGGGATTCACATGTTCTGACTCTAAATGTGAACCCTAACACGGGTCGGAGCTGTGAAGTGATGAGAGGACTCTGTTTACCTGCAGCTGGTCGCTTCGTTCCATTCATCCCCCCACTCTTCGCGTCTTTTCTTCTGTTCTTCCTCCATCTTGGAGAGTTGACGCTGACTCTCCAGATGGAGATGGCTTTGATTCGAACGTCTCTTTTTTTAGTTCAGTCCATCTTTTCATGCCGGCTTCCCTCTTCCTGCTGCCAGTTTTCCCAGCAGGCTGATCTGCTCCTTCATTTATGTTGATGTTCGCCCCTTAACTCTCCGGTCACAGACCAGGATGTCCTGACGCTGCTGAGCTGCGGTCGGACTCCCTGGACTGTCAACGGCAGCTGCCGACTTCATGAGCAGAATGTCCCTGAAGACAGAAACACACATGGAGTTCTCCCATCTCCAGTCACTTGTGTGTGCATGCATTATAAACCATGGTCATACTGGTCAATCACACAGTTTGTGTGTGTCTATGAGGGTGGGAGCCGCAGCCTCGGTGGGTTGGGGGGACTCTCTGAATGTCATGTGGTGAGTTTCTGACCTATATTAAACCTCCCAGAATGATCTGTGCAGGAGCTCAGGGCTCTAAAGGGAACACTTTGATGATGCTTGTGTTATTTATGTGAGTGCTGCTGCAGGAAAAAAGAAAGAAAAAACCTGAGTGAAGCAGGAAAAGCCTGAATCACCCCAGGATGGACAGTTGCACCAGGAGGAAGTTTCTCATGTTGTTGTCACATTAAAATGTCTCTGTAAATCAGGGCATCTTTGTGTATTCATTTGACTCTTTATGAGATGCAGAATTTAACAGTTTCAGGGGGAAGTGATGGATATATGCCGTAATAAAAGGTTTTAAAAGGTATTCCAAGCTATAGATTTGACCCTGCGCTCTGCGGCGAGGTGGCCTCATGTATCTTAACAGGGAATTGTGCATTTTATTTTGGCTTTTGACCTCATTTCCAAGGAAAATTCTTTGTGATATATCAACAAACTCCCTGATCATCATTAACGCTATAGTGGCTTTACATTACCGTTACATTTCACATGGAGCCACAGGCAGTTGAAGAGCTGGAAAATATATACACACATGTATTTTCACAATACACAACTATACAGTTTTAGAACTCTATTTTATGTCCATCTTGTTAACTTTTTAAGTCAGAAGCATTTTAAATAACTGTTTTGCAAAGAGAAACCAGAAAATATTCAACTTTGGTCTACACAGGACAAATTAGATTCAGTACATCACAAACACACAGTCGAAGCATGTCAGGCATCAAAAAGGTCCATCCTGTGAGTGGAAGCAACTTGTCATTCATCAATGTTCAGAAATGATGCTCAGCAGGTGGAATACGTATTCTTTCACAAACCATTCGGAACAGCTGAAAATGCTGGAAATTGATGACAGCTATGAGGCAGCCTGAAAAAGGAAAAAGTAAATATGCTCAGCTGTGAGTTCAGTCTCATCAACAGTACATAGAAAATGGCATCTCTTGAAATTAAAAAAGAAAACAATGTAAATATTGTTGCAACAGGCAACATCAGCCTGATGCGTAAGGACAAGCGGAGCCTGCAGGACATGAGAACAATGTTCTATACCATAAGTAATGCTCTTTGAGGCAGGGAGGCGTTGTTCTACATCATCATTTCAGATTTATCCATAGAAACTTCTCCCCTGATGCACTTGTTTGTCCACGTCGTGACAAATATCTTTGGGTACAATAAGCAGTTAGTGTTAATCTGTCACCAACAATAAATGCTGTTAGTTACACATAATAAGCATTATGAATCAAACAATATCAATAGAAAATCAATAGAACTCATTGGAGACTGGTTAAGGGTCAAACGTGATAAATCTTTCACATTTCCTAACGCGTTAACTAACTGAAGCTTTTCAAAACCTCCTGGTTGGTGGATGCACAATCTGTGAAATTCATCATGATTTCTAAACATAAAGAAATGTGTTTTCTAACCCTTTGTTCAGGGTTAAACTCTTGTAGGGGAAAAGAGATCCAATTAGAATATCAATCACTGCCCTGAGAGTTTTCTGGAGAGTGTAGAGTAAGTGCAGAGCTTCAGAAGAACGTTTCTGTTTGGGGACTCAAGCCAAAATTGAATTTGTGCCTTTGAGACGCTTCTGTTTAATTAAAGACCGGAAGCCTCAAGTGGATTTATAGACACAACATACTCGATGGGGCCTTTCCAGTTTTTGACAGATGGTAAACACCAGCTGTAACATCACAAACCGGGGCATCGCCACAAATACGAAATGATTGATAGCCTTGATGCAGCGGGGCAGCAGCAGGCCTCCAGTCCCGGTGATTTCAATGAACCGGGCTGCCACTAATCTGACAGATACCTCTGCTGCAGCGTGCAGCAGGTGTAGAGCAGAGAGACGAGTTGTGAGGATCCATCTTTGATCATCTTTGTTTACACTTGTCGCGTGCCTGGCCAGATGTGGAAGACAAGTCTGCAGCAGTAGACGCAGCCGCAGCAGCTGCAGACGCAGCCGCAGCCGCGCAGCAGCAGCAGACGCAGCCGCAGCAGCAGCCAGCTCATCTGAATGTGTGCGTCTGTCTGACCTGATAGGAGGAGATGGATGAGCCTGTCTGGGCTGTTTGTGGAGGTGAGCCAAAGTGAGTTTCCACAAGAAAATGATTCCTATTAAGAAATGATCAAGACATGATGAAAGCATCAATAATCTGGTTACTGGTTAGATGTCAATTCCAATAATAAACTGGCATTAGCGTAGGATCTTAAAAAGGAAACATAATCTTAAATTTGTTCATTCATATTTGCCAAAACAGTCTTAAAATAGTTTCCCTGAATCCGCCATTCACCTTCAAATGCAAGCCATTGCTCAAATGTGTCACAGGCTGCAGATGAAATAATTACACCACCGTTTTTCATTTGATCATAAATCTCTTTAATCTCCCATTTCATTACAGTTTTGGCAGGCCTGAATTAAATTTTCACATCTTCTTCAGATGATCATCTAACAACTCAGATCAGCTGCAAAAGTGTTGTTTTTATTCATAGATTCGGGCTCTAAACCCTTTCAGTATGCTCTCTGTTGACATTCTCCTAATTTCAAATTAAGATTACAAAGTAATCCAAGATGAGCTCATGCACAAATAAAGTGAAAGAACACTAAAACCAAACAAGCACAACATTATTGGAAGAGATCAAATGAAACCAGAAGGTGCTTTTCTTTCTCTCATTGTTGCTTCAGTAATTAATAATTCTCATAATATAATTTACTCAATATGCCAGAGTTACAGATACCATTCTGGCACATGAAGATATGCCCGTGAGGACGCCTTTTTTTTTTTTTTTTTTTTTAATTTTCTGGTGAATACTACTCTAAATAGGTCTAATGACACCCTGGCTGTCACCCATTGAATGTATACTGTATGTTTCCTTCCGTGCTTCCCTTTTGTTCCCATGCAACTGAAATGAAGAGGGAAAGATAACTCCCAAAGGCAGCCTCCACCACTCCGCCAGCGTCAGACCGGCGCTCTAGAGGCACGTCAAAAGGCAGCTGGTGGTGAGCAGGTAGCTATGGCAATACAGGCGCGGACAAAAGGCAGAGAACCCGCTGAGGGGGAGCGGAGATGGGATAATGATGGCTAATTAATCATGCACCAGGAGGTCATGCGGCTCATCTCTGAGACACGGGAGCAGGAGGGAATGACTCACTCCCCCTGAAGGCTCCACACAGGACGTAAATGAATACACTGAGACCCAGCGATCGCAGCCAGAAGCTGTTCAATGGCACCAGCCACTGGTGCTTGCGCAAAAGAACAAAAAAAAAAGAGAGAAAAAAAAAGCATGATTTGTGCATGTCCAAGGATTCATCATTTGACACCCTCAAGGAAGTGAAAAAGAAATCCTGCCACTAATGGCAGCTCGGTGCTTAAAATTGATTCTCTGACTTTGATCCTCAGAAATAGACCCACATTTCCAGGAATTTCCTCCCATCTTGATGCTGATGTGCTTTCCCTCCACAGTGGATGGTCTGTGGTTATGATCCAAGTTGTTTCACTGTTAATTGGTAAATTCAATCATGAGTAAGTTACATGTTACAGCTAAATACATCATGACAGGCTTTAATATCATCATTTATCATTAATTGACATAATCTGATAAATTGAGTGAAGAACGAAGAGCACTGACATACAAGAGGCATATAGGAGGTAAGTGGTTCATGAAAAGGCTGCATTTTCTTCATCAAAAGACCAGACAGATCTTTTGTTGGTCTCTTCTTATGACCTATTATTCTCTTGTTCATTGTTTTCTCTCTGACTGGAACCTCGATGTTGGATTGCATTAAATTGTATTCACGCACTTAAACAAACCTTGCAGTTGCAAACAAATAGAAAAGAGAACCGAGCAGACCGGCTGAAAACAACATTTTTGCTTCACCATTGACTCCATGTAATGTGACAGATAATGTTTGGATGAAAAACAAGAATGGGCAGACAGACATGCCTGTCAGGTATCCATGGGACTGTTTGTGTTGTCTGTCATTTTAAGCATTATTATAAAAGTGCATTATTTAAACAGTTATTTTTGGATTGATAGATGAGAAGATTTTTAATGCTGCTCCAGTTGTTTATGATGCTGCTGAATTATTAAGAGTTTACTTAGCTCCGTCGCCTCACAGCAAACAAGGCCCTGGGTTTGAATCCAGTTGGAATGGAGGCTGAGGTCTTCCTGTCTGTTTGCATGTTCTCCCTGTGCCTGTGTGGGTTCTCTCCAGGTAGTCCCACAGTCCAAAGACATGCACAACTGGGGATTAGGTTAATTGATCGCTCTAAATTGTCTATATGTGAGAACGTGAATGGTTGTTTTCCTGTATGTTGGACCCCCCTCACCCAATGGTTGCTGGGATAGGCTCCAGTCCCCCCCGCGACCCTCTGTGAAGGAACAAGCGGAGATGATAACGTGACTAAGACTTCCTCATTGTGAAGATGCTCTCTCGGATAGGAAACAATTGAAATGTGTATCGTAGCCTTTGTTTACAGAGGACACTCAATAGCGTCCATGAAATAATTATGATAATTATGACTGAAATCCAAGAGGCTGGTTTGGCAGCGCTGCTCAGTCCTGTCACTTCTGCTGACAGCAGTAAAAACAGAAATGAACTGGGTTACAGATTCCTGGGTGATTTTCAACACATCTGTTTTTATGAGGCATCAAGCATTTTTCATAAAAAACACGACCCTCTATAACTATTTCCTCTTTTAAGTCCTCTGTTGGACAAGCATGTCCCATGTATTAGCTCCAGGAACATCAGAACTGTGAAGGCGTTTATTGTAGAAATATAAGTATGCTACTATTGTTGTTGGTTTAATGATCTAATGCTAATGAGTGGTAATGATAATTAAATTAATTGATATGAATTGGAAAGTACAAGAAATAACGTCAGCAAACCTTTAAAAGTTTCGTGGATTTTCATGTATTGGTGTTTCTGGGCTGTGTGATAAATGTTGACCTTCCCAAACATAAGTCAGGTAGAGAACTACTGAGGGAAGATGAAGATGTCTGACAAAGGTGAGCTTATCCCTCTGGAAAAACAGGAATTGCACAAATTAAACCGCATTCCAGCTTCTTGCAGATATATCGCATCCTGGAGGAGGAAGCCGGGATCTGCGAGTGAGCGCTGTGCGTAGTAGTCAGTCTTTTTTGAAGTTTTGTGCGATATCTGGGTCCTGGGAGTCTGCTGACTTATTTCCACCTCTGTGACTCAGCGTGGGTGGCTGTTGCCCTGTCAGACATTCTGAAGCAGAATAAAGAGGCAGCAGCAGCAGCAGCAGCAGCAACAGCAGCAGCAGCAGCAGCAGCAGCAGCAGCAGCAACAGCAACAGCAGCAGCAGCAACAGCAGCAGCAGCAGCAGCAGCAGCAGCAGCAGCAGCAGCAACAGCAGCAACAGCAGCAGCAGCAGCAGCATGGCTCATTCTTCCTCCATCCCGCTGGTGTCCTCCCTGATTCCTTCCCCTATTCTGCAACCGCATCCTGCCTGCTGTTGTCGCTGTTTTAAATTCCACAATCATAGATTAAACATTTCATATCGGATCAGATGCCAAAGCTATTTCAATAAAATCACCTCTACCCTGATAAAACACAGACATTTGTGTGTTTTATGGTTGCACAAAGGGCAGAATAAGACCATAAAAAAACTTTTCAGATACAGAGAGGAGTCTTTAAGCAGCAGGTGCCTTCACTGACATGCAAATACAGTCTGTAGTGATTTACTACATGTCGCAGAGAGCTTTAAACACTGATTTATTTAAAGTTACATAAAAGGAAAAGACCTTCACTGTGTATTTAAACAGATAAGATACAAAATTAAAGAGGCTGTGTCTGTGTGTGTGTGTGTGTAGGTGTGTGTGTATAACTCAAACAGTAGAGATTTATAATGCAGATCTGTGTTTGATTTAAACCTCAGTGTCAGCACCAAGACTACATGGTTATATTATAAATAGTTAAACTCTGGAATGTCACATATGGCTGCCTTACTCATTATTTTTTATTTATTTAAGAATATTCTCTGCAGAAATGTTTGCTATCTCTATGGCTAATTTTTTTTCCCGTCTCAGAAAAAAGAAGGCTGACTGTATTGAGCCCTTTCTACAGTGACAAATCTGTCCTTCACTAGTGTCGACAGCTCCTATTTATAATAACTCTGCACCCTGTGTGTTGTGTTACTATGACAACCAACAATATAACATAGAAATAAACTTGCAGCCTAAAAACCTCACAGCCTGTCCATAAATCCCACTTCAGAGGCAGAGGCGTGGAGGGCTGATCTTTATTAAGGTCTGTCTCTTCTTTCTGTATTGTCAGTGTTTTGTCCTGTCCCTCCTAATTATCCTCATGTGTCTCACCTGCGTCTCATTGCCCCCAATTCCCTCCTTGTGTATTTAAACCCACTTCTTTTTCCCTCCTGGGCCTGCCTGTCTTTCCTGGAAGCATCCAGCTTCTCCTTGTGTTTTCTTCCAGTGTTTGATTACAAGATGAGTTTTACTGCCTGGATGATTGACCTGATTCTGTCTGCCATTTTTGGACTTTTCTGCCTGTCTGGACTGATTCTCTGTATAAACCTGCCGGATAAACGTTTGAAATTCCAAAACTGTCTGTTATGTATTGGGCATTGGAGTCCTGCCTAACTGGTTCTTGGCAGATTATAATTCTCCTCAAATATCCTATCCAAATTCCAAAACTTCATATTTGGTTATAAAACTGCAGAAAACTTAATTTCCTCCCTGATGCTCACATTTATTTACAGCTGAAAGTCTGAAATGAATGACTAATAGTAATCATTTACAGCCCAAGATTCATTGTGTATATTCTGCTTAGTCATCGGGTGGCCTAAATCCTGGAAACAAAAAATTCTAAAAGCAGACATTTTGCCAAAATAAGCCTTCTAAATGAACAGAGAGTGTGTATTTTTTTATTTTTTTTTTTATGCAGACAGTAGGAGCCTCTCACAAATGAGCATTGAGAGGATGAAGGTTCACCTTTGCTCACCGCACTGTTGGCACAGGCTTGTTGCTGGCAAGAGTTTGGAAAAAAAAAAGATGCATACTTTCCACTTCTGAGGAGGAAATATATGGTTTAGAACCTATCTTTTGTATACATTAGGATTTTTTAAATGCTCATAAATATAGGTAAAAATATAAAGATACAGAGGAGCTGAAGAAAGGATGCACCCCATCCTCGACTGCAGCTTTTTCTGATTTTAGATTTATTGTAAATATTTACTCTCTGTTTACATTTGTGGTTATACTATGGATAATTTGAAAAACAAGCAGATTTTTTTAGTAAAATTTGATTGACCAGTGCTGTTGGAGCACAAAGTTCCAATTTGAGAAGTCTTTCACACAGTGGAGCTGAAAATTAAATTGATTTTCTACCTTCTGGGACTTTTTACACACGTCATCTCTTGGTTATTAGCCACACTGTCGGCCCACTCTAATCAATTACTCTGCACAGACATGTTCCATTAAAATAACAAACAAGGCTGAAAAATGAAGTTTGAGGCTGGTGACAACAGCAGTCGGAAAACAACAGCAGTTGAAAATAAATGCTATTACGGTTCACTCTGTAATGTCTATCTAGGACCTGGCAGACTCAATCAGTCAGGTTCCCATTGTTTTGAATATAGTCTGAAGAATGTGAATCTATATGGACGATGAGCCAGAGGGTTAAAGAGGACGTGGCTGCAGCCCCTGTTCGGTGCAGAAGCTGCCCCGACAGTAATTACACAGTGAGCGTGGACGCTCCTGTTTGTACATTAAAGGAAGCGGGGCTGGCAGCACCGATAAACCCCCAAAAATCCCCTCAGAGAACAGGGCGGGCGGGGGGTCGTATCAATGTACCGGCGACCTTTCAGACAAAAGCCTGTCCCTGTGAGGAGTCCATGTGTGCACCGAGTTGCATTTGTGCAATAAAGAATTCATCAAAATGCAAATGAATTCTGTCCCAGCAAAATTTCATTTTAAGGTAGAGGAACTTTAAAGCAATGGTCACAACCAAAAACAAGATGTTATCAACATCCCCATTTATAATGTGATGAATGTGGAATTACATTGTGTTTGTTATGCTGAAAGGACTCACAAACTGGTTCCTGAGATCAGTCTCTAAGTATTTAAAGTGAACAGCTTGTTCAGTCCTGGCACTGAGGCCTCTTTTTGCAGGATCAAGACAATATTTTCACAACAGAATGAGCAAAAGCCTCTGTTACACCTGAAAATAGCCCCTCTCTTCTGTCTCCATGAACTGCTTCATAAATCTTGCCTAGTCAAGCACTTTCATAACAATTTTTTAATCAAACGAAGCCATTTAATTTACATTTTCTGAATAATGCCAGCCATTTATTTTTAATCTTCAAAGGTTATTATCTTGTTTCTGCAGCAGAATAATGACGTCTCACTTGGGCCACTGCTGGAGATTTCATATCTTGGTTCCTTTTTACAGCAGGCGAGGTCTGAATCACTGCGGTCGAGAAAATCTGCGTGGGAAAAGGACACAAGTAATAGTCCCTCCCCTTCAACAATGCTTATCACAAAGTGGTCCACCACCAGCAGCCTCTCCACAGGTGCAAATGTCCACCGACCACACGACGGAAAAAATAATAAAAGCTGCAGTCGGTATAGTAATAGTATAAAGAGCTGTTAATTTCAAGACATTTGTATTTGGAAAACTTCATTTAAATAGAGGTGTCTATAATAGCTTACATTTCCGCTGTTGGCTATTAGTTCTCACATTTTGAGTGAGAACTAATCCTGACTCTCTAAAAACACTCTTTTACTACATTGTAATAACCGTACTAGGGCAGAGTGCGTATGTAGAACATGTGCAGCCTTCTTGTGGCTGTTAGAGTGCGCAGCTGAGCAGGGCAAAGCCACGGCGGGCTATTGATGAAACTCATATTCACAGGACTTCGCACTGAACACATTCAATCCAGCAGGATGAAACCTACAAATTTTGAGATCAATCAGATGAGTGGGTCGAGAGTTACACATGGAAAACACAGACAGACAGACAGACAGACAGACAGACAGACAGACAGACAGGCAGGCAGGCAGGCAGGCAGGCAGGCAGACAGACAGACAGACAGAAGATGCTCCTTGCATTAATAGATAGATGAATAGCAGCAACACTCACACGCCTTCGAGACACTTCTTTACGCTGGGCCGTGAGGGTGTGGTTATGCTCTGGCCCCAGTTTAATCTCATTTGGGGATCTGCTTCCTGCCATATTGTAGCTTTGTTCAAGGGAATCTTCAGGCTCTCTGCCACTGCTCAGCATTTGATAATTAACATGCAGTGAGCAGTCACTTTCAGAGTGTGTTTAGGGTTCACCATTGGGGAATAACCAGCTGTTAATTGTACATATCCCCCCATGCCTCGTTTCATTTGCAGTGTAAACACCGAGCTGAGCCCAATGAGAGATGAATGTAATCTACCCACTTTCCACATTCCACTTAATTTCATTTGCGCCACACTACTGAGTTCACTGATGATGGACCCTATGACCCGTGGAGCAGATCTATAAGCAGACGAGCTAACCAGAGTTTATGGTTGTCGGAGTGTGGCAAATCATGTAGCAGGAGTTGCACTGGTAAAACTAGTTTGTTTTACCAGTTCAAGTCCCGTGTTAACCCCACTTTTGTCTGACTATTTTTGTGGGAAGCTTCAACAACTGCCACTCTTGTGTGCAGAGCGTTGTTGTCTCTCCCACGCTGCTGTGCACAGCAGAGATGCTGGTTGAGCAAGAAATGATGAGAAGCATTCAAACGGCAAACATCAACCATCAGGACAACTATTAAGGGTATAAAGAAACAACCTTTCTCCAAAGTTACACTATAGAATTTTGGAAACAGATCTGATGAGATGTGCCTTTTAATTATTTAATGATGACATGGTTAATTAATGGTGAACTGTCAGCAATGGCCCGTGGAGGGAGGGTGGGCTCAGCCATATCCTGACCAAGCCCAGTCCCAAACCCCACTGCCATTTGGCAGTAAAAAGGTCATTATTGATGATTGATATTTTCATGTTCAGGGGTTCTGTTGTCTGCTGCACCACGGTCAGTCAATAAACATGTAGACCTGTAAACAGATTTACCCCTGAGGAGTCAGGCTCATTACATCACTTAACATTCAGATAGGTGGAAAACATTTCAGGCATGGATCTGTTGACTGAATTTCAAGTTTCAGAAGTACACACAGAGATCTCACGAATTAATATTTGTATTTAATGAGACGAAATCTGATCCGTGTCTCTGTTTCCGACAGCCAGGGGACTGAAGTGCAGTAAACAGCAGTGATGAGGGTGAAACAGGTGACAGGAAATCGAGCCCAAAGTCATTACTGCAAACTTGCCTCATACCTCCATCCTGTTTTCTTATTGGACTGAAAACGAGGTGAAAATGATCTTGCTTTGAGCGAGCATCTGCATACCTCGCTGTTCAGACAGCGTCCACCGTTTTTAATGAAAGCTCACAGTGATTCAGTTACGGACTCAGTTACAGCCACTCTGCAAGTTCCGTGGTGCTGCTGATAGGTCGTTTTTTGCGTAAGGGCCCAGCTGAATGAGTCACACGTAAATGTGAATTAGTGTCAACGTTAAGGACATGGAGATGAGAGCCAAAGCCAGTGAGGCAGCAAGTCCCCTGAAATCCAACTGACATTCATTGAGCAGGAAATCCAGCCTGTGTGAGTGAAATCATCAGCATGTAATAAACACAGTAATATGGAATAATGTCAGTCACCTAATGACAGAGCATCTCAGCTTGCCTCCTGTTGGTTGGGTCATAATTGATCCATTATTGATCCGACAGGAGACTGTAACTGCGGTTCTTTAATGGAGTAATTTGTGATTCACGTGGGTGTGCGTGTGTGTGTATGTGTGTGTGTGTGTGTGTGAGTGGGGGGGGGGGGGTATTCTTTATCAAGATCATAATTTAGTGCAGCTGCATAAACTAGTGATGTTAGTGAGCTGTGCTCTGAATGCACCAGTTTGAGCCTAAAGTGAGATGGAAGTGGGTAGTTAAGCACTACAGCGAGGGTTCCAATCCCTCGGGTCTTGTCAGCAATGCAGAGTGTGATTATAATATGCACATAGCACACTGGAGTGTCAATCATTTGTTTTTTTGGAAAACATGATCTTTAAGCAGTCAAACTGGGTTTGATTCTCTCGAGGCCACCAATTCAAAGCCACTGCCAGCCTACAGTTTGAATTGGTTGCTGTGGTAACCAAGGCAGCATTTAACAGCAAGATGTGTTTAGATGTTATAAAAGCAATCTGTTTGCTAAGTGATTCCAAACTGGATAGCAGTCCGTCATGATTTAACATGTTACATAACACATTTGGTTTTAGATCAAAAGTAGATGTTGACTTTTACTTGACACCTGTGATATGTGTGGGGACGTCGGAATTTTTTTTCCTAAATAAGATTCACCTCAACTGTGTGCAGCGAGTTCAAAACCGGGTGCAAACCCGAGGACCCAGTGCTGGAATATCATGTGGAAATCAACAGAGCTGCTGGTGGTTTCAGATCTACATGAAATATGTGTGCACCCACAGAGATAATAACCTCCTCCCAGTGTGAAGGAGGCATTCCAAAGGGAAAACTGTGGCAGCTTGTCAAAGCTCTGGTACCTTATAGAAAAACTCCTAAAAGCACATGTCACACACTTCCTCAGTGTCAAGATCTCACGTACAGTATAGACGTGGATTGTGACACCAAAAAGCATTTAAGGAAGCTGACATCTGTATTTATAGGCGCACATCCTACACCATTTACAGGAAGTGCTCCAGCCAAGAGAGGGGAAAAGGAGAAATATGACATGTATTTGGGAGAAATCACTCATTTTTGTTTTCTCTGCCTTTTGTTATGCAGAGTTGTCGGACTCGCCGTTCATCTGTGAGGATATTTACAACAACTCTGCCAATAGTGTGAAATGCAAAATACGGCTTCAGCTTCCAGCTTAGAAATTTGATTACAGCCGTGAAGAGCAGAAATTGATTCAGAAGCGGTGAGGAACTACAGGGCTAAAGCTGCTTTCACTGGACTCAGATATGAATTTAAAAGGGAGTAAAAGACTTCATTTTCTTCCATTCTCAGTATCACACTTATTTTTATTTCACAGAAAATGTCTTTCACTTTCTGTCTTGTTTTCAGTTTTATTCATTTCCACTTTTCTTGCTTTGCTGTAGCTGTGGATGTACTGATTTTTGACACACTTTGACTTCATCTTCCTTCTTTTTTAGACACTGTCACTATCCTAACCTGCAGAACATGATAAAGGGCAATGTTTCCATGCACAATCCGCAGAGAAACTGTGACTTACTTCTGCATCTTGCAGCAGGAAAGTGTGAAAACCGAGGGTGTTGAGCAGAGAGGTGTCATTTTTTTATTTTTTTATGCTGTTGTAATTGTGTGATTCATTCCCTCCTGGATGCTGGCTGAGTGGGTTTAATAAGAGACCATCATTTGTAACACCTTTGATTCATGTGATAATATCTTTTTTAGGGTTATAATGCTTTAGAAAATGCACTCCTCTATCATCTGCAGATAATATTTAAATATGACATCATTTGTAACATTCCAGAATTTGGAATTTTACAAATTGTTGTTTGTTGTCAAGGAAGATTGTTATTGCTAAGCCAACAACATCACTGTGCAGAGACATGATTTATCCAGATAAATCAACTGTGGCAATAAGCAGCCTCCTGGAACATGAAAAAGAATTAAAATAAACTTTTTTTTTTCAAATTTAAATTAAGCTTAAAGACTCATGAAAAAAGTCAATATGGCAATGGCACAATATTCAAATTTCCAAATTTTCCCCACATTCCAGGACCTTCCAGGACCCATCACAACAAAATGTATTTTAAACAGAGGATGTTGATTTTTGAGGAACTTGATCACAGAAATTTGAAGCTGTTCAGGTGAATTTACAACAGCAACTCATCTGCATAAAAGCTTTAGAGAAAATCAGTTTTAAATGCACATGTTACATAATCACTGGTTTGTTTGTTTTTTTGAGATTCTTAAACTCGTTTGAAGTAATCTTGCTTCATTATGTGATGCGAGGTAGCAGGAGTGTATCAAGATGCAAAATATGAAATAGTTCCTGCGGCTGCCTTTGCATTGGTTCCTCAAGCAGTCCACTCGAACAGACCTCATTCCCCCCATATCCATCACCTGAGTACCACTGTCTCTGAGATTTCACAGAATTTTAGAAACAAGTCGATCTGTACCTGTTTGGCCTGATTCTGGGTCCCTGTTACTCACAGCATTTGAGGATACATCAGGGCAGCCAGCTGACAACTGTGCACACTTACAAATCATTCTAATGACGCCCAACTGCCTCCTCATTGTAATTTTGAAGTGACCAGATGTGAGACTGCAGAAAGGAGCTGTTTTCTCGGGAACACTGCAAAGTGCTTAGCAACAAATAATCTGCCTGTTCCATTTAGAATCAGAAAGGAACACAGGACAGAAGCACTCTCATGAAATATTTTGCTGTTCTGTTAGGTTTAGAGGTCTGTTTTTCAGATTTACCCATGCATTAATGGAATGTTCTCATTATGGTATAATGAACCAATAACATGTAATATTTAGCACCTTTGAGGCGGGTTGTGTCATCTTTGGCACTGAAGCAAACAAAAGTTTTTAGGAGGAAATCCAAATGAATCCCTGACATCAAAGATAAGTGAGCAAATCTGATTATTTTCCTCATTTATTCTTGGTATCTGTATTTATTTCCTCCCACATACCAAGTTGGTTTTGGAGCCGGGTGTCTGTCAAATTTGCATTATGAACAAGTTAGCTGACCCATTCAAGCCTTTTGTGGAGCGAGGGAGTAACATGGGCCGAGCTAGCCCCAGAGGGGATCTCAGACACTAATCTTGCTCTCCAGCCATCCAAGTCCTCATTTTGCACAGCTTCGACCAGGACGGAGACAATGAAAAGGCCACGGACACCACAGAAGGAACAGAATACGAGTCCTCTGCCCAGATGGAGTGTGTGATTCATGAATGGATTAATGAAATGTTTGTGTTTTTGACCACACACATCTCTTCTGTTGCCAGCGTTTGTGGTGCTTTTGCAATGGAATATTAATGCTCTGTTGATGTGCGGCCACCTGAACCATCACGACAGACATGCAAACAGGAGCAAAAACTTGCTAAACTCTGCGACAGGGGAAACACACACTCCAGCCGCAGCATTCCTCCTCAGTAGCACGACTGGACATTCTGCTCCAAGCTTCCACATCGATAGCCGTTCAGCTGACTTATGAGAGAAACATTTTTGGGATGGAAGCCGTATAAATGCCGTCTTCTGAAGCTCACATGCTGAAGGTCATGGTAGTTGTATGTATGAGAGTTTCTGCAGAACATCAGTGCTGACATAAAGGTCATAGATGCAACATGAATACCACAATAGTGTGTCCTTGTAGATACAATAAAGGATTACCCAACATGGAAAACTAGTTTACTGGCTAGAAAACAGGTTTTTCCGATGTGTTAGTTAAGTTTAAAGCTAAAACATAGATTTTAAAGGCAAATCTTCTGCAGATCATTGTTTTAACCAGCACACAGTCACTCTGTGAGCGTGCGGTGCTAGTTCAACTGTGATCATGTGGCAGGGTGCTGAAGGCGACCACAGGACTGAGAGGTGTCAGACAGGGTGTCAGCAGGACAAGCTTGCCCTCTTCCCCACAGCTTAGCAACAATAAGCGAAGACGGGAAATAGCAGGAGGGTTGACTGCCGCTGGGAGTGGTCCAGACAGCACATGCATGCTGCAGGTTGCTCCAGGTTGCTGCAGTTACCTCAGCCTGTTCCTGGCTGCCTCCGTGCACATGCAGACACACCACACCATCTTTGTGCGATTAGAGCCAGGCGAAGACCGTCCTGGAAGCCTGCTACAGGAACTGAATGTTTAATGACTCCAAAAGCAACATCAACACCAGAAAAAAAGTTGTTTTTTTTTGTTTGTTTGTTTTTTGTGGGAGAACAATTAAGAATTTTAAGTTAATTGGATGCATCAGATTGAAATATATGAGCCTGTCTCTATCATTTCTGTTTTTTAAAGCTGCTACTTAATGTTGCTCAGCCTGATAAATGATATGGCATATTTTTAAATGTGTGTCTAGCAGACAAGCATGATAAATAATTAAATCAGAAGCCATCATTTTTTATGACATTTGATATTTCATAAGCAGCACGCTGAGACCTGAAGACATGAAATGTTGTCCATTATCTAAATCTCATCTGACTGCTGGGTTGTTTTTTGGGGTTTTTTTGCTCTTTTTTACTCATTTCCGAAGACAGAGGAGGTGCGACAGCTGAAGTAGCTGACAGCTAATGTCCGATGATGTCACCTGGGTTATGAAAGCAGAGATTTAAAAGAGATGCATCATAGGTAAGAGCCCCCGGGTTATACAAGCCTGACTAATGGATCGTTTACTACTACAAAATAAGACACGACAACACTCAGCTTGGTTTTATTTGTTACGAAAAATCAAACAGGAAGGGACAGCATGTTTGGTAAACCATGAAGTTTGCTGTAGATTTGGAAAGTCATGCTTACAAAGGTGAACGAATGAATGTTGAAAGTTACATGGCCAATGACATTCTCCCATCATCGATGGAGAAGTCTTCACATTTCCATAAAAAAGCAATCACAGAAAAATCACACACAACAATGAAAACAATGTGGCCAACAGAGGAAATGGTTTTTTTTTCTACTTTTTATTTTAGACAAATACCTTCGTGCGACTGAACATCAGCAGCAGCTCTCTTGTTTTCAGTTGAATTCCTCTGTAATTTTTTGATATTTGTCCATGCAGGCAGCATGAAGGAGTACATTCAGTTGAGTTCCTCCAGCGCGGCACATCCCTGCGCTCCTCAAACCCCATCCTGACAGTTTGGTCTAAAACATGCACACAGCAGCCTGCTGCAGGTGGCTTTGTAGGGCTCTGGCAGCGCTCCTGCTGCTCCTCCTGCTGCTGGCCTGATGTGCTTTTCTGGCCCAGGCTGGATTTCCCTCTGTAATGGCTGCTCTCGTGGCAAACACAGCAAACTACCTCATACCATCTGTTGTTTTATTTGGAAAATAACACTAACACATGAGCTATTTTGAAAACGGATTTGTATGCAGCACGATCATGTTTTTGCGTTACACAAAGAAAGAAGCGGACCTTTCACCTGTCTCCTTTAAAATGTTTTAATTAACGCACTATTGGATCCCTTAAAAATGTGTATCTCCATTAGTGGACTCAAAATTAATTGAAGAGAGCACTAATGTTATTAGAAGATATGGGTGTTTTTATATCACTCACAGCACAAAACAATAGATGGGCCTATTTAATTCACATCATGTAGGAGGCCTGTGAGTCCTGGTAGCCTGCATTTTGTGAAAAAATATGAAGGAATGAGTCAACGTTCAGATACTCTAAAACTCTGGCAACACGAGATACGCGGCAGTGAAATCAATAGAGAGCAAGCAGGCAGATATCTATGTTGACTTTGAAGGGTGCAGGGGGCAGGTGCCCCGCACACACTCACTTTGATCCTGGCAACTTTAAAAAGCATGCGTTTATCTTCCAGTGGTATGACAGGGGCTAATTACAGAAAGATGCCTCCAGAACTGCTTTTACACGATGATCGTCTGCTCCAAGCCCAACCCCACAGGGAGAGCAGACACGTGTTCCGGGATTTGCCACCACTGTTGTCTGTGGGAAGAAGTTGATATTTTGGGACATTCCACATAAATCGGATTAAGACGTAAGTGACATGTTTACAGGGGAATTTATGGCTTCCCTGTGATTGGAAAGTAGGGCAGAAAGCCTACATTCACAGTCTAACGGACGATAATTCTGTTGCTGAAAAATGCTAACGTGGCTGAATAGAGGCTCTTACTTTAATGTAAGGTGTGACAACATTATTGCAGGTGTAGAGGGACAGCTTTTGTGTCTGCAGTAGATGTGCACAGATTAGCAGGAAACGCGACAGTTTCACAGCTACAACAGGACTTGATGAAAGCAGCCCTTAATTTCCTTCCTTCTTCCAACCTTCAGCCTACATATAGATGTTTATGTACGTGGGAGTGACAGACACGTTGCAAGATAGTCAAATTGCAGCGCTTCTGATCTCAGTTCCCACAGCTTTTCCACTTAATTACTGGAGTAGATTAAAATTAGAAATGTGTGTGTGTGTGTGTGTGTGTGTGTGTGTGTGTGTGTGTGTGTGTGTGCGTGTGCGTGTATGACTATCAGAGCTGACAACTGAGCCTCTGGGTAGCATATGTGGAGTACTCATCTGCTCTGCTCCTTTAATGATTTACTACATCACACACCTTTCTGTCCCATTCACTGATAGCGATGACACACACACGGGGAGTCGGAGCGTGAGGTGAACCAGGCGAGAGGGCAGGAGCTCCTCCGGGGCACGACAGTGCTCGTTCCGTCGCGAGTAACACCTCTTGACGTTGCTGCTGGAAGAACGGACATCTTAGGGGAGATGCTCTGAAGTCCAGAGGGCTTCGCCTGTTATCCTACGTGCTAAACAAAATGCCAGCGTGGCTGGATGAGGTCGGGTTCCTGCACTTTGCTGTGGGGAATTGCAAAGATTTGTGCTTCATACCTAAAACTGATACTCACAATGCCACATGGTCCAATGTAAATGAAGTTAAACCTGATGGAAGTGCACCGTGGAGAGTCGCTCCTTGTGATAATGAACTGTATAATTTAAAAGGTCCTCATGCTCTAGTTGCAGTGAATCACTGATCTGCACACGCAGGAGCAACCACAGTCCCAAAAAGTTTGGTTTTGATCATCATAAGACCTGATTATGCATTAACTGGGTATGCAAATGTGTTTTGTTGAGGGCACGCACACACACACGCACACACACACACGCACACACACACACGCGCACACACACACGCACACACACACTCTCTCTCTCTCACAGACACACATTTCCATTTTGGTTTTTGCCTCCTTCTGTGGCTCCAAAAAAAGACATATATTTATTTTAAGTGTGCAGCCGCATGCTCATTATCTTAACTCAAATACTGGTAGAAAAGTCAAGCCTTTGTCCATCTAAAGTCATCAGATAAATGGCTCAGTAACTCTAAAGTTTCTTTGTGCTTGTGTATTGACCCTGTCCTATTATTTCAGAATCTGTTATGTCACCAGGAGAAAACAAGGACAATGGTAAGAGGAAAATGTAACAGCAATTCATACACCCAGCTCCAACTTTTTTCTGTGTTTTATTTCATGTTTTGTGTATTTGAACGACACACCTTGAAAGTACAAGGCACCAGACGTCCCACATGTCAAACTTGTATGTGTCTCCAGAGGACAGTCATTGTCCTGTTAGCAAGGAGACAGCTGTCACCCAGACTCTGAATAAAATATTTTGCTCAGAGCAGAATGTGAGTAAAGTCTTTTTTTTTTCTTTGCTATGGCACACTCCATCGCAGTCGCAGTCGCACAGCAGCCATGTGACTTTAGAGTAAGGTATGCTTGCTCTTCACAACACACACAAATGTAGATCTTTCGGACGCTAGCTTCCCTTTTCATCAGGATTTGTGTGGAAACCTGTGTGGGGGGAATAATATTGTTAGAATTAACCATATACGGTATGATAGACTGTTTTTATTTACAAAGTGATGATTTTTTTTTTCCTCCACTTGCACAGCTGTTGGTTCGAAAATAGCCACAAAGGTTTTCCGTTGCAGACGTCCCCATCTTTCCAAGATATAAAAACATTTCATTAAAAAAAATGATGCAACACAGCGGCACGTCCATCTGAAGGAGATGTACCGTTAAATTCGAGGTAGAAAAAAGTAACCACTCATGACTAATTTGACACACACGGCCAGAGAGTACAGCTTGGAGCGCAGATGTGAAAGAAGTGACCACATCCTAGTTTCTGGGGAGACGATGATAGAACACTGGTGTCTGATGAAAATACTTTCAAGAGCATTTCCATGATACCGCGTGTCATTTTCAGGCTGTCTGACAGACCCTTGACTCTGATCGACTCCATTATCTACATGACATCTTTGAAGTGATACTACAAAGTGTACCAGAAGCTGTGGAAAACCAGGTCGGCTCATAGGAAATACACGTCATGAAGCCAACGAAAACGGAGTTAAAAGCAGTTTCCACACAACATGGTGAACTCTTCTAAAGTGTGCAATGGCTGTAATGTGGAAAAACATGGCAAGCATGTTTCACAAGTATAGAAACAAACTTCTATGTAGCAGGGGTTTTTTTTCCTCTGGGGAGGGGGTGAAGTGATCAAACACTTGGATGGAAACTGTATTTTAACACAATTTTCTGTCTGCGTACCTTTCCTTGGCACTAACATTTTATAACCCCCCCAGTTTAATTTTGTGAGGGGCGACTGGGAAGCCACTGGTGCAGTCATTTTTCTCTGACTCTGGCACAAAGCACACGTGTTTCTGAGTTTCAAATGGATCTGGAATCTGCGATAAAACATCTTTTAATTGATATACTAATATACAGACAGGTTTTTCTGCATGTTTCTTTCAAAAAGTCCCGGGGGGGGGTTGGATGTGTTTACATGTCATTTCCTTTTTTCACTCCATTATCCCGCCATCAACGCAGAGCCAAGGCAGAACAGATGGAACAAAACGATTTATGTGTCGACTTGAATAGCCCATCAAATTTACTCTATGATTTAGTTCTAAAAATAGAATGACTGTCACACGCAAACACCGGAGTGATTTCACTGTCTCTGGAATTTTAGACATACAATTGGGCCGGCCAACAAGGACTGTCAGTTTTTGTCTCGTCTGCAGCCATTCAGCACCAAGCACGCAAACACGGCGTGTCCTCCAACTCAGGGTCGGAATATCTCGGCTTACACCTTGAGGGCTTCGTGGACGCCCACAGCAGATAGCCGGCGGTTGATGTTGCGGTAGCGGCAGCGCAGGAGGTCACGATACGTCGATCGCAGGTCGCGATTGAAGAAGGCATAGATGAAGGGGTTCATTAGGGAGTTGGCGTAGCCCAGCCACAAGAGCGTGCGCTCCAGCCAGAAGGGCACGCAGCTGCACTCCACGCCACAGATGAAGGGCCGCGCGGTGGTCAGGATGAAGAACGGCAGCCAGCAAAAGCCGAAGACTCCCACGATCACCCCCAGTGTCGTCGCCGCTTTTTGCTCCCGCTTGAAGATGGAGATGTTCCTGCGCTCGCGGTTCAGGAGGCGGGACAGCGCAGCGCACTCTTCTGCCACGCCGGCGGGCTTGAGGCCTTGCATTCGCAGCGCCTCGTTAGCCTCCGTTTCAAGGCGCTCGCGGCGGGAAAAGTCGATGAAGCGGTGCTTGGCGCCGCTCTTGCGGGCTGCCCTGAAAATCTTGTAGTACATGACCAGCATGACCAGCATAGGAATGTAGAAGGCTACCGCTGTGGAGTAGATGGTGTAGCCAATGTCTTGGCTTATGAGGCACACGCCAGCTTCGTGGACGTTTTTGGCCCAGCCACAGAAGGGCGGCAGGGTGATGGAGGCCGACACCAGCCACACCCCCAGGATCATCTTCGCCATCAACTGACCATTTTGCCGTGCTGGGTAGGTGAGGGGCCGTGTGATGCCCAGATATCTGCAGAGGGGAAAAAAAAAAAAACCATCAAGATGATGTGTATAACAGTGTTTAAAGCTCATTTAGCACAAGAAAAGCTGCTCGTGTCATCATATGGCAAACGGTATTAACCCCTTCAGCACGTCAAATGCACGTTGTCTTCTTTTGATGTTGACGAACAGTTTCACGGAAAGGTTGTAAATTGTGTCTCTACTTTTGCTTTGGAAAACTTCTCACATACTCATGGAGATATAAATCAAACAGGCAGCTCAATGATATCAAATGCCATCTGGACGAGTCCCAAAAAATTAACATGAGCTGTGAAAAGCTCCGATTTGTATAGGAAACTGGGAAAATAGCCAGGAAATGGAAAAATCTGTCTACATCTCTCTTCTGGTTTAATGCCCAGACACTTCATGAGCATCAAATGCGTCATTGATAAAATCTGCAACTTTTTTTTTAACTCTTTTTTTTTTTCTTTTTCCTGCTCCCGGCAGGTTTTCCCTCCATCTCAACGAAGGGGCAGAGGACGCCAGTTCCCCTCATCATCCATCAGTGATGCCATAAGCACCCTGGTCAACAGACCCTGTCAGCCCGAGTGGGCTGTGGGGGAATCCGCTTTATCAGCAGCTTAGATGGCAGGCTTAAATGAGCTGAAGTGCAACTACAGCACGGGCATTTATTAAGGCTTGTACAAACTTTGCAAAGTACAGTAGCAGTAATCCAGGGTAGCCTTTTAAGGACAGGCACTGACACAACAACTGACAACAAGACATAGTTTTTGTCAGCCTCCCCGTTGTGAAGTTATTCCACCTCTTCCATCAGTGGACCTGGGCGAA
The DNA here is from genome assembly GCA_911728415.1 of Lagocephalus sceleratus. Lineage (NCBI taxonomy): Eukaryota > Metazoa > Chordata > Actinopteri > Tetraodontiformes > Tetraodontidae > Lagocephalus > Lagocephalus sceleratus. The sequence goes on along the minus strand of CAJVRN010000237.1, from coordinate 8,703,366 downwards.
ACGCCTCATTTTTGTGTTCTGTGCACTGTTTCAGACAATTTCAATCAATATCGCATATAAATGCTCTATTTTGGCTCCTTCCTGAGCATCATTTTTCCGAGGTTACTTACAGTCGTGGGACGTTTATGTAACAACAATAGTTTTTGTTCCAACCCCTTAGGCGACTCCTCTTACTGGCCTATTACCCTCGCTGGCATGTGCAGTACTTAAGCTTTACAAGAGCAGGGGGAAACATCCAGGCAAGCAATGTCAAGAAGATACAATACAGATGCTGAGATGGATACACCACAGGCTCTGGGAATTCTGTAGAATAAATAATGGAAACAGAGAAGCAGCTGTGCTCTCTGAATGCATTATTCAAGCATAACAAAGGTGGCCATGTTGCTTATTTGTGAGGGCGGCGTGTCTGGCTTGTCCATAAATAAAATCACTTACTTTATAGCATGTCCCTATAGCTTTTTTCTTTCTTCTGAAAGATCCATCATTTTGAAGACAAACAGAAATATAAACACATTTAGTACTTAAAGTACTTTCACAGAGGAGCAGCTGTGAGATGTCTACTTGCTTTTAGCGCACTTTGACATGAAGGGATTAAACATAATGAGCCACAATTCTGTACATTAAACATGTGGATTATGAGAAAATCCAGCTAATGTTGATAGTGCAAGGCAAAAATAGCTGAATACTAAGGAACTGCTGCTAAAATGAAGAAAAACAAATATAACCCCGAATATGATTCTATAACCAAATGTGCCGAAAAGGTTTTCAATTATCTTTGCTGCACCTCCCTCCTCTTCACTTCGGAGTGATTCTAATTGGTAGCAGCTGCTGATTTTTAGTTAAATGGAGCTCGCTTGATCCACCTGTTCAGATCCGAACACTCCAACAAGAGAGTCAAAAGAGCTCAGTGTTGAGCTGCATCTTTGATTTAAGACTTTTTCTTGGAGCCTTTTCAGAGCGATTTCAGGTCCCACGAGGACTGTGTTTTTGTCTCTCCAAGAAAATCAGCTAGAAAACATGCTGATTTTCACATGCTGGTTTTGGGAAAATTGCTCAGATTGGTTGCTGATCCTGAACAAATACGAAAAAAGAAAAATATTGCATTTAAATAAGCAACAATGCCCCGGAATCTTTTTTTTCCAGTGTTCAACTTCAAATATCTGTTACGTGCCTCATAAAATACTTATCAACAGCTGAGGCACACAATTGTGTGCATATTCAGCCACTACAGTGACACATATGGTAACAGTGATATGCTTCTCTTGTCTCTGGAGGATTTGGAGCAGATCCTCTTGGCAGCGGCAGTCATTTGGGGGAGGATACCCACAGACGACTATTGAACCCAAACTAATGGAGGGTTCCATTACCTCAGCGGGGCTGCCAGGTAGGACACAATCAGGTAAACTATTTTCTACTTTGAAACTCTGTAACCGGCTGTGTCGGCGAGTACCAGTCATCAGTCATCTCCAAAAGCACCTCTCAAGCCTTTTATATCTGAGAGAGGATGCACAGTGAAATATTTACCATGCTGAAATAGCTTTGGGCTGGAGAGTGGTACATTTAGAACAGGTTCTCTGGGAAAGAAAAAAAAAAAAACAAAGTCACATAGAAGTCCATGGCTCTGTCCCGTCCTGCTGCACTTAAGAGCAGTCTATAAACAGTTTCCCCATTTAAAGGCCTTTTTTGTCCCTTGTGTGAGTGACGCTCGTCTCCACCAAAATTTTGCAGCTCTCCTACCTTTTGTCCTTCTACCTGGGTGAGTTTACTTCAGGCATGCTTGCTTTTCTCTTTAACCCAATCAGTTAGTTTCAAAGTAACTAATTAGAAATGTAAAAATAATGGCCATCTCCGCCATGAGCAGTCCCAAAGGCAAAAGTGCAGTTTCTGGTCTGGTCTGTTGTAAAACCACGGAGAGTTCTGGGAATCTCCAGACTGAAAAAAAAAAACATCCTGGATCCTCCAGGACGGCTGCAGCCGTCTCCCTGTTTGGGGAAGCCTCATAGCATAAAAGCTGACCTGCTTCTCTCAGAACAGTATTCATAGGACACCAGCCCAGCTCTAATTTTCCTTCTCGGAGAGGAAGAGATCTCATCTGTTTGTTTTGTTGGATTTTTTTTTTTTTACTCTGACCTGTTTAAAGTCAGAATAGTTGTGTGGTGAATGAGTAAACAGCATCAGTGGGGTTGTTGTGTTTTTGAATCTCATTTTGTCTCTTACATAAATCAAAGTGAGTCATCCCTGAATAGATGCACTTCTTCCCTCACATTTCTTCTTATACCTGCACAACTGCCAGCTTAGGTCAGACTGATGTCAAACAGCCTGTGAATAACCGTCCGTGCTAAGTTTAGCCATGGAGATGTGGAAGCTGCCACAGAAGATGGAGAGAAGGCTCACAGGGATGTTTGTGAATCACAATCGTGACTGGTGACAAATAATCCAGCATTTCTATAGTTTGTGAGTCATAGGTTTGCTTGTGTGAGCATCATACAACATAACATTATTTATTTAGCAGCATGTTTCCAGTCTTCCATCATCTTGTGATGATCCCTGCTAGCTCTTTAATTTTTTTATCTTCTTTACCATGAGGCACAGGCATTTTGTACAGCGGGAGCTGTGTTACTGAGCTGTGTTCCACTACCAGCAGAGACTAGTGCGCACTAGGCGCGAGGGCTGGTATTTGCACAGCTATTTGCAGGATGTGCAGTTTATTTTAGGGGAAAAAAAAAAAAACACACTTTAAAATTCCATCACAGTCATTATTTAACGGCGCTTCCTTTCAGCTCCCTCACTGGAGTCAGCATCCCAGCGGACTCTTGGAAATCTGTACCTTCTCATTCTGAAAAACAGCAGCCACAAGAGAACCTCTCTGAGCTCTCCCAGCCTTCCTGTCCATCCCTGTATGTTATCCCCCGCTCTGTATATCCATCATAAATCTCTTTGGATCTATTCAAAGAAAGATTGTGAAGTGAATGCTTTATCCTAGATAAAGGTTTTGGTCCTTTATACAGCATATCCATAGTCAGATGTTTGTGTTCAATCCTCTTAGAACTTGCCAGACGAGTGTGCTTTTGAATCATGAGGGATCTGTAGTGTATCCAACCATCAGAATCCGCCGGCCACTCATTGATAAAATGCCATGTTGTCAGATCGATATTGTCAATTAGCATTTGGGCAGTTTATCAGTGAGTCCAAACCGACATGCTCCTTCAGCTGGAGCACTTGGACTGTTGATCCTGATTGGGCTCCAGTTCGGGGTTAATTGATGGCAAAGATCAGCATGCCTGGCTGCTGCAGTTTAATGAATGAAAGCAGGAGAGATGAAACAGGAGAAACAAGAGGTGGAGGTGAAATAAGTTCAAATGTATTCATTTACAAATGAAACAGAACTCTCCTACGGTGTGACAGCTAGTCTCTCAAATAATAATCTGTAAAGTACAGATGGGATATTTCTGTCTTGTTAAAGTTTTCCAGTAACGTCCTCAGAGTCTTTGTATGGTATTGTACCTCCAGCTGATTGCTATCTGCCTTTTATGCATGTAGCCTTTCTCCCTGTCAGTCTTTCAATAGGCTTCCTTTATCATGAATGATTTGTGATTCAGCTTCCAGGTCTCTACAGGCTTCTTTTTGCCCAAATATTAAACATGCATGCTTTGCAGACATCTTCTCATTTGCATGTCCTATGACATGTGTCTTTACTGCACATGGTCACACATTCTCTGTGGTCAGCTTCCCACTAGCAGGCCGGCTATTTGAGCTGGATGCCAAAACTCACTGTCAGATTTTAATGAGTCGTGCTGATCCTCACTTCATCGTTACACAACTCTGTTAGGGAGGCAAAGAAGTGCCGGCGAGTCCATCATCCACTCTCTGTCCTGTCATGGTGATGCGAGAGCATGAGTGTGAAGGGCCCCTCCATCTTTGTCACCTTCCCTTTGGATCTGTCACCAGCCCCCCCTGCCTCTCACACTCCGGCTGAGGCCACCTCCAAAAAATTGAATAAGCTTCAAGGAGGTCTGAAATGCGTGGGAGGAATATAATTCTTCAATAGTTCCCATTCTGCTTCTGACCTTTTAAGGAAAAAAAAAAGTTTGAAAAATTTGGTTGCCAAGGATACCATCGGCAGCTCCTCTGTTGAATTAAATCACTTTCTTCCAATTTGGCGTCTCACCAGCAGTTCATTTATCGGAAGGAACAGGATGGACCATTATATGCCATCATGTTGTGGCTCAGGAAATGTGACAGGACAGCAGAGGAAGACGTATTTCCCATTTGTTCTTCAAAAGCTAGAGCCCGTGTGTAACATGCAGCAGAGCTAAGGCCTTACTGACCTTTTATTTTGAGGAAGTGAAAATAAAAATATTTCATAAAAACACTCAGAATAGCAGAAATGTGGAGCTGATTTGTCTGCAAATCCTGGATGGGTCACATTTCCAGCAGCCAGGTGTTAGGAGCTTGGTTTAAAGTATACATATTGTAAAAACTGATATGTTGAATGTTCTAATTTAATCAGACACTCCAAGGTTGGACCACGAAAATTAGAAAGGCAGATGTGAACGTCTACTGGAAAGTCAAATCACTTTAAGTTAATTTTGCACAAAATGACAAGATCAGGACTTCAGACAGAGACATGTAAGTTAAGACTTATACATAAGCCGGAGAATCTTCATTACCAGAGCAATTTCTCTGCCAGTTATCTTCACAGCGAGGGCTGAGATAGAGACTGAATATTGTGTAAATGTAGGATTTCTCTTCATATGCTTCATTTTAGATCCCCTGAAGGGTCTATAAAGGCATGAGCAGCATTCCTCCCATATGTCAGCAATATGAAAAGACAAATATGATGTCCTACTTTGGTACTTTAGATTGATTTTGAAAATACATCATTCAAATGACATCATATCACAAAAATGAGTGACAACAAACTGAGCAGAATCTTAAAATATGGATAATTGGGCACATGAGCTTTGTGGTTTTATAATATTTATCAATCTTGGTCAACAGTGTTCGAAAGAAAAGGCCCAGAGCTTTGTGGTTCCTTTCCTGGTTTTGATGTGATGATGTGCTGCATCCTCATCTATGTTCATGTATATATGTACATATGTATGTACATATATATTCCTCCTAATATGACAAATCATGCGATGGCATTGCCTCTATGAAATCGTCATTTGTCACTTGTGCAGCATCATTTGAAAGAAATGAGCTAAGCTGCTGTAGGTGAATAAACACAGCTGGGAAAACAAGGTAATGATACTAATAACGCTAATCTGGTGGAATAAAGGTCATTGTTGCATTTCCAGAGCAGTGTGCGTAATCACAGGGAAACAAGAGCCCAAATAAACAGCGCAGCCAACTTCATAAGCATCAAAAAGCATCATATTCAGCAGTCCAAATAGTCCAAATATTGGATGAAGCATTGAAAAAAATCGTTTTTAATCACCAGATCATTAATCTTATAAGATTTTAGGGGATATTTAATGTGAGAAAATCCCCCATCTGTGCCTGTCAGATCATTTCCCTCACAGTCCCACACGCTATAACAGCTTTATTTGAGCTGCAGAAAAGTCCTTTACAGTGAGGCGCCTCAAATTAGGAGAAAAGCACAGACGCTTCTCAACCTTGCTGTGACATGGAGTAAATATAGTGCACGCTCTCCCATCTCACTGGGTCTACTTCCGTGCACACATCTTTACAGACACTCCCACACACTCCACACTGCTGCAACGCTCGGGGCTAGGAAGCAAATTTTTTTTTAGCTCCCTAACTCCGAGGATGGCGAGTCTTTTTCTTGATTATATTGATGCAGACTCTGTTTTACTAACTGTTTAGGAAATCATATTAATATCCATATTGATGGTTTGCTTTTTATGTGTATGATTGAGTGTAGCTGAATATAGTTTTTTTTTGGGGGGGGGGGTTGTTGTTATTTCAGATTTGGTAAATGGATATTTCAGTGTCCACATAATTCACTAATAAGTGTTAGTTTCTTCATCAGCTAAGATAAAACAGCAGCAATAAGTAAGCAAAAATCGAATGACTGATTAATGATCAATTATTCATTGATCTTCTGTCTAACCCTAACAGGAGTCACAGGATGGCCTCTTCCAGGAGGCTGCAGTAACAATTGAAACAAAGTCTCTTTTGGTAAAGCGCTCCAATGTTTGAGACAGGACTGCACTCACAGGCATTTTAATGCATGCAAGAATGACTGCAGCGCCGTGACCCAGTTCTGGTGGTCAGTTCTGAGGTTCTGAGTCTTGCTTAAGGGTATTTTTTTTTCCTCATCATGGACTCCGTTTAGTGCCAGGAGTTTATTAAAAAAAAAAAAAAAAACTTCCACTGAACTGCTGCCTTCAACATGTAAAATTTGTTAACTGGTTCTGCACTTGATTTTATCTCTATAATCTCATTTTCTTGTTGGATAAGAATAAAACAAGTTTTCATCCTACTCCATTGCTAGTCTTGCTGCTTCCACCTTTTCATTTCAGTGCAACAAGAGTTCTCACAAGAGTTTTCTGCAAATTGTAAAAACATATAAATATCAAATTATTTGCAAGTGCACTACAAATCAACCCAAATGTTATGCTTTGCAGCATCGAGCCTTAGCAGTGGGACTTTAAAATTAATTGCTGTGATGAAATCCTCCTTCATTTTCAAATGCATTTCACACCAGACTTGATGAATCAAGTAATTCGAACCCGTCCTCGAGCAGCTGTGTGTATTTTGGTCGGAAATGTACCAAAACTTTTCAGAACAGTGTTGATATGTCATCAATAAGCAAGCAAAGACAGAAAATAAGTAAAGCTGAGGAGGAAATAAGTAAAGATATAAATATTTAGGACACATTATTAACAGGATGATGTATTTGATTGTATGTTCTCTTGGCTGCTTCATTAGACAAAAAAAAACAATGCACACTCATCCTCGGGTAAAAGCTTGGTAGCCCTCTGTTTAATCTTGATGAATAATGTAGCTTGCCATCTTCTACCAAACACAAAGCATAATTCATGCCAGACTACTGTCACTCAGCTTTTTGTTTTCTCCTCATTGCCTCTGGAGATTGCTGGCTAAATAGACTGACAGGCAGGGACAAACAAAATAAACCTCATATCTGAGCATCGCGCTCAGTATCAAAACGTAGGTGACATTTAAAGGCGACATATAATTCATATTTTCAGGAATCAAACTGTGTTTAACTCCAGCTCAATGAAATAAAGCAAAAACATCAACTGGATGTTGATGTTGAACTCAATGATCTGTTCAGCTCAAACCAGCTTTAACTTTCCTGAAAGCCTTCTGATCCATCAATACCGTGCTCTTCACTTCAGACATGGCACAGAGCGTCTACTCAGAGATTTCACCGACTACACAAATCTGATTTATGTGGCTCTCTGCAGGGAAAGCCAATAAAACAGCCGAATAAATCAAATCACAGGGCATGTGTCAGTGAAAAATGAATCTCTGCGCTGTTTAAACATAAATAGGTGCCTCGTAAATTCTAAACAAGTTCATTGTTAAAGCGGGGACACGGAAGTTGTGTCAATGCAGACTGAGGTGACACCATGGGAACAGCATTGCACCCAGTCCCACAGGACATGAACTTCCTCAATAATGCAACGGTTTGAGCAAAAGCACGAGGACTGTCTCACACATTTCTTTTTCACTTCCCACTGTGGTGGAATAAATATGGGTCAAAAGGGCCCAAAATACGTGCATTCGTACACCCAGTACTTCATAGAGGAACTACACAATGATAACATCAGTAGGATAAATGTGAAGGAAAGTTGAAAGCATAAACACCCTACATATTGACTGCAGCCTTCTGTCAATCGTCACCATGGTAACATCAGAGATTTAGGTGGCGATATAGAGCCAACCCTGATTAGCAAGAAATGCTGGTGAACAGAAGAAGGTTAAATAGGTTTTGCATTTTAAAATACAAACCAGTGCTTCCCAGTGCTAACAAGTGTATCCTTCTGTTTTTAATAAAACATATTAAAACCATATGAACCAAACCGCAAATCTAAATTAAGATATTTAACCTATAAATAAACATCTAGTACATTAATCATCCAAACTATCCATTTGTGGTTATCACTGCTGAGAAATCTCATATATTTCAGATCAAATCAGGTTGAAGATCAATGATAAGCCACCATATCAAAATTTGTTCTTTACTTTTCTGCTCTGCGTGGAGCCGTTACTACGCCCTTACTGATCATGAAAACAGACCATTTGTGTTCCACCCGCATTAGAAGTCATCCAGGACAGAAGCAAAGGTGATGGCTGATAATAAGCAGTAATTATTAATGATTAACCTTCCTTTCCCCAGCATTCTCATTTACTGGTGCAGTTTTGTTTGAATAATAATGTGCCTGAAATTTAGACTTCCTGTAACTTCTCAGGTGGCTTTTTGGATCCTTCAACTCCTAAAATGTCGCTGTAAATCAGCTCACACAGGATTACTGTAAAATCCTGTTTAGCGTGAATGCCCTTTGATGTGATGACACTGGCCTTATCAGGAAGATGCCCAACCCTCCGCGCTTCAGCGAGGTGGCCGAGAAGTTGGGACGCAAGCCTTGCCTGAGGGAACACAGCTCAGGTGTCACATCAGATTACCTGAGGCTGCATCACCTAGGTCAAGTCACCTGTGTTTGCTGTGGCAGATTCATGTCCACCCAGGTGGAACTGCCTCTCCCGGGACAATCATACACACCGACCTCACAGAAAATATTATCAGGTGGGCGGGCCAGCGTGGGGGGCTGCATGCAAAAATCGGCTCATCAGCGACATACCAGTGGGCAGCGGTGATGTAAAAGCTGCGGCTAATCCCACTGCCATCTCAGGGCAGGAGCTACAGCGTGATTTCCGGTCTCAAATCCCCTGCAGTATCTTTAAGGTTTGATCACACCTACACTGTGTTTCCTTCAGCGGAACTTTTGTCGGAAAGTTTACTCACTTTTCATGTTACATGATGTTCTTCTTGACCCACATCCAACATACTGCACAAGTTCTCTGATATTCAAACCAGGTTATTTTTGATCCGCTGCAGCTTTAGCTCTGTCTGCTGCTCTCCCTCCTCTGTTCCTCTAACTGCCTTTTTTATATAGATATCTGAAAAGAACTGGAGAAGAGGACAACCCACTCGTCCCACAGTTGTGAATAAATCATTCATATTTGACATTTGAATTATTTAACATACAGCACATTACTCTCACTGATGGTTAAAGAAAGAAAAACTAAAAGAGATCCCCACTTTTCGGGAAGTTCTTCAGAAAGTGCATGCTGGGATACCTTGTGGAAAAGCAAACAGTCCTGATTCTTAGACGACACTCTTGTGTGATGGCTGGGTCGAGGTGTCAGCATGTCAAAAGTTCAGCTCGCTGCATTTAAGCTTCACTTATGGAGGATGGAGGTGATGAATGGGTCGTCATCCATAAGCAACGCTTCACAGCTATAAATCAGCGTTTGCACATATGGCACAAAATCGATACCGCATAGCAGGATTTTGGTGGTCCACATGACAGATGACCTTTTCTCCAAGTCGGTGAAGAATGTCTGCAAAGCTAATGTACATCCGAGACGCTCCTTCTATAGGAGGCAATTCTGTTTTGAATTCAGAGTACATATATAAGAGAAAATGTTTATTTTATACATTAGCCCAAGAGCCACTAAAATTTTGCTTTTAGAGCTTTTAGATGAGTTTTACTCCATTTATTGAAAACCACATGTTCATTTTCAAGAGTTTGCAAGCTATGTTTTAACATTAATGCTAATAAAACTCACTATTCTATTTTGTTGTACAGAATCACACTATGTTTCTTTTTTACATGTATGATAGGATATTACTTATTCCTATTTATATGCACTCAGTGTATGCAGATTAAGGCTCATCAGACAAGCCAACCCCCACTAGAGCTATTTCATATGATTACATAAAACATTTCCAGTACAGTTTGAGAAAACCATTTTTTCAGGTTCAGTTGGAACATGAAAAACATTTTGTTGAAAGAAATACCCAATTAACTATTGAGATTCTCTGAAAATAGAATGGTGAAAAATATTTACACATGGGGGAAAAAATATGTTTTCTTCTTATTTCTTTAGAATTAAACAAGAGAAGTCCTGGAATGTCTAAGTCCTATGAGGATGAACCATTCCTGATCCAGTATTAGGTGAGCTTAAAGCATACAATGCACATCCGTATATAAAACGACATTACAATGAAGTATCCCTTGATATGAAAAATTGTTACACCCATATAACTACATGTCATTTTAAGAATTTACACTGATATTTGAGAAAAGATTGTCTGCTGTTTCCCTGATGTCTTTTGTCATGTTTGGTGTATCTTTTAAATATTTAAAGTGCCTCTCAGTGAACTGTTTACCCTGTAAACTATTGCACCACATTGAGAGAGGTCTTCGAATTAAACAAGACTGGATCACTAAATCCCTGCCTCCACAATCCCAGTAGGAGAAAAAGTGATAGAAGATGTATGGATGGATGAATGCATTTGCAAAGCACCAGCCTACCCCGATCAATTACACATCTTTCTCACTTTATGAACTGTTGAAAATCTACTTTTCCAGGAAATAAATATCATTTTATCAGTGGTTTGTGTCAAGTTATCATCAATCATAATATATATATTATATGTATAGAGTGCAGTGTACTACTGTTTTGCACTGTATTGCAAAACCCAACAACTATTCATTTAAGGGTTGCACTTTATGATATGTTTTCAGTCATTTACAACGTGGAAAGAGCATCTGAGGAACTTTGATCATAGAATTCATTATAGTTTTATTCAGGTGAAAAAGATCTAAGATTTAATCCCTGTCACTCTGGAATGTGGTGGAAATTTAATATTTATTCATCAAGTTTCAACTGAGTGCTGGCAACACAGAACAACCACAGAAGCTAAAAAAATGCCCACACGGCTTCAAAGGAGACTTCCTGCACCCATCTTAAAGTGGATGGAGAATGTCAGAGAAGCATTTGTCAGATCCTGTCAACTCCCACCAAGATCAAGAATTCAGTAGCCCCATATAGTTGCTCCCTGTGCACACATATAGGTATAAACTGTAGCTGTCTCCTCTGTGAAGCCTATGGACCTCTGGGACACCAATGTCCCCATGTGCAACAGAACTCCTGAATGTCATCATCCGCAAGCAAGGATGCCTGAATCCTACTACCACTAATCAAGTGTCTAATTGGCAATTTGTGGGTCCGTCAACCAGCCTTACGATTCCAGTTGTGACTCATATGTCAAAAGTATTATTCAATTACAACAAGTATGATTTGTTCAACCAAGGTGTAACAGTTGAGGGCAGCCTGTTTGGTAAGTGAAATGCCCTTAGCTCAAAGTTCCACAGGCTGCAGAGTCAGAAGAGGCCAAGCCTCTTTTATTGATTCTGCTTCCTGGTTTCTGCTGCGGACACAGATGTCATCATCACGTGACATTTTTGTTGTGTTGCCTTTGGTTTCATTGGAGTCTTCCACGTGGACTCGTGTCAGTGTTTGCATACACCAACATACCGGCACAGCGGTGTGATGTGTGTGGAATTTAAAAGTCAATCAAACTTGGACCCTTTATCTACCACCCGTCCTGATAACGTGTACCAGTGGTATCTACTCCACACAGATAACCATGATTGTGTTGTTTAATTAGTTCAGCCTGACTCCTATTTGCTTTGTAATTGGAGCATTTGGTGTTACAGTGTTACAGTTTTCATTTTAGTTTTAAAAAGCTTCATTCCATTTTTAGACCTGTTGTCTAATTTAAGTGTTTATATTAACTTCTGTTATGCTTTTTAACCAATTTTAACATAACGCTGTATGTAAACACAGTTAATGACCCTCGCATGCTGGCTTCACCCCGAATAACCTACCTTCAAACCCTGCAGCCAAAAACATTCATGCATCTGTCAGACTTACAGCTGACTAGAGAGAGGATGCCTCATCACTGCAGGACGTGAACTACTTCCTTCAATAATATCAATCGCTGACTTGTTTTTAGCTCCGTGTGCTCAGCACTTTCACAAAATCTACAGTTGAGAGGATAACAATGCTTCAGTCAGGGAACTGGTAGGTACAGAGGCGAACATTGATCTCGTGACTTCTATTTGGTTGTGGATCACACTGGGAGCAGTGGATCTCTCCTATTTGTCTCAAGCTATTACGATCAGCCTTCTAATACAAAACCCAAAGGAGGTGGGATGTGGAGGATGGGCTGCAGGGGCTTCACTTAGTGCCAAAATTAAAACAACTCATGTAAAAAGACGGCATGCTGGAGCTTGCTTTCATAAATAATTTTCGAACACAGCTGATGTAAAAACAGTCAGATGTCAGTGAGTCAGAGTAAAGACAAGCACAAAGTGTACTTTGAAACTCCTGTGCAATAAACTGGGGTTTCAGTTTAATGGTGGCATAATCACAAGGAGCAGATGTCAAACATGTTTCAAACATGCAGATTTATTAGACCATTCATTTGAGTAAATAATTTTTATGGTATGTTTTTTATGAATTATTCCCTGTGCTCTTTATGTAAATCATTAGGCACATGCTCCAGTGTTCCTTCCTCGTTTTTGTGCGTAATTCTGCTGCCATTTCAACGCTTCAAACATGGTTTGAATCTGACAGCGCTCGAACGCATTTGGAAACTCACCTGTCCACGCTGATCACGCACAGGGTCATGATGGAGGCCGTGCAGCACATTACATCCATGCCAATGAATATGTTGCAGAACACTTCTCCAAAAAGCCACTTGCCCCCGGTGAGATCTGTCACTATGACAAAGGGCATCACAACTATGGCTACCGACAGGTCCGCCACAGCCAGGGACACGAGAAGGTAGTTGGAAGGCTGCCTCAGTTTCTTCACCACGGACACGGCGATCACCACAAGCGTGTTCCCCATCACCGTCACCGCCGTAACGATCGCCAGCATCACCCCGATGAAGATCTTCTGCGGGCGCCCAAAATCCAGCAGTTGCTCCCCGCATGACTCGTTCCACATGGTCGTGGGACTGATGGTGACCAAGACGGTGTAAAGACGCTGCAGAGTGCCATTTAGAACTTCGGAAATATCCTCCTTCTTGTTAAAAGTGTGCTCAATTCTCGAAGTATTGAACATCACGACAGCGTTATCTCGAGCGTAATGCAAAGGGCGCCTCGCCAGTGCCAATTACGCGCATGTTTGGATTCGTGCAAGCCGCGCTCGGCTTCTCTTCAGCGGTTTGAGATAGAATATATTCCCACTGAACAACATCAGAGACGCCGTCAATCCACTGACGCCGTTCACTGGGTTCTATTTACGAAGGAGTCCAGGGAGTGCGATAGGTGCGCGCTTCATCTCTGAAGAAAAAGCAACTTCCACAAAGAAACGGAGGCGATAAAAGTTACAGGTCTGACGCGAAGCTGCGGCTCCGAATGTGGGAATTTCGCTTCACTAAAAGGGCTCTATTCAGGGGTTGCGTTGCGCAAACCGCACCTATCGGTGTGACGCATAACTGGAGACGCGCTGAAGTGGCGCGACAGCGCTTCCGAAGCGACCAATAATCAACGCTCTTTGCTCATTAAAGGAAAGGGTTCCCCCCGCACTTCCAACGGCGTCATTTAAATAGCTTGCGTGTTGATCATTCTATAAAGTTTAACTCTTTTTCCTTCCTCTTTTTTGGAACTGGTTGAAAAATATGAACAGAAACAACCGAATCAATAAAACACACTGAACTCATTTAAAGTTTAAATGATGTGATCAAAAAAGTAGCCTTAAGTATTTATGTATGTGACCTTTTTTTGAACCTCATTTGCATGTCACTTTCTGTCACCGGCGACAGCAGTGGTCTGAAGAGATGTGAGCCTGCTGCCATTTTGCAAATATTAAAAAAAGGCTGCTTAATAAACAGAATGTCTCAGCAAGAAAGTTATTTAACAGAAAACATGTGTTTATTTAGTTTTACGTACAGTTTAGTGATCATTCTGTTGTCCAGCGATTCTGGAGGAGAGTGACACCATATGGGGGAAGTCTCCCAGAACGTGGCCCTTTGCAGGCAACAACAGCTGTGTTCCTCCCCCTGGCCCTGGAGGGATCAGGCATGTGGGGCTTTTTTTTCCCCCACAGTTCCCTCAGCCTGCCATCGCTGCTCCATCGCATATTAGCCAGCGCAGCCATGGCCTTTACCTCACTATTACCTACTGGCCGGGCTGACAGACAGGTCTATAATGACTGTCACATCAGATTAATGCCAGTGACGCCGGTTCCTGCTGGAGCTCCTGCTGTCACTGAGATTTGGTCTTTTCCCCCAAAGTGATATCGCACAATATCAGAGGAGACGGGTTGGGTTTGCAGGGCGGAAAGCCTCTGAGGCAAACGCTCAGGGCTTATGCAAAGCAACCTGCGAGGGTCTCATCAGAGGGGTTATGTAGGCATGGATTACTGCTCCACTGGCAGCAATGATGAGAATCAGGGAGGTAAAATGATCCTGCGGAACCTTTCCATCCGTTCCTGGAAAAACGGAGAGTCCTTCAGCAATTTTCCGATTCCAGATGGAATTAATCAAGTCACCATTTAATACTCACTTCAAACTCAGAATGGACCTGATCTTTCTTGACCTCTGCCAGCTTTTTCCCGTTAACTTTAATTTGCACAATCAGTCACATTTAATACAAAATGATAAATGTCCCTGCATGGTGGGCTAACAAGATTTGACACGGTTAATGACAGAGTCCTGGAATTCATTTGGCCGATTTTTTTCTTTTCTTTTCAAACTCAGGCTGCGCAGTTAAAACAGTTGTGAAAGTTATTTCTAGCAAATGTTTGAACCATCACAAAATGTTGCCAGGATATCAGTTTTGACGGTTGGTGTATTGTCAACATCTCAACACAAACAAGATAAACAACATGGATCAATTGCCGAAGATTGTAAAGGCAGATATTAGATCAGACAGAGCAAATTATTTAATTTATTAATTATTTTATGCAAGAAAATTACATAACTTCAATATAATGGAAAGTAATTATCACTTGTCAAGCTTCAAAAAATTATTACAGTTTCTTTTATCGTTTTGTTTTCTCTTCTTTTCCAACTTGACAAGTGAGTTTTTGTGTGACCAGTTCGCAACTCAAACCTCTCCATTCATTGTGTTATTTGAACCAATTAGGCGAAAGGACTTCAAAATGCACAACCTGTTTTGATCCCCCCCTCGCTGTCAATGTCCTTGCCGGCTTGTTTGGATGCCTGATTACTTAGACTCCACGCAGGAACCAAAGCCCCATGTGAGTCGAAGTCATTCCTGCTCACAGGCCACTGGATCTGCCACGATCAGGCAGCGAGATCCAAAGTGTGAAGGATGTGGCCTGCCATCAGGTTTGACCCGCGATTACACCAGCATGTCAATCATTTTTTGACAGTTAAATGTCAGAGTCCACTGCCAACAGCTGCCCTCTGGTCCTATCCACACATACTGCATTAGATGTGACAGGTAACGCCATTAACCATGTCAGTTTGGAGCCAAATTGTGTCATTGAACAGAGCTGGCATAATCTTATCAGTCAATCATTTGCAGTCGAATATCTGCTGCTCAGACACAGATTAGAGCTGAGGGGCAGTGGGTGCTGAACGTCCTCTTCTTTTCAAAGGCCAGAGGGACATAAACATTGACCGTCTCGTGTTTTTGAAGAGGGGGAAGAGTGGATGTAACCTTAATAATGTGACCCAGTCAGGCCTGGATGCAGGCAGCAAACAGCTCACTTAAAAAGCTCATTCCAAGAAAGGACAAAAAGACAATTGAAGAGAGAAAGATGCACGATGGATGTAACTGAGTTATGCTGAGAGAGGCATGAAAAGGAGATAAAAACAGCTCAATGAAGATTGATCATTCTATTACTTACATTTAATTCAAAGGTTTTAAGGTTTATTTAACACAACCCTTTTATAGAATTTATTCTCCACCACCTTTGGAGGTGTCCCCTAAGTTGACCTCCAAGTTTCCAGTCCAGACTTGGAGCAGATGCTCCTGTACACTCTCCAGCTACTTGGAGGTGAAGTTCATTTACACTTTACCTGCTAGCATCTTACACCCTGCTGTTATGTGCCGAATTGTCTCAGGGGCTTCTTTGCGCAGCCTGCACCTTGGATCTTGCCTCGTGTGGTACATCCCAGCTTCTGTTGCTCTGGGACTCAGACCCTGTTCTTCTGCTGCCATAATGGGGGCCTCTGAGCTGTCTTTCAGATCAGGAGTTCCAGCCACTGGTAGGATTTCCTGACATCAGCCACTTCCTCAATTTGATATTTGATATGTGACATGCAGGGGTTCACTCTGGTTTCTGTTTACTGAGTTATTCACTTGTCTTGGGGGGGGCTCGGGGGGATCATTCTTCGTGTGTGTGTGTCACATTTCACACATGAGCACTTCATCAGTCATTCATCTCTCTGAATGAATGTGAAGAGAATGACCCTCAGAGAGTCATGTACAGGAGGCAGGAAACGTCAGATTCCATTTTACTTTTTCTTTGTTTCCTGTGCAGAAGAATTTTAAAAAATCACATTAAATTCATGCTTTGTTAGAATCCAGTGTTGAAAACTCCCTGCAACAGAGCAAGAGGTCCTGCGACTGTGTTGTTATTTACAAGTACAGGCTCATTTCTCTACATGGAGATAATGTTATGGATTTAAATTGTATATATTCACCCAAGGCTGTGTGCTGTTTGGGTTTTAAAACATCAATAGCATCGCCTCCCTGGTTACAATAATAGATACCAAAGCTTTGCTCTCCCTGGAGGTGTCTGCCTCTTACCTGTGATCTCCAGGGATCAGGATCAATAAATGGATGCTAATAATAGCAGTAATAATCCCTCCTTCAGTTTACTTCCTGTTTTGATTGTTAAAGGTCGGATGCTGAATATGAATACGACCTCTATTTTGTTTTTAACATATTTAGGTCTGAACTCTACTAGAGGAGGAAATCTGTTATTTTTAGCTCTTTTCACCAGCAGTCTTCAAGGTTTGTTCTCATTTAAATGTGTAGCAAAGATCAGATGACATTCTTTTATGGATTCATGGAAGGAGACAAAAACAACAGTTTGTGAATATGAAAGCATATCAAGCATGTTGACCCTGATACATACAGGTAAACAATCTACTGATTTTTTTCTCACTGTATAAAAGGAGCTGCCACACAATACAAAAATGTGTAATGTTAACATAAATGTTGTAATCCCTGTTGTCAAACTTGACATTTACCTTTAATAAGGGGCGTATGTATGTATGTATGTATGTATGTATGTATGTAAGTATATATTTTAAAAGAGAGCGAAAGAACGGTTGCTTTGTAGAACAATGAATCATCCATTCTTGGATGAAGCAGGTTTGACATAATGTTGTCGCCTCAATGCCTCAACGCTTCTGTCATTATTTCAAAACTGCATTAGACTAATTGGTTAATATGTGTGTGTGACTGCTGACCTGAAAAGCAAATCCCTCTGGAGTCATAAATTTTAAAGTGCAGCATCACCTTCTGCCAGACAAGAAAGAACAAAATCTGAATGTTTTACACCACTCATTTTTCTCTTCATTTGCCTGATTGTTTGTGTGTCTGGAGAATCTCCAGTTTACTTTTATCTAATACCCCCCCCCCATAATCCCTTATAGTTCCCCGTGCACATGGATAATCCCACAATTTCAAATTTCCAACCAAATTCAACGACACACATAATATATTCTAGGGATTGATTGATAGGTCTCTTCGACCAATGGCTTCCTGCAGTATCTGGCCATCGTCCAATGGGAGCAGCGGGAGGGCGGGATCTTCTCATCACCCTCACCGGGGGATTAATTTAAATTTGTTTCGACATTGCGCCAGGTCGAATTAATAGGCAAACTCTTAACGTAAGTACCTCTGTCACAATTCCAACTCGTACTCCGGTGTTGTTGCTTGAATTTAACAAAATCTGCATTTTTAAAAAAAAAATCCCTAATCCTTTTTCGGTTTGACGTCGAATTATCATCGATCACGTGATTTTATTGGCTAGCTAGCCGATTTTACTTAATTTTCCTATTTCGAATTTAAAACAAGGTGACTTCGGATGTCGACACGGAAACGTACATTTTATTTGATGGATGAATAAGCAGGGCAGTTGTCAATGACATTAAAGTAATTTCGGAAGCCGGTGACGTAAGGCGCCACACTAATGAATGCTAATAAAAGCCGCTAACCCGGTACTCTAGCGCATCTCTCCGGTTACAGAGCGATTAACTTGGGAATTTGACAGCGTGCATTCTTAGTTCTACATGCAGATATAAACAAGAGGATGATTGAATCTTGGGACAACTTCAAGGCGATTTGGTTGCAGTCCCGCGCAAACTATCATCTTAAATGTTAGATTTAATGAAAATTGTAACATCGTGTATAAAGACACTCGATTGCCTGTTGGACGGATCGGGCTTGGACTCCGGTGATCGATGCGTGTGGAGTAAGGAAGGCTAACACGTGGAAGCTCGGCTCAGAGTAAATGGTTTGAGCGGTACCTGGAGGTGTTGGATGGAAGTTTGGGACCACCACATGAGTTCTCTGCTGACAGAGAAAAATAGGTTCTCCCAGTCCAGGACTTTGAGTATTTTGGGAACATTTTGGGAGCCAGTGATTCGGTTGAAACCAAAGAGCTGTGGGTAGAGCGTTAACATTTGAGATCGTGAATAATTCAGTTCTGTTTCGTGTGGGTAAGACTACGACGGAGGACAAAACCTGCACCTCCAACATGAAACCGATGTGATTTACCTGTTTTGTAAACGTTTGCAATTTCGTTTCACAGCTGACCAATGGATTCGAACACACCTGACCTCAGAGGAATGACAGCCATTCCACAGTTGGGACGTGGAATGGCAATGCAGCCCCAGGAGATTTTAGCAGGGCGGGGAAGAGGGCTGACACTGTCTGTCGAAGGGCTGGGTGTTGGACAAGCCACAGGTTTCTCCGGTTCTGGCGATATCATTCAAGGACAAGGAGAGACACTCTCCGTTACTCAACCTGTGCTTGGACGTGGACAAGGACTGATGGCACAGTTGGGCAAAGCCAGAGGGCTTCCCATGTCAGCAGCTGAAGGAAATGTAGGGGTAGCAAGAGGCGCCATCTTCAGCAGTCTGGAGCCACATCAGCGACCAGGCACTCCATCCAGTCCCATGACCCAAAATATAACAGAAGAGACCGCCGCAACAAAACTGGTTTATATCAGACTTGTGCTTAACTTTATCTCAGGATATATCTCCCCGTATTATGAAAGCTAATGCCTTTGGTTGTCTGCAGGTCAAGATGCCTGGTGAAACATCAGCACTTGTCTCCATGTTTAGAGGAATAGGCATTGACTGCTCAATGATGCCACTGGGAAGAGGAACTCTTCCTGTGGGTCAGTACCAAAAACTGACATGTTATTGGCAAATCACTTTATCAGTTACGTAAGTAAAATTCTTCTGCAGGAAGAGAAGCAGCCAGGGAAAGAGGAAACGTGAAGATGCAGGAAGGCTCCCCAGCACGTGGCAAGAGTAGTCCAGAGAGCTGGCAGCAATCTGAGGAGATGATGGGAAGAGGCAGCAGGTATGTGATCAGGGGGAGATATCAGATATCAATTCTGCAGAATGACAGCGTATGGCAGTCTTGTGTCTTTGAACTTGCCCACAGTAGCTTACCTCTGATTTTCAGCATACATTTAAAAAAACCCTTTCATACACTAAATATGGAACCTGATCTTGCAGTTTCCAAAGCCCAGGCTTTTCTCACCAGACAATGGTGGGGATTGGAAGAGCAGCAGCTCCCCAAATGGGAGCAGGGAGAGGCCGTGCTCTACCCTCACCTTTTTCATCAGGTCCCACATCACCCAGAGCTGACAAACACGAACCCACACTCTTTCAGATTCAACCAACTGGTAAGAAATATTTTCCTGTTTAAATAACAGTAAGAGAGCGGAAAATGATTTTAAAATGCAAATAATTTAATGAACTTTGACCTCGGCACCAACCACTGAAGTAGTGCTTGATGATCCTGCTGTTGGGCCTCCAACGGAGCTGAAAATAGAAGCAGTGAGGTAAGTGTGGTTTCACAATATTGATGCTGTGAGATTTGCTTTCTTATGAAGACCATTTGTAGCTGTATGGATATAAGTTGGATCAATAATCATAATTTAAAGATTAGATTGATTTGTTCTCTGTCTGATTTCAGCAAGCCCCTTGAAAAGAGTGGAACTAAAGGAACTCCTTTACCTATTGGAGCAAACCACATTCCAGTAAACTGCAAGAATGAAGCAGTTTATCAGTACCATGTTTCATTTACGTAAGTGCCACCTTCAATAATACGGCTGCTGAGCAATGTTTTAAGTAAGAAATGTTCAGATTTCGAATACTACACAAAAGATAAAGCAAAGAACAAGCTAAATCCAGACAACATACTTTTTGTATATATATTTTTTTTATCCATTCAATCATATGTTTGGTGATTTTTATTTATTTATTTTTTTAAATTAATTAATTTATTTTTTTAGTCCCAATATTGAATCGATGGCCATGCGCTTTGGCATGATGAAGGATCACCGCTCCACCACAGGGGATGTAGTCGCTTTTGATGGCTCCATACTGTACCTGCCTGTTAAGATGGACAATGTAGGTTTAAGGAGTTGAGCCTTCAGGAAATTAGGGCAATTATTTGGGAGTGGAATTGAATTATTATTGATTTATTTTTCTATTTTATATACAGGAGGTTAATCTCAAAGGTGTGAGACGCACCGATGGACAGGAAATACAAATTAAAGTCCAGATGACGAAGATTTTACCACCCACCTCTGACTTATGTCTCCCTTTCTACAATGTTGTGCTAAGGAGGTAATTCTATTTTAAAATAAGAGGTTTGCAAAAGAGCTGAACTGAAATCGGAGCAAAACCTGATGTAATTAAATTATATTAGATGTACATACACATTACACAGCACCTTCACTCCCTAAAAATGAAACTGTATAATGGAAAATGTAAACAAGCCTGCGTTAGCCACCACGTTCAGCTGAATCACACTAGCCTGTGGAGGGAACATTTCTGTGAAAGTGAGACTGCCGGAGAAAATAAATTAGAATTATTCACAACCTCTTCCTTCAGATCTTACACGAGTGTTGGTTTGTCATTCTAGGGTAATGAAAATTATTGGACTGAAGCTTGTGGGTCGAAACCATTACGATCCTGAAAGTGCAGTTGTAATGGGAAAGCATCGGTAAGCATCAGAATGAGAAGGATGAAGCCAGCAGGTGTCATGGCAACTCGAGTCTCTTCATTATTCCGTTTTTATAGGCTGCAGGTCTGGCCGGGGTATTCAACCTGCATGAAACACACAGATGGAGGCCTCTACTTGTGTGTTGATGTCTCACACAAAGTCTTGAGGAATGACTCAGTACTGGACATCATGTGCGTAACAGATTTTAGAATATTAAGTATCTATTTAAATAGTTTGACTTAACATTTTCCACCACAGTAAGAGCGAACCTGGCCATATTTAATATCAATAGTGCAATACAACTTTAAACACAAATTACATGTATCTCACTCATATGAGTCATACATATTTTGATTTATATATTAGAGAGCTATGAACAACCTCAGCATTACTGACACTGCTCTGTAGGGACATGACGGGATTGTAGGGTGAATGTGCGAGCAGGCTTTTTCCAGATACAATGGCTCATCTATCACTTGTGGATTCTTTCATGAAGTCTTTGTAGACCTGTCTTGCTTAGAATAGTGGAAAAAAATGTCTTCACTTTCAGGAATACGCTGTACCATCAAAGTAAGGAAAACTTTCAAGATGAATGCACCAAAGAACTCCTCGGCAGCATCGTCATCACTCGCTACAACAACCGCACCTACAGAATTGATGATATTGAGTGGAACAAATCCCCCAAAGACACCTTCACTTTAATGGATGGGACAAAAACCACCTTTGTGGAGTACTACAGGTGAAAACGCACATCTTGGTGAAAGACAAAATTACACTGCCCTTTGTGCTCTGTGCTAGTGTTTACCTTCGGGCTCCTCATCTCCATAGCAAGAACTACGGGATCACAATTAAAGAGATGGACCAGCCTCTGCTACTGCACCGGCCAAAAGAGAGGTCAAAACCAGGAGGGAAGGTTAGACTTCATCATTATTTATTTTTACACAATAAATATGTTCTTTCTTTCATGTGATTAGTAGGTGAAATACCTAATTTATTGTAAGAGAGTGCCATCTATATGGCTAAACAGTTGTTGGGATGTCAGACACTTAAAAGATCTGTGTTACTTAAACTCGGCCAAATGGTACATTTCCAAATTTGGTTAGTTCACTTGTATAAAATTCGTTGCTAAATCTCAAATGACGATGATGTGTCTCAAGGAATGATCAAAATCTGTATCCTTTACCATATCCATTCCTTTTTAATCATATTTGGCAACAGTATATTATGAAACTGTAGAATTGCTCTTGCAACTCAGTATATTAAATATTTGTGGGGAAAACTACTGTCCAGCTGCTGTTGCGTTTTACTGTTGCATTTGAGACCAAAGGTGAGACGTGTGCAGACACCATCACCTGGATGGATGTGGTATTACAGTAAGAAGAGGCCACCCTCTGAGATTTGTATCGCTGACATTCTGGGGCATTCCAGAATGACATTCTTCATAATGTTTTGTTTTTTGTTTTGTTTTTTTACAGCAAATCAGCACTGGTGAGATCCTTTTGGTGCCAGAGCTTTCCTTCATGACAGGAATTCCTGAAAAAATGAGGAAAGATTTCAAAGCTATGAAGGTGCAGTGTGCCGTGGCACGTTTTTCACTCAAATTTGGCCTCACTATTAAGTGTCACAAATCATCCGCGACATTTCAAATTCAGCTTCAATTTTGTAAACAACTGTTGTCATCTCAGCCCGACACGATTTCCTTTTTGTGGTATTTGCTAATAACTCAGTGAACTAGCTGCATTAAGGCTAAAGCAATTTGGAACTTCAGACCTTTTCTTGAGTGGTTTCTGATGAATGAGCTTGTGGTCTTCATTGCACTGCTGATCTGCAGTCATACTTCATATATGTCATGCTCAGCTCAGAGTAAAATGTCAGGGTGCTGACAGTGCTTTTAGAGGCTTGAGAGCAGCTCAGCTGTTTTACATAATATGCAAAATGAGAGCAACTACATAATAGGTGGGCAAAGTGCCTTGCTTTGTTATTAAAAGAGCCATCATAAGAGTTTAAAGTTGACAGCCATGTTCTCCTCAGGGCTAGCTTCATTTGTTCAGCTGTGTGATGTGCCATGTTTCTCTTATTTTGTAGGACCTGACTATGCACATCAATGTTAGTCCAGAACAGCACACAAACTCAATTAAACAACTTCTGAAGAACATCAGCACAAACCCTGAGAGCACAAAGGAACTCAGGCAGTGGGGACTGGAGATCAGCTCACAAATCTTGATGGTGAGTCTTGGTTACTGTTGAGTAATATTATAATTGCTCTCTACGCACATACGTCCATGTAGTTGCCCCTTCTCTGCACTCTTTTGCTTCAGGAGTGTGTGTGTGTACATGTGTATTGGTTTCTCTTTCTTGCAGATTCAAGGCAGAACTCTACCTCTTGAAACCATCTGCCTCCAGTCTTCCTCTTTTACAACAGGCACCGATTTTTCCTGGTCCAGAGAAGTTGTTAGAGATGCCTCCATCAGTTCTGTGAGAGACTGTTACATGAACAAATCCAAGCCAAAACCTGGACTGAATTCATTTTTGCAGATGGTTTCATATGTGCATATCACCCCATCCCAGCATTCTATCACCGCTGATTGACTAGCTTTCATTCATTTTATTGTTAGATTCCCCTCAGTATCTGGGCCATCTTCTATCCTCGGCGCTGTGCGGAGCAGACTGAAGAGCTGGTCACAACCTTAAAGAAGGTGGCTGGACCTATTGGCGTGCAAATGGACAGGCCCCTTTGGGTGGAGCTGAGAGATGATCGCACTGAGACTTATGTGAAGAGCATTCACACTCACCTGACTAGCAAGGTACGATTTGACACTTTGGATTTTTTTTACTGTAGTTAAATCACATGAATTGAAGCTTGGTCTGTCCACTGCAAATGACTAAGCAGACTGTTGTAGCAGAAGTTGAAGTACTTGTAGCAGCGTGCACATGGTGTAGTTTTTAGTGGAACTGGTAAATTAAGTGTAATTCTTATTCATTTATGTTTTCAGATCATTATTAGAACCACTGGTTTCATTTGTCTATGACATTGTGTTCAGTAAATGAGGAGATTTAAGGACGTGTTTAATTTTATTCGTGTGTGAGCAGGACTCCTGCAGCATACAGGCCTTTTGTGGCCTAATGGTGCCACCTAGAGCCCAATCTTGGAACAACACCCACACTTCACAAGACAACATTTAATTCATTTTGATTGTTTAGTCGTGATTATTAAATATATCTATAGCTTTATGTAGCTCTAAGAGTTTAAATGTATTAATGTTGAGGTATTTTTGGTAGTAGTATAATAATAGAAATAGTATTATAGTATAAATACAGTAATATATATGTTTTGTGTGGTTTTTATTTCAGCCAAATATACAGCTCGTTGTGTGCATCATGGTAGGCAACAGGGACGATCTCTATAGTGCCATAAAGAAGGTCTGCTGTGTCAAAAATCCCATTCCTTCCCAGGTTTGTAATTGTGTCCACTGTTCGTACAAATTTTATTTGAACTGCAGGTCACTGAATATTGTGGGTTTTTTTGTTGTTGTTGTTGTTCCATCAGGCCATAAATGTGCGGACAATTTCCAATCAAGCAAAGTTAAAAAGTGTTGCACAGAAGATTCTATTGCAGGTTAACAGCAAGTTGGGAGGGGAGTTGTGGACTGTCCCTGTGCCTGTGGTGAGCGTTAAGCAGATAATTAAACATTTTGTGTGTGTGTATTTACATGTAAATAGATTTTTTTTTTTTATATATAGAAAAACTTGATGGTGGTGGGGGTGGATGTTCACCATGACACCAGCAAGAAGCATCACTCAGTCATGGGGTTCGTCGCAACTGTGAACAGGTGAACTAGTCACGCTTCAGTTCTTCAGCTACACAAACTGAACCATCTGATAAAAGGTATTTTGATTTGTATCAGTCATTTAACTTTACACTTTCTGCTGTAGCACTCTGACCCGCTGGTACTCCAGAGTGATCTTTCAGACGCCCAACGAAGAACTGATCGCTGGTTTTCGAATTTGCTTCGTAGCAGCACTGCAGAAATACTATGAGGTTAAAAAAAAAATGCATTTTAACTTATCTCTTCTGATCCTGGTAGTGTGTCTGGGAGCAGACGGACCTGGTCACACACCTGTCTGTCTGTGTTTTTGGTGCAGGTGAACCACAACCTACCCGACAAGATCGCGGTATACCGTGACGGCGTGTCAGACGGGCAGCTGAGAATGGTGGAGCAGTACGAGATTCCACAGCTGATCAAATGTTTCGAGAATTTCCCCAACTATGCTCCGAAGCTTGTTTTCATCGTGGTCCAAAAGCGCATCGCCACCACGCTTTACGCCTGTGTGACAAACAACTTTGGCACACCTCCGCCTGGAACAATTCTGGATCACACCCTTACTCAACGAAGCTGGTCGGTTTTAAATCTGTCCTGTCGAGTTTTTAATAGATTCAACCGCAGTGATTCACACATGTTCTCTTTAGTGGGGTTTACACTAATATGAAATGAGCATCAGCGCAACTGAAAATATCTAATGTGTCATCAAATGAGGCGTCTTTTCTGTTGGACGATAATATTTTTCTTTTCAGGGTGGACTTCTACTTGATGTCGCATCACATTCGTCAGGGCTGTGGGGTCCCTACGCACTACATATCTCTGTACAACACAACAAACCTGACCCCAGACCACTTGCAAAGGTATCGCTCTCTCTCTCATAATATGTGATAACAGATGGAATCCAGTCTACTTGACGTTAATATCGTCTTGCTATCGAACCAGGCTCACCTTTAAGATGTGCCATTTGTACTGGAACTGGCCCGGGACCATTGCTGTCCCGGCTCCTTGCAAGTACGCCCACAAACTGGCCTACCTGTCGGGCCAGTACCTGCACTCGGAGCCGTCCATCCAGCTGTCGGACAAGCTCTTCTTCCTCTGAGCTCCCCCGGCACCCTGCACACCCTGACCCCAGCGCTCGAAATGGAAACTTGTTCCTGTGACTCAAACATGGCTTTAGGGGCCACAGCAATGCCAGCTGCTGGATACAAGCAAAATAATTTATTTCCTCTTCTGTAAAAAATGTTTTTATGCTTTTGCCTACTGGGGGGTGATAAGGATGTAGGGAGTTATTTTCACTGTATCGAGTTACATTTATAAATCTAAAACCTCAGTTTAAATTTCTGTACTTTCTCCTACAGAACTTATAATCATAACAATAGTTTTGACTTTAATTTGTAGCTTTTGCCCAATATTTTACTAAAATATTCCTCCAAGTTATGTTCTGTGTCCCAGGAATGTAATTTCTAGAATTTTGTCACTGTGCAGCGGTAGACATTTTAGTTTAGTATTTGAAAATAATACTTTTCATTTTGACGGGAGCGCTTTAAGCGACGTTAGTGTTTGAATCAAATCATTAAAGGTTTAAGAGAAGAGTGTGATGCAGCTATATCCAACTCCTTTTCTTTCACTGTTTCCTGCTGGGTTCTTCTGTGCTACTTTCTGCCTGCTGCTCTTGTTGAGTTGAGAACTGTCCTCTTAAGGTCTGCCCCAGAATGTCAAAAATGTTAGTTTTCATTCATTAAATATACTGGAAAACCATGATATTTCATCATTTTTGAGAATAGTTGTTTCAAGCTCATTAAAATACAGCTCAGTCCATTTATTAAAGTGCCATTAATAGTAATTGCATTAAAATATATTTTTATATATGTGATTATCGGACACAACAGATCACTGGAAGCTTGAGGGAACTTCTTCCTGGTCCTTAATTTTAGATAAATGAATAGGTTTGTTTCCTGTAACTACACCTAGATGTGTGAATACTTCAGATGTGGTCAATCGTGTGATTTCATCTAAATGTGACATCTGCGTTCGTGCTGCCTCGAACTTGTGTTGGAGGCGGTTCATGATGAGGCTCACCTGGTTCAGGTGTGTTCAGGTGAACAGGTGCTCCGACTGAACCATTTCCTCCTTTTCCCTGTTATTCAAATGTTGGGCCATGAGGACAAAGGAGCAGTGAACTTGGTGTGGAGGATGCACAAAGATCCACGGACAAGATGTGAGATGGTGGAGGTCCTGTGAGGCATTTATCGACCTGCTGCCTCGAAGACGATTAGTTTAAAGAAAAAAGGTGAGATACAGCTACACGTTACCTGTTGTATTCTCTTCGTGTCCTAAAACTAGTCGTACATCAAACGGTCTTGTTTTATAAACCTGATCCTCCAGTTTTTTTTCTTTTGTTTGTTTTTTAAATAAATACACGTGATTTTACTCGAAATTGCGTTTAGTTTTTTTCCATCACGAATTGAGTTATTCCACCACATTTCATCGCTCCTTGTGTTTAAGGTAGGACTTTAAATCTCCATGAAATACGGCTTTACTCGGGGGTTTAGCGGGCAGAAGGAGCGTCGATGCGCACGTTTGTGCGCCACGTGTGTGCGGGTCGTGGTGGCTGTTGGAGGCTGAAGCCCCTCTGTTCCCTCGTGACTGGAGGCACCAGCAGCACCAGTCCGGACTGGTTTGCATGCAACATAGAAAAAGCTGCCATGCAAATGTGCGTCCTGCCAGCAGCAGTTGTGTGGTTCAGGCTTGTCTGTGTGTGTGTGTGTGTCTGTGTGTGTGTGTGTGTGTGTGTGTGTGTGTGTGTGTGTCTCTCTGTGTGTGTGTGTGTGTGTGTGTGTGTGTGTGTGAGAAAGTACCTCATATTCGATGGTTTTGTCAATAGTTCTCGACTCTGAAGGCCCGGAGGAGGTTTTGAGAAGCCCCCGCCTGTGCCCCTGCATTCATGAATCCTACCGGGACCCCGCGTCCACCCGGCGTGCCCACCTTGGGCCTACGACCGCCTCCGCCGCTGTATCCGGACCCTCTCAACGGCCCCCCCCCCGACCCGTCGGCCGCGCTGCCGCCGCTCATCCAGACGGGCCACAGCTACGTGTCGGTGCTGAGGTTCGCCCCGTATCAGGTCCCCCCGGGCCCGTCGCTGGACCGCTCCCCCTCCACGCTCCCGGGCGCCGAGGCGACCTTCGGCCTCAGGTCTGCTCAGCCCGGCGCCGTCCCGCAGAGGGCTCCGGGACCCCCGTCGGCCCCCAACCCTTACCCCGCCCCCTCCTACCAGGTCTCGGTGATCATCCCGTCCCCGGACCTCCGGCTGTCCCCCCTCCGGCCCCGCTGCTCGGAGAGCGCCTTCCCGGACCTGGAGTGCTCCATCTGCTTCAGCCAGTTCAACAACGTGTTCCGCTGTCCCAAGATGCTCCAGTGCCGCCACACCTTCTGCCTGGAGTGTCTGGCCCGCATCAACGTCAAGTCGCTCCAGCCCAGCACCATCCAGTGCCCGCTGTGCCGCGGGGTGACGCCGCTGCCCGCGCTCGGCCTGCCCACGCTGGCCACCGACGTGGGCGTGCTCAAGTACCTGCCGGCGGCGATGCAGAGGGTCTGCAGCGTCCGCTTCCTGCGCAGCAAAGGGAGGCTGCAGGTCAAAAGGTCGGGGCCCCTCCCCCTCGCCGCCTCGTTGGAGACGGTTGGTCGAGAGACGCTAACGTCCCGTTTCCTGTCAAGGTCTTTTGCAGGTGCGCGGCGGTGGCGCCGGAGGTCGGACCGCTCCCTGGACGTGGGGCTTCCTAGCCCGCCGGCGGGGGGCGGCGGAGGGGGGGGGGGCGGCCTGAGCGAGGGCCTGATCCGGCTGACGGGCAGGCCGGCGTGCCGAGCCGCCCTCCTGACGTCGGTGGTGCTGATGATCGTCCTGCTGATGGGCATCATCATCTTCCTCCTCACCTTCAGGCCGGACGACAAAAGCAAGTGACGTCGCGTCAGGTCGCGTCCCGCCTCTCCGCCTTTGTCTCTGTGATAGGGGGGGGGGGGCTCGAAAGGATTCCGAAAGGAGCGGTAGAATTCGGCGTTCTCCAGGGGTTTGTGTGTAGTCCGTTGGCCACATCTGGTTTGCTGCTGCGGCCGCGAAGCTGAAAGTTGATCCAGATGTGCAGCAGTCATCATCCCAGCCTGTTGTGCAACAAGATAAAGAGAGATTGCATCATTTTTCTGGAATATTGGGAACACGCCTGGGCGGAAATGGACCGACTGCAACAAAATAGATTTATACTATAAATACTATGCATTCGTAAAGATGACGTGCAGCACCAAGGCAGTTGAGCTGGACTTTGGATGGACTGATGTCATCGGTTCTAGTTTGAAACATGTGTAGGACACGCGAACGGTGAGGTCTGCCAGCAGGTGGCGCTGTCTGACATCTGTGGTTGTTTAGGGAAGCTCTGGAGGGGCCGTGGCTCTGACCCCTGGGGAGCAGCCACTTAATTCCTGTCCTGGTCCTCCGTCGTGGTTCTTTTTCTCCCTCGAACCTTTCACCACTTTTCCACATTAAAACTGTTGCTCATATTGACTGTGAACTCGAGGACTGCAATGACATTTTATTGTTTTAATGTTGTAATCTTCCGTTTTGTAAGAGGTGTTTTTGTCAGTTCGATCCAAAAAAATTACTCATTTAAGTGTAAAAATGGGAAGTTTCGTTTTTGTCTAAACATTTAATGATTTTATGATCTGAGCTGTTTTACTGTAATGGCAAAATAAATGATTTTATATATTTATGGAACTTTTTAGTAGGATATGAACTCAATTTTCACTAATATTTGAATAAAATTCTCATTGTACCTTGTACCACTTTGTCTTTAAGTTGATATGTTTGGAAAAGCTCATTATTCATGTTAAACCATCTAAAGTTGTTTCTCAACTTATGTAGTAAAACTTTCAAGTTTAGACAGACAATTCTGTTGGGAAGATGACGTCTTTACAGACCTGCGTTAAGGTCACATGATACTGATAAATAAAAAGAACTGCAAACATGGCATCTCTTGGTAACACTATCACCTTGACATTAGTTTGGCTACGTGAATGGCGTGAAGTCGTCGGTATGTGTTGGATACACTGTGCGCTCTAGTGTTTGTCGTGTCGACTTCTCTAATAACAGACTCGGTTGTCAACAGGGAAACAAACTGAATGTTTCCATACCGACAGGTAACACAAGCTTTGATTCATACTGTGTCATTTTATTTTGAATAATAGGTAATAGAAAACGTGGGAGATTAAAGTTTTTCACACTCAAATAATGTAAAATAAATAGAATAGTTGTATTGGCTTTTAAGAATGTCAGTAGGATCCTAATTTATATTACACGGATCCTGAAACTAGACCAAAGTCATTCAAAAATGTGTCCACTACTCAGTCACACATTTGTTTTCTAAGAAGTTTAAATTGGATTTTCAATCATTTTAAAATGAATGTCTTTTCACAGTTGAAAATGAGCATTCATTCCAAATGTGTCCCCAGGCTCCACGCCTTCATCCTTCACCAGAGTGTTTTCTTGTTTCGCTTGTGTCTCTCTTGCATTCTTCTCTAAAACACAGACATAAACAGACGCTTCTATCTTTGTGAGGACTTTTATTGACATAATGCATTCCAAAATTCCACCAAAACGAAGTATTTAAGCCAAACTTTACCCTAAACCCTAAACGTAACCCATAATAGCCCTTTGTAGATGGGAGGACCAGCCAAAATATCTCTACTCGCCAAAAATGTCGAGAGCATATCCTGGTCCTCACTTTGCAGCATGTACAAGAACACACACACACACACACACACACAATCACTCCTTTGTGCAGACAGCGTGTTATTTCTAATTGAACTCCATCGGCCTCATGTTAAATGTTGATGGGTGGATGTAGACGACATAAATACAACTAAGGGAAACAGCCTTGAGGGATCATTATTATTATTATTATTATTATTATTATTATTATTATTGGGTGTTCTGATAGTGTGCAAGGACACAACCCAAGCCCAGATCGTGTGCAGAGGAGACATCTGGGTGAGGGCTCAGTCAACTGGGATCTAGTTGATAGAAAAAAAATAACAGTTTCGATTGTGGAAAAAAAAAAATAGTAATTTCAAACACCAGCGAAGAGCTGTTTTTAATCATCGTTGGTGTAATGGAATACGTCGACCGTGAGAATGCAACCTTCCAAAACAAATACTTCAGAGACACGTTACCTCGATGTGCACAATGTCAACAAACCAGCAGCTGCACAAAAAGGGCACCAGACCAAGAGAAGCGCCGCGATCACTAGCAACACACCAGTCTCCTCCTCGTCCCGGTTTGACCTTGACTGCGTGGTTTTCTCAGACAGCACCGCCTCGTGGTCGGTGATGGCAGAAAGCTACCAGCCGGATTTGCAGAAATGAGGAAATTGCAGAGGACAGAAATTGCTGTCGGTTTTGTAAGACAGGAAACCTCTGGACAGTAGGACGGGGGTGGAGGGGAGAGTTACACACACTTACACACACACCTCAGCCCAGAGAGATGGGGGTTTATGTCCTGTTTGGGACCAGGCATCTCGTGTGCTATCCTCTTTTTGCACCCGCAAGAAAAGGAATGGTGGCACACGTCATCTTTGTCACGATTAAGCCATCGCAATGACACTGAATTCCTCGGTATTAGCTGCTATAATCACAGTTCTGGGAAAGATTTATCCCCTTTTATTAAGCTGAAACAGCAGTAATTCCGTTTTAAAGTGTCTCTGTCTCTTCTTGTTTGCGGCAGGTCCAAGCCTTTCCTCCTGGCAGGTGTGACCCATCACTTCGGTATTCTGTTGCTTTACAGCATCAAAGAGAGATTTACACACACCGAAAAAAAAAAATCCAGGAGCATCTGCAGAGACTATTGGGTTATTCACTGGATCTTTGTTTAAAACGTCAGGACTTCCTATGTCAATGAAATCAGTCATATCCTTTGTGATGCAATCTTTCACGGACATTTCTGCCAATCCTTCCTTGGATTTTAAGCAATACTACGTTCAACTGGTGGTGGAGCAACAGTGTACATGCATCCAGCCCATTTCCAACAATGATTTTGGGGGAAACAAAGCAAAAGCCCTCTGAGAACTGAGATTGTATAGGAAATATGTTTACCATATACAACTAGAAAGCACTCGGAGAGCGCAGACCTCCGCCAAGTTTATATAAATTGCAGTAAAATCCATCTTCTGGATCAGATCCGGATCAGCCTTTGGAATATGATAGAGGATCCCATTGTCCATCCTTGAGTCAAATTTCATGGGCTTTGGTCAATAATTAACCAAAATATTGAGAAACTAAATTTTTGACCCCATTTACCACAATGTTAATGAAAATTTCAAAGTGATCCAGAATCCAGGATTTCTTCTGGATCACCCCCAAAATGAAATCAACTCTTCCTTTTCACATTTCCAACAAATCCTGAAAATTTCCAACAAAACCTGAAAACATCAAAATCGGTCCATAACTTTTTGAGTTATGTTGCCAACAGCAAACAGACAAACAGACAAACGCCGGCAGAAACACAACCTCCTCGGTGGAGGTAATAACTAGACTGACAGCTATGACCGAGGTGACTACATTGACCTGGATGATGATATTTCTTCTTTTCACTTGTAAATGCTCCCCCTATAACATTGTCTGCATTTTTAAAGGCGTTCTAAGTTTAGCCCAGAATCGGATACCCTTCAATGGTGTGAACATGAGCTGTGTCATTGTAAGTATGCAAGTATGTTGTGTGAATGAAGGATCAGGACTTTTACTCTTTGCACGGTGACGCACGTCGGCTTTGAGTCTTTGAGTCGAAAGATATCTATGTTAAAATAAGCAAGGCTAAAAATAGAATCTTAGACAAAAGACGCAGATGTCCCTGTTGAAACAGCCACCAGAACAAATGTGACGTTACAATGAGGCAGCAGGAAATGTTGCCGACTCATGGGATTCAGGTAGAAAATCAGATCAATAACTAATAAATCCTGTGCAAATATTTTTGTCTTTCGCTTGATTTAAGAATTGCTTTGTTGACCCTTGACTCATTTTTTTCCCACCATTTCAAACCAATTAATAAATGAAATTGGTGTTCTTCCCTTCACATATTACAGGTGGAAAATGATTTACAAGTAGTGATCAGTGATTTATTGCTTTTTTTTATTTATTTAAAATAATCGCAGATTCAGATGACAGAACACAATTGTGGCAGTAATGAGGTCCGCCATGTTGATTCTGACTCCCTTGAGTGACACGGGAGGAGACGTTTGCCTGCAGACAGGAGGAGTTGCCCTGCAACTACTTTAAACCAACAAAAAAATGTGTTTTCAGAGTTGTGTTGTGCCTTTGCACCTGCGGGGGAAGACGCACACACATGCTCAGTATGTATATAAAAAGGTGTGTTCTTGGCAGAAGCAGGTCGGGGGAGAGCTGACTCGCCTCGCTGCAGCCGAGGTGAGAGCAGGAGGCTCTTTAGGCAGGAACATCCGAGTGTGGAGATCGACCATGTGCACCTCCACCTGCGGAACTCTGAACCCCTGTCCTCGTGCTCGCCATCCCCGCCGTGTCCTGTACCCAGCCCACAAATGCAGGAGGCCTCCAGCGAGGGAAGACCCAGATCAGGCCTGCCGCTGGCTGCTGCTCCTGTCTGCGTTGGTCCTGCTGCAGGTCCTCACAGAAGAGGCACACACTTATACAGGTCAGGGGGGAAATAGTAACAGAACAACTTCATTCATTATTAAATCATGCCTGATCTGTTGAGAGTTTCAGCCATTTTTTTAGGAAACCTTATGAGTTTTGAGTCTTCTTGCTGACATGCAGATCTCCAGAATCAGTGTCGGAGCATACCATCGTCCCAGTCCCAGGACGGCAACGGCAGCCTGGACGCAGCTTGGGAGTGCTCGGGGGAGGAATCCTGGAGGCTTCAGACTTGGACTGCACCAACAGAGACCCAGTGGCAGTGTGTGGTGTCCTGATGGGACAGCATTTAAAACATTTCACGTTCCACACACCCAGAACATTCAGAGGCAGAGTGAAGGCAGCAAATGAAGAGGAAAGCTATGCTTTACATTTTTAATATAACAACAAATCCCTTTTAGGACCAAAAGAAAGGTTACACATCACCTTGTTGCATGTAACATATTATAAAGCCATTATAATAAAGAATAATTACAGTCTTGGGCTCAGCACTTTGATGCAGATTCAGAATCAGTTTAAATTCCACATGCAGAAGGAGGTTTCCTTTGCTGTGGTTTGGTGTTTGGATGCAAATCTTTCTTTCACCACTGGTGCGCAGTACAAACTCTTTCTGACCTGCTCCCCGCTGTAAAAACGCAACCGCACGGCTTCTGCACTGTTTATGAGGCGGGGTTTTTGCATGGGAAGGGGGCTCCTCATGGCAGAGGGGGTCTTTCAACTGGGCCAGTGACTCAGAGATGCGGTTCCTCATTCAGCCCACACAGCTTTAAAGACATTCGCCGCACCACTTTGTAACTCCTGCACAGGCTGGTATCACTGTAGCAGACGCTAAATGTGTCCGGACATGTACGTCTGTTTGAGCCTGAACGCCACAAAGTCCGACAGGAATGTTATGCTGTCAGTTTTAAGCCCAGCCTTCAGGTCTTAACTTGATTTAGAGATGCAAAGCATGACTATAACTGGTATCAGACAGGATTTCTTTATGCAAATATAAAAGTACTGAGGTGGAGCTTAATGGAGCTTAATCTGAGAAGTAAAATTGAGCTTCTGTTAAACCAAATGTAGCATAATTAGGAAATATCTGTTCTATCCGGAGGGTCAAATTAGGGAAATACAAAGGAAAACATCTGAACTCACCCAAGTGTCACATCACAGCTTAAAAAGTCTTAAAAGAGAGTTTAATCACATGACTGAAGCTGAATAACTTTATAAGGAAAGCTTGTGGGATCAGATCTGTCCTGTCTCTCGACATGTCGGAAGTAGACTGAAACAGTATCTGCACACTGGTTTGAGATGTTAAACTCACTTTTGCTGTTTCAGTTTCTGTTTCTGTCAGAGCCACCAAGTCCAGAGGCAACATGTTCAGGATAGGATCCTGTTAAATGTTAAAGAAAGGGATCAGGATCAGAGCAGAATTCAGAGCAGAATTCAGTGGTTCACCTAAATGCCTACAAGGCAAAGATGTGTTTACGCCTCATTGCCTTTTTAAAATTTCACATTTGGCTCGAAGTAGTTTAATTTGAACTCCTGTTATTTCAATCGCGCTTGATTTTGCTGAGTCAAAAGTTCTCTAAATCTGCAGCAAACCCAAGAGAATGAATGACTCCTTAAGACCCTGATTCAGTCCAGCCTTTTTCTTAGTTTTAACGTGAATGATTTTGGTGAGTCAACAAATGTCGCTTGGAGGGTAACGTGTCCGGTGTTGCGCAGAAACAAGACATCACGTCAGCACAGAGGACAGGTTTGGTGAGCATCACAGTTTCTGTCACCTCTGGAATCATCTAAAACAGCTGGCAGCACAGCTGGTGTCACGTACACACTTCACACACCCTGAATGTTTATTTCAGTTTAGACTCCTTTTGATTTGGTTTCTGCAATTAAATCTGCAATTAAAAAGTTATATTATTGTTGCCGTGCACTCTAATTGCCATTTATATATTTTATAAGCACAGTGTGTTGAATTTATGTGCTGATGCCACCGCTGGTGCGTTACCATGGACACAAACACACTTGACAACTAGCAACACAATGGGTTCATTCTGCCTGGAGAAAATGACCTTTAAACCTTACGATCACATTTTTGTCACATCTCCCAAGTGTTGGGTACCGTCATTGTTTGGTCCTTGTCTAAGTGTATTAACACCGATAGAAGCTGACCACCTAAAACTTTTGCTTCAACTTTTTCACCTGAACCCAGAAATGGAAGTCCCTCTGTCACATCACCACGTCTTGAGATAATCACTGTTTTTTTGTTTTTTTTAGAGGGATCTGTTTGTAAGACCTCATGATCACTCAAACTTGCTCAAACCCTGGGTTTTTCCGTCGGTCTGTTTGAGTGCGGTCGCTTCAGTAGCCGTGACACAGCGGCGTGACCTCAGATCTCCCGAGATCAATCTCAGATGAGCCACTGACGTGGATCGGCGGTTACTCACAGCAGGGGGGTTCGGTTTGGTTTGCTACTGAGTGGGTTTGGGTGTGAGGTCGGCTGCTCTGTGTAAACCAACCTCGAGTCTCCTGGAACCAGATGCGGCTGGGTTCGTCGGCAAGGTTCTTCCCAGCTCTCAGCCCTGCTGGACCAATCAGACGCAGATGGAAAATTACGACATGGCAAAGAGGATTTCCTGCTCGGACTGCAGCCGCAGAGGAGACGAGGCCAACATCTCCTCCTGCGCTTAACACTTTAAGGGCCGAAAGGCTGTGCACGCTCAAGACTCCTCACAAAAAAAGTTGTATCTGTTCTGTTTTTTTTATCTGTTTTCATATAATACCTCAAATTATAATTGTTTATATTTCACCCAAGTTGCACGAGGCTTTTATAATTTAATATTTCAAATGACCAGGAGGAAATGGCCATTTTTAGTCTCATAAACAAATACATTGAACACAAATCTGATTTTTAGAGATTAAAAAGTCCTGTAAAGACTGTGTTGACCAGGACCTTCTAAAGAGACAATCTGAGTCTTAACGGTGTCGCTCCTGAACAGAGCACTGGTTTGTTGTGTCTTTCTGGTCAAGTACACACATCTTTCTTACTTTATGTGTGTTGCACTTGCATTTTAATGTGCTATATATAAAAAGGTTATATTTCTAAGAGCGCCTCATTGACTTGAATGCACAGTTGATGTAATTTTGTGTGTAACTTTATTGATAAAGACAACAATCGTCTGTCCGGCTCAATAAAAATGTCTGTCAGCACAAACACCGCCGCTGCCAGATCGGTTTGTGTTTCTGAGGGATTTCTCTGTTGGCAGAGTTGGAATAAACGCGCGTTTATCGCCTGACAGGCGCTGTCCTGTTCTGCACGTAGACCCTTTCACATGGCCACGGGCCAGCCATGAGCCAGCACGGCCAATCAAAACCCCCTTTGATCAGAATTACCGCACAATGGTGACCCACATCGCCATGTCGCCATAATGACCTGGGAGCCGCGTGCACGCTGAGCCGAAGCTTATCGGGGATTGTCAGTGGTCTAAAGGATTCGAACCCTCGACTGTAAAACCAAACAGGGTGGAAAGTAAAACAGACCACATGGTCAGGACTGTAATCCTGACTCAGCCCAAAGTCTGGAAGTCATTTTTAGCTCATCTAGTAAAAGTGGGGGGAAAACGATGGTGTTACTTAATTGTGTAAACGCCATGGAAGTTTTGAATACCAGACGGCAGACACAGTGAGGTCGATTCCCGTTACTGCTGGAAATGAAACACATACAAAGAATGCAGACTTTTTTTTTTTAATAAAACAGAGGCCTCCGTGGACAAATGCTGTGTTATCACAACTGGATTCTGTACAGTACAGCTTTACAATGATGGACTCAGGCTCAATAAGGCAGCAAAGGTCAAATGATTTCAGTATGTTTTAATGAAATCTAGACGGTTATACATTTCACTACTTCACACAGGTAAGATTAACTTAAATGATTTCAAATGTGATTTTTCACACATTGTGTCCTAACAGGACCTGACCACCATTTTGTTTCAGGTAATAATGCTGGTCTAACTAACACAAAGCATCTCTGGAAAATCAATAAAGAGTGTGTTCCTGGGCAGACAGAAACTGTGTGTTGTCATTGATTTATGTTGATAAAACAGTGCAATGCAGTTAGGACAGTACATCGTACTGCAGACAATAGATATTTGTAGACGTTTAGTTGTGGACTTTCCAGGATTCCAGGTCTGGAAAGGCCTTTCATTGTCACCTCAGTGAAACCCAATTACAGACGACTGGATATCTGGGACAGTGGGCTGGACAGGACCCATCAAATCATTCCACAGTCAGCCCTCATTTCATTCACCTTTGGTGCGGGGGGGTGACGATGACGACCACGTTTGGAATCACTCCTGTGTGTGTATCTATACGGAAACACAGTGTCAGGAATCTCACACTCTGCTGGGAGAAATGCCCCTGTGAGCTTTTTTACTGTAATGTTCAACCCTCGAGCAGAGGTTTCCCTTCAGGACACACTCGTCCTGCAGCGGGTCCACGTGCTTCTGATTCCTTCTGCTGCAGCTCACAGAAACAAAAGAGAAACAAAAAAGACATAGCAGCTATGCGAGGCATGCGCTAACGCACAACACAGGTTTCCCTTAAAGGGTTCTGGTGTGAATGGAATTTAGAAGAGAAGCAAAAGAAAAGAAGCAAAACAGGAACGCTGAAACTGTCTGATATGAAAAACAGATCTTTTCCATTCATATAATTCTCCATTTAGGCTCAGTCTATCTTCATCATTGTTGTAGGTGCAGACAGTAGCTGAGGACCACTGTTGTTTTCTGCTGCACTACCAAAATGACTCTGGAAGATTTACTAACACTTCCCTTATTACATCACAAATCAGCATTATAGCTGTGTAAATACCGGCTTGACAGATTTGAATATGTAAAGTTTGCTAAAGCTCGTAATATATGCATTACATTTTGTCTTCCTGGAATTTATTCTCTCACAGAACCATCAAGCCGAGTGGATTACATTTTTTTTTTTCTCGTCACCACAGTGAAACCTAAACTGCATTGAGCGAGGGGGTGGAAAAAGCAATTCCCAGAAATAAAGTGCTTCAGGAAACAAGCAGGAAAGTTGGCAGCGGACACAGAAAGGCCCTATTTTACTGTGACTGTACATGTCCAACATGTGATTACAAAGCTTTCTGTAGATATCCGTGACGCTCATTCGGAGGGGAGTTCTGAATAATATGAGATGAGAATATGAGATCTGTGGGTGCTGGTGATATTTTTGATGTGAGGGTCATATGTTATGTGCTTTGAGGTCTTCGCCCTGAACAGAGGGCTTGTGGCTGGCTCCTGAACTGGCTGCTCACCAACATAAATATCAGCTGGCACTAAACCTTCTCAAATACCTAAATTGTTTAATATAGTCAATAAATCCAATATCCAGGAAACTGCGATAGATTTGCTTTGCCTGCAAACACTGGGACGTGTTTAATGCTCCCTCTTAATCAGACTTTCCAAGTTTCTTTGTGGAAATTCAATAAGAATTGCTACCTGGATATAATTTCCTTCACTGTGGTGCCTTACAAAAATCACCCAGTGAATCATTAAAACGCTCAGAACTGCAGATATTTTCCCAGAGAGAAGCAAGTCGCTGACGCTCTGGTGGCACATCTGACAACGAAACTCGTCACCCCTGAGCTGGTTGCACCAGATTCTCTCTGCGGTTCCTTTTTCAGATGCCAGTTTCCCCAGATGGCTTACAGTTAAGCAGACAACATTTATTCCTTTTCCTGCTTTCCATACTGGACCCAGAGGTGATGCTATCTTGTTTTGGTTTGTGTTAATCTTTCGGCCTCTTTTGTGATGCGGTGAGTCTTGGCAGGGCGGTGCAGATGCTACCGAGAAATTCAATGGAAGTACGTGCCCAACAGGATAGGAGAGGAGGGTGAGGAGCTGAGCTGCACGTATTTCACATGAAATGGTATCTTCCTCTTTGGGTTTTTTCACAGATGCAACATCCTGTGAACTAAATATTCAAAACGGCTGAGTGACCAAATGCGGAAAGGAATGAGAATTCCCCGAAAAAGCAGAGCTATTTTTAAAAAGATGGAAGTCACAAAGATGAGATCAGGCATGCAGATTTTAAACCTAGTCTGTTTTTGTCACAAGATAGAAATCTATTTTGAGTTGGGTTGGTTGAAGAGGATTTTTAAATGTGGGAGGTGAA
The DNA here is from genome assembly GCA_911728415.1 of Lagocephalus sceleratus. Lineage (NCBI taxonomy): Eukaryota > Metazoa > Chordata > Actinopteri > Tetraodontiformes > Tetraodontidae > Lagocephalus > Lagocephalus sceleratus. The sequence goes on along the minus strand of CAJVRN010000237.1, from coordinate 8,663,426 downwards.
TATGAAAACAGGGGCCACTCTTATTTTCATTCATTTGAGCTCCACCTTACCCCGGAGAGGGAAAACACAGGCTGTGGCCACTTTTACATCATCCGTGTGTCACATCCACACATCGGCAATGATGAAACGGGAGGTCATCCCGAAGGTCATCCATGCAGTATTTGTCAAGCTTTATCTGAGGACTTCGCTGGTCATCAGGAGTAATTTTCCAGCAGAGTGACCCTCACATGTGACTCAGTACACCCTGTGTCCGGCCATGTTTACTGTCAACCTAAAGCTTTCCTGTGCCCTGCGTCACCCATCACAAGAAAATTACATGACGTTTTAACAGTTTTATACTGATAGAAAACAGGATCTGGGCATTTTAGCCTGTTGTGATAATTATTAAGGTATTTTCTAAGAAATAACAGTTAGTTTGTTGGGGTTTTTTTTTACCTTTTTTTACTCTCTTTTTGGTTTAAATACCTTTAAGCGGTTTGTTGCAAACACCGCCCATTATTCTGGATCTGGTGCATGTTTTCTTTCTTTCTTTCCCTGGAATCAGAGGGGCTGAATAGCACAGATATGATTTTGACTGTTTCTGCTAAATTTTCGAAATTGAGCAATAAGGTGCGTCGGCTGAACCTTAAGGGAGTGGCCTGCTCCGCAGGGGCGTTTCTAAAAGTACAACCTGGTCTAAAACATATAAAATGTGAGCACTCCGCGGTTTCAAGGCTATCTGACTTCGAGTTACACTACAGAGAGAACGAAGCTCCAAACTCCAGAAGAAATGTACTCTCGAACCAACACCGTGACAGTGGCCGTTCAGCAGGAGCGCTTCGCCTTTGCCGGGATGGCGACGCGCAGCAAGGAGCCCGAGGTCTTCACCTTCGACCAGGCTCCGGCTCAGGCCACCGCCGTGCGCTCCTACGTGCCCATCCGGCCGAAGAAGCGTTGCACTCGGGTGATGTACCCCGCCAAAGTCCGCATGCACCTCCCACCGCCAGAGAAGAACCAGGCGAAGCGCTGGTTGGTGATCCTGTGCCTGGTGGTGCTGTGGCAGATCTACACCGAGGAGCCGTGCGTGGAGACGCCGCTGGCCGCCGCCGACGGCGCCGTCGGCCACGGCTTCCCCTTCCAGTCGGCGGAGGAGAAGGCAGACTTTCACGCCGGAACCGAGCTCGTCTCGGCCTCAGCGCCCGGCTTCGAAGTCGGCAGCTCCTCCGGCGAGCAGACGACCCCGGCCGTCACCTGCTCCGAGCCCCAGAAGAAGGTGGAGAGCAGCAGCGCGGGGAAGAGCTACATGGTGGCTTTGCTGGTGTACCATCGACTCGGCAGCGACAACTAGAACTGTCACCCTTCTGTCAGGGTTCGAACTTCTACCAAGTCGGGGGGCAGCAGCCCCGGGCCGCGGGTGCGCCCTGGGACGCGCAGCCGAGGAGAAGCGCAGACTTCCAGCGGTCCCCTGGGAGCGGAGCGGACAGTCGGAGACGGGACACTTGAACCAGAAACAACTGTGAACAATTTAAAAGCAACCTGAAACTTGAAATCAAACAAAAAACTTGAACTTTTTTCTCTGTGTGACAGAAAAGAAAATCACACAAACTTACTAATGCACTACTGCGCCTGTGGGAACATGTTTTGGTGTAAAAAAAAAAAAAAAGATCTCCTCACCGTATGCTGCCTATATGGAACTGGTGTTTTATGTTGTGTTATGTATTATTTAGTATTTATTTTATTTGCTATTTATTGACTGAATTTTTTTAAATAAATTATATGTCGACATTAACCGTCTTTTTGTCTTTTGATTGACTGAGTCCTTGAGTTCATTGGTCATTATTTGAATATGACAGTAGGTTACAGTGAAACGGCTCACTTTATCAAACTTTTTTAGGTCAGAGTCTGTTGCACAATAGCTTCAGTGCAAGAGCAAAAAACGTGCCTCTCTTTCTAAAGGTCTATAGTTCTGACATAAAGCAGCCGACTTTAATTCAATGTCAACAAAAATTCGCTTTTTGTGATGCAAAAAGAAGCTCGTTTTTTCTCTCTCAAGCACGTGAAATGATTGTCCTGCGCAGACCTGTTGGGTATTAGAAAAAGCTCGATTTCTCACAGCAATAGATTAAATCTGGCTTCACAGGCAATCCTCAAAATGCTGAGGGAGAGTTTGACCCCGAAGTGTTCCTGCAGGAAATGTGTCTCTGAGGAAACACCAGCCAGACGCATAAATGTTGATATACGCTATATTATTGTTGTTGTTGTTGTTGTTGTTGTTGTTGTTGTATTGTGATGACTCACACAGTTCAAATGACTGGATTGTTGTTTCAATGATTAATATCTGCTGCATTTATGTCATTCCTATAAGGAATCCCTCAAGATGAGCTCACTCTTTACTGTTCCATTCAAATGCTGAAACACAGATTGTTTTCAGATAAATGCAACGCGTGTCTCAGAAAGACAGATCAGCTTAAAAACGAAAATACTTTCTAGTATTTTTCGAGGCAGGCAACAACGGAGGTCAGCACAACAGTTGTGATTTCATCGCCGACTTGTGTGTGTAAAGCCCTTTGTGGCTAGAGAAAATCAACTTTTTGTTATATAATTCTGGCCAATCAGAGAGTTCTCAGTCACCGATGACGTCAGCGTGACCCTCAGCAGTCTAAACAGAAGAATGGAGCAGCAGCAGGGTTGATCTTTCTCACCCCCCAGAGATGCATCAAGGCTCAAAATGCTACAGAATGTTTACAGACCTGTTGACTGTGCGTAACTATAGTAACCAACCACGTTGACTTGGTGCGGACTGCAGCATGAATCAGAGCTTCGGCAGCGTTTCAATCCTCCACACGTGCCACGTGTTCACGTTATGTAATAAAAAAGCATGTTGGATGTTCTCGTCTAAACCTGCCTGAATCTTAATTAACTCAGCTGCTTCCACCCACCCGTAACTGTGGTCCAGCAAAAGTGAAATTATTATCACAGGGAAATGATTTATTCTCCTCAAACTTTGAGGTTAAGTAGAGACAAACTGATAAATCTACTGTTTGACCCACGCAAATGGATTTTGCGTGACTGACATTATCTTCTCAAAATGTCCTCTTTAATCTACTCTTACGTATAAAGTGGTTTTAGACCCTGAGCTGTTCTGTTATCTACAGCTATTATTGCATAGTTTCATGTGTCCAACAATTCAATGACAATCTAACCCTAACTGCAGATGATAATGAGACACTTGTTCATCAGGTCAGTCTCATTTGACGTTTGTCCCAATACTCTGGTGGGGGATTTTTTTAAATTTTTTTTTACACACATCACAATGTGACTGTTAAATTTGATTTATTTAGAAATTGTATTATGCTAGTACAAATGTGTGAGTGGTGAAGTTATTTTAAAGTGCAAAAGTTGAAATGACACATCTAAGCATCCTTTGAAATGTCTCCACAAACAGCTGCATGACTTCACACGGAGGGGCCACGCCAGCCTTCTATTTTTATCGGGATTGACTGACTAACAGGCCGACATGGCTGAAGGTCAGCCGCAGCGTGATAACACGCTCAGCTCTACAGGCATCACGAGAGTCAGACCTCAACACACACTCACACACACTCACTCACTCCTCTAATTCAGTGTAACCACAGCTAAGTGTGTGTGTGTGTGTGTTTATATGTGTGTGCACGTATTTTTGCATCAAAGGAAATCCCTGACTGCTCGTGTGTGACTACAGATGTGACCTCAGCAACCAGCTGCTGACCGGATGTCTGCCCACACACACCCCACACACACACACTGCCCACACACACACACACGGCGCCATAAATGTGCAGCAGAAAGTTTTGTCACAACAACTTTGTGCGCAAATGAGCGGCTACTGCAAACACACTCCGTCTGCTGTAAACACACTAAAGCAAACAGACTCTGCAGCAGCCTGTTTGTATTAAATCAAATGAAAATGAGATGAACGGACGCATGTTTTTGCCGTGTTTGATATCATGCAGCATCGTTTTGGCAGTGATTGCAGGGTTGCCTCTGTGAACCACACCAGTGGGCGTCTGACAGCAGATAAAATACTTTCTTTTTTTATTCCTGCCTGCACAGGACTGCACCTATTTGTGTTGCACATTGTGTCATTGTGTTTCCACACTGAAAAGTATTTTACCTATTTAAAATAAATAGACAGATACACTTTTTGATTCAACATGACAGGGAAAGGTCTCTTTTTTCTCTTTTTAAACAAAAGGTTTTTTTTTTTGATTCTTCACAGTGAGTCAAGTACGATTGCGGAGGACAAGAATGTTTCCCCGTCCACACCTTCTCCACCTCTCCCGATCCTCCTCTCTGGACGTGCTCAGGCTGTGACTCATCTCTGGCAAGTATCAAGTTCAAACCGGAGGGGAGCGGAAAGGGGGAGCAGATGGAGGAGTGGACATCCCAGGACAGGGTGAGAGGAACCACGGCAGAAATTCCCATGAAAAATCCCAGGGAAGAAATCCTGAAATGAGGGCTTTCTCCAGGAATTTCAAAATTTCCATTTTAAAAAGATCTTTGCTTGGTCAGATTGAATACAACAATAATATAGTATTATCACATATTTAGTTATTTATTATCAGCTTATCACATATTTAAGTTGTCATATTCCAGCATTATTGGAGCAAAGAACAGGGGAATAAAAAATGATCCGTTTCTTCGTGTCATACTCTGAGGATTAATCAGTTTGCTAAGTTTCAGGGTTTATCTATTTCAACGTCAGGACTGAGTTTGCTTCAGAGCGAAAACCGCAACATTTGAAAACTATTTGGAGCATTTGTGTAAAAGGGCGACACCCTTCACTTCAGATGGGTGGAGCTCCACTCAGGCACTAACTCCACATTCAGCTTCACTGACCTGGGCTCTTTCACACACACACCTTCCTCTCCATCATGCTGAGGTCACTCATGACCATTAGCGTGCCATGCATAGCAGAGGGAGCTGAGACATGATGAATTCACCGGGACACACCTGTACCTGGTGGTTCCTTGGAACACCATTTGACCTAAAGGTGCTCAAGGTCAGACGAACGTAGGCTTTTGAACATCAGTTTAAACGGGCGTAAATGGTGGTAAAAGAGTAGTTTAACAGCAGACTTCTGACCCAGTCCTTCTGCCTCCATATACATTCACTCAGACACACCCTGGGCAGTGGAGGAAGTGCTGTGATGAAACAAGATCTTTCCCATCGGTGATGAAACCGTTTCAAAATCACAGTTGGGTAAAGACGTGTCAAGGTTCTTCCCAGTTTAACCTCAGAGCATTACAGAACTGTCTTCTGTGTCTGTGTCCCTGACGGTTAAAGGTAAAGTTTTGTGTTCTCGTGTCCCTCAAAATGAAAAATAATTTAGGGAAAAACAAAATCGATCTATAGGTTGATTAAGGTCAGCATCAGCTCTTCACCTGCAACTGCTGACATTAGTCTTGACAAACTATAAATCCATTTGAGGACACTTGCAGGATGTGGCTGCACCCCAACAGTTGATTTTTATCACCTTAATCTCTTTCCTCCCCCGCTGAAACGTCTGCCTATTAAATGTGTCCCGGAGCAGGAATTCACTTCTGTGTGGCTTCCTGCTCGAAGCGACTGGGGCCGTCGTAAACCTGTCGCTCCTCTTTCGCCGCGGGTCAGGAATGTAAGGTGAGAACGAGGAACACGCCGAGGCGCGTCTGGCCAGGTGACGTCACACCTCCAGTGATCAGGCAAAGATTTCACCCTTCGTGTCAAGTGATTTCCTACATCAGTGAGAGAGAGTGGAGGTGGAAAACTACAGTCTTGCAGGGATTTTTATTTTTTTTTTAATCAGCCTTAAGCCATTAACACCTCATTAAACAATTATTACCAACTTTAATCTGAGCTCCCACCTGAAAATGAATCCCTTTATATGTACTTTAATCACAGAAAATCCTGATTTCTTAATGCTTCTAGAATCTGGAAGCAGACCAGGCATCCTATTTGTTAAATCTTCAAGTTGAAACCAGGACATGGATGATTTAACCTCCTCAGACCTGGCGTCCACATATGTGGACATTAGATGTTGGGTCACCTATCATATAAAAGCTAATTCTTCTTAGTACGGGGCCAAATGTCCACATACATGGACCCATAAACATTATATTATTACACATTTAGATTGATTGTCCCTGTATGTGGACATCATTGTCCCCAAAAACCACCTGTTTCAAAATATTGTTAAAACATGATTCTCAGTCTTTACACTTATCAGGTCCAATAATCCTAAACAGCAAAGACATTTTAAGAATGTATATCAAAAACGAGCTCGGGTCTCAAGAGGTTAAGGGATTTCCTCCTGCACCACGCTCTCTGTAAAAATGCGCTGGAGTGTGTCTGGACAAACACGGTAGACCTACAGTCCTCCGTGAGTCTGGGTGAATCATGGCGGGTCTGCAGGGATGTGAGCGCACCGCTGCAGCTGCACAAGAGCCCCCCCCAAAAAAAAAGCCATGACGACTGTAGAGTTTCTGTCTGCTCATAAACCAGCGATACATCATCATTGTCATCATCATCATACTCTTCCTCCTCCACGATGATTAATAACATTTACCTCGATAATGACCAAACACACACACACACACACACTGGAATTTTGGGAGCAGAAATGGATTATATAGACAGAACTGGAGATGAACATTAAGACAAATCCTCCCGTTTCATCAGCAGATTTTACTCCTCTTCAGATGGTAGTTTCCCCAGAGCTCTGTAGAGGGTCTGAGGGTTGTTTTAAGAGCAGAGGGAGTGACGAAATGATGAAACCAGACAGTGGTGATGCTGATGTTTACAGTCTGTGCAGGGAGGAGTTGCCCTTGCAGCCACATTTGGGCACGTTTGCATGAGTGTTTGGACTGTGAGATAAAGGCGACCGGCCTCCTGTTACAGCTCTGTGGCTGACACTGTTGAGTTTCTGTCTTCTGTTGGCCTCTGCTTTTTATCCGCTTTTGAATGCGCGTCGCTGATTGTATATTAGTTGGCACAAATATTTTCCATTCATTGTTGTCACCGGGCGCTGGGGGCTGCAGAGCATCATCGGTCTGAAAGCTCTCAGGTCTGATTACATAGACGTTTGGGACCAGGCAAGGCTCTAGCACACACAAGTGGAAACAGAAACAACAATATAAAGATTCAGAATTACTCCATAAATGCAGATACTGCTTTTAAAAAAGTGTTCAACCCCCAGTTTTTCAATTAAAATCTATTTCAACTAAGAATGAATTTCATCAGGAAACAACATCCGTGTTTTAATTTAAAACAAAACTGCAAAGAGACCATAATTATTTATTGATCTGTTAACACTACATATTCGCACATACAACAGAAGATTTCCCTGAGGGGGGCAGACCTATGTTCCTAAAAATATCTTCATTCAGATTTATTCTCTTCTTATCTGATTGTAGAATTTCGAAACCATAAGCACTTAAGCCTTATTTAATTTTAAGTTGTTAAAATATATGAACTTCTATTATTTTAGATATGTATATATATATATATGTATATTTTTAAATGAGAATAACACATAAATATTTCCCTGTAATGACACTTGTGTCGCTCTAGGTGAGCTTGAGCGGCTGAAGCTTTGCTGCCTCCTGCTGTCCGGTCGACGTAAACACAACTGTAGTCACGTGACCGGAGCGTCAACTAATCCTAAAACAACTTCAAAAGTTTGTATGTTATATCAATATATTATATTTAATATTAAGAGTTTAGTTTTTGCCTTATTTTCCCTAAATAATTTAATTTAAGTAGCTCCAGCTATTTTTTTCTACATTATACTTAATTTAATTTTCTACCTTATTCTTTATGCTTATTTCTCTATAAACAAAAATAGTAAAATACAGTACGTATTACCTTGGGGAAATTTGATAGACGTGTGATGCAAAAAGAATTGTTAAAGTCAACTTTGAGTTGTCTACTGCTGGACACAAGGGGGCTCACCACCTTCCTCCTCCTCCTCCTTCTCCTCCTCCTCTTTCGGAAACGGGATGTGATGTAAACACACAGCAAACTTTTCCTTTTTTTTTCCCCTGTCCCCGTCCTTCCAGAAGTGAGTAGATCTTCTACCTTTCAGCGCATCGCTGAGGGGAAAACACAGCAGAAACTGAGGAGGAGGAGGAGGAGGAGGAGGAGGCGGCCAAAACGGTGAAAAGGTCGGGTAGGGGAGCCGGAGCCGGGCTTGAGTCCACCATGATCCTCTGATCTCCTGCGACCGCAGCCACAGCCGAGCAGAAAAGGAGAGCAGGACAGGAGGTCGCTGAAGCGCCGCCAGCGCCGCTGTTGGGGACACCGGAGGGAGAGCCGCGGACAGGTAAACATCTGGCACATCTGGGCGAAGAGCGGCGCGGTCCCCGGTCGGAGCGTGTGGAAAGTTTTGAGCGCATGACAGCAGACGAGGGGGGGTGGTGGGGGGTGCAGCTGCAGACTGAGGCCTACACCTCATATCTGAGATCTTTGTTATCTGGAGGAGAAATGATCCTGCGCTCATTCAACAAACGGCTGGAATCAGCTGGAGAAAGTGGAGCCGTGGAGAGAGCAGCGGCACCCCTGACTGCACACCCCGCTGCTCTGTCTCCATTTAGAGATGGGGGGGGTGTGCATTTCAAGGTGTAGATGCAGAAAATGGACGGTTTCAAAAACAAAGTAGAAATGATAAACTCATTTAAACAGATTCAGAGATGCAACAAGTTTTTCCAGTTCAGAGAATTCAATCCAATTCAAATTGTATCCAACTACCTGAGAATACGAAACAAACTTAGTGAATATAAAAGTGATTGAACAATTAGATAAATATATTTATCTAGCTATCATCAATTCAATGAAACTAATTGCAATAATAACAAATTTGGCTCATATGGGTGTAAACTGGCCATTTTTTCAGGAATTGAAGTACAAAAACCTCTCTTATATTTAAATATTGAATATCCTTAAAGTCTGAATGGGGCTAGCCTCAGTGTGGTATCCTGACCATAGCAGCAGTGCACATCCTAAAGTGTGATCATAATTATTCTTATGTAATCTGACGTGTTTATTTTATAGTTATTCCGTAATCTCAGCCGGTGGGCTGAGGGACAGTGACAGCTGAGTCCCAGTAAAGGTGAAACTGCTGAAAGTCGATGCCCTGCAGTGAAATCACAAGCAGCCTGTCAGCTCCAGGTCCTCCTCGCTGAGTGGATATCAGCTTACTGCAGGAAGACGACGCTCTGTGCCACTGCTATATCCTTAATGTCACTGGAACAGGGACAGTAAGCCTCACCTCCAGACACGTTAGCCTGGCTTTAATGAGAACGCTTTGCTGCTTTGTTTTCGCCGCTGTTTCTCTGTGGTTTTTCATTGAAGTCAGGAACTGCTTTCATCTGCAGCAGATCTAAATTTGCAAACATCCAGTCCGAGGGCCGTGCGTGATTGTGAGGACCTCCAGAGTGCCGCGTTCAGGATCACGCTCCAGTTATTTTAATTCCGATCCAGATCAGTTTACAGACCAATCTGATGTTGATGGATGTCACGATGTGTGAATGTTCCAGTTGTGAAAGACTTATAGCTGCAACTTTCACAAGACGTTGATCCCCGTTACTTCTCCTTAAATGTGCAACAAGTCTCTTGTGAGTAGAGAATAAGACAGTTAGTGGAGCTTTCCTCTGTTGCCATGGAGACAGCGCGTTGACGTGTAAGCACAGTAAGCATCATCATTCGACCTAACAAGAGATCGCAAACTAAAATGTAATGTTGGGCATGAAAACATCAAATGAGAAATATAGCATGCATGATTCATTTGACATGGGGTTATCTGATAAGAATACGGCATCACCTTAACTTTGAATTTGCGTCAAGGAGGTAAAAAAAAGAGACTTTGGCTGGCAAACATTGGCAGCAGTGTTAGCAGCAGAGCTAAATGTTTTCCTGTCCAGCTCCCTCCCCAAAGCCCTTTTGTGTATGGAGAGCAGGAGCAGGAGACTTTGACAACCGGAGCCCTTGGCGGGTGTCTGGATGGTTGGAGTTGGCCTTTGTTTGAATGTTCATATTTTCGCCCCTCCTCAGTTCTAAATGCTGCCCCGGTCTTCACCTTCGTATACTTTCCTCCGGTGGAACTTCTGGGACTCTCTTTCACCTTTGCTGCTGCCCTCTGGACACCAAAGTGCTCTTTGGAGGCTTGTAAATCTGAAGCTGCACCAAAATTTAGGTTACCAATTGGGGGAATAATGATGGAAAATACTTCTGCTTGCCGGGAATCATCAGCAGTGATGAGCGACTGTGTCAGCCGCCTGCAGGTGTGTCTGTTTGTTAGAAGAGCTGATTTATTGTCACTGCTCTGAAAACAGCCTGGAGCTACAGAAGGTGATCATCACAGTGACGGTTCAGTGCTTTAACACCTTTTTCCGACTTTGAAGCCGATCCCATCAGCATGTTCACGGTGTACAAACACCGCAGTTGATTTCTGGAGTCAACCAATCAAAGAGTGAGACGAAGAGTGGGCATGTTAAAAATGAGCTGTAATAACACATATCACTTTGGGGAGGAGAATATTGGACAGGGGCGGGGCTTAGCCTTTGCAGTTTATCACAGGGGGCTGCATGGAATGCTTTGGATGCAATAAAATGTGTTTGAAGGAGCTTGTCCCCAGCTCTGAAAGCTCTTTTTTGGCTTTACAGTGCTATACCACTGCACAAGCAAGAAGAAAAAAAGCAAAAGAAGAAATGTATTTTTTTCTCTGTAAACGTTTTCGACGCAGCATCGGTGCTACTGAGAAACCACACATTTTCATGGATTCAATTTGTATCACCAGGAATGGGCCAAGTTGATATTGTGGCCTGAACAAACTGTGTAATATCACAGACATCTGTCTCTAAAGAGAACAGTATGAGTACGAGTAAAAGATTATCTGCCCAATTCTGATATCTGCAGGCAGAAATCCAGATTTCCTCTAAAATCTTTCCAGCTCAAACCTGAAGCCAATAATGTGAGCTGTCTCAGATTTTTTTTTCCCCTCAGAGATTGATCCAATGAACGAGCGAATTTCGTGCGTTAGCAGCTAACACTCAGGAAAATATGAAATCAGAATCCCTGCAGAGGTTTAGCTAAATGTTTCCAAAGACATTGAACCACAGGTCATTAAGTCATCACATAAACGCTTGAGTTCATTTATCTGACCCGGATATGAGTTATGGGGCTTCTCGTCAGGCAAACAGCCCTTCAGCCTCATTGTTAAATGCAAGCGTTTACAGGAAATGCCGGCAAAATGGCTCCTGGGGACGTGTGTGCATTGCTGTGGCTGGTCTGGAAGTCAGAGATTATGCACGAGTGTAAATGAGCGTGTTTTGACTCTCCATCTTTTGAGCCGCAGCCAGCGGCTCGTTAAACCTTTTCCAAACCGCACCGAAACACGTGAAGAACAGCGCTGAGCGGAGCCACAGCTGAAGGGGGGGGGCTGCAGTAATTATGTTAATGGTTGACGATGGTGTTACGTTACAGCAGCATTTGTGAGAAATTAGCGTTTGTTGATACGCGTCGCACCTGGGGCTTATGTAACTGGATATGTCGGCAAAGTTTTTGTTTTGCTGCTGAAATGGGCTTTAGCCGGGCCCGCTTTGCTCTCTGGTAGCCGGAGGACCGAGATGACCTCCTGTAGATGCAGCACATGTCTCTGCTCCAGCAGGTTTGGTCCTGGTCCGTGTCACCCATCCATAAAGGCTCTATGACATCACCTCCAACACATCTGCGCCACCATTCGGAGAGGTTTATTGTTGGCTTCCATAAACAGAAGTGAGGAGGTGTTTTATGGTTATTACTGCTCCAAAAAGCCTGCGTGAGTGATGTTTGCCCTTTTTTTCTGCTCTTATGAGCATTTAAGTTTCCATAAGCAGGTTAGCTGGTCCACCAACCTAGCTGGTATGAAAGCGCACGTTCAGCTGCCTGAAAATTCCACGTCCAGACTAATGTGTCCGCAGAAGTGGGCCCTTTTAAAAAATAAAACAAACCATTTGAAGTTTAAATGACTCTGGATTCATGCAGCCTTCCTCTGAGTTGTGAGACAATCCAGAACGATGAGCTCCTCTGCTCTTTTCACCCACTGCTGACAGAATTATGATACCCGCATACCTGCCTGTGTGAGGTGAGTGCGTGTGTGTGAGTGAGTGCGTGTGTGTGAGTGTATGTGCGTGTGTGTGTGAGAGTGTCTGTGTGTCTGTGTGAGAGAGTTCTTTTTTTAGTGACTGCTTTGTGCACTCAAGATATTTCACATTTCTAAAATCACCGGAATTTCCTCATTTTTCTGTGCCTTTGATCCACCGACACATCCACCTCTGTTTGCGGCTGAAACAAACTTCATATTCAGGTCATACTCTTTAACTCCATCCTGTCCACATCCTTTGATCACCTTCGTATTTTCCACCATGCCTGACGGAGCTCACCTTGGCTGCACAGCTCCACTACATGTTAACTCAGGCTCTCCTCACATTCCTCAGATACCAGCGGATCTTTTGAAACCGTGCGCTTCTCCTCTCCAGCTCGGGCTGTTTCACATCACCTGTTCGTGGGCAACAGTTCCCTTTATTTGATGTGTCCTCCAGAAGCCAAATTAATTTGCGATGATGTCATCTGCTGCACACATATTTAGAGTCAAACGACATTTTTGCCTTCTGCAGCCTTGAAGGTGGGGTCGAACTGCTGATCTTTCATGTGCCTTTTCTTCCCGGTGGTGTGAATTTGTCATGATGAGACCGTGGAAATGCCCAAAACGCAGCCAGTAAACGCTCGCTGCCGAGGATTGGACACTGAGTTGCTGCTCTTTTGTCTGTTATGGCAACAGCGAGGAAATGTTTTATGCTGCCTGGTTTCAGTATTCCATCTGGTGACACCCATCACACTCACCAGATGGCTTCCAACAGCGTTCCAAAAGGTTGGGAGGATCTTTCTGAATCCTCCTCTGGGACCAGCACATTTTCATTCTTCTACTAATAACGTGTTGAAATAATCTAAATATTTGTGTTTTACTGGTTTAAATGTTTCCTGCCGATCCAGCTGAGAGGCTTCAGTGTTTCGGAGTGTTTCATTACAGGCATCTGTGTGTGTTATATAATCACAGGACTGAACAAACACATTTTGGCTTCTTTTTTGCAACAATGAAGTGTGTTTGCTTGTTTATAATTCCAGTTTAAGGTCACAGACAGTCATAATTTACTCATTATTTCTCTATAAAACAATAAATGCCAGACATCTTCATGCAAAGATGCTGGATATTATTATATGTGTTTGAATTGAAACAATTCAGCATGTAAGAGTTCATTACACAATGCAGCCAATTCCCAAAGTTGCATAAAGCAGTTCTGCCTCATGTGTAAAGGCACTACCTTCAGCAAATGACCAAGATGATGTGGAATCTTCTGTGTCTTAGAGACTTTGGGATTTTTAGAGCAGTTCTGAATTTAAATTATTCCCAAAACTCAAGTTGGAGTTGGAGCAAAAAGTCTTGGGTTTCTGTTTCAGGTCTATTGTTTTGTTCCCAGTGAACTTTGTCTCATTCACCCCTCAACCAGAGGGAGAGAAAGAGCGAGAGACATGCAGACTACTGCGTGTAAGAGTCAGAGAGAGAGAAAGAGAGAGAGAGAGAGGCATGTGGATTCCTGTGCGTATGTGCGAATGAGCGACATTGAGCCAGACTGGGGGAGAGAGAGCGCCCTGGGTTGCGTTGAATGTTTGGAATGTTGAGGCTTTTGGCTGCAGTTTGTTCTGACGGAGGGAGGAGGAGATGAAGACGGTGGAGGAGGAGGAGGAGTGGGAAGGGAGGGAATGAGAGAAAAAGGAGGACGGAGGGGGTAGAAAACAAAAGACAGGAAAAGCACAAATCATTACTATGAGAAATATGTATCATATGCTTAACATTTACATTTTCATCCTGTTCTTTAAAGATGTATTCGCCCACCTTTCATAACGACCTTTTGGTGTTTCAGCGGTGCTGTTCGGCCTGTTTGAAATGACGTCTTCTACCAGGCCACAGAGCTGGAAGCCTAGCTTTAGCTTACACAGGCTAGCCACAGCTCATTAAATCTTCTGATGCTGTTTATTCAGCTGAGACCAGCGAGGCTGCACGAAAGAGACTTTTTGTTTACGACGCTGTGAAATCGATTTAAAAATGTTCCCCGTAAAACGGTGTCGGGACGAAGCGTGCCGATGACGCAGGCGGGAATATATCTGGTGAAAGTGACAAGATTTGGGTCAAGATGTCTGACGCTCATCTTCCCTGATGGGGTTAAATTCACTTAACTGCTGTTTATTTCCTGTAATCCTTTTTCATTTCCAGGGACAGTTGTGGCACCGTGTTTGTTTTGGTTACAACAGTTCCTTGCTGTTGTTCCACAGTTCTTAAAATGGAACACTTTCAATTCCAATTCTTTTCTCCTCCGCCTCACTCTCCCTGTCTCCGGCCGCCGTTTTCCTTTTCCTCCAGAGGTTTTACTGTCAGTCTGTGCCCCCCCTCCTAAGAGTCTGCCTCTCTCTGCTGTCATGTGATTTTGCTGTAAAGATGAGCAACAGCGCAGGAATCTTAGCAGCAGCCAGGGTATTACATAAAGACGTTTTTTAATTCGGAGCTGGCTGCTTTGTGCTGCATCTGTACACATCTGTATGTGCTCAGCTCAGACAGTCCACGTGGAACAGTCATATATGTGGATACAGAGAAATTTCACCAACTGGAAACAGCATCTATAACTTTGTGATACTTATATTTTCATGAGTGTTTTGTGATTTTTGACTAAAAAATCACTTAAACTAGGGTTTAAGGCCAATTCTGCAATGTGTGTAACACATTCAGAGGGTTGCACTTGTCTTTCTCGGGCGCCACCATACTACAGTAAACAGTTGGTATAAAAATATAAAAAGGAAAGAAACATTAGTTTAAAGACTATAGCAGTGCAACACAAGTCAAAAATACTCATGCTCATAAGAGTTAGAACATCTTGAAGTGGCAGTGTGGTGTAAACCAGCAGGGGGGGGTCTGCAGGGGACAGAAGGGGTACAGGGGGGTGAAAGAGGCAAAGAGTTCATCCTCCTGACAGCCTGGTGGACGGAGCTGGCCTTAAGTCTGCTGCTCCTGGCCCACAGGCCTCCCGGGTGGCATCCATCAGATTCCTGATAGTGGGTGGCATCACCCACAACCCAGAGGGCTTCACTGGCCAGGTGGGCGCTGTCCTCGCCATGCGACGGAGGGTCTTGCGGCGGGATGCGGTGCAGGCTCGGTAGCACACAGTGATGCAGCTGGTCAGGACGCTCCCTATGGTCCCTCTGATGGTGGGGGCTGGGGCTCTCCTCTTCTTGGAGGAAGATCTTGATGAGGTGTTGTTGGTCCAGGACAGGTCCTCGGTGACGTGCACTGCTGCGCACCCACCCAGCAGCACCGCTGATGCACAGAGTGCTCTCTTGAAGTCCACACCAATGTCCTCCAAGGTCCAGGCATGTTCATGTCGTCCCTCTCATCCAACTTGATGAAGAGGTCGGAGGTCAGCGTCGGTGTTCAGTCGTTAAGGCTGATTCAGTGAGGAGGACGGTGCCACCAGCATGAACCTGGTCCTGCTCAAGGTTTCCTCCTGTTAAAAGGAGTTTTTCCTGCCACTCTTGCTAGGAGGTCAGGCTCTGAGTCCCTGCAGAGACAACTGGATTTGCACAAACTGTGTTAATTGCTATATTTGTACATGTGCCACACATGTCGACCTAAAACTCAAGACAACAGCATGTTTTCATTCGGGGATGATTTGAATCAGGACACAATGTATTACAAACACAACTATTACACAATTCTTGCTAAACTTTTGTAACCTCAGGAGGGATGTGACGAACATCCGTTTGCAGTTAATTCCACAAACTCGGACTTTTGAATTTGAATAATAGACAAAATTTGGGGTAACCAGGAGTTTCGGTGAGTATTGATTTTGGATCAGTGTGGATGAAGAGTGAGAAAGGCAGTCTGTCACATCGTTTATCCATCAGCTAGCCTTGATTTGTGTGTTTAAATCATTCGTTCTGCTAACAGGTACGATAATCCATCTGAAACTGGGATTACATGTCTTTCTCTGCAAGTTGTCACCAGAATATGACCTAGAAGGCAGAGAATCACGATGAGACGTGAATTCCGTTTGTCGTTGCGAAGAGGGTTATCACATGAAGCATGTTTTGCTGGTGTGGTGCAGCCCTGTGTTCTGCTCTGCAGTGGCTTGTTTGTGTCTCTTCCTCTGTGTTTTCTCTCTCCAGCCCTTCTGGCTCTCTTCCACCTCTCTGTTTGACCAGTGGACTTCTCTCCTGACCATCTGTTTCCTGCACTAAATGATTTTGTAATAGAAACTAGACAGCAGAGGCACTCAAAGAGAAGAAAAGTGTCCAAAACAGAGCGAAAAAAGACGCTTCAAATGCCGCTTCAGTGTTTAAAGTAAAGAAATTTAAGTGTGCTGGGTTGGGGTGTTACGTAACCTGTGAGTGGGCTGCTGTTTGTGCACTTTTTTCTTTCTTTTTTCTAAACTCGCTCTGCTCCATCAGCACTAACATTATGAAACGCTCACACACTCACTTAGTCGACTCGTAAATGAAGGCAGGAGTAATTCAGACTAATCCATGTGATGGTTCTGGAGACAGCTGACCTACGAGTGGGAACATAGTCCTGTGTTGGAATTCTTCTTCCTATCCTTGCATTCTGGTCCTTGGAGAACTTGTCTTTGCAACAATCTTTGTTCCGTTCCATGAACATTTGTCTCAACAAATTGAAGCTTAACAAACTGAAAAAAAAACAATCTCAGATCAGCTTCCTGGATGTGCAGCTGACATATCTGTGTCAGCATCTGGATTAGGCTAACATGACTTTCAGTATTTTACTGATGTTTTTCTTGAGACTTTATTGGTTTATTCAGTCGCTTCTCTCCCAGCTTACTCTCCCAACTCTTGCAGATGCTGCAAGCTGACATCTACAAGCATAATAAAAATTAAAATTGTATTTATAATTATAATAGCAGGGTCAGTTCAGTCTCTGTTCAGTTTTTTAATCATGTAAGAACCAAACCAAACCAAAATCGTTGCGTAAAACAGATAAAATTGCAAATGTAAGAAAAAAATAAAACACAAATCTGAGAAAATGCTCCAGAGTACAAGATGACACAAAGATAGTATACAGGGTTACATTAGAATACAATAAAATGCACAATAAACCGTCTGATAAAACCAGCGTCGATTGTCCAAGCCCTGTTAAATGTCTGAAATCTGTTTCTGCTCAAAGATTCTTTCCCACATAATCAGTTTAAATACAAACTAATAAGGGCAAGAAAGAAGATTTGAACAAAATCCAGTTTGGGTTTCTGTGTTAAGTGGCCTTAAATCAGTGTGGTTTGCTGAAGTTTTCCATTCAGCCCAATTGCTTTCAGACGTCAGTAATAAATTCTGGTCGGCATAAATATTTATAATTTCTGCAGAGACTCATGCTGCGTGTTTTTACATCCCAAATAAACGATGACAAGTTCGGCTTTCTCAGAAGTCATTGCAGGGTAGCAAATATCCGTCAGTCTGGAGGGCAAGGAAGGTTTTTCTGAACCACCAATGTTATTGTGTTCAGGGGCAACTGAAAACAATCCCATAAATTCATCACTCACCACTCTTTCACTCTCTCTTCTCAGACATGTAGCCAGTGTGTTGGTGTGATCGGCGGACCATCATGCACCTCTTCCTGCTGCTGATCCTTCAAGCCACAGCAGCCTTCGCACAGATCGATCCTGGTGAGTTCACACACACACACAAACACACATACACACACACAGAGAAAGAGTTTTTATGAACTGTGTGTGTGTGTGTGTGTGTGTGTGTGTGTGTGTGTGTGTGTGTGTGTGTGTGTGTGTGTGTGTTTTCAGCACACTGTCGCTATGCCTTGGGTATGGAGGATGGACGTATTCCAGACGAGGCCATCACAGCATCCAGCCAATGGTACGAGACCACTGGACCACAGTATGCGAGGTGCGTATGACTTACAGATATCCATGATGTAAAATGGGTGTTATTACCAGAAGTTTGCAACAATTTTGGCTGGAGAAACACCTAAATTTATTCAAGAAAAATGCAAATTTTATATGATGATGGTGTAATTTCCAGGGGAAAGTTGTAAATAAATGAGAAAACACATAAAAAATCCAGGAACTGTTACAGAGGAGGCATAAATTTATGTCAGAATACATCAGGTTTATATTTTATGGTCAATTTTAACCAAACCAATTCTTTATATGACGTGTATTTGTGAAACTTTGGGTTTGTTTACATTTTATATCTGTCTAATTTTTAGGAGCTGTCAGCAGATGCATAATGAATGACCTAATTTCTGCTCTAATGATTGAAGTGTTGAGAAAGTATATTTCACGATGTAAATGATGGAGCTTGATGTTTTGGTTGATATTTGACTAAATGTTTGCAGGTTGAATCAGGAGAAAGGAGATGGCGCCTGGTGTCCAGAGCCTTCAGACAGTCAGTACCTGCAGGTTTGTGTCTGCCGACTTTAATGAAACAAACGTGTCGGCGTGACTGCTGCGCTCTAAACCTTCCGTGCTTGTGAGGATCCACGTTTATCAGTTTGAGAGGCGATCCGTCTCCTTTAAACTCCCCGGCCCTTCTGCCTTTGATAGATGGTCCAGCTTCGGATGTGCGTAAGATATCACAATGTTGCCTTCATCAGATTTACTGCCTCAGGTGAACCGGATTGAACACAGCCTGCCTGTCAGGTGGATCGATTCTGGGTGGATTATTAGGACGACATTTGTAGCTTGAGAGTGGCAGAATTCCACTAACATAATTAAAACAATCCAGCGATGTTAACTTCCCAGTACAGGAGACACCTGGTGGTGAGCAGTGCTGTCAGAGGGTTCTGAAGATGTAACCACGGTGGAATTTAAGTTGTGATCTGAATGAGTACAGCATGTTGTAACAGTCCCGGGTGATTGTGTCCAGGTGGACCTGGGCAGACTGACCTTCTTGACTGTGGTCGGGACTCAGGGACGATACGCCCGCAACTCTGGCAACGAATTCGCCAGAGCGTACCGCCTCAACTACAGCCGAGACGGCCTGCTATGGAAGTCCTGGAGGAACCGTCTGGGAAATGCGGTGAGTGACCCAAATACTTCACCAGCAGAGGGTCGAGAGCGACCGGGGTGGGGGGGTGAAGGAAATGAGCCAGGAAGAGAGTAAATAAGAGGAAATATGCGATGGCATGATAGAGCGGAGATGATGGAGGAAAGAATGGGCAGGAGGGGAGGACAATGAGAAGAGAGTTGGACCTTTTTTTTTCACTCAGGCCGCTTCTGTTGCTCACAATCGAAGGGAGGAAATGACATTTACTCACAATCTTCCTGTTGGCGCTCCTGATCGCCCGCAGCTCAGGTTTGGGACATAATTTAGACAGCAGGTCATGTTTGTGTCTGAGTCTGATAGAGAGGCAGCTCTCTCCCCACACACACCTGTGGCCTTATTTTTTAATTTTTATTGTCCTTAAAAGTATAATTAAAAAACAAACCAAGCGATAAAGAGGGATTGATGTCAGCACATTTCTTTTGTTTTTTGAGACAAACTCTCTGACCTTTCAAATTAAAAGTTTAATTTGAAAGGTCAGATGTTTTATCAAATGTCACGGAACTGTCATGAAGTATTTGTCATGAACTATTTTTTTTCTAGGTGATAGAGGGCAACAAAAACACGTACGCCTCGGTCATCAATGACCTCCACCCTCCCATCATCACGCGTTACATCAGGCTGCTTCCCATCACCAAACTGTCACCCACAGTCTGCATGAGGGTGGAGTTGTACGGCTGCCTGTGGGAGGGTAGGACGCAACTTCTGTCGCCACTTAGAAACATTTACTCCCCCAGACATATCTGTGTCTACAGCTCATTACTTACAAGTGCATGCTGGAGCTTATATTTTCACCTGTTAATGCTTGGTAGAGATTTGGTTATATTTATGTCAGTGTTGATGGTGTCAGTGGTGTTAAATGGCTTTGCATGATTTATTGATAGATCACATGAGTTGGTCTCATGGGCAGACCTTTAGCAGTGGATCCTACACATTACGGCCACCACCTTATTTATTTAGATTTATTCATAAATTCTGGGCCTTGTGAAGTCCAGACACACAAAACAGGTTTGACTCGTGCTTCTGTGTCTTCACGCTCGCCTGCAGATGGGCTGATCTCCTACAGCACTCCAGAGGGTCAGGTCATGATGCCCCCTGGCTCGCCCATCGCCTACTTCAATGACTCCACCTACGATGGCGTCCACGAAAGAAGGCAAGTCAGCCGCACACTCGCCGCCGCTTCGCCGTTCCACCGCGACCGCGTCCGACGGCCGTCTTGTCGCGCAGGAGGTTGTTTGGCGGGATGGGTCAGCTGACGGACGGCGTGATCGGCCTGGACGACTTCCTGACGACGCGCCAGTACAACGTCTGGCTGGGCTACGACTACCTGGGCTGGAAGAACGACTCGCTGGGCACTCAGGGATACGTGGAGATGGAGTTTGTCTTTGACCGGCAGCGGAACTTCACCTCCATGAAGGTATGGACGTCTGTTGGGTTTAACCTCACCAAGCCTGAAGATGTGCGTTCACCAGTGTGTCAATCACAAGATTGTCAATCGTGGAAATTAGAAGGTGATGAGTCAAAACTGTCTGCCCCCCCTCCAGGTTCACAGTAACAACATGTTCACCTGCGGTGTGAAGATCTTCTCCGCCGTCTCCTGTTGGTTTAAGCCCCGCCTCATTTCCAGCTGGGAGCCAGAGCCGGTGGTGTTCAAGACGGTGCTGGACGACAAGAACCCAAGCGCCCGCTACGTGACCGTACCGCTCCACCGCCGCGCCGCAAAATCCCTTCGCTGCCGCTTCCACTTTGCCGATATCTGGATGATGTTCAGTGAGATCTCCTTTCAGTCAGGTAACAACACACACACACACACACACACACACATTTTCTATATCAGATTCTGCGATCTGGTCTTACTAAACAAACGGTTTTCCCGTTCCATCAGAGGACACCATTCTTCCGACCCAAATCACCCTGATGGGGACATCACCTACAGTCAAAGAGGAGATCACCACAGCAACCACCGGCATGACAGGTATGGCCTTTGACCTACCTGGACAGTCTAACAATCCCATGGAAATGCAGCCGCATGCCTGTTTCCTTTTATTATTCCATGACGGAGTAAATGACTGTGAGTGAGGAAGAGGAGTACAGACAATTTTTTTTTTTTTTTTTTTAAGCAAACGTCTTGGCAGCTGCTTCAAACTCCACCTTCCTCACGTCTGAACTCTTTCCTGCAGTTGCCAGTCCGTCGGCCACGTCCCCGCAGGCCGACAGCAACACGCCCATTCTGATTGGCTGCCTCGTGACCATCATCCTGCTTTTGGTCATCATCATCTTCCTCATCCTCTGGTGCCAGCATGTCTGTAAGGTACTGGAGAAGGTGGGTGCGACCAGAACCGACGCAACTAAATATAGAGTCTAAAGTTATGATTTTATGTCTTTCTTTATGATTCTTTTTATTGGTATAAATCCCTCAAACCGAGAGAGTGATTTTACAGTAACGAGCAGAGGTTTTTCACCAGCTCTGCTCCATTTTTCTGAAAACCCTGGCACACCATTAGAAGCTTTTTTTATTTACAGTTTGGTCTTGCTCTCAATAAAAAGTGAGTCACGCATGACATTCTTCCAAACATTTTCCTAATAGGTTGTTATAGGTCTCAGTTCCAAGTTTCTGGCCACCTGTCGAAATATGAAATATTTATCCGAAAGCATCATAAAGCATAAAATGCCAGCAGCTGTTCACTGCCAGTCAGTCAGACATGATTACAAACCGAAGAGGGAATTTTAACAACCCCATTATTTTCCTTTTTAGGAAAATAAAGTCTGCCGCCATTTCACACCCGTATTTATTACACGATGAACATAAGTGTGAAATTAATTTCGAAAACCTCTAAAATTATCACCTCTGAATAGACTTTCTCTGGACTCCTCTGTACCAACTTTTCTGTGCACATTAAATGTTTTCATTATTAAAGAAGTCAATGCTGCTTTCCTCCTCCAGGCTCCGCGGCGGATCCTGGATGAGGAGCTGACTGTTCGGCTCTCCTCCTGCAGCGACACCATCATCCTCCAGACCCCACCGGTGCCCCCACGCTCCAGCCACGCCTCTTCAGGTATGCGATCGCAGATACTCCAGGAAAAATGTTTTTAGGCTCATTGTGCGACGTTAGAACCGTTACAATTGTAACGAAAGTTAATAATATAATGAAAGATGTTCTAAAACCAGACCAGAACAGGTTTAATTGAACTAGGATACAAAAACCGGACACAAACTGATCTGGAATTTATTACTTGACAAAAAAAAAAACACACAAAAATATCCATTTGTACAGTGTAGTTGCTAAAATGAATTATCAACAGAGAGACAGAGACCAATAATAGAAAAAATAACAGCAGCTCAGAATACTGAACCTATCCTCAAACCCCTCATTGTTTGGACGTTGAGATTTATAATGATGCATTGTTCGCAGATATTTCCTGATTTTTTTTTTTTCTTTCCTCAGGCCCTGCCAACAGCGATCCTCACTATGAGCGAGTTTTCCTGCTGGATCCGCAGTACCAGAACCCAGCGGCGCTGAGGAACAAGCTGCCGGAGCTGTCACAAAGCGCGGAGGCCTCAGGTACTCCTAAAGTCAGCTCTGACCTCCAGTACTGAGGTCAAGTGGCAGGAGAGTTTAAAAAAATGCCATTCATTCATTTCGAAAAATATAAACTTGAATCGGCATTCTGAATCACCGGTGGTGACGTGTTTAGACACAAGGGACTGAGTGTCACAGTGGAACCATGAAACCGCCTCTTTTCTGTCCCCTGCTGGCTTTTCTGCAACACAACAGGCTCTTTACCTCGCTTGTCTGTTCACAGCCTTGACCTCTCTGTCTGCTTTCAGCTCCTTAATTTAGGAAAAATATTGATAAATATCCGTAGTGAACATTTAAACATCTTATTTATCCACTATGTAATGGCACAAAAGGGCAGAAACTATGCATCACTTGTCAGAGAGGAGAACACAAATGACAAAAACATCTAATCTGACCTATTTCTTTTTGTTGACACACCCTCTTATGATTCCCTTTTCGTTTTTGTCTTAATGTATTCTTCATTCTGGTAAAATTGGCATGCGTGTTCATTCTCCAGTGTTTCCTCTCTTTTACCTCCCAGCCCTCTCTTTCTCTCTCCGCCTCCTTGTTCCCTCCTCACCCTTCTCCAGCTCTCCTTCTCGGTAATCCTCTCTATGACCTCCTCCTGCTGACATCCTGTCACATGACATCTGGCTGGTTACGTGGTAAGATCTGAGAGGTGTGACTCCTGACATTTTTTTTTTGTTGTTGTGCAAATAAGATGACTCTTAAAATCAAGCTTTATAGTGATGGTGAGTTTAAATCAGATGTAAATGGCTCCCCTGGAAGCAGTGCTAACATCTATAACCCTCTGTCCTGAGAAAGCTAAAGACAATCAGGGTAAGCATGCTCTCCTTCCTGCCCCTCTCCAACAGCCTGTGGAGGAGGCTATGCCGAGCCCGACGTCACCCAGTGCACGCCGCACCAGTGTTTCCACAGCAGCGCGCCACACTACGCAGAGACGGACATCGTGAGGCTGCAGGGCGTCACCGGCAGCAACATGTACGCCGTTCCCGCCCTCACGGTAGACTCCCTCACCAGGAAGGACATCTCAGCCGCCGAGTTCCCGCGGCAACAGCTGATCTTCAGGGAGAAGCTGGGGGAGGGGCAGTTCGGAGAGGTCAGTGGCGAGCAGGCAGGCCCGGGACACCCCTGTAGGGTCATAAGGGGAGACATCGGGACGGAGCAAACTCTTCTGACCCTCTTCTGCAGGTCCACCTGTGTGAGGCTGAGGGTCTCCCAGAGTTCCTGGGCGAGGGCTCACCCCTTCCTGAGAGAGATGGGCGTTCAGTTCTGGTGGCTGTGAAGCAGCTGAGGGCAGACGCAACCAGCCAGGCCAGGTAGGACCCGTGGATGGGACAAAGCCCAGCCTTCGTCACGTTTGTCTGTCACGCCGTCCTGCGTGGAAGGACACACTCGATGATGCGGCCTTTCCTCTCACGCGTTAGGAACGACTTCCTGAAGGAAATCAAGATCATGTCCCGCCTGAACGACCCCAACATCATCCGGCTGCTGTGCGTGTGTGTGTCCTCGGACCCGTTGTGCATGGTGACTGAATACATGGAGAACGGAGACCTCAACATGTTCCTCTCGCAGCGAGAGATCGAGAGCACGTTGACACACGCCAACAACATCCCTTCAGTCAGGTGGATATGTCGCATATTTAGCTAGTAATGCTTACAGCGGTTACCATGGCGACACGCTCCTCCTTTCTCCGCCCCCTCCAGTCTGCCCGACCTCCTCCACATGGCGGTGCAGATCTCCTCAGGGATGAAGTACCTGGCGTCTCTGAACTTTGTGCACCGTGACCTGGCGACCAGGAACTGCCTGCTGGACCGACGCCTCACCATCAAGATCGCCGATTTCGGGATGAGTCGAAACCTGTACAGCAGCGACTACTACCGCATCCAAGGCCGGGCGGTGCTCCCCATACGATGGATGGCCTGGGAGAGCATCCTGCTGGTGAGCCGGACCACACAAGGATTATTTGTTTGATGTTTTTTCCTTCTTTCAAACTGTCCATCGAGTTTGATTCGAAGGTTGCAAGTTAATATTTTAAACGGGTGCATTTTTTTTGGCCCACCAGGGTAAGTTCACCACAGCCAGTGACGTATGGGCGTTTGGTGTCACCCTGTGGGAGATCTTCACCCTGTGTAAGGAGCAGCCCTACAGTCTGCTGTCTGATGAACAGGTCATAGAGAACACTGGCGAGTTCTTCAGGAACCAGGGCAGACAGGTGAGAACACACTGATCATTTCTGTCGGATTTTTTGTACCAGATATAAAAAATCTCGATAACAACCCAGAACTCTTGGAAGAGTAAAACAGTCATTTCCGTGGAAACGCCGCCATCGAGACTTGGACTTCCTAATGGATGTTTTTTTTCTGTCTAGATATTCCTTTATGCCCCTCCACTGTGTCCTCCATCTCTCTTTGAGCTGATGATGCGATGTTGGAGCCGCGACATCCCCAACCGGCCCAACTTTGAGGGACTGTACCAAGCCCTGAGGCCCCACGTCAACCAGTGAGCCGCGGCCGCAGCGATCCGTACCGCTCCCGCTTTGCCTCAGCAGACCGTTGGCCCATCTCTGAATTCCTGATGTGGGTGACAGGAACCACATTGCAAGAGTAAGTCGCTGTCGGTGGGAGCGAAGGAACTGCCAGCGTTGGTTTTCTTGGTGGTAAGAGAAGCATCGCTCTCTTCTAAGAGATGGAAAAGGAAAAGCCGGTTCCACTTGGATGAAAGACTTTTTTCAACCATTGCCCTTATTAATAAGTTAATTCATTTTAAGGTTTTTTATGGATGTTTCTTTGACCAACATGGGTTTCTTTATCTTTAGATGTTTTTTTTATGTAATGTTGGTGCCAAATGGTGCCATAAATCTTTTTTTTCCTTCTTATTTGCTTTAGACGCTATAAACTGGACGGACTCTTCATTCTTGGTATTTTCTCCTCTCCCTGTGGTTTTTACTATTATTGTAAAGCACTGTCTGTGTCCCTCCGTCATTCATGTTCATATATTAACCCACACTGGAGTTAGGGCTGGGGTCAAATTGTAGTGTAGCTCTATTTTTGAAATTTTATTCTATTTTATTTCTCTTGTCTTGCAGTGTCTTTGTGGAAGTGAATGGTGTTTAGTTGAGATTCACATTTTGGTGCCAGGAGATGGAAATTTGTGTGAATCACGGATCAAAATGCATTCAATAAGTTACTGAAGGAGGGAGATGAGGCACAAGACAAGTAAAAGATAACAGCCGTTGCATCCTTTTGGTGACAAAGATAACGTATTGGATGATATAGTATATTAAAGTAAATAGTGGCTTCCTATGCTGTTCAAGTGCCTTACAGAACTTTGAAACATGAATGACAATCACAACATTTACAACACTGGTACTGTTAGCATGTGGAGTAATCAGCCATGCGAGGCAGAAGTGTCTCATTTCAACTGTTTTTGTTTTCTGATTATTTTTTTGTTTTAAAGAAACAGTTAAATGAATTGCACACTGTTAGATCTGATCAAAGTAGGCTGAAGGAACGGTGTGTGCGAGCTACGTCTCTGTTAGCCAGTCTCTCCAGGATTTCCTTCTTTCCTCTTTTAACGTGCAACTTGTTACTGGTCAGGGTGGCAGGGGGCGCTGTAGCCCGGCGCAACAGTCGTCAGGGGTCAGGAACAGTTGAAATTCCCACTTTCTCTTGAATAAACGGCCTAAAACATCGAACAATTCATGGTTGTTCCACAATCCCGATTTCCTCAGGAGCCTGATTTGATCACTAAAGATTCTGATTGACAGCAGAAATTCCTGGAGAGGCTGGTTAGCTGACTTAAATGTAGACACTTACAGTAACAATTTCTATCCCACTGGGACGACACAAGAAGCACAATCTGAGTAGTTCTCTTTAACCTGGGATATATTTTCAGAATCTTCAATTGAAGCTTTTCTATCTGGCGATATATTTACAGTTAGAAAGAAGTAAAAGGGCTTCCACTTACATGGTAATCAATGTTTGTCAGACTCGTGCACCCATACACTGTTCGCTTGCAGCAAATACCATTTATGATACAACCTGCTCATCAGGATACTCTTAGGTCTGCGATCTGCTCATCTATGCACGCATTATTGACCCAAAGGGGCTCCTATAATGCTAACTAAGCTAACAGTCACAAAAGCTACAGTTGATGATAATCAGCCACAGATACGTAACATTCAGCAGACAGGACAGAATCAGCAGTTCTATCGTGTCCACTATGATTTTGAATGCGCTTTGAAATCGGTTCACACAGTCATGTGTGTGAAAGTGGTAAATCACAATCACAACAACGTGAGACTGGTATGATTATGTTATGTTTGAGTACATTTTTCAGTGTTTTTGTGGTTATCTGTACTGTACCTTAACAATTCTATGTGCGTGTGTGTGTGTGTTTAAGTAAAAATATGTTTCCGTGTGTTTAAATATTATTGACATTCCTTTGAGCACTGGGATCTAGTTGGGATTAAAGTGGTTAACCAGATATATTGCCATGTGACTAAATAAGGGAGAGCTTTTTTTTCTTTTTTGTTTTGGTTGTTTGCTTTTTAAGCAGGCATGACAAGGACAGCAAGTAGGGAAACCACTAAACTCCATCTCCCAGAGTCCTTTGCTACAGTGAGCCTGTGTGGGTTTTTTTTAATTCTTTTGTTGCTGTTAGAGAGAGATGAGTCTTATGGTTTGCTAGTGTACAGTATAAGTGATATATAATGCCTTTAGTGTGTGAATGCAGATTAGAAGTGATCATTGTTATTGATTAATTATCAGACTTTATTGTAGCAATATCTCAATGATTATTTCTGTTCTGGAAAAATTTGAGGTTTTGCTTTAAAAAAATGAAGCAGTTTTCATCGTTTTTCATTTTTATGTACATAGGCCTGTAGCTGTGTATATTAATATATATTGGGAGTCAAAAACTGTGCTAGTCCCAAATATTTTCGAATCTGTATGCTTTCTTGGTGTGATTTTCTTATAATAAACAGCAAAACACGGGGCTGGAGTCCTTATTTCTTCAGTTGTAAACGCATTTTTTACAAGAGTGTTGACCATTTTAACTGATGACTTTTTTCCACCTTCTTTCCACCTACTTTCATTACTGGTTGTTGTCAGCAGGGGCGACAAAGAGGCAATGTTGCTTTTTCCACATCAAGACAAATTTATACGAGCCTGTGTAAAAGGAAAGACCCTCAGGTGGCGAAACGAGCATCCTAACATCGATTCTTAGGTCTTTAAGTGAATTTAGTAGCTCGTAAAGCTCAAGGTCTCAACAAACCAACCTTGAAAGTCAAGGTAAGGCAGTTTTATCCACCCCTCCTTTTCCAGGATAAACAATGGTGCAATTGTTCTGTTTTAATCAGGGTCTTATGG
Organism: Lagocephalus sceleratus; assembly: GCA_911728415.1. Taxonomy (NCBI): domain Eukaryota; kingdom Metazoa; phylum Chordata; class Actinopteri; order Tetraodontiformes; family Tetraodontidae; genus Lagocephalus; species Lagocephalus sceleratus. Next base: position 8,635,327 of record CAJVRN010000237.1, on the reverse strand, counting down.
TGAGCAAAATAACTCATACTACTGGTGTTATGAGTTCAATAAAGCATATTTAATTTTGAAGACACAAGATTGGAGATCAGCTGGGAATTGAAAATAAGCTGCTGACAGCTAACGGGCGACACCTGTGATGGAGCGGGAGGTTGAGCAGAGACCAGGAGCTGAAAATGAGCTCTTGAAGGAGCGAAACCTCTGCAGGGGACGGGACGGACACACCTGACCCATACAGGCGATTCAAGCTCTGGGCAGATTCCTGATTGATCACATTTGCTCACTTCTTTGTTTCCAGTTAAATGGAGCTCATTTCATCCACCTGAGACACTTAAACATACAATCTTCAGGCCCCAATATCCAAAGAGGAAAAGGAACTTTCATTATTGGTTCTAGCACATCGGGAAAATCACTTGGAGCCTTTCAAAGCAGTTGCAGGTTGTAACATTAACTGTCAAAACACTTGTATGTAATGAACAGAATGGAACGGCTGTCAGAAAAAGGGAGTCTGTGATGAATTAGAGGCTTCTGAAGTCCTGGCACTATTGTACACAGTGTGCTTTTCATCACCATAAACCGAGAAGACTCCTGCTCCAGTCTGAAGGCCTCAGACGTTTACACCCATCAGTTTAAGTGAGATGAAACAAAAGTCGAGTTCGTGTTTTCAGAAATCCATCAGCGCTTGCAGGATGGAGCTATTCTTTCCCCTCCTGAGAACCACATTTACTGCAATTATCTTTGGCAGGGACCAAACCCAAAATGATGGAAACTGAAACCAAACGTTTGATTGCAGATGTGGCCACAAAAACGGCAGAGAGCTGAAAAAGAGTGGCTTCTAACTTTAACTACGGCAGATGAGAATATAGCCAACGATGTTAAAATGGTAAGTTTTGTATTGAAACAAACATGAAAAGAGCTTTTATATGCTCATTGTGAACCAGACTGACGGTGGAAGAGGCCCAGCTAAGGCCTGCGTGGCTGTAATTGTTGGTGCTGCTCCTAGGGAGAATTTTGGTTTTTTATAACAAAAAGGTGAAGAAACATCAAAAATGACATGATCTGATAGCAAAATCTGTCAAAATGTTGTTGATTTGAAACCTTTTGTGCAGAGTCATGAAGAGGCAGACCCGTTTCCACGGTACTGTACATGCAGGGCCATGTGGACAGGTCAACAAGGTCAAAAATGTGGTTCTCCTCAGGAGGTACTTGGGGAGGTGTTGCACGTGTCTAATTTGTTAAACGAAGGTGTGGCGTCCATCGCCGTCACTGCATCGAGTCTTTAACACCTTTTTACAGGCCAGACTGTGCAGCACCCAAACAAACACGAAAACTACCTGACTGCTCCTGGCGTCAAGCTGGGAATGTAACACCAAAGCAAGTGGGAATATATTCTCCCCCTTATTCATCTTTGCCCAGATTAAGGCCGACGCTACGGCGGATGCAAACCATCCCTGCTATGTTTGGTGTTTCCATGGCTCTTTATGCGCTCTGTGCGTAGGAGGGCCCTCCAGGTGGGCAGCCCTCATTATGAAGCTGTTCAAACCACTCAGATCAGACCGACACCTGCTTCTCATTGGAAGCAGCAGCTGCGGCTGCCTTGTATCCCTGAAAGGGAAGTGCCGCGCGCTGCGATAAAGCCAGCCTGCCTTTGATCTTTTACACAAATGTCATAAAAACGCAGCTCTTGTTCAGCTTGAGCACTTTTTCCAAAGGCGTAGTAGGAAAGATTGGAGCTGCGTGCACATGTTGCCACCATAGGCGAGCTGCACGCCGCCATTCTGCTACTGGAGGAAGGACTGGAGCGACTCCTGCCACATAAAGCCCCTGATGATGATGCACTGACCAGGTGTTAGCATGCGTCCGTTCACTGGATTTACTGGTATACGACTTGGACCGTAGGCAAAGGTTACCGTTTACATATCAGCAATTTCAATGGTGAAATCATCTTAAAGGGGAATCCAAATTACAATCTCAAATCATACTCAAAACAGACCAACATCTGGTGATTACAATATAAATATTGTCAATGAAGTTATTGCACCATGCAGTTCCAGTTTTTGCCGCTAGATGTTAACATTGAGAAACTTTGATTAAAAATAAGAAAGAAAACCTATAAAATGACCTACTTTCACGGTTCATCCATGTTTTGGGTTTCAGTTAGGAATAGCTGATACTTTTAGATGTACATTTCACCAGAACTGCATCATAACTCTACGTACAACCCCCTATTATTCTTTTTTAAAAAACATTATGGAAGTTGTCCTTATGTTTACATTTATTTTTCATCTCATAGCTTCAGAAAAGGTAAATCTACTATTTGGTTTTCATTAATATTGGTAGCAGAAAATCTAAATTCTGTCCAATAAATCCAAACTGAGATGAGCAGATGAAGTCATCACAGTGGGTGAAGCAGCTGATAGGTAGCAGATGTTCTGCTTGCTGCTTCAGGGACAATAGGGAGGGTCATTATAGGCCTGAGACAAATGTTGAGGTGCGTGTCTGGAACAGCACAGTATGAACACGCACAGGCTCAGTGCGCGGTCCATTTGATGAAGACTTAATGTGTTACGTATTTTGGGTAACTTCATCCATCGAGGCAGGCATGTTAATGTCTACACGGGCCATCAAAAAGGTTACACTCACTCAAGTTTGCACCACTACCAGGTCCAGCTTCTGTTTCTGGAGTGTCCTGAGGTTTATGCATGTGTGACACAGGTTATCTAGCAGGCGTTTGTAATCTCTTTTCAGCAAATGGACTTTTTGGATGCTGATGTTCAAGGTGTGTTAAAAGAGAAAGCGGAGCCGTGTGTGGCATGCGTGCTTTTAAAGTGTGTGAGGAGGAAACGTCTCAGTTGGTTAAAGCGTCAATTTCAGCTTTTTCTCTTTTTTTAAAGCATCCTGAGTGCTCAGCAGGGGAGAGAGAGAGGGGCCAGTAAAAGGAAACAAAAGCATCTTGCGCGGATTGTTTATGGACGAGGTTCCATGAACAGTAAATGAGGGAGACAGTAAAACCAGAAAAGGCCTGATCGTGTTGCTTTTATCTATACAAAAACTGAAATCAATACCCTGTAGCACGACCTGCAGCATGTTGCTGAAACCTGAGAAGGTTTATACCAGGATGGACATTCCAGACCCTCGCACCTAAGTGCCAACCTGGACCCAGGTTTCCTTAAAGCATGAGCACTTTTTTGCTTGTTTGCCTGATTGGAGACAAAAACAACGCGTCAGACCCTTCCAAAAGAATACACCAACGTTTGTTCCAGACTTTTCAGGCACCAGGATGCTCTTTTATATGACAGCAAATAAATAAACTAAATTATCCACCAGAAAATCTGTAAACAGATATAAATAAACATGAAAATCACTAGGTTTATTCAGCCAAGAAACAGACCTGAAGTCTAACAAGAGTGTTTTATCATTAAGCATCTTCCCCTCCCTTCCTCTCTCCCCCTCCCTTCCTCTCTCCCCTTTCCCTCTCTCCCTTTCCCTCTCTCCCTTTCTCCCTCTCCCTTTCTCCCTCTCCCTTTCTCCCTCTCTCTTTCTCTCTCTCTCTGCATCAGCTGTTGCACTTCACTTGAATTAAACATATTTATTTTAGAGCATGAAGAACCTGTCTCCTGACGCGTTGCTGTCCCGTTTGGCACAGGTGTTTCTCCTGTGCAGCCTGTTGGACCGGGCTCGGGCTCAGGACACCGATGCGCTCCAGCAGGGGTTGACATGGCAACACAACGGCCAAGTTTTCAGCATCCTGAGCCGGGGCTCCCAGTACCGACCGTCCCGGAGACACACCGGCTCGTCCCGCCCCACGAACCCCGTGGTGATCGTCAGCGGCGCCAACGACACGGTCCCCGCCGCCCCTCGGCTCTCTCCGCGGGTCCCCGCCGCCAGCAGCGCGTCCCAGTTACGCGCAATGACGCGGCAGCATCAGCAGCCGCCGGCAGAGGATGCTGCCCCGGTCAGACGAGAGGACATGATGGTCGGGGACGACCCGTATAACCCTTACAAGGCATCCAACTATTACCCTTATTATAACTACTACAACTCGTACTACAGACCCCGACCCAGGGCTCATCTACGACATGGATATGGCACCAGGTACCACCAGTACGGTAAGGGCAACGTGTCTTTATTCTGTTTTACATGTATTTTCCTCGTAAATAATCAAATAATTATGTTTTACATATCCATAATCTCACCTCACATGTTTTAATATTCAAATAATGAGTTAAAGTAGAAATGTTTGATGTTAAAGGACAGTTGTTAAAATTAAAATAAATCTTTTTGCAGCATATTCTGGGGTGAGGGAGGGTTTAAAAGTGTCACTTAAAAACTTTTTGTTGTCAGATAAATCAGAGGGGAAAGGGCTGAAGTTAATCCTTAACTTCTAGAATTAGAATATGAGCGGACTCCCCGCGGTAGACATCCCTGACCGACAGGGGCGGTGTGGTCTGCTCTTCTACTTTGTGTTCAGTAGTTTCTGCCTGCTCACTTGGACAGCTGAAGCTCAAGAATTGACTCATCATTGTCCTCATGCTCGCAGGTCTCCCTGATCTGGTTCCTGATCCCTATTATATCCAGACGGGCACCTACGTGCAGAGGATGTCCATGTACAGCCTTCGCTGCGCTGCAGAGGAGAACTGCCTCTCCTCGTAAGATAACCTTTTCACAGAATCGGCATTTGAGAAAGTGATCAAGCATGTAATGGTGAATTCACACACATGGATCTCTGAGCATTATAAGGGACTTTGCTCAAGGGTACCTCGGCAGCACCCTGGATATGTCCAATGACTCCTCCTGCACACCAGGACAATGCTCAAGTCCCTCTTGACTCAAAAGAGGGCTCGTCCGGGATTTGAACCCGGGACCTCTCGCACCCTAAGCGAGAATCATACCCCTAGACCAAAGAGCCACATGTGTGTGCTGAGTTTGCGTAGTTTCCGGTATGCGGGGACTCATATTTCCACTCTCCAGGTCCGCCAGCTACTCCTCGGACTACGACACCAGGGTTCTGCTGAGGTTCACTCAGAGGGTGAAGAACCAGGGAACGGCTGACTTCCTGCCCAGTAAACCTCGCTACTCCTGGGAGTGGCACAGCTGTCATAAGTAGGCGGTGGCAATGGCTGGTTCATCTGGGCTCTGTTCCTCTGTTCCTGTCCTAAAGTTCTGCCTTTGCCCAGTCACTTCCACAGCATGGACGAGTTCAGCCTGTACGAGCTGCTGGACGCCGACACCCAGAAGCAGGTCGCCGAGGGGCACAAGGCCAGTTTCTGCCTGGAGGACACCTCCTGTGACTCGGGATACTACCGCCGATTCGCCTGCACCTCACACACTCAGGTGTCCACACACTGACCTGTTCATCACAGATGTTATTCTCTCTTCTAACCCAAACGCTGTGTCTGGACGCAGGGTTTGAGTCCTGGTTGCTATGACACCTACAACGCCGACATTGACTGTCAATGGATCGACATCACCGACGTCTCCCCTGGAAAATACGTCCTCAAGGTCTGGAAGCTTGAGGACGTGTTTTGCTCTCTGGAGTCAGCAGGACGGGGCCCGTGCTGGTTCTCCAGCCTGGGTCCGGTCTGGAGGCTCCAGCAGCAGATGTGACCCCGCGCCTGACGCTCGTGTTGTTGTGTCGTCCCGTCAGGTGACGGTAAACCCGAAGCAGCAGGTCCCGGAGTCCAGCTTTGACAACAACATCGCCCGGTGTGACGTCCACTACACCGGCTCCACCGCTCATGTCTCTGGATGCACCACCACATCGTGAGAACCACTTCCTTGTCCTCTGGTCAATATGACAACAGGTCACAACAGCTCCAGCTAACAAATCATATAAAACGCTTGTACTCATTCTAAATGAGTAACATTACAGATCTGATTCATGGAAATCAGATCAACACGGCTGGCGTTTTGGGCCCAAATCAATAAAAGATCAAATGTGTTGAAATCCAGGTGTGTTTTTGAACTCGCACAGCTGCTTCCAAAAATGCGCCAGCTTTACTGGGATGTTACTGGGATGTAAAGTCAGCAGTTGTCCCTCTGATGATGGTGCCCAGGCGTCTCAATTAGCCACTCGCTTTTCCGCAGCAGCCCTGCAAACCTTTCACTGTCTGTTTTATTTGAGTTCTGTAACTTCAGAGGACTACCTGCCACATCCCAATGCTCCCCAAGAGGTTCAGCATGAGCGGAGAAATCAGCACAATTTATTTCAGCAATCAAGAGCTTCGTTTAAGTCCTGCTTGAGTGTTGGTCTTGTCTTATTCTGCAGACACTGAGATGACAGAAGTTGAAGGGCAGAAGAGTGAAGCCACGTGCGACATCACTAGTTTAACTACGGGAATTTCCAACCTGCCAGGTCAGAGCAACAGCTGGATCACTATGGTTACCCCGTGAGTGCAGGATTCAGCACATTTATTCCACTTGAATTATATTTACAGGTTCTGGATTAAGTTGCACAAACTGTTTGCAAATCCACATTTAAGTCTGCACAGTTTTCTCCATTTTTCATTTTTGTATACCCACAACTTTTATCACTGATGAAAACCAAGATTTCATATACAAGCCTGTCACATTCCCACTGTAGATGCTGTTATGTTTCCCTGCAGTGATACACAAAATTGTACCTTAAACTGTTAGATCTACATGTGTTACTTGTGTTTTTTTCAGTTCATACTGATCGTAAAGTTTCCTATTATTATAATTGCATTTTCTCACAGTGCATTTGAAGGCCTTTTTAAAGATAATGTGTCCTTTGCTGTCTCCCGTAGTTTTATCTTATGTGTACAACATTGAATTTAATTTTAACACATAAGCAGAAAAGATAACCTTAATTTGTGCTTTGATTTAGGGGAAATTGTAATTAAAATGTTCACATGTGTTATCCAAACATGTCCACAGCACTGTATATAACCAAGCTTACATCTTTAGCTGTTACCTGCTTAATCCATATCTTATTAATAAAGTTTTCTTAAATGGAAATGTTCAATATTAAGACCACTTGTTCTAATTGTGTGCCGCAGAGATTTTCTCCCCAAATACGTTTTACTAATAAACTAGTAGCAGTGAGGATATTTAACCACTAGGTGTCACTCTTGAAAGCTGGATGAATCGAAGAAAGTATCAATTCCGTAGGAGCACGTTGTTATTATGGAAACAGTGCAAATATAGAGAAAGTTGCGTCCTGTCCCTGAAAACTTATGTAACTACGTGTATCATGCCAATGTGATTTTTAAGATAGATCTAGTATGCGCAATTGATTTCACGAAATTAAACAATTAGACGTTTGAAACTAAACTACACTCATTAGTGTCTGAATAATGTGTCTCTCACGTTATCTGGCATGTGAGATCTAGTTTCCACAAAGGACAATAACAAACGAGAGAGAGAGAGCTATATAGAGGGCATGTCTATAAGTGAACCAAACACCATAATTTCTGTTCGAAAACACGGTAAAAGCAGTGCATTTACTGGTTTGGTAAGTTGTGTTTTTATTCTAAGGATAACGGACTGATGTAACGGGTTCATTCCCCGTCTGATCGGCAGCCCTCGTCAAAGATCGCTTATTGAAGCAAGATGGATCAGCGGAGGGACTATTCTACGACAGAACTGTGCTGCGTTTGGAACAGTAAAATATATTTTTTTAAAAGTCTTAGAAATCACGGCAGTCCGAAAAGTACCATCTATTTCAATGCAATAATTACACATTGGGTGACATTTTGTGTTTTATCTCGCTTATGCTAGACATTTTAAACCTGTGGGTAATTCAGTGCAATAAACTGGGGGCGATTTAGTTCAAATATTATAGTGAATTTTAATTTATATTTATTGCAACAGTCCTGGAAAACACGAATCCTTACAGCAAATAAATGGTTGCTTATAAATACAAAAAGCCAATTCTAGTTTTTGCAAAGTAATGCATAGTGAGTGTAATTAGAACGCCCTTTCTATTCAACTATTGGAAGACCAGCGACAATGGAAAAAAAACACTACACTGTAATTAAAACTTATTTAACGCCAGCCCTGAAAGTAAAAGTAACAGATTGGCCATCCGTGGCGCGCAGTAACGAGACACCCCGTCCGGAGTGAGCGCTCGTCTTGTTTTTCCCCCTCTGCGGTGCCCATATGTCAAAGTCTTTGTGCTCCTGAAGACAGAAGAAAAAAACAGCTGGATCGTGAAGGCAGCAGCTCGCGCCTCCGCTAGCGGCGTCCTCGACTCGAGCCAGCTCCGCCGCTCTTCGACAAAGGTACCGTAGCGCAAAACTCTCGGTTGAATGGGGTCAAAGCCGTTGCCATTCTGGAGCCCGCTCCCTGTCTCTCTCTCTCCTTTGCTTATTTTTTTTTTTTTTACCTGAGCTCTGCGCTTTGACCTAATTCTCCAAGTGCCTGGCTAGCCCGTTAGCTCGCACCTTAGCATCCCTGGATGCTAATTAGCCTCCCGCTGCCTCCTGAGCTCATATCAACATTAGTCAGCTCCGACATCCACCGTCCTCCACCCAGGCTTCCAAGCTGAAAGAATCGTGCCTCTTATCTCGTAGAAGTGCGACATATGCACAGTGATTGTATATAGATTATGAGAGAAATGAACTCGAACCAGATTTTAAATGAATTCACTTTCACTCCAGAGGTTTCAACATTTCCCTAGGTGATTCAATTCTCCCTCCATTTAAGGGAATTTAATTAAGCTATCCACTGTTTCGAAGGATCCACTGTGGCAAAGGAGGCATGATCATATCCATATTTATAATTTTGATCAGCATATATGATCAAAGAGTCTTACTATTTTGATGGGACAAAGTGTAAAACATTTTAAATAGCTGAAGAATCCTTTATTAGTCCTCCTAGAAGAGGGATTATTTACTGCTTTTACATGCTGATTAGTACACATGCAGTCGCCGAGGGAGGGGTGTTGAAGTGAGTAAGCTGATCTGGAGGACAGGCTGTTTGGGGCTTTGCTGCCTTGGTCAAGGGCACATTGGTACTGCTCTGGAAATGTCTCTCTCTCTTGCTAATTGGGGTCCAAGAACTCCCCACCTTCCCAGTAATTAGAGGGTCCATCCAGTAGTTGGTCCCAGGACCGCTGGCACCCAAAGGCGAGAATCGAGCCCCGAGACCGACGAGCCCTGAAAGCAGGTTTTCCAGTTTACCAGAACTTCATATGGAAGAAATAACGGAACGTTTGTTTTGATGCCAGTTTCACTTTGGAAACCCAAGCTGTCACTATAGAGTGAAAAACCAAATGAATCCACAGAACTGTCTGACCAACGCTAATGAGATTTAACCTGGCCACCATCCAGTCTGCAGGTCCTAATTCCTATAATCAGGTTTCCATATAAGCTCAATTACAGTTTCAGTGCCTAATTAGAGAATTATGGCCTCTATCTGACCAATGGATGAGCTGAGGTAGTGGAGAGAGCTCTCATGGTTTAAAAAAACCATTACCATTGTTACGAAAAACCTTTTCAAGAAGAAAAACTATCTCTAATAAGCTTCAGTCCACCAAGAGGTTATTATTTATTTGCTAGCATTAAAGAATTGATTATAAAAGACTAAATTTCTTCTAGTTTCTGAGCTGATGTGTTCATGCAACATTCACTGAGTGCAAAGAAAATTGACACTTACAGCAAAGTGAAATTGTGCGGTGGCGGCAGCTAAAAATATGAACGGATCTCTTAAAAGCCAGTGCTTACTGTGGGGGAAGAGAGGAGAAGACGGGTCGTCCTGCTTCCATATGTACGATTTCCTCATCTAAACCAGAGTTTTCTCTACCTGCTCCCCTCTGAGGTCACGTGCGATGACTTAATCTCAATGGTATCCTGTAGAAAGTGATGCACACTTTAGATCTTGTGGGGCTTTGAAGTTGGAGACTTCAGAAAGTAAAACTAGCATTGCTGACATTTCTTCGGTGTGTTCTATTCATGAATCACAGTTTCACTTTACAGGTTTGTTAGCAAAGCACCATCTGAGGGTCAGGCTCTGAAAGGTCTGCCTGTAATCCCTCTAAACTCTCGGATGCTGCGCTCCCTGTGCCCAGCTGTTGTTGCTCCAGTGTGCAAACCACAAGCATTCCTTTTTGTGTTTCTATTTTGGTTGTTGATACAATGTGGGAGGTGTTCTCTGTGTTTTTCCCTTTTTCATCTCTCTTTTTTCCCCCTTGTTTTCTGCTGAGGCTTGACCAGCCGTTCCACCTGACGTCCGAGTGAACCTCAAAGAAATATTTTCCTGATTTACGTGCGCGGCAACAGTAATTAAATTGTCTTCTTAGATTATTCCTGAAGCGTCTTCTCTTTGCGTTGGATCCAAAACAGCTTCTCTCTGGTTTATTTTGTGTCCTGCCACTGGCCTGGAGGGAATCAGGCTGGGCAGCTGCTCACATAAACATAGAAAATTAACCTTTTTTTGTAGCTTTTGCCTGAACTGCTGTTATCAGGGATGTTAAGTTGAAAACTGCAGTCGGGGGGGGGGTTGTGTTGAATTCACTTGGATCTTAGCTAAAACCTCCCACAGCCTTTCTGCTCTCTGACTGACCACGATTGACTCAGACCATGAAATGATAATTATTTCACATACAGACAAGCTGTTTAAAAAAAAGAAGACTGCATGTTTCAAATGGTGTCCTAAACCCGAGATTCTTCTTCTGCATGTGTTTTACCAGATCTGCAGCTAATCGGCACTTCTAGAAAACTGGTCCCGATTAACGAAGAGCCACCTCAGCACATCTGGATCTTGTTGTAGGTCACACCTTGATGATGTGAGCAATCATGCTGGATCACATTCGGCAGCAGCCGCAATATTTCTGAGTCCAGACCAGAACATTAGTGACTAAAAAGTGGTCATCAGCAGAGCTGCACTTTATCAGAGCGACATGGAACATACAGTAATGTTGATCTCGGGTTGGATCCAGTCCAGCGATTCTGCATTTGTAAATCTTTTGCACACTCCTGGTCACGCAGCTTTGTTTTAAGTCCTGATTATCGTGCTGTTTGGGGCCTTTGATCATGGCAGCTCGGCCACTTTGGGCAGTTGACAGTTTGGTCTTTTGAACTGTTTTGAACTTCAGCCTTACTGAGCGGAAAAGGATTTAATTTTCCATCAAATGAAGCACTTTACACACACAGCCTTTGTAAAATCCTGATTAGAATGGAACTCACAGTTGTTATTTCCATAGTTTCCTCTTTACTCATAGGGCAGCAGTTTGTCATCTGAATGCGAAAGGCAAAGAAAACAGGAGTTTTCAACAGGACTGTTCTCTGCTTCCTGCAGCTACTTCCTCCATTTAATCCCCGCTGATCATATCAGAGCAACACACATTCTTTAATCATGTATGGGTATGGTGCTTAGAAATAAAAGCTACAGCTGGCTGTTCATGCAAAGCAGGAGAATATCAGTTTTTGCACTATAAAAACATTGTGGAAGTCTTTTTTGAATTTTTGCATTAACATTAACATTGTAACAGTTTAGACTTGTCACTCATTATGTATAATAATGTGCATGTGACTCATTTCCATAGAAGGACTAATGTTTACTATCACTGTGTGCAGCTGGTTGGGAGGCTGATGATGTGGTGTTAAGATGGAGGCCCCTGAATACCTGGACCTGGATGAGATCGACTTCTCTGACGATTCAGTGGTCAGTGTGATTCAAAAATCTTGTCATAAAATACTTTTTCGTCCCATTTTTACAGATACTGTGTAAGCACTAGTTCTTTCACAGCTATTTGCATTTGTCAACAATAATCATCTCTCATTAACTTTGTTTTCTTATCCTGAAGTATTCTGTGACATCCCTGAAAAGCATCCCAGAGTTGTCCAGGAGGAACGATGGCCAAGTTGAGGAGAGACCAGGTAGTTTTCATTTTGACATTGATATCACTTTGATATTTTTCTGTGGCTCTTCAAATCAAAGTGAGCTAATCTGATTTTGGGTCTGCACCTCCTGCAGCTCCAGCCATCAACTGGAGCCGTGGGATTTCCTCTCACAGCAGTGGAGTTATCAAACCGTCTGGACTTGCTGAGGTCCACAGTAAGTTCCGACCTGTGAAGAGGGTGTCGCCCCTCAAACACCAGCCTGAAACCCCTGACTCTGAGTCTGATGGGAAGCTCCAGACCCAGGGTCTCGGGGACCCAGCGGAGGGCAATAAAGATGACCCCAGCTTTGACAAACCAACACCGCCGTCCACCTCTACCGATGGGTCTGACGGGAAAGCAAAGGGCCTCAGCAGCAGTGGCGTCATTGGAGCAAACAACCCTCAGGCTCTCTTCGGGGAGCTGGAGCACTACGATCTGGACATGGATGAGATCCTGGATGTGCCTTATATTAAATCCAGTCAGCAGATGTCTACTCTTCCTCGTGTTCCCCATGACAAGCGCTCGGTAACAGGAAGCAACCTGGGAGGAGGAACCCTGGAGAGGAACCGCGGAGGAGGGCTGAAGAACTCGGCTTTACCCCACAATGAGCCTCTTAGCCTGGGCAGCAGCGGCTCACAGACACCGGTACGTTACTAAGTAGATTATTTAATAACATTTCAAAGTATCCATTTGCCACTCACTGAGCCTCAACATACACAGGGTCAGAAGACATGCCATAAATTAAACAAGCAGCCAGCTACTGAGGTTGATGGGTTAATGTGAGAGGATTAATGATTGAAAAGAATGCATTAATTGTTCTAGCACATGCAGAACTTTAAACAAGAGAGGAGAGCCAGCCCATGCTGAGAGAACTGTTAGATACCATGTTGTGATTTGCACAGCCTGCAGGAAGGAATTTTTTTTGCTTCAGCAGTACAATCTTGAAGTCACATCTCAAAGTTAAGTGCATGCTAGAATGAGCTTCGTGGCCGATGCAACGCCTGGCTAAATGTATATACCTATCTTTGCTGTTTATCTTTCCATTCCCACGGAATTGAAAAGCGAAAATTGGAATTTATTTGGTCCATTTTCAATTGTGCTTAATCATGATTAACACACAGCTACACTGTCATTAATCAGCTTACTACATTTATTCATCAGGCAGCGCTAAATATAACTCAACTGGGCATATTTCCAATTCATTGAATGTGACCACCATTTTCTTTTTTTCTTTTTTACACCAAAGTCAATGTTACATCGCTGAACTGACTGTAACTTTGTTTACTCCAGTATTGTGTGCTGTCTCCACTCAAATGGTCGGACCTGAGGAAGTCGAAGTCCATGGATCCAGACTTCCACCATCTTCATCATCCCACCGTTGGCTACCAGTCAGACTTTATGTCCTCAGGGCACCTCAGCTGCTCTTCCTCACTCTCCTCTTTCTCTGATGCAGGTATGGCTCCATTTTTTTCTAGACCAAAACATGTTATTGTGTACGGTTGGATGTGATTTTGTTGTCTCAAATGTTCACTTTCAGACAAAATGCTCTCTGCACGGGTCTACCCAGACTCTCAGATCCAGAGGTCGAGCATAGATCCTCCAGGAGGCTCAGGATTGATGTTCCCTCTGCCAGGGTGTAATGTTACCAGACCAGATGCCTCAAAACCCTGGGTTGGGGGTGCAGGCAGTAGTGCACCAAGAGCATTTGGAGGAGCAGCAGGGGAGGTGGACGAGGAGACCAAGAAGAATCAAAATATCATAAATATTGTCAGAGAGGGACAGATCTCATTGCTTGTAAGTACAGAAAATATTGACCAACTGAAGAGCAGAAAGTATCTCCAGCATTTTGACTCGCCTCAATCGATAGTTCTTTGACAATTACTTACCACCTGTCTTCCTCTTATTGCTACTGCAGCCTCACCTTGCAGCAGATAATCTGGAGCTAATCAGAGATGAAGATGCAAACAATCTGCTGCACATCTCCGCCTCTCAGGGGCACGCTGACTGTCTGCAGCATCTCACCTCTCTGATGGGAGAGGACAGCCTGAACGAACGCAACAACCAGCAACTCACCCCTGCTGGTCTGGGAGTCAAGGTTTGTGTGTATGTTAGTGTCGACGCACAAACACATGTTCACCAAAAGAAAGGCGGGAGGAGGCTTCCCTAATTTTTCACAATGATAATAATGATAATAAAGCATTAAAGTGTTGAGTTGATGTCAGACCCAGCCCATGTTATGAGCAGACCATCAAGTGTCTTGAGTCCTGATTGGCTCCTTCAATCCTCTTGTAATTGGATGACAGATGTCTAACCACCTAGTCCTTACGTGAACTAAGGGTTAAGAGTTTGTGTCTACGTATGTCTTACAGAACGGTCATCTGGAATGTGTGAGGTGGATGGTGAGTGAGACAGAGGCCATCGCTGAGCTCAGCTGCACCAGAGAATATCCCAGCCTGATTCACTATGCTGCCCGCTACGGACAGGTGATAATCATCACGCCTTGTATATCGTCACATCATAAACTCAGCTCATCCTCCCACACCAGCTTTTATGGACTGTGAATGGGAATGTTGTCTCTCTGCAGGAGAAGGTCTTGCTCTGGTTGCTTCAGTTCATGCAGGAACAGGCAATCTCTCTGGACGAAGTTGACCAGAATGGAAACACGGCCGTCCATGTAGCAGCTCAGTATGGACACTTGACCTGTATTCAGGTGTGTGATCTGTGAAAGAAGCTCTCTCTGGCCTGATGGCAGAATTTTTTATACATGTGTCTTTATTTTGTAGTGACTAAAATAAATGTCAAAGAGTAGAAATTTTAGTTTATTTCATTTTGCAGTGCAGTCTAAGTGTTTTTATTGCTGCAAGGTGGCACTTCCTGCTGAGGGAAACATGGATGTTATCAGTCTGGTCTGTTTCCTGTTGGACAGCCTGACCGACAATCTAAATATTGATTAAAAGAATGATCGGTCTTACACTGAACAGAACACATTTCTAACACGGTGGTGTGTAACAATTACTTTTAAAAACGATTATTCCGATTTAAATCTTGTCTGAGCTGGACATGACCTTTGCATTATTTTCCATCTCTGAATCGGTATCCAGACTCTGGTGGAGTACGGCTCTAATGTGACCATCCAGAACCAGCAGGGAGAGCGGCCTTCCCAGAGTGCCGAACGGCAGGGACACACCACCTGCGCCCGGTACCTGGTTGTGGTGGAAACCTGCATGTCTTTGGCCTCACAGGTTGTCAAACTAACCAAACAGCTCAATGAGTAAGTTACTCTGTCATTCTCATCTTTTTATTTTATTTTATTTGGCTTTGTTAAGGTCAGCAGACATTTTTTAAGCATAGCAATGAGTCATTGCTTGTTTCCTGTGGTTTCTTTGAGAAGATGGATCACTTACAGGTGGAGATTTGTGGGCATTGCTCATGTTTGTTGCTTTTTTTTGCCATGCAGGCAGGCATCAGAGAGGATGACTCTACAGAAGCAACTGCAAAGGCTGATGGATCCCAACAAGGCTGAAGGAACGCCCTCTAGATCACCCAGGTAATACTGTTTTTCACTTCTTTATTTTTAAATTGTCTGAAGTATTTGCATGTAGTGTAACCTAAGAAGAAACTAGACAATAGTAGGGTAAATGTTGGGGCTGTCAGTAACTGCCTGACTTTGGTGACTTTACACGTATGGCACCGGGAGGGACTGCAGCTTGTATATCAGTTTCCAGCCCTCCCATTTTCAATCAATGGTGAAGTTGCCAGACAATGTTATTAGAGATCATTTACCATTATACCATTAAGTTTTAAAACCACAGGGATCACCGGTGACACCGCGCACATGTGTATTTCAAATGATGGTGCTAAAAGGGTTAAAAGGTGTTGTTTAGTACAGCACATATAGATATGACAACTTTAATTTACAGTTAAGCTTAATTTAAATTTTAGTAGTAGTCATGATAATGAAACTGTTGGTTATAGACATCAATATTACACATTAAAATATATGAAAGTGAAGTGTAATGCTCGTCTCCTTGTACTACAGCTCCCATCAGCCCCCTTTGGAGGTGTGGCCAGAGATGATGTTGACAGCAGAGGGGACTCCAGGAGACGGTCAGTGGTTGGTTCGTCAGGGGGGCATGGGCTCAGACTCAGTGTTGCGGCAGCTGTTGGGGAAGGACATGACAGACACGCTGTGTCCCAGGGAGAGGCTGCCCCAGGTGGGCGGCCTGAGCAGAGACGGCCCCGGAGTTGCCGGAGCTCGCAGGACAGGGCTGGTGGAGAGGAGAGAACTGAAGCTGGCTAGACTCAAGCAGATCATGCAGCGCTCTCTCAGTGAATCGGATTCAGACGGTTATCCACCAGAGGAAGGTAAAAATCCAGCGGGCTCCATCGCAGCGAGAGCTGACCGCCCCTCCCACCTGCCAATCACAGAGGAGGAGCCGGTCTCAAACCACCTAAACCTGATGATGAGGAAACACCTACCCCCATCTTCGGCTTCCACTGCTGAGAAGAAGCTGTCGTTTTCTCTCAGCGGGTCAAAGTCGGTCGACAGTATCGGTTACAATCCCTCCCCGACATCCAGCGACCCCGAGGCCGCGGATGGTAAAACACCAGACACCTCCGTTGATTTCCCTGACGCTGCAAACGGCCAAAAGGTCGCCACCAGCCCCAAGAGCGCCCTGAAGTCACCGTCATCCCGCAGAAAGACGTCTCAAAACTCCAAACTGAGGGTCACCTTCGACGAGCAGGTCCATAAGAACACCAGCCAGGAGACGGAGCAGACCAAAGAGACCAAAGGGCATCATGGGAAAGAGAGGACAGCAACAGGCAGCTCTGAGTGCAAGAGACCCTTCGGGGCATTTCGCTCCATTATGGAGACGCTGAGTGGAAACGCAAACCACAACAACAACAACAGCGGAGGACAGTCGGGCTCCAACTGTCAGAGCTCACCTGGAAAAAAGTCGGAGAGTAAAAGCAGCCCAGGAAATGGCGCCAGAGGGAAGAGCAAAACCAGTAACGTTTAACCAGTTAGTGCCTATCAGCGGGCAGGACAGCACACAAACGCTTGACCACTACAATCAGAAAGACATTAAACTTTATAAAATGCTTCATCTGTTTGGCACATTTGTTTTTTTTTTGATATATTTCCCTACTCATTTGTTGCTGCCTGGTGAATTAGAAGAACCCATATGTATTCCCTGGCACCCTGCTGAGATATACCATCTTTATTTAATACAGTTTTATTTTCCTCACATTAACTTTGACTTCAAACATTTAAACAGTATTACTAAATTAAAATGTTCAGCAAAAAAACACAAAAGGAACCGTGTCAAAACATGACTTTTCTATGGAGCTGCCTCTGATGCTGTCCTCACAGCTCCATTAAAGATGAGTATTTCTGTTTATGCACAGTTAGAACAAATTTACCTGCTCTTTGTGCACCAGCACAGCAGTGTCGTTTGAAAACCACTGTATATATATAGTATTTAACATTTTTTAATCATCCTTTTATTGTTTTGTTTATACCTATGCAGTATTTTGTTTGGCATGAACTAGAGTTTAGTTTGTGAGTGTGTTCAAGACGGGGAGGTTCGCCTTCTACACTGGCCGATAATCAGGCCAATCATATCACGTAAAATGAAAAAGAAGAAAAGTGTGACTCCAGTTTATCAACCCAATGTTCATATCTGTTTCAAGTTTATTAAACTATCCTTAACCCATTTCTTCAATTTTACGAAATCCAGAAGCTCGTTGCGTGCTCACTGCTGCCCCTTAGAGGCTGTGGTGATAACTGCAGCTGCTGAGGGAAAAAAAAGAGAGAGAACTGAAACGACACTGAGTGATTGAAAAATATAAATACCTGGATCCTCCAGACAGTCCAGGACACATTAGACAGCATTGCAGTCTTCCAGTATCCTAATCACTAATGGTAGTAGTTAGCCCATGCACTCGTCATGTATGTGCCAAAGATGTGAAAATACTCCCACCTGGCCCAAGCACCAATGGTAGCCTCAGCTCTCTAACGCGTAGCTTTGATGGAAACTGCATCGCATCTCCCCAGCGTTTGATGCATGTTTACTTTAACACAGATACTGCTGACAGTGGGTGTGTGTTTTTCTTTTTCACATTCCAGCGTGTGTGTGTGTGTGTGTGTGTGTGACTCAGTGGGATTCTGCAGTCGACTCATCTCTGTTTACAAAGACAGGTTGTTTTTAAAAAAAATTCCTACACATTTACACACTCCGACCTCTGTGCATCTGCGCTCGGGCGGTTAGAGATGTTTGCAAGAATGTCCACGTTTTGTTGTCCAGATACTGCGTCTGACCCGGATGCACAGAGACGGATCTCTGGAAGTTCACAAAGTGGTTTCTTTTAATGGTTCATAACTGGAACCTTGGTCTTCTGCACTTGACAAGGCGCAAATGTTGCAAACTTCAAGGTCTCAATTCCAGAAATTCCTAGTTCTCTTGGATCTTTATGGGTCTGTGCCTCCCTGCTCCGGAGGTTGCTGGAAATAATTATCTAATTAGCTCTTAATTATAAGGGGAAATATTCTTGCACAATTGGTAAAAGCTCATTTATCTTCAGTTAACGTGGCCATGACTCCATTTTTAGTCAAAGTGCGGCTCAACACACAAGAATGTTATGAGCTAATTTCCCATAAGAAATTTCCCTGATTGTTTCTTATTTGTGATTCCTTGGTGCACTTGAGGCGAACCTTTTTAGGACACTACAGATTAATGAAGATACCCACCTTCTACAAGGTTTTTCCAGCTGTGTTGGCAGGGCAAGATATATTCAGATTACCTCAAAAAGTGAAGCGTGCTGCCGGGACTGTCAGTTCTGTCTGTGGGCTCTTGTTTGAAGCCTCCTCCTCATGACGGGAAGCTTCTGCTGTTGGTTCAAACAAACACAACTTTACATGTTTTTTTTTTTTTATCTGCTTCTGGTATTTCTGTGAACTGTTGGGTGCAAAAAAAAAAAAGAAAACGGATTCAGTATAAGTGAATGTTGACAACTAAGTCTAATCTGAGTTATTTTTTTTTACCGACCAGCATGTACAGAGATGAGCTTAATGCCTTCCTGTATTTGCAGCTGTTGTGAGAAGTAATAAAATGTTATCTTGTTAAAATGTTATCTTGTAAATATGTTATTTGTGTATTTGGGGATTATTGATTTATATCTTTGCATCATTCATTATTCATTATTATAATTATTCATTCTAATTATCAATTAGAGCATGCATGGGACTATCACAATGCAAAATATTACAATTCATTTGTATGAAATTGATCATGTGGTGCATAAACTTAGTGAAACGTAGAGAAATCATTAAGAAGGAAGGAAGCGCGATGCTGGTTTCTGCACACCAGTTTAACCTTTAACCTTTTGTCGTCAGATGCTGAATAATCAAAGAAAGTACGTACACATCAGACTTGGCGTGCCTGATTTAGGTCAAATGAAAAGCCAAGTTTTTTATAAATTTGACCCGCATGCTTTCCTGGAGACCTCCTCCACCGCCGCCGGGGACCTCCAAGCGCCTCTCTGGGCCGCGCCCGCCGCTGATCAAGACGGATGCCGCCCCGAGAGCTGTGCTCTCCGCTCGTTTCGCGGACAACGCGTAACGGAGCGCGCGTTTACTCCCGAGCACCTCGGCGGCATCAAAAACAGTCACTTAACCGTGCAGGATTTATGGTGTTTGGCTAGCAAATTGGCCTTTGATGGCTCCCAAGCAGGGCGGGCTGCCTCCCCGCGGGGCCTAATGGGGTTCCCTCTAATAGCGTCCCTCCATCATGGCTGCGAATAAGAAACATGGGCCTGGGACGCACAATTATCAGAACACCCAGATATGAGATGTGACAGAAAGAAAACGAGCTGCTACAACATTTCCAAGAGCCCCGCCCCCCCCCCCAAAAAAAAGAAAATTTAAAAAACAGGAGCTATTTGTTTCTCTTTTCCCACCTTCTCTTCAGGTGGGGGGGTGAGGAGGGGGTGAAGTTAAACTGATGAATTAGACCTCATTTATTGGACAACGGTGTGAGTCGATACCCGGCGGCCTCTGCTGCTGCGCCGCGGACGAGGCTCCTCCTAATTGGTCCGCTCTGAGTGGATGGAAGGGGCTGGCTTGGGGCGGGTGGAGCAGGTGGAACGAGGAGGGTGTGATGCCCACACACACGCACACACACACACACACACACACACACGGCTGTCTCATGGCCGACGTCCGCGGCGCGCGCCACGAAAATGGACGAGACAAGCACTTGATTTGACAGCCGGGGCAGAGGGGTGGGGGTGTGGTGGGGGTGTGTGTGTGGGTGGGGGAAGGGGGGGGAGAGGAGTCATGTATAGATTTTTGTGTCTGTTGTTTTGGCTTATTTGTGTGCCTCTTTTACTCAGTCAATCAAATTTAATTGACACCGCTGGGCTGGGGCCGGGGGCCCCACGGCATGCTGGGATGACAGGCCTTTAATGCCAGAGAGAAGAGAGGAGGTTCTTCTGCTTCTGAAGGATGTGGGGGGGGGTGAACGCGGGAGGAGGAGGAGGCTGAAGGTGACAATTCCTCAGCCCGTCAACGGCATTAATTGATGTAACAACAGTGATGATCGATGCTAATAAATACAACCTTTCGGAAAAAGTAATTAGACGACGTCCCGGTCTCCTGCGCGAGGCCGGCTGATAAACACCATTCGTCTTCCACGAGCCCTTCACAAGGACGGGCCCGTCGTTGACATGCAGATCAACGGTGGCATTTGCATTTGTGGCCTCAGAAAACGGACAACAACGCTCGCGGGGGTCTCGACAAATAAGCCTTTTCGGTTTGTTTTGCCCACGAAGAGGCCGACGGGGCTGGTCACCGTGGGCCAGACCATCCAGATGTGTTCTGTTCTTGCAGATGTGAGTGTGTTGATGCGGAGCAGCTCCGATAGAGGCTCGAGTGGTGGGAGTGTTCTGACGGGATTCGTCTGCGAAGATGAAGCTGGCTGCTAAGCTGAGCTTGTGTGTGTGTGTGTGTGTGTGTGTGTGTGTGGCTGGAGGCCTTCAACAGACCCCCGACTCAAACTTTGGTAATGCTCCATCTCATTCATGCATCAGCGCTGCTCTAGTTTACACTTTATTTCAACTGTATGTACAAAAGAACACGATTGATTCCTCCTGTGTCTCATTGAATTTGATTTGGCATTGAAACATTTTCTCTTAAGATCTCAAAATTGATCTTTAAAACACATTTGTCAACATGCTGTTGATATGTATACATATTGGTGCAAATCTCTGAATGTCTTTTCCTTCAATATTTCCCCCACTTTTTTCTTCTTCAGTTGTACAACGCTCTTATAGTTGTCTACACATTAAAAACATTTGAGCACATACACGTTAAAAGCGTTGTTAAACTGTTTTAAAAGTAATTGCATCGCTTAAAGGTGTTTATCCTCACATGACGGGCGTTTTTGTGCATCGTTTCTGCTTTAATCAGACGCTGTTGCAGTTCCGCTCAGGGGCAGCAGGGGGCAGCGTCGCGGTTTTAACCTGCTGCAGGGAAACTTTGAGCATCATCATCATCATCATCACCAGCAGCAGCAGCAGGATGGTCGTTTGGCATTTAGCTCCTCTGGCACACAGTCGATTTGTGGATTCGGAGCATGAAAACAACGGCGGTACCTTGTTAACGTGTTTGTTTGTCCCCAGGGGACAAACACAAAGAGCACATTTTATGAATAACGGCCAGCAAAGTGATGTCTTGTTTTCCTTTGGCTCCAGAAGTGACGGTGGCCTCGGTTTCCTTCTGAGGAGCGCAGGAACTGTCTGCGACCCTGAAAAATGTCAAAATGCACCAGTGTTAAAAATGAAGGAGGTTATTGATTTTTCCTCTTTCCTGTTTTCACATAAAGTTGTTTGCCCGTTGACAGGAGAGTTTAATCTCAGACATTAACAGAAAACATCTTGTTTGCAGTCCTTTTTGCCTTTGATTGGAGAGAAGACGGATCCGAGGTACAGAAATAGCTTCCTTTCACTTACCCCAGTCACAGATTGTCCTTCAAGCACTTTGAGGTGTTGATGGTTTTGGTAATAGATTTACTCATAAATTAGAGTTCTGTTTTCTTTTTATTAACAGCAAGGATAAAAAACATAATTTGTTATATAATTTGCTGTCAGCTGTGGTTCTCTCTTTCATGTTTTATCATGTATTATAAGGTAAAATCTCCTGTATATAGAAAGCATCATTGCTTCTGGTCATGGACTTCAGGTGTGAAGTTATTTTTACCTTCCTGACTGTTTTCTTAGATGACATCAGCAGAGGCCCAAACCTCTTACTTCTCACTCCCCCCTCAGTTAGTTATTTCATCCCAAATGAAATAACACTCAAATAAAACCTTTATTTTGCTGAGGGGTCCCCTGGGGGCGTCTTAAGGGCTGCGGAGGGTCCCCAGACCCCACTTTCGGAGCCGTCGTTTGGGCCCGTGTTTACAGGCTGTGGTAATGATGCTTGTTTGTCCAGTGGTCTGTAAATCACGCTGACATTAGAGCTGTCATCGGATCCACTGGAGACACAGCAGACCATCGCTAATGCCCCCGCCCAGGAGACACCGCTCCCCGCTGGATCTATAACACCGGCCGAGTAAACGACAGAAAAACACTCCACGCTGAGCCAGAGGAGATAAAAGTAGTTTTAACCCAATACCGACCATCTTTAACACGAACCTGTGGTCATAAAAGTGTAAAGTGGCCACACATCAGCCACAGAGGCGTTAGAACACGTGCTAGCGTGAAGTGCTAAAAGCAGAGGCAGCAGGTTTCCACATAGAGGAAGTCGTTACATCACATTTAATCAAGAGTCAAACAGGACACGTTTATGGGCCGTCAGAAGGCCACATTCGGGTGTCACTCTTCACTCCCTGACCTCATTAAATTACTGCTGCTTTGAGGCCCCTCCTCCTTCTGGCTTCCTCCACAGGTGATTGGCTGATGGGGGCGGGGTCTGGTGCTCTTGGTTATTTTATCATGCAGGCTCAGTTTATGGGACGTCTCAATGTTTTGGACCAGACGAGGAAAAACACGGAGAAACCTTTAAATGCAGGAGTTCTGTTTGCATCTGTTTTAACATTTCACGTCACATGAACGACTCATTTCCATGTGAGAACCTCTGAGGGCCTCTGTGAGGAGCCAGGCCTACGGGCCCTCACACACTGGACCCCCTCACACTGGACCCCCTCTGCACCCTCGGCGGCGCTCTCCGTTCATTACAGCAGCTTTTCTGGTAGACGAGCGGCTTTTATTGGCGCTGCTGCCTGTAAAATCGCCCGAGAGCCGGCGGAGACGCTAACCTTTAAACGGAGGAGTTTGTTAGAGGAAAGATGGACGTCCGGGCCATAAACACACGAGCACACGCTGGACTGCAGACAGACATATTTCCAGCGCCGTGCGTTCTGATATTTATCAGGGAGCGACGGCTCCTTTAACCTCACCCATCGACCGCCCAGGGCTCCCATTAAGGCTGACTAGGATGTCCACAGGGAGGGTGTGTGTGTGTGTGTCTGTCTGTCTCAGAGTGGAATCATTTAAAGGCGAAGGGGTGTTTGTTGGAGTGTTTATGGTCTGATCACACCATCCTATTGTTTTTATGTGAGTGTGTAACTGCAGTCACGGGACTGGATCCGGTTGTTGGTCGTGGCCTGTGGAATGTCGGTCCTCTCCTCTTGCACGCTCACTCAAAACTTGTGACATCCGCGGCGTCGCGCCGTGTGATAAAAGTGCGCCTTTTTGAGCGTCCCTGTGCTGCGGACCTGCGCAATAGCCCTGCTGTCTGATCGGCATCTCGACACGCCACTCCTGCGAGGCGGACGGATTATCTCAGCAAAGGAGAACCGCTCACCAGTTTGAGAGAAAAGGGCCTTTTGTGTACACAGAAAAGGTCTCAGGTCCTTGTTCAGCTCAGTAACAATGGACACTAAAACAAAAGACCTGCATTCATATTTTTGTTCAGTATAACTTGAATTACACGTCATCAAATGAGAATGTCATTTCCCCTCACAGGATCACAGGGAGGTGCTGGAGTCCACCTGAGCTACACCAGAGAGGTTCGGGCCTTGCTCAAGGGTACCTCGGCGGTGCTCCGAATGTGTACTGGCCACTAGCACACTTCCATCTGTAGTCCACCGTAGGGATCGAACCCACGTCCGACCGCATTCGCCCTCCCCCAAACTAGAACGTAGAAAAAGCTCTTTTTGTTGTTGCAGGTTTCTCCCCACGCTTCATCCAGACACATTTAAAAACAAACTTTGCTCTTTGTCAATGACCTTTATTACAAAGTGTGCTCTCAACAAAAGAAAGGCACGTCAGTGTCGGGAGCTCCGGGGGGGTGTTTAGGCGTTTGTCGGGCAGAAGGGGCAGGAGTTGTTGGACTGCAGCCACGTCTTGATGCAGTCTTTGTGAATGGTGTGGGCGCAGCCCAGCGGGTAGCGGCTCTCGCGGTCCACCTGGTTCTGGCAAATCAGGCAGAACTTCCGGGACCCGCCCGTGTGGCCCCCGCCCGCCGGCCTGTGCGCGGGAGGAGGCGGCCTCTGGGCCGGGATGTAGGGCGCCGGCCGGCTGATGGGCCCCGGCGCGGCCTCGCTTCGGGCCAGCAGCTGCCTGATCTGCTCGGTGGCTTCGTCCACGGACATGCCGGCCAGCGTCCCGCGGGACCTCTTCACCTGCTGGAGCAGCGACTTCAGCTGAGCTTCGTCGAACTGAGGGAAGCGGTTTCCTAACTTCTCGAGGATGACGGGGGCGCTGGCAGAACCGGGGGGAGGCGGGGAGGGGACGGCGGGGTGAGGAGGCTGTGCGGGAGACGGGGAGAGGTTTGGGGGAGGGGTCAGCCTGGAGGAAAGGCCAGTCTGAGGGAGGTACTCGTGCTGGGGCAGAGGGGGAGGGTGGAAACGGTGGGGCGGCGGGGGGGCGGTAGCGCTGATGGTACTGGGGATGGGGGAGAGGCGGGTACTGCTGCTGGAGGAAGTGTGGGTGCCTCTGGGGAGGGAGGGGTCTGGTCATTGGATCTGGAGGAGGGATGAACCGACGTTGGGCCAGGGCCTCCATCACCTGCTTACATTTCAGGTCAGCCTGTTAGAGAAGACAGAAGTAAAAAGAAAATAAGCTTAGTGGACACGATGGATGGTTTATACACACCACTTTCTAATTCATTGAGAAGCAGACTTTAAAAATATATCAGTATGAAAAAGATCTGACCTCAGCGGTGGAGTTTATGACTCCATAATGACTAGAAATTAGACTAAACCCAATCATGACATTTCTTCTGGGGGAGTCTCACCGAGGGGGGCTGAGGCAGGGATGGCACAGTGATTCTGGGAAGAGACTCCAGCGTGTGACCCTGTTGGAGCTTCTGCAGAACCTCCTCAAAGCGGTTTTGGAGCTCCGCCTGATTTTTTCGGACCAGACTCTCTTTCTTCTGCCAGTTCTGCCTCTCATGGGGGTACTGCTGAGGGAACTCCACCCTCAGAGCACTAAGGTATTGATCCACCTGGAGCACCAAATCATTAGTTACACTGTGGAATTGCCGTCATATAGCTTTACATTTAGAAGCACATTCCTGCACAAACATTTAAATGAAATGACTCCAACATGCTGATATGCGGACGTGTACCTCCTTAAGCCAGGCTTCTATGTGAGCCATGGCAACTTCCCTCTGTTTTCCCACCGCGTCCATCTCATTCTGTACGGCCAGCAGCGTGGCCTCCTGCGCCTCTTTCCGTACTTGCTCCATCTCCTGTTTGAGCTCCTCCAGCTCCTCCTGCCACTTCTGCTGCTCTTCTGTCTGCTCCTCTATCAGAGCTGTCAGCTGTTTCTCTTTCTCTTCCAGTTCCTTGGCCAGCCTTGAGGGTTAAAAAAAAAGAAGGTCAAATTAAAGTACATACCTGTGCGTTTTTGTTTTTTTAATAATATTATACAACACTCCCACTGAGGTGAATATTTACATTGTAGTTTCTCTTTTTAAACTCACAATATTCTTATTTATAGGTGCCGGGTTAAAGAAGCAGCTAATCAGCATAATTATTTTAAAAATCAAAAATGAATTTTGGGGGGTTGAATCAACAAAACCAAAATGTGTCAACCATTAAACAAAAGCAAAAGCTGAATAACCCTCTTACCTGTTCTTCTCCTCCTCTGCTTTGTTTTTCTCCAGAGTCATTTCCTGCTTCTTGGTTAAGTAGTTCTTCCTGGTGGCCTTTGAGTTGTTCAGCTGCAGTTTAACCCGCACTGATTCCAATTTTTCCAGAAGAGCCTGAAAAGCACGGTCTGTTATTAAAATGCAGTTTGGTTACCTGGAGCAGGGCGTGTGTGTGTGTGTGAGACCTGGTGCTGGCGGATCGCCTCCTCCTTCTTCTTCTGCAGCTGTTCTTTATCTTTCAGGTGTGTCGAGTCCTCCTCCTCCTGTTGCCTCAGCAGCCTGTTGTACTTCTCCACCAGGCTGGAGCTGTACTGGGACATGTCCACCAGCCGAGCCTCCCAGTCTGGGTCCGTGTTCACTCCCGCATCTTCACTCACGCAGTCCGTTTGCACTGACTGCACCTTCTGCAGCAAATCTTTGAAGGGAAACAAAGCGGGTGTGATTTCAAGCGGAGGCGCAACCTCGCTTCAGACACATACCCATAAGATCAGATCAAACGAGATCACGTGACACCATTACTTTTTGTTTCATTTCTCCGGAAGCGACTAAACTGTAAAGCGAGCATATGCAATGTGTACCCTTTCTAAGCAATTTAAAAGCTACATTATATTTAAAAATGTGTCCTTAACTCAGACTGAAATCATTGTTATTGTAAACTGTTGGCAGAAGCGATCCAATCAAGTTCTGTGAAGCACCTTTGGTACCATATATATATTTTGATTCAATCTTAAACGTAACACGACATGTACTTACCCTCTACTGTCATTTTATCCAACTCTTTTTCCAAGTCTGTCTCTGATTTCTGCTCTGATGCCATGCTATGTGTCCCCAAGCTAACACTCATGCCGACGAAATTAACAACATTCGGGTTATTTCCCTGACCCAAGCGCAACCCTACAGTAAAGGCAAGGTCTACGCGAGCGGGCGGCGACGCCCTGTGGAACTTAAAGCTTCTTTTTCAATTGAAAATAAAGGCTGATACGAGTTTAAAAACTTTCGACGCCATCGACTTCCTAGCTATGCGGAAGTGGCTGTGCGTCGTCGAAAACCGTCCGCCTGAAACCGAACGGCGTTCCGAAACGACCCAAAGATCGTCTATGGAACACACACAAAGCAGATTGTTCGTCGGGCCATGATGGAGGACTTGACCCAGTGCTGAAATACACGCAAAGTACAACGGCACACCCGCGTGGCTAGGTTTTTAATACTAGACCAACGGGCGGTAGTCGCATTTTATGACAGTAACCCCGTTTGCGGCGTTTGTTTTCGTGTGCCGCGAAGGGCGCAGGGAGTGAGACGTCGTCGTCGCGCGCGGCTCTCCGACCGCAGTCACATGACGGCCGGGGCCTCGCCGCTCCTCCTCCCGTCCTCCCGTCCGCCGCTCGGCCGCTCCTCCGCCCGCCTCCGCCGGCTTCTTCCAGCCGCCGCCGAGCCGCCGCCGAGCCGCAGAGAGAGACAGACGGAGACAGAGAGAGAGAGAGAGAGGGAGAGAGAGACGAACATGGCGGACGCTGCCAGTCACGCTCCGCCGGAGCGCACGGATTTCCGGGAGCTGGAGGACGCCGAGGACCTGTTCTCGGACCCGGGCGTCACGCAGGAGGTGAGGGGGAGGAAGATGATGATGATGATGATGATGATGAGGTGTTTGAGGGAGGCCGTGGGGAGCCGGGAGCAGGGCGTGATGCTCCTGACCGCACGTAAACTTGGAGGTGTGGAGGGCCGGGATGAGGGTGGTCTGAATGAGGTGCGGCGTTCAGGGGCACTTGGCGCCGCGTCGAGCGTCTGCGCCGTCACGGTTGCGCAAAAGCGGCTCAGAAAGAGGGCTCCGAACGCAGCACGGGAGCACCTCCGACGGTGGCCTTTCAAGACGCCACTTACAGGAGCCTGCGAGGACCATATTGGCCGAGAGGCGCCGGGACAGGTGTGCTCCGGTCAGGTGACAGTCACAGGTGAGGTGGTGCGTTCACGGCGTTCGGGACAACGCGCCACGGACAAACGGTGGTTGTCTCTCCTGGTGTCGTGTTACTTTGTTCAGCCCTTATCTGCGCTTTATGTGTTTGCAGGATTGCATTCAGCGTTAATTTGTCGCGAATTAGTTAGGCCTTAATAGTCTTTAAATGGTTCTTCAACAAACTACGAACCGAATTGAATGTCCTCATCCGAACGTCTGCAGATTATAATATTTAAATTACCCTTGAAATAGTGGCACATTTATTTTGCGTGTTGCGAAATGTGTGTTCTTCTCACCAAACGCATGAATGAATGTGGTACTTTGCTGTACATACTGTCGTACAACACCTGTCGTCGGCACCACAGGGTGCAGGTCTTTGAAGAAGGCCCCTTTCCTGTGCTAGAGTTAATTGTAAAGTGGTGTGCATATAGAACTGACATGGAGACTCCTCATTCAGATGAAAGTCAAACCTGCCTGATGTGCTGTCATGCTTGGTTGCCTGCATGCAAATAACATGCAGTGTTAATATCTCAGAGAGCAAATATTGTTGGCTCACGGTCCCTTGGGTCTCATGAAAGTAGTTTAATTCAGATAGTTGTCCTCTTCATGTGTGTTGACGACTGCTGACCAGATAAACACGATGATAACCTGCTGCTCTCCTCCTCTTACTTGTTTTTGGTTGTTGTCTGAAAGTAAACAGACACTGGGAGTGTTTTTAGAGTTTAAACCGTTTCCTTAACTGTTTTGTAATTTCAGCTACAATAAATGTGCAAACTTGCAGTTACGTACATGCACACACACACACACACACACACACACACACACACACACACACACACCGAGGCCTCATTTCTCTTTTGTTTAGTCAGCGCTTTGGATTTTATTCCTGGTGATGATCGCTTTCCATGAGTGTCACAACAGCATTCCGTAATAAATTCTGTTCTGTGTGTGTGTTGTGTATGTGTATGTGTGTGTGTGTGTAGGTGGGTGTGTGTGTGTGTGTGTGTGTGTGTGTGTGTGTGTGTGTGTGTGTGTGTGTCCAGGTCCAACAAAACCCACACCATACTAACAATTACTTAAAAATAATTAATTAAAGTAAATATTTTCCTTGCACCTAAAATGTACAAAATGACTTTAATTAGATATTTTTTGTGCACAGACACGTACAAACACGACCAGCATTTCTTGTCCAGTCAGTTGTGTTTGAGCCGGTCCAGCGCTGGTGTTGATTTCACTGTAGGATTTGCTACTGCAGGCAGCAGGTCCACCATTATCGGCCACTCCGTGTGGCAAAACGGTCCGATTTCTGAGGCTAGTCGCACCTCCGTGTGTCGCCAGGTCAGGATTTGGCAGCTCCGACCTGACCTGTGGTGACCTCAGCTTTCTTTTCTCCGTCTTTTCTGCCACCTCAGCAGGCGTTGGACGGGCTCTGATGAATGATTACGGCTGACTTCTGCCTCAGACTTTGATCTGAACGCTTGGTTATTCTCACCGGATAATTGTTACATCGGTCCCTGTTAATTACACATAATAGATGTCCAATATTCACATCCTAGAGATGTAATTGTTACTTGTTTATCGGTTAGTTGATCTGTGTGTGTGTGTGTGGAGAGAGAGAGAGAGTGTGTGTGTGTTCGTGCTCCTGTGTGTGTTTCCTGTGTGTATTTGCTGAGTCAGGAAGGAGGAAGCTCCTGGTTATCATCACTCATTTCCTTTTGTGTCCCTCCACACTCGGTGCTATCTGCTCATCTGAAATCTTCCTCCGTCTCCTTCTGTTCGTCTCCAAGGCAGATTCAGATTCTTCATCTCACAAAGAAAAGCCTTGTTATTAAACACAAGACACACAAGAGATCCAACCCTGTGATGTGTGTCTGTGATATGAGCCACCAGGATGTCACATTGGAAGGTTCTGGCTTCTGATCCATCATCCATCCCTCATTTGCATCATAGAATGAAAGAATGGCCAATCCTGCTATTCTGCAAATGTCTTTCTACCTTTTACTGAATGGAGAAGCTGACTCTACGTTATGTTATGCACCACATTATGTAGAAATTCTCAGCATTATATCCTGACCAGATTTATTTTTTTGTGCACAGCGGCAGTTGGAGAAAGCGCAGACACAGATTTAGGGCACACTTGTGCTTTCTTTTGCTGTGACTGATGATTCTGTTGGCTGAGGAAAACTCCAAAGGAACAGACACCAACAGACATTCCAGCTTTGAATGTGCTACAGTTGCTGCAACGGCAGTTCCACCAAACAACGTCACTTGTAACAGGAGTTCATAAAAACTCTTTATAGGCCTCTTTCTCTCTCTTTCTCTCCGCGTGTGTGTGTGTGTGTGTGTGTGTGTGTGTGTGTGTGTGTGTGTGTGTGTGTGTGTGTGTGTGTGTGTGTGTGTGTGTGTGTGTGTTTCCATAAACTTGCAAAACACAGGGCTCATGTGATTCAGTAACAGTGTCCTGTTGTATGCAGATGAAGACAGGATCCTGTTGAGGTGATTTTATTAGTGTCATTATTGTTTTATCACCTACAATGTCAGAGTTGACCACCAGACTCTGACATGAACAAAAGGAAAAGTGTTGTAGTTTTAAAAAGCAACTCTTTTCTCTTACTCTGAGAACCAGGCAGCAGATATTTTTGACTTGCCCCAACACATCAACACTGACAATGAATCTGCATTTATTGGCAGTCTTTACCGTCGATTAAAACACTGCGGTCTGGGTCATTTAACCCGTGCTCTGGGTTGAGTATGTCGGCCCATGACTCGTTTCTCTGATGTCAGTGTGGTGCATGTGCACAGCTGGGACAGCTGCCATCCCGGCGCTTCGCTGGCTCGAGGTTGCCTTTGCGTTACCTTCGCGGAGCAGTTGGTGGTTTCCCCCTCCTGAGCGGGGCAGGAAGTTCTGCAGGATGGATGACACAAGCTGCTCGAAACTTATTTTCCTTTTTCTGTGGAATATGTCCAGTCATTGGTGTGGCCTCAGAGCTGACTCAGTGAAACTGTGCAGTTCAGATGCTGTGCAGGAGGTGCTGAGGTCACACAGAATGTGGGGAAATTCAATGAGGGGGGGGCTTTTAATGAAGTTATTGATGAGAACACAGGTCAAAATGTTCATATTGAAAATTTACAGCATTAAAACGGGCGCTCGGTTCCTGTATTCCTGGACCAAAACACTTTTGTGAAGTCTCATGAGGGTTTTCACATCCTCAGTCTTTCCCTTTTTAAAAGGTTTGTCTTCTCTGTCCTCTCAGTCAGGACCGGCCAGTCTGCTTGCAGAGGACATCAGCACCAACACCAACGGGCCCAGACAAGACTCGCTGTTTGATGACGACCCAGAGGACCTGTTTGCAGGTAAACTCCTGCTCCCGCTCGGTGGTCTGCAGTGTTTCGCAACCAACTTCTGTGGCTAGTTTTGTTAGGATCTTCTTAGATTTCTACAATAAAAATACCCACATGAATGTGATGTTCCAAAGGTTTTTTTTGGGTTATAATGCCTGTGTGATTAAAACCCCTGAGAGCAGCTCTTCATCTCTTCGCGTTGCACACAGAAGCCTTTGATTCGATGTCACCTCTCGAGGCAAAAGATGTGGCTATACAATTAGCATGCTATTTCTTTTTAGTGCTCTACAACACAGAGACGTTGGTCTTCCTCCCATGAAATGTCTGTCTCCGTCCCTCCACAGAGGCTACGGAGGAGGTTTCCCTGGACAGCCCCGAGAGAGACGTCCTGCTCTCCGATGGGCCGTCACCTGCCATCACCCCCATCACACCTCCCACCTCGGTCATCACGCCGCGCATCGGCATCACGCACGACGACATGTTTACACACTCCTCCTTTGACGAGGTACACTCGCTTTGCTCTAATGTTGAAATACCACCTGATCATCGCACAAATGATTGTGGTCACACAAGTGTAAAGAAATAAATGAGGACTTCACGTTAAGAGGAAATTATTTAGTAAAATGCGTCATTTTTTTGCTTCTTTTTGTAGATTGAAGAGGAAGATGGTGGAGATTCTTTTGATATTAATATTTCAGTGTCCGACCCTGAGAAAATTGGTGAGTACGCTCTGTTTTCCTTTAGTCCTGACGCATCCCAGAGTGTCTCCTCATCTCTACTATCGAATTGAACTTCTGAAGTACACACTTTACCACTGCTGCTGGCGGCTCATGGTGAAATGCATTGTGGGAGTCCACACAAGTCACGTCTGATGTGTACTTGATAAGATAGGTTGAGCAAGGACACGGCACACATTGAGAAGCGATGAATGCTTAAGGGACTTTAACTGAAATATGATGAGTCATCATGCCCAATGATGACAATAAAAGTCTTTATAAGTTATAATTATAAGATGATGATTTAATCATGGAGCTGGTATTGCAGTCTTGTCTTGAGTCTTATGAAACATGACAATTATCATTTCTCCTGCTTTCTCAACCAAATGAAAAAAAAGAGGAAACATTAACTTCCTTGAAGGATATTGGAGCCACAACAGTAACCAGTTTAACCAGCCCGAATCTTCACTGTTGTAGCAGCTTTTATCTTTATCTTTTAAGAGTATTAAGAATGTTTGCAGTAAATACTGAAGAAACACAATATGTGTTTGCTTTAGTGCTTAGCATCACAGCCATAAGTCAGTCGTGATCAGCTCCTGTAGGAAACCAGTCTTGTTTGTGTTTCAGGCGATGGCATGAATGCGTACATGGCGTACAAAGTCACCACGAAGGTGAGCCGTTGGAACACACCATCATCTCAAATAGCAGTGCTGCAAGAGTGGGAATGAGAAACATGAGCTCTGGCCTGCTGGTGGCGCTGCTGTAAAATTCAGAGATTTGTCAACTCTTTTACAACCCTGCACTCTTGTTTATCTCTCTCTCTCTGCCTCTCTGTGTCTCTCACCCAGACCTCCATGGCACTGTTTAAAAATAAAGACTTTTCCGTAAAACGCCGTTTCAGTGATTTTCTGGGTCTGCACAGTAAACTGGCCTCAAAGTACCTACACGTCGGCTACATCGTCCCCCCTGCACCAGAGAAAAGCATTGTGGGTAAGAGCCATCGCCTCTGGATCCAGAACAAATAGTCTGTCTAATTTCACTGACAAATGTGTGTTTGTTATATTCATGTGTTTACTGCTTCCACTCCGAATGGTCACACCGGGCAGGGATGACCAAAGTGAAGGTGGGCAAGGAAGACCAGTCCTCCAACGAGTTTGTAGAGAAGAGGAGGTCAGCCCTCGAGAGGTAGGAAGAGAAAACAAAAATGACAGTAAATTATGGTTATATCATAATATTGTGGATTCTTTCATAAAAACAAGTGCAAAAGGTTAAGCACATGCAAGATGCAGCCTCCAGGGTTCAGACCAGGTCCTAAGGTTAAGGTTGGAGTTGATTAAGGATTAATGTTAGGGCAAAGGGCAGGGGAATGCAGTATGTCTGTGAAAGTCCTCATAAAGGTAGATGCAAGTGTGCGTGAGTGCGTGTGTATGTGTGCATGTGCATGCGCGTGAGGCAATCATGTGTGTTGAGTTCCATTAAAACGAAATTCCAAAGGCAAAAGATTAAAGCCCAGTCTTCAGATTCATCATTATTGCAGTGTGTGTGTGTGTGCGTGTGCGTGTGTGTGTGCATGCATGCGCGTGTGTGCACGCGCATGAAGAAGTTGGGTGGGGCTGACATTCTGCTGCCCTTTACTGATGCTGTTTGATTGACAGGAAGGTCAGCCAATGACAGCTGAAGAACTCCATGTTGATGGCCGCACATACAATAATATATATATATATATATATATGTGTGTATATATATATATGTGTGTATATATATATGTGTATATATGTATGTATATATATATATGTATGTATATATATATATATATATATATATATATATATATATTGTATATATGTGTATATATATATATATATATATATACATATATATATATATATATATATATATATATATATATATATACATATATATATGTATGTATATATATGTATGTATATATATATATATATATACATATATATATGTATGTATATATATATGTATATGTATATATATGTATATGTATATATATATGTATATATGTGTATATATATATATATGTATATATATATACATATATACATTATAACAAATCAATTAAGATAAGAATCTAGTTTCTATATAGCTGCAGGTACAACACTAAATCAGCAGATTTTAAAGTAGCCCCCACACAGATAATCAAGACACCATTGTGTGTGTGTGTGTGTGTGTGTCAGGTATCTCCTGAGGACGGTGAAGCATCCCATCCTGCTGAAGGATCCGGACGTCCTGCAGTTCCTGGAGAGCTCAGAGGTAAAATAATTTTTTTTTTTAACCAAAAATCCACAGATCACATGGCAAAGGGCAGCCTTAGGTTACTATGGTACTGGTATGTCTCAGTGCACCGCCATGAAAGCATGCTAGCAGGGCCAGACCAGTCTTCAGAAACACCCCCAGCGTTGGAGGACCTGTGGCGTTCCCTGTTCCCTTGTTTTATTGTTTTCTTCTAACTAAACCTTTGTAACACTTTGTTTCATTCATCATTTGAAACTCCCCAGTTGCTCCTCCTCCTCCTCCTCATCAGCCTCCCCTGTCACCCACATAACCGTTGCTGGAATTGTGCTGGGAAAGAGCCGCCAGTCGTTGGGTCCAGAATAAATGGCCTCGCGTCACCGATTTAACACATGAATCACTCGGACGCTTGACCGAGCGCGTTGCTCCATCCGGCCTACTTAATGAAACACAATCAGAGTGTGTGGGTGTGCGCGTGTGTGTGTCGGGGGGCAGGACGCCTCCACACATTTAGCCTTGTCCCCACGTTGGCGGCGGCCCCAGGGACCGAGTGTCCCCTGGCTGCTGCTGCCTCTGCTAGATGAGACTGAACGGCTTTTGCAGAGGGGAGGGGGGATGAATCTGTCCCTGCAACAGAGGAAAACCAAAACCCTCCAGGAAAAACACAAACTTTTCACTAAATGAAGAAAAATGAGTTCAGTTTTGATGTCTAATGACGACAGACTGATAAGACGACCTTTGACCTGTTTTTATGTCTGCCAGCATGTCATATATTTAATCATCATCAACATATTAATACATAATAAATGTAAAAAAAAAAGCCCTCAGGCTTCCCTCTGCTTTCTTGTCTGTCCAGTTGCCGCGGGCGATCAACACTCAGGCTCTGAGCAGCGCTGGGCTTCTCCGAATGGTCAACAAAGCTGCAGATGCTGTCAACAAGATGACCATCAAGATGAACGAGTCAGACGCTGTAAGTGCAGGAGAAGGAGAGGAGCACGTGGGGAAGGAGCTGAACATAGCTGGGGAGCACAAAGAGAGCAACATTTAGTAAATATGGCAGTTGTCAGACAACTTTATGTCATTTTATTAAGAGTTTCCACATTTAGGTTCACTGTGGATTTTTTATAGCTCCTATTTGAAGGCTTCTGGAAGGAAGAGGAGAAATTGGAATGAGGATGTCGATAAAACAGACAGGAAATGTTAAATTCAAGTAGGGAGAGGGGAAAGGAAGGAATCAATCAACGCACTGAACTCTTGATGTGTGTGTTTGTCAGTGGTTTGAGGAGAAGCAGCAGCATTTTGAGAATCTGGATAATCAGTTGAGGAAGCTTCATGCCAGTGTGGAGTCTCTGGTCTGTCACAGGAAAGGTAGGATGTCTTTTTGTAAATATTTGATTGATATTGGACAATATGCTTACATCACTTCAACAATGACTTTTAGATCATAATTGTTTGAATCTGGTTTCTTTCCCAAAATGATTTTTTTCCCCCGAGCCTTTCATACATTCGCTCCATAAAGATGAACACTAGATGGCACTAATATTCCACTATCGTGACCCTGTCAGGAGTAGAGGATGCTCTGTGCACATCTGGATTAGGTTCTTTAAAAATGCAGATTTATGACATTATAGTTTACCAGTGGATGTTGTCATAGTGCAATTTACATTTTTTAAATTCATGTTACTTGACTTGATCCTTCATGTTAGTTGACTGTTAGTTGACACGCCCGCTCACGTCTCTCCCCATCTCTCTCTCTCTCTCCTCCGCAGAGCTGTCGGTGAACACGGCACAGTTTGCCAAGTCGGCGGCCATGCTGGGGAACAGCGAGGACCACACGGCTCTGTCCAGAGCTCTGTCGCAGCTGGCCGAGGTGGAGGAGAAGATCGACCAGCTGCACCAGGAGCAGGCCAACGCAGACTTCTACCTCTTCTCAGAGTTACTGGGAGACTACGTGCGCCTCATCACCGCCGTAAAGGTGAGGGCGGCGAGAAGCACCACACCGTTGGAGAGTGAGAGCGAACGTTAATCTGCAGAGTAAATTGAGCTTTTGCTCCAGTAATAACTCCTGTGCTGACTTACTGCTCCGTCCTGCACAAGCTGCTGGAGTTAAAACCACATCCGCAAGGTAGGAACAAGACAGGACAGGAAGTAGAGCGTTAGTCGATTTCAGTAGGATTATGTAGAAGATTGTAGGTTTACTAGGTGCTTTTAAAACAGAGAAACACTCTTTCATATCAGATTGAATCTTTCTGTGTCACTGTGCAGAGAGCTGCGTCTTTAGTCGAGAATGATGTCCACATTTTAGTAATTCTGAGAAGTCTCTCACCAAACACAATCTGAGCCTCAAAAATGACAAAAAGAGAGAGTTGGTCACAACTCTAAAGCACTCTTGTCCTGCGTGTGTGTGTGTGTGTGTGTGTGTGTGTGTGTGTGTGTGTGTGTGTGTGTGTGTGTGTGTGTGTGTGTGTGTGTGTGTGTGTGTGTGTGTGTGTGTGTGTGTGTGTGTGTGTGTGTGTGTGTGTGTGTAGGGTGTGTTTGACCACCGTATGAAGACGTGGCAGAAGTGGCAGGACAGCCAGCTGCTGCTGCAGAGGAAGAGAGAAGCTGAAGCCAAGCTGCAGTTCACCAACAAACCAGACAAACTGCAGCAGGCCAAAGACGAAATCAAAGAGGTGAGACACACAGGCAAATAGTCAGAGCGTTTAATCATTAACCCACTACATCCACAGAGTAAATGGCAGCAGGCAGGATATCGTAGATCCTAGAGAGGTACCAAGGTCACACATCTGGAATATTTTGTGGAATGATGTAGGATAAAAGCAGAGCTATGTAGAGCTGCTGGGCTGATGTTCATATGAAAAACATGTATATTAATTCCGGAGCAAAAATAAAGACACATGTTGCTCTCAAGGATCAATCCTATCTGAGGCTGCAGAGCTGAAAGAGGAGCACAACCTCCACTCAGTCATGTGAAAACTTTTTTTTTTTTTTTTTTTTTTTTGGACGTATAAATCTTGTTTTCCGTCATCCTGCAGACTTCACATGAGCTGAGCAGGACAAACAAGAGCTGGAGAGGGTAGAAAAGTACTTTATTAGAGCCTCTGTTGAAGCTGTCACCGCACAAATTCATCCTCTCCGTCAGGATGCAACACGCGCACACACACACGCACACACACACACGGGCGGCGTGGTCGGGGGTCTGGTATTAGAGCAGAGAAGCTGTCAGATGTGGGGTTTCGGGAGGAAGCTGGGGGAGTTTTTGGGGGAGGCTGTCAGAAGCTGCAGACGAGGACAGATCGCAGTAGAGTTGCAACCAACATTTATTTGGAGCCGACATGAGTTTTGCTGCCTGTCAGGAGTCAGGTTTTGGCTCAGCCACTGACGCCGGCCCAAAAAAACTACCTCCTTTTCGACGTAATAAAAAAAATAAAAATGGTTTTAGTTTTCTAACCAGGCGCTACAGGCAACAGATTAATGCGGAAGAAACAAAAATTGCACACTATGAGCACTGGTAATGTCTGTGGTGGAGAGGGGGAGCGCGTGTTAAATTGCAAATGTGACCCAACGTATGGATTTGTGCTTTTCTGCTGCAAATGTGTTGGGAAGGGAAATGTGGACAATGAATCTGTGCTATGGTTTATGATTGTACCGGAGCATCAATACCAGAGGAAATATCCTAATTTAAAAAAGAAAGAAAAGAACAAAGTTAAGGTACAGCTCTTATATACATTACATATATATTTATATACATTATGTCTTTCAGTTTATTTTAGTATATTTGTGTTTACTGTTTTTTATGAACGGTGGAGATGGTGTTTGGGCAACACTGCCCCTTTGTGGACAGAGAGAACAACACAGCAGTAGTTCTGTTTACAAAAGCATCGTTCTGTTAAAAATAAAAAAGAGATTATATTTTAGGTTATATTATAAATATATATATATATATATATTATGTTTTAAGGGGTATAACATTTTATATAAAAATGAATATATATATATTAAAAAAAGATGCATTTTGCTTTGCCCAATTCTTAGTAAAAAGTGATTAATTGGACAAAAATGTAAAGCATTTAGATAATTTTCAGATGGGTTACTGACACAACACCAACATCTAACTTCCATCAATCGTGTCTTCTTTTTTGATCAAATGCATGAAAAGATGAATCAGGGAGGACTTTTCCTTTTGTTTGCAGATTTTATTTTTCCTCATGTTTCTGGATCGTCCTCTATGATTTTTTTTTTTTTTGGAAGCTCTGAATGTTTTTGTTTTCCTGCCTCTTAAAATTCTGTTGCATTTTCCCTGCCATGCCTTCTTGCAACCAGGAGATTGAGGAGGTAGGACCTGCCCCGTCTGTCCACACACCGTCTGTCTGCCTGCTTCACACCCCTTTGGTTTGCTTCGTTGCACCGCTCTGCTCTTTGTGTTAACAAAACCTTCCTTGGTCCTGTTTTTTTCATCTGTTGTCCAATAGCGGAGTCACGTGAAACGGGTTTACCAACACCTGGAAATCTAAATTCACCGTTGAGACAAACCTTTTCATGTGATGTTCGAGATCATATTGACACTGTTTATTTGCATCCTCAGAGTTGAGCTTTATGTTCATGTAAAGGGCTCAGTTTGAATAATATGAGAGACTCATTTCAATGTTCACACTTGTGGTAGATCAGTGACTCTCAGTAACACCAACTAACACTCTTTGTAACCTACATGAATGTGGATGGATATCATTTTTAGGTAT
This sequence comes from Lagocephalus sceleratus, assembly GCA_911728415.1. Taxonomy (NCBI): domain Eukaryota; kingdom Metazoa; phylum Chordata; class Actinopteri; order Tetraodontiformes; family Tetraodontidae; genus Lagocephalus; species Lagocephalus sceleratus. Next base: position 8,596,328 of record CAJVRN010000237.1, on the reverse strand, counting down.
AAGGAGGTCAGAATCAATGTTGCTGCCTAAACTGATCTCGTCAAGCAGTTTGACTCAAATACCAGTCAAGTCACCATTTTGTGTGTTGTCATCAGTTTGAGTGTTTCCAAAGCTTGTCTGATGGTCGCCAACCATCAGACAGAAGGGAAGCTGCATTGTTCCATGTTTTCTGTGTTTCAGCTGGAGGGGAAGGTCCAGCAGGGAGAGAGAGACTTTGAACAAATCTCCAAAACTATACGTAAAGAAGTCAGCAGGTTTGAGGTGAGAACGATCGATGGGTGTTTGCGAGGAGCCGGAAACCGTCAGAATATTACAGCAGCCAGTTCTTTTGTTTCTCTCAACAGAAGGAAAGAGTGAAAGACTTCAAAACCATCATTGTTAAATATCTGGAGTCGCTGGTTCAGACACAACAGCAGGTGAAACCTTCGTATTTCTAAATAAATGCAGAACAGATTTTATTTACAGCAGATAAAACTTTTTTTGTTTCTCTTCTCCAGCTCATAAAATACTGGGAGGCCTTTTTACCTGAGGCCAAAGCCATCTCGTAAAGTCTCTCTCACACACACACACAAACACACACACACACACACCCCCTCGCGACAGACAGTCCTGACTGGCTCCGAATCCCACCTTCCTACCCACAATGCACCTGTCATCCAAGGTCGCTCTCGTCCTACTGATTAAACTCCAGAGTGAAGAGGAGACCTTTCTGCAGTCTAAAACCTCACTGGAAATGCTCCCACTTCAGTTCTCTTTATTTCTGCAACAAATGTCTGTGCAAAAAAACACTATGATTTTTTAGCAAGTTTGCCGCAAAATACTAATAATTCATGTTGTTCTCACAGCCAAAGCTCATAATCTTTCATCAGCAGATTCTCTGATGCTTTTATCTGCAGCACTTTTACATTTATTCAGTGATTAAATGCGAAGAAGGGTGGTTGAATTTTACCAGGGAAACATCAAGAAACCTTAGCATAACTTCTTTTATTTAATATTTACTATTTACACATATGGAAGCTTGTTCCTGCCAATAAAAGATAAGAATATGTTTACAAGTAGACAGAAAAGTAAAATAGATATAATAATAATAATAATAATAATAATAATACTGATAATGATAATGATAATAATAACCAAAAGTAGTAATGCGTGGAATGTGTAGGTGTGATTTTTACATTGCGGTCATGTTTTCACCTCGTCCACTGTTTCCTGTTGTCACATGATCAGGAATATTTCTGCCCATTTGAACATAAAGAGTAAAATCCACAAAAAATAAACAGGAATTGGCACGAAGAAGCTTCCATATTCAACCGTAAATGCCTATAAATACATAAATCAGGATAGATCTGATGCCCTGAATGGATGTCCTGGTAATTTTACCTGATAATCAAACCAAAAACTGGATTTAATTTCTGTCTCAGTACTCTGGTGTACTGCTAAGAACACTCTGTGGGAGCGTGAACGTGAGCTGTGAAACTGATCCGGAGGCAGGAATGAAGGACCGTTGCTGTGTTGTACCTCGCGCCACCCCCTCTCTCCTTTCACAAGAGTTGGTCTCACTGTTGCTGCATGATCGAGAGTGAAGGCAACGGTTTCTTATCTGTCGTCTCTGAGTCGGTGAAAGAGTGCACCCGTTCATCAAATCAAGAGAAGTTTGATTTCACTTGTCTTTTAATCTCTCTACAAATGAAAGCGGAGATGGACACCTCCCGACCTTCAGCCCAGGCTGCCGTCTTGTGTCGCTGGCGTCATGTCCAGTTCTGTTGGTTCACGCTGATGAGCCTCTGTCAATCCTGTTGTTCCAACCTCTTCTTAGAAATGAAACAGGACTCCTTTTTTTGGTCTGGGGCCGATGAAGAGCTTTTCCCTCAAGTTCGGTTGTTCTCAGGTCATCTTGGGTTCCTCCCTTTCAGATCCGTCCAGACGGCCACAGTCCAGTGTTTGTGCAGTCTCGATTAGCCTGAGAAGATAACTTCTGCTGTATCTCCAGGACATAGACCTTTTATTAACAGAGCTCTATCCGTACATATTTATCCCCGTGTCCCATTCCGATGCTGGACCTGCCGTGCCTGTTCATAAAGATACTGCACATTTGTCCGTACAGCCGTTCTCTCCTCGGTAGCATTCTTCTACTTCCTCGTCTTGGAAGCTTCTTTTGCTCTGGTTTCCAGCTTCATCCGACAACGCTGCTCGTGTCTTCAGGTTCAGGAAGGAGCTTTGTGTTTAAAATAAGAATACATAGAAGGCAGTTGGTTGGACATCTCCGTTGGTTGAGACCTGAGTTTCTATCCGTCCCGAGAGCCGTCTCACATTATTGTCTGGTCGTGTCTCACGTCCAGACAGTTCTCAATTATCACTTTCTGATTCCTGATTTCAATGATTGATTGATGATCAGAATTCAATCAAACTATTCAGAATCTTGTGGAGAGACTCATCTCCCAATAATGTTGACACTCGAATATAAATCGCTCATTTTTACTTGATTGTAACTTCATTGTATTTCCTTCAATGTTGTATTCTGTTTTTTTCCCGCCTGCAAATGTGCAATTGTTGATAATTTTCTATTGATTTTTTTTTGTCTGATTTGGCAGCAGAATTTTGAAACCTTTTTTTCGATGTGACATTCCTTCAGTGTGAGCGGAGCAGAACTTTAATGACAATAAAGGAATGTATCTGAGCCTCGGCTGTTGTTCTTCAAGGAGTCGCTGACCTTTTGGATTTTTGGAATGAAGAAGCTGAGTCATTTTTCAGTTAACCTTAAGTTAATGTCCAGATTTAATTTATTTCTATTTCCTCCCAAAGTGGGACACGAATTCTGCTGTCCTGAGAAATGCTGTGTTGACTGTTTCAAAGTCCTGGTCCGAGCTGTTCCGAGCCCGACCGAGCTTCAGGAATTTAATTCTGATCCGACGACTCCCACCAAGGTAACGGGCGTTCAGCAGTCGTACGAGTGGCTCTTCTCCAGACTGGGAAATATTCACACACACTGTCAAGGAGCTTCACGTCAACTCTGCATATACACACACACACACGCACACTCGAGAGCATGGGCGCTGTCAGGAAGTGGGCCACGTGTTATTTTGTGTTCTGGCTGTCACAGCATCGACTAGCTGTCATATTCAGGCTGCAGGTTCCTCTGCAGGAGCAGATTCACATCTGAATTTACAAAGAGCAGAGAAATATTTAGGTGCGCTTGTGTGTGAGAGGGAGAGCTTTTATGTTGGCAAACCCAATTAATTTAAATAACATTTCCTCATTTATGCTCCATTTGACCAGACCTGGATGAGATTAACTCTTAAAAGCACCTCATTAAATTGACCATTGAGCCCCGGCAATGTAACCATTTTCACTAGAAATAAAACTAACCAATATTTTTGAGTATTTTTCCTATTTCATGAGTAACATTTGTGCACCTGTTGTTCCCTTCCTACCTCTGAAGCCCCCCCCAGCTGACTGTGGCCTGTTTGGCTCTTATAATAATCTCCCAGCGTCACTTAAGCTGGAGGGTAACGGTGCATCCATTTTTCCTGCCTCCCCTCCACCTCCTCGCATCTCCACACCGATCCGACGCGTCTGCATCTGTTTCCCCTCGCTCGCTGACCCAACGCTCTCACCTGACTCCAGAATAATGTAGATGCATTTATTGTTCGCCCCCACCCCGGACCCCCCTGCCTGTAGAATAATGTAAGCGCATCTGTTGTACTCACCCCCGTAACCCCTCAATTTCCCCGCCACTTCAGCGTAATGTGGGCGCATCTATTATCCACGCTGCTGTCTCCAAACTGTGCCTTAGAATAATGCAGCGGCATTTGCACCAGAACCCCCCCATCCCTCCACCCCCCAACCCCCAGCAGCAGCAGCAGCAGCACCTTCTCCTCCTCTTAATAACTCCAGACTGCAGATAGGAGTTCAGCCCTGCTTTAAACTTCTAAAATCTCTCTGCGTTATTTATGATTCCAGCTCATCATTTCACCTCTGTAGTCTACTACTTTAACTTTCTGCTCTTTTCTCTGGAGAAACACACTGAAATGATGTGCACAGAGGGTGGGGGGGAGCGAAAAGCACTCAGCAGAGGAGATAAGAGTGTTGTTGCAGTGCAACCTGCACCTTTTATTTATTTATCATATCTCCGAATGGCGGCGTAGCTGTTGTGCTGTGGTCAGGATACAGTGACCTCAGTTGATCAACTATCCCCTCAGTGGGCCGATAAGAGGCCTAATATAACAAGCAGGAGGGGAGAAGAGCTGTACTGTAATTATTTCTGCACTGTCGAGGTGGAGGGGAGGGGGCTGGGGGAGGGGGAGGTGGGGGCATGGGTACCGATTCAAATCTGAGGGAAAAAGAGCAGAAGAGGAGGAAGAAAGAAGAGCAACCGTGAGACAAATATCAGGCAGCTGCTGCGACACAGCTGAAATTGGACTAGTTTGTCATGCATGGTCCTGCCACACATGCACACACACGCGTGCAAACACACACACACACACACACACACACACATATTTGAGATACCAAACGAAATGCAATTCAAACTTTTCACAGAACCACTGAATGAATATTCATCAGAAATGTGGACTAAATACCGTAGAACATTCCAAAATGTAAATTTCCCATGAAATACACTGCTGGATTATAATCTGAAAAACTTCACCATAACTTCAGTTGATGGACGACTAGTCCGACTTGTCAGGATATTTTCATTTCTAGCCCTTATTTGTGATTGTTGTAGCCTGATTCTAGCAGCTTGTCTCTGAGCTTTCAGAGCGACTTGGTGGAGCTGACTGGTGAGGGAGATGTCGCTGATTCTAAAAAGTGTTTGAGTGCAGTTAACTGAGCACTCCAGACTGAAGGAGACATTTGTCCAGAGGAAGCAGAGGAGTTTGGCCTCGTCAGGCAGCATTCCTCCCTCCGCAGCGACAGTAGACAGCGACTTATTTGTGTCCAGGTGAGAGAGTTGCCTGTTGAGGAGGAGCGGGTTTAGTAGCTTCAAATCTGAGGAGAGTCCAGCTCCCACCCAGAGAAGAAAGGTCACCGCGTCGGCCCACGAGCTACAGCGACCTGCACCCAACCGCCGTGTGCCCTGTCTCCCGACTGAAAGTGCAAAGAGGTCCAGACTCTGAAAACTCGAGTGATGAGGGGCGCAGTGTGGCGTCCAGAACATCCACCAGGGCCGCCGTTCCAGCGCACACTGACTCAAACAAAGGGTCTTAGCCTCCAAAGACACACTTTTGGGGGGAACGTGGTCTGATTGGGGTTCGCTCCACCTTTAATGGTCTCGATATTTCCCCAGCATCTCCAGCAACTTGACCTCAGTCCCAGTTTCTTTGACCTTGAGCAGGGCAGACTCGCTGTAATCACGACACCGAAAAGTGTCAATCGTAGGTTTTATTGTGAAGCCACAAAGATGTACGAGCCGGCGCGGCTCGGTGATAGATGAGGCGACACCAGGCTTTCCTGATTTCACAAATTTCTATGAAATGTGTCTGGAGTTCACCAAGTAGAGGAGATAAGAGGCTGCAGGAGGCTCGTCGGCCAATAGGATTCATCCATTTCTGCCTCTCTGTGCTGATAAGAGGACCTCCTCTTCCTCTCTCTTCCTCTCTCTCCCTCTCTCTTCCTCTCTCTCCCTCTCTCTTCCTCTCTCTCCCTCTCTCTTTTCTTCCTCACTTCTCTTTATTTCTGTTGCTTCATCACATCCTTCACCTTTTGTCTCTCCCTTGCTCTTCTCTGGAAATTTTTTTCTACACGTTTCTATTTTCTTTGGGCAAATTTGTCCCATTTTTCCTTAAAAAGTCCAAATAAAAGAGTCCAAACGCCAGTTGAAACATTTGAAATGAGCGAACTTTCCAGATAACAGACTCTTTAAGCATCAGCATCAACAGAGGTCGGCCCGGCGAAGAAAGATTTAGTAAAGAAAACTTCCAGAAACTGGGAAACGACGCTGTCTAAGTCAACAAGCGGCTGTTTAATGATCTCCATGATGTTGATAAGATGAAATAAAGCTAGATTTAAACGACATCTAAAGGTAAAACAGCTTTAACGCTTCTGAGCAGGACCTCTGAGTCCGATCTGGTTTCCTGTAAAAAACACTTTGGAACTGTTTGTGTCCGCACTTTCCCGCAAATCTGCCGCCGCTGCCCTTCCTCCGGCCGCGACACTAGATCTTCTTTAAGACACTTCAACCCTTTTTTCTCTTTTCTTTTTTTTTTAAGATCCCCCCTAAAACAACATTGATTGTTTCCCTGAATGACTTTCTGTCGCGGCGGTAATGATTATGCAGATGTGGCCCAACCTTTCCGCTTGACGGGCGGTTCCCACGGGGGCGGCGGTGACACGGTGGATGTGGCCTCGGAGACAGGCGACCGACACGTCCCCTCTCCTCCGCCCTGCCCGACCCCTCCGCTTGTGCTTAGTCTGGCCTTTTCCTGGATGATGGAGGAGGGTGGCGGAGAAGCCCTCGTCGTTTCAAAACGACTAAATTAACGGAGCAATCAAAGCAAATTAAAAATGTCTTTCTGCCCCTGAATTGAAAGAGTTTAAAGGAAAGGCTGTTGTTGTTGTGTAACACTTGTGTAGCTGGATTGTTCCGCTGGAATCGCCGAAGAATCTGGTGTTAGATGCACCCGTGCGGACCTCTCCGTGACCTCTGGTCTCCCTCCGGTTGTTTGATTAACAGATTTCCTAAAGAAAATGTCACCTGTGAAGTGAAACCTCCGCTCCGGCCTCGCGGCGCCTCGCTGCTCTGTCCTCCAATGACAGCCCCGGATCCTTTTATTCTTCCTGCTGATTGGCCGTCTGCCATCTCATTGACAGCAGACCTTCTTCATCATATATCCACTTTTCTTCTTCTCCATCTCCAGATAATTTTCCTTTCATATTAACCCCCCCAACCCCCCCCCAGCTCCCTCCACCCTCCTACTGGATTGTATTTGACAGGAAATATTCCAGGCGATGTGGCGTGGTTGTAGATCTCACGCTGTGGCAGATGCCATCGATTGGGTCCATTTGCATACATAAATCTATTGGCTATCTGACACTTGCCAATACTGTGGGCAGCAGGGAGTGGTGCTGCTGAGTCGGCCGGGTCACATTATCATTGGTGATGGAGCTTTGATGAAGTGTGACAGCGGCTGACTGACTGGGGCCGAGGCCGCCCGCGCTGTAAAAAGTGAGGCTTCAAGTTTACGAGAACACCGAGGGAAACCGCAGGTTATGCAAAACAGACTTGTGAGAGAATAAAATTACTGTAGGATTGTTTTTTTGCACGTCTTTGTAATGTGTCCCTTTGACCTTTTATCTGTTCTAGATCATCAGGTGAAAAAGGTGACAACATTTGCTTCATCAGTCTTCACTTTGTCTTCTGTTCTTTGGGTCATTACGGACTGTTTTTTTAGTAATATTCCAAAAGTCTGATAATTACAAGCATTTTATTCTTTTTTAATATTACTATAATGTTGCTCCATGTCAAAACTAATTTCTAAATTTGATCATTTATTGCATAAATTTGACCCTTACGTCCTCGTAATTTTTTTTAAATGTTATGAATGTCTATACACGTATTTGTGTGTGTGTGTGTGTGTGTGTGTGAGAGAGAGAGTGAGAGAGACAGAGAGAGAGAGAGAGATATTTGTGTGTGTATGAAGCAGCCCGTAGGTTCTTTGTTTCTGTTGGAAGAAAAGGTCAAAGCAGCAGAGAGAATTAATTGAGGAGTGAGACAGCACAGCTGGCTCTGCCTCTGTGTGTGTGTGTGTTTGTGTATTTTGTGTAAACCTATGTGATACTCTAAGGATTTAAACCAAATATTTATCTAATTTATTACTTCATATTACATTGTTTTAATGCAGATGGTCAAACACTTGTCTCTATTGCACATTGAAAAAAAATCATTACTCAGTACGAGTGAGCTGAGAACATCAGTCTGGACTGTAAGATCAGATGAGTACCTGAACCAGTCAAACCAGTAAGCGAGAGCAGAACCCATTCAGGTCATGAGACAGCAGTTTCAGACGAACGTACTAAAGTATTCACACATTAAAGATCTAGTTTGTCCAGCCGTTGCCCGGACAACCGTCCCAGCTGGACCAGACTGGGGGTCCACCCTGAGCCCTGTAAGGCTGAATTCTCAAACAGGCCTGTGTTCCACTTAAAGACAAACAAACAAAAACACTTTTCCGCTTAAATGCGTGCGCTCTGTTCTTCTGTACAGTATTTTCTCTGTGTGTGCGTGTGCGTGTGCATGTGTGTGTTCCCTCATTACCAGTCTTCCCCTTGTGTCGTCGTGGGAACCTGTGACAACCTGCTCACCACTTTCGTATGCAGGAGAACAACACTGATGGTGGAGCCGAGTTAATAGCTCTTCTGTGGTGAGGCACTGATCCTTTAACACACCCACACACACACACATGCACGCACTCCTGCCTTTGCTCACACGCACGCACACACGCACACACACACACACACACACACACACACACTGCTGCAAACCCCTTTACACAATGATACAAACACCAAGTGGCACAATTTAATGAAGTTCTGTTCTTTAAAGCAAGTGGCGGTGTGCAGGGAGGGGGCGGGGGGGCGAGGGGGGTCCGAGAACCTCGCGGCTCCTTCAGCTCATCTGTTTCTTTGAATAGTTTCCACGAGCCAATCGATGTGCTGGTTTTCTCCTGGCCTTTCAGCGCTGTCAGCCGTCATTGAGGGATGCAAATTCACATCAGAGCCCGGCCTGACACTTTTCCTGTGGCAGGAGCCGCCGCTCGAAAACGCCGCAGCTCAGCAATAAACGAGGTGAGGGCCTCGTTTCTCAGAGGGCCGACGGGGAGAGAGAAAGACCTTTTCCATCAAAGTTTTCTCTCTCCGCGCTGACAAGATGAGAGCGTAAAAGGACACTTGGTAAAGTTCAATTCTCTCTCGACGGGGAAGCAGCAAAAGTCCAAAAAGGAAGTTCTCTGATGGATTACTGGTTACGCTCAGGCCGGATTAGACAAAGATGGATGCCGGCTGCAGACGGGTTTCTACAGCAGATTTATATCATCGTAAATTCATATGTTCCTCGGCGTGTCCTCGTCTGTTTCGGACTAATTTGACACATACACAGAGGTTGGGTTGTGTTGGGGAGACTAAACATTGTGAACATTGGTGTGAGAGTAGAGGACAAAGCTGCATCCCTACTCCCTAGATAGTGCACTAACTAGGGGGTGCACCATTTCGCAGGGCTGTCCAGATGTTAACAGAGCATCGCTCACCTATATTTGCAGTAGTGCACACAGTGCATTGTGCAAAGTGTTGTACCTAACTAACATCCCTTCAGTCTTTGTGGTTGGATTCAAAAATCCAGACGTGATGCTAATGAATGATTAACTATTTACACACCAGTCTTTTTTAAGACTTCAGTTTCTTCTTCAGTTTCTTTAGCTTGAAATAGAAAAGAAAACTATTAGCATTTATTCATAGAAGCTTTAAAGGGATAGAGGAGATAGAACCCCAATCTTCTCGCTTGTGAACCGCTACTGTTGTTCTTTCCAAAAGCTCTTAAAATGCGACACGATATTTCTCCCCTTCCAGGATCCAGGTCTGCTCTGTGATCGGATGATTGACGTTGAAACAACAACCGCCGATTGTGGAAGAAAGAAAAGAATCTGATTTGGTGAGTAAGTAGAACCTGTTTACAGATGATGAGACTGAACCGGCTACAGAGCAGCCAGCAAGGCGACCTCTGACATGGCTGAGATGGATGCTTCTATCACCACCGTGACACCGGACACCACCATTTTATTGAATCTGACCGGTGGACCGTAGCCCTGCAGGATCTCCCATACCCAGAACAAATATTGTCGGAAATATGCTGATGCTGAAGTCTCTTAATCCTCTCGTTCGCTCCTCTTGAGCCTCATCATGTTGTATTCCTCCTCATCTCCCGGCCTTCTTTCCTTTTCTGTGTTTCATCGTTTCCACCTCGTCCCCGCCTCTCTGCCTCCTCTCACCATCGGCCCCTCACTTATTAAGATTTCAAAGATACAAATGGCGGCAGGCTGATTGCTTTCAGGGAATCTGCCTTTAATAATTACAGGTGGCGAAGCTCGGCGTAGCGCCGGCCTGGCAGAGACTAATGGAAAACTAGATTTTTTCACTGAATTAGAGTGAGGAGTGGGGATCCATATATTGACAAGACATCAACGGGCCGTAGATCAGGACAAGTGCTTCGGACTTGTTGGAGAAGGCGGCAGCAAACTGTCTCTGATGCTCCGTGGCACCTTGATACGCTTCCCGCCGCCACCGCCAGGCTGCCGGGAGGATCAAACCGACCTTCATCTCCTGGAGCGGAGCGCGTGAGGAGGACAGGGTGGGCCGCGGAGGAGGGGGGGAGGAGAGCTAAAGGCCACAGAGTTAACCTTTTTTTCTGATGACTCCCTCCTCCCCCCCTGCGGAGGACCTGAATCAAAATGTAAATGTTGGGGCCTCTGAGGGACCCGGGCTCTGGGATATGCTTGTATTGATTATATGAAGTGAGTTAGAGTTGCTCTGTTCAACAACCAAATGTGTTTTCCCTCGATGCTCTGTGACAGGAATTACCCAGAGTTCAACAGGCGTAGAGGTCCGCTGCTAATGACATTTATTTCAGAGTCCGCATCACTTTGGTTTTTAAAAATAATGATTTTTTTTTTTTTTTGTTTTCCCTGTCTGGTATTAAAGGGAGACACATTTTAGGACATATTATTCAGTACTGAATATTTAAGCAATAATGTTTATTGATTTGTTAGGGGAAAAGAGTAGAAGTTCTGTCATTTTTATTACTTTAGAGGGTAAATTAGAGATACAACCTTTGTATACTGATACTTCTTTTGTAGTAGTAAAATCTTTTGTAATATAAAATACAGCCTGTGGTGCTGTTATCAGAGCAGCCTATTTATCTACTTTGCCACACACTATTCACTCCATTATAACCAGTTTATTTAGTGTGTTTGTCCCACTATAAGTCCCTTTATCCTCACTGTCCTTTTGTCCTATCATCCCACTATAACCAGCCCCGTTATCTTCTCTCTCCCCCACTACAACCAGTCCATTTATTCTCCCTCCCTCACTATAACCAATCCTTAACCAATCTGTCCCGTTGTAACCAGTCGTTAGACTCCCCTGTCCCAGTAAACCATTCCATTGGTCTTCTCTGTCCCAGTAAAACCAGTTGATTTTTCACCTCTATTTTCAGCAGGGGTATTTCTGCATGTGTGTTATGATGTTACACCAACAGAGTTTACGCAGATGTAAGCCACCCCCCTCATATTTTGACCTTTGACCTCATGTTTTAAAGTCATGATTGTTGCAAAATATCTTTTTTTTTCTGACCAACCGACTTCGCTGTTGGAAAAATAAACACCAATGAGGTAACCTTCCAGATCTTTACCTGTGTTGAGCATCAGACAGCTTCACTGAGCTGACGGGCTCCTCATGCGTCCCTGCTGAAGCTCAGCGCAACAGGTTTTATTTTCTCACCTCCCAAACGGAAGCGAGATTTTCCCTCTTGTTACCGCACGCTCCACCCTGCATCCACGCGAGTGTTTCAGCGAGTTGTTTCCTTTCTTTACATTTTTTTTTGGGGGGGGTGTTTTTGCCAGTTCAGTGCATTGTAGCATCTGAGCGGTTCATCCATCATCTGCTTCTACTCTCTCAGCCACTCGCTCCTCAAACTTGCTTTTTGTTTGAGAACCATCCATCATATTCCTGAGCATGACACACTGACCAAAGGCATCCCAAGCGAAGCACTCTAAGCATGTTTTTCCTGCTATGAAGTCATGTGTTTGTGCTGGTGAAACAACTCGGTAGCCAACGATAACAAAAACAGAAAAAAAACCTTTTCACACCAGTCTGCCACAATCATTCATCAGTCTGGGCTTGCACCCTTGTTTTTGTCCAGATTTCCTCAGAGATTAATCAGGAACTGCACTTTAGCAAAGGCATAAAAACAGACATAACTTTCTCTCCCTGCCTCTACATACTTTTGCACACTTGCTTCATTTTTTCCTGCACCCGCAGCTGTGTTTACGCCACCAATGTTAACACCATCGCTGGCTGCTTTGGAATCTGTCATTGCTGGGTTTGCGAGCTGTTTGTATTCCACACCTCTTTGAAACAATGTCAGGTCGCCACCGTCAACAATGGGGCAGACTGGAAACTGGTTTTTTTTAGGCCAGACTGGTGCACATGATGGTTTCCGAAAAGTGTTTGATGCAGTCGGAGTTCATTTCAACATACATCATGCATGCACATGTGAAGCCCGAATAAAAATCTACAGTTAGCACTGTAGCTTTACATCCCAAAACAAGTCAGACATCTTCATCTATGTCAACCTCTCGCTCTGTCTGCCTCCCCAGCCCCCCGTACACCTGTAGACTCAATGTTATAAATGGAGTGATTATGATATATCATGTAACTGAGGAAGTCTCTTTGTTTCTGCTGGAAAAGAAAAAAAAATCAATAGCAGGGTAGCGTGGTGCCTTCAGGGGCCGTGGCATCATACGTGGACTGGTCAGGAAGGGGTTAGGGCCAGTTGGGCTCGGAGCCTAAACCTGCTGATGCTACACTTAGCCTGACAGTGATGCATGCCTCGGCCTCGGCGTCCGGTTGGCCCGGTACCTGAGGGTCCGGCCAAGGGAGATCAGCTGCAGACCAGGATGGAGGAGGGGAGCAGGGGGCCCCGGAAAAACTGGAATTATTTTTAGAGGCGACCCGAGAGGGAGCGAAATTGGATGAAAATCTTCATTTGAGGGTGAAAATGTGCGGTCGAGACCACGTGGCCCCTGAGGCACGAGGGCCGCCCCCCCCCAACACCCCACCCCTGTAGGGAGCCCAAACAGCCACCCCCAGGAGCAGCTCAGTGGTAGCTTATCACATAAGCCCTGCTTTTTTTATCCACACGCACACACACAGGCGCGCACACATAGTCATGTTTGTGATGTTGACCTTTGGCCTCTGACCTTAACGGAGCATGTCGACAGTCATCATTAGATTGGTCTGGAGCCCGTGGGAGGGCCCAGCGCTCCGACAGGAAGGTGTGATGCCTGGACGCTGCCGGGGATCAATTTATTGGATTAACATTACTGCTCTGTAATTCATATTCACACACGTTCTGATTGTAACAGTTCAAATTCAAGTCCAGTCTGCAGCGCGCTGAGCGAGCTGGAGAAATGAAAAACGCTCCTGACAGAAACATATTTTTGTGGAAAGTACAGAAAGTAAACATTTGTTAAGGCAGCTAAACCGCCGTGCAGCTGGCCAGAGTTAAAAATAAGGCCCCTGTCCTCGCGGAGAGCGCGTAAATCCTCACGCAGGATGGATGTAGCTGCCGCTGTTGTTCCTGTTGGTGCGTCCACCATCCCTTATGGAGACAATGGTGTTAATGAGCCTCACATATCAACCACCGCGTATTCCATCGTCCGTCCGTGTGTGCGCGTGTGCTGCTCAGGGACTTTATATCTCAGTGTTGGTTTTGCTGATGTTCTTTGACATTTGTCTTCAGCAGCAGTCTGTGTTTTGTGCACTGTTGCGTTTACTTGCAAGCAAAATTTGGAACTTTAAAACATTTTAATGCAATTCTTTTACTATTTTGGATACATTAGGGGCTCTGTGGTTATTAATTTTAATGAATAATGTTTTTATTTAAAAGACAAAGAAGTGAATCACGTCTGCTGATATCAGCATGCCCTCTGTGTCGACCTTCACCTGAACTCTGAAGCGAGGTTCTTTTGTGTTTGCTCCAGTTGCCCATGGCCATTTCTGCTATCCGTGATGTGGCCATATCCAAAAAAAGGCCTTCTTCATTATGCTTGCTGTTTGCGTGTGTTGCGCACGGCGCGTCCAAACCACAGTCTCCCACAATATCGTCGTAACAACCAGCTCAGTTGTACGGTTTCAATTACAGTATTTGCAACAGAAAAGTATACCTCTCGGAGGAAAAGTAAACAGAGGCGAGTACAGCTGAGGTGAGCTGAGGAGGTGTCTGCAGCTTTTACGTCCTCTTCAGGCATCAGGTCCGAACACGGCTGCTGTTTTCCACAGTAATGACACTTGACGGTCAGGTACAGGTACGACCCGCTCCATTAGTGACCTGGAGATGTGTCAGCTGTTTACATCCCTGTTCTGCCCGCAAGATTTACCACATAATCAGTGAATAGTAACGTGAAATTACTGTAACCAAACCCAAGACAACATGTATACTGTACTCATTACTGTAGCTATAACATGCATCCAAAACAAGCATCTTCAAGAGTTACCTACTCATCTTAAGGTCCTCGCTCGGGGCTTTTCTCCATAAATAACAAACTGTTAAATCACAGTTGCCGCTTTTTAATCTCAGCTGGTCTAAACCAGAAATCTGCACAATACCTGCGTCTCTCTCTCACCCCTGGCGAGGGACTGGTGGCGATGGTGGGGGTGGTCACGGTGCGTTCACTGTCAGTCAGGGGCTGGACATGGTGGAAATTCTGTGTTAAAGTCAGGCTCAGGTTTGCCATCTGTCAGCTCTGAAGGCCCAACTATTGATCCAAGCCATGGGTCACACCAGGACCCTGACCCCCACAACCATCCTGACACACACAAACACACACACACACACACTCATTTGGGTACCTGACAGTAATGGGACAGTCATTTTGCCGTTGTGATGTCTTGTCAGTGTCAGTCTGGTAAGCAGCGATACAGCCATCACTCTTAACCTTTTTATCAGTAGCAACCTGTGAGTATGTGAGTGTGAGTGTGAGTGTGAGTGTGAGTGTGAGTGTGAGTGTGAGTGTGTGTGTGTGTGTGTGTGTGTGTGTGTGTGAGAGATAGCGAGAGAGCTATGTATGTGGAAGTGAGGAGATGCAAATAATGTTCTTTTTTTTCAATAAAGTTAGAAAGTTAGAGAAAGTTAAAAACTCTTTCCTGTAAATGCAACAATATATTATTTTTGCAATTTTGCAAAATATATAATTGCTCCTGCTCTTGGCTGAACATTAGGAATAAAATAACGCTGCACCCACTCCAGGATTTCTCTCCCTGTTTGATCCTTTAAAAAAAACACCTCAGCAGCTCACACATCCAATCCTGCAGCCTCCGATCTCAGAAAGAGCCGACAGGAGCACATCGAGCTGGGATTGATACTCAATTAGAGGTCACTTTAATGGGCAGGGAAGCTTTTTCTGTCCCCTTGTTTGTTTTTACCATCAACTTCAGCTGATCTGTTTAGATGAGCACATCATTGACCCTGCGAGGTCACGCTCGTTTTTTCCACTTAAAGTTTAAAAACGTAAATTTTTAATGAAGAGAGAAGTGGCAGTTCTGCATCAGGCAACTGGAACATCAGCGGAGGTCAGAGACTTGTGGTTTTTCTGTCTAAACAAGGTTCAGCGACGACCTGTGTCTCTTCCTGGGGGGGCCGTAGACACATGGTGGACTGTTCTATCACGTGGGGAGGAGGACCTGCTTCAGTAATTATTACATATTTCTGATTTCAAAATCCACAAAAGTCAGTGGTTACATTTTACCATTTCAAGCACTTATATTTATAAAAATTCCCCAATTTATGAGTTGGACAAAAGTGAGTCCAGATATCTGGATATGAATAAATCCAGGAGATGTACATAAAGCATAAAGTATAAAACTCCAGAGGTGTGTAAAATTAAAAACACTTTCAGTGTCCAGCAAGACAGACGAGGCAGCAGGAGGCCGGTGGTCCAGTTTTTCTTCTTCATTAGTGCTTGTCCCTGCGGCTGTTAAATAATATTAATGACCTCCAGCGTCACTACTTACCTCTGCGCTCGGCTTTACCTCAAGTGATTTTATCGACTCCTGACCCTTCAGCATGTTTGTGCGAATGCGTGTGTGATTATTCTCGGCGATATTATCAGTTACTTTAATAAGTTGATTAGCCGTGACTCACTATCTGCTAACTGGATCTAGATGATGATGTTGATTGGACGGAGCGCTCCACCATCAATCTTTCTGATTGGCTAATAACTAAAATCCATCACAGCTCTGTGTGTGTGTGTGTGTGTGTGTGTGTGTTGGGGGTGGGGGGTGCGTGTGTGGTTCTTCCTCTCGCCATTTCCTCTGCGTGCTTTAATTCCTCTTACTCTTTGCTACTCTGTTCCCTCACTTTGTTCTTTTCACTCATATCTGTCTTTTTCTTTTAGTTTTCATCGATTTACTTTGTACAGTTCCTACTTTCAAAGCTTTTTCACTAGCGCATAGATAACGAAGGGGATGAAGACTGAAATGAAAGAAAGACAGACAGTACTCTGCACAACTGGACCGTTTCCACACAGGAAGAACAAGAGTAAAAAGAAGTGTGTGTTTATTGATCGGCAGTTGTAACCACACTTAGGGGCAGTATTGATATTCAGGGTTACTGAAGCCAACAGCTCTTTGTTCAACACAAACTTACCCACAGAATTCAAAAAGAATGAAACATTACAGTACACAGAAAAACATGAAGTACACAGATTAGAGTGAGAATAAATAACAGCTGTATATTCGGTAAGGCAGGTATCTAAATATGACTGCAGCCCAAATAAAGAAGCGGGTGCGTCGTTAAAGACCGCTGGTATTTCTGTCATGTAACAGCTAAAGCTGTCATCTGTGGTGCTCTATAAGTTGAGGCTACAGCCAGGGGTGCTGTCACATTTAAATCAAATGAAATGAATGCAACAGAATGCACATTGTTTTGAAGACTGCAGGAAATGTGTTAAAGTCACCATTGCTGCATGCTGTGGGTCCCAAGTTTAAGCTGTTGGTTAGTTGAAGTATTATAAAAGTGCTCTAGAATTAAACTGTCTTATGTGTCCTGATTGTTATGTTTGCACAATGAAGCGTGCGTGCTAACCAGTGAGCTGCAGCCTGTCCTATAATGCCAATGAGCCCTCATGTTAGTGCTGATAGTTCCCAGGAGTTGCTTCTGGTTAAAGTTGCTGGTGATTGCTGAAAGTTTCATGATTCTCCAGAGTGTGTAATTGATTTTCCCAAAGCACAGCGTTTGGTGCATTCATTGAAAATCTGTAAAAGTGCTGACTTACTGGACTTCGCGGCCCCAAATGTGGGAAAAATAAGCCCACTGTAGGGAGCAGACATCAAAGTCAGCACGATGTTATCGCGTTTAAAGTTATGGCAGCAGTTGTGCATCAGGTTGCCTGCGCATTCACTGGAAAAACAAATAAAAAGAGTGTCTCCGAGCAAAATATGAGTGAAAGTCTTGCTGTTGTGTAATGCTCTAATTAATTCCTACCCATTTTTCTCGGGCACACTTGTTGATGTGTGTGCGCGCCCGCGTACGTGTGTGTGTGTTTGTGTGTGTGTGAGGATGGTGGGTCTCAGGAGTTTAGACTGCTGTAGGAACAATATATTGGTCTCTGCTAGGGCCAAAGACTAATTACTCAGAGTGACATGACTACACACACACAAACACACACACACATATTGTTTGTTGTCTTGTAGCAGGGCAGTTCACTTAATAAGGAAAAATAATTCCCATCCCCTTTTTTCTCGTGTTCCCTTCAGTTTCCAGGCCCTGCGTGTTGGTTTGTTTATGTAGGTGAAAAATGTATTGGTGATTATTTTGGCTGAAACTGTACTAGATTATTTGTTTTTTGCTTTAGCTCCTACATCTTACTTTGCATTGCCACATATTCCTATTTATTTTCTTTAGTTTTTCAGTTTTTTTACACATCCACGCGACCACTGGAACTCTCATTTGTCAAACAGCGCACAGTAAATGGCGTGTGCTCTTGTTTACTTAATGTCATGTGTCGTGCTTCTCCTGCTCTGATTGGCTGGAATCCCTTTGCTCTCTGCCCCATAGGCAACAGTGTCGATTTGCCGCAATGTCAAATTAGAGAAAAGCTTCCACTGGTGGATGTCGCCTGAATCAGCCTGGCAAACATCACAGGATGCTCCAAGCTGAGGCAATGGCTCCCAACGAGGCGAGACGAGATAATATCTGGAAGACATTGCGGTATCTAAGAATGCGATCTGAAAAACACCAAATGTTTTGAGAAATAATTAGATATTTGACAATATATCTATTGACACTAATACAGGAAGTCAGTTTTTATTCTTGAAGTAAAACACACATACGTCCACACACATACATACGTCCACACACACACACTCACACACACCCAGGCACCCAGACATGCACAATCCAGTTGAAAGAGAGTTATATCATCATTTACTTCTGTTTTACTTCCCGTATTTCCTCATTGGAAGCAGAAGATTAAACCTGCCTGGCCATTGGTCTTCATTTGGAACCAGAAACACTGTTAATGGTGTGTGTGTGTGTGTGTGTGTGTGTGTGTGTGTGTGTGTGTGTGTGTGCGTGTGCGTGCGTGCGTGCGCGTGTGTGTGTGTTGTTGCATTTTAGCAGTGTGTTTTGGTCCTGTGGTCCTACATCTTGAGTTTTGTGTGTGTGTGTGTGTGTGTGTGTGTGTGTGCTTGCGTGTGTGTGTGTGTGTAATTAGCCGGGTCAAGTTAATTGACCTTGTGGTGTGAGTGCATGTTAGCCGCAGATTGCTAATGTTAGTTGAGCTGAGGCTGTGAGCAGTGATGGATGTGTCTGAGCACTTGCAACACAAACGGGGGGGAAGTGAACCTCGCAGGACCTTTTATGTAGAAGTGTTTGGTTTTTTTTCAGTCAGACCTCCAACAACCTCCCAAACACTTTAGCAGATACTTCCCAGATCATCCATCCATGACCAGAGCCGACCATAGCAGGCGTCGTTCAGGAGCTTCAAAGGTTAAAATAACTGAAGATTATTTTGATTTAGTCCATGTGCCATCATCTTCTGACTCCAGCTAACAAGCAGGGCAGATTTATCCTCTGCGTCCAGCTCTGATTGGCCTCCTCAAGATCCTCTCTGCAGCAACAGTGCGCCGGGTTATCGATGCCTCGCGGTCGCTTATGATTTATACCGGGAAGCGTCCAGTCTGCTGGCTGCCGGAGAGGCTTTTTACAAATGATGAAACGATAAAAAGGGGAAGTCATATTTCCTCACAAAGGCTTTATTTTTTTGAAAAATTAAGGCTGAGCGGTGGAGATGGATGAGGCTTTAAAGTGACGATGGTGTTCTATGACTGCTATTGAATGGAGCACATCTTTAACAAATGTCCCCGGCATCCCGCCTGTGTAGCGGACCCCCCAACCCTTCTGCCCCTCTCTCTCTCTCTCCGCGCAAGATGGATGTGTGTGTGTGTGGCCTATGACAGTGTAATGTGTCCTGGCATACTAGTTGGGTTTATTAGCTGAAACTAGTTATTTCTGGGACCCCCCCTGTGAGTGTGTGTGAGTGTGTGTGTGAGCATGTATCAGCAGTGATAGATGCAGTGTGGCTCTGGTTGATTTTGTTCATTTGTCAAATGGCTGGAGAAAGGGTTAATCAGCTCTGGTCTCTTTTTCTATTATACATCTCTCCATCTCTTCCCCTATGGTGTTCCTTCTCTCCTTTCTCAATTTGTTTCTTCACTCTCATTTGTGGCATCACTCCCTCTCTCATCCCATTTTCTCCTCCTTCCTTGACTCCATTTATTTGTGGCTCACTTGATTTATTTTCCTGTTGGTCCATTATATTTATCTTTATTGCGTTTGCCTGATTTGACACCATCCTGTCGCGCCACGTCTCAGAAGAAACATCCAGAAATTTCACTTTGCTTCACGGGGACCACAAAGGTTGGTTTTCCTGACGACTTTATTAATCCTGGGAGGTCTGTTTTAACATGTCAGCGGTGCTCTTGTATCTGCTGTGGCTCCTGGTTGCTTCAGCCTCATTTCTGCAGCCACCATAGAGACGGGGAAGTTGCAGGTGGGAAGTTTAACACTTCAGTATTGTGCACTTTACTCTTCCTCATCTCTTTTGGGATGCCGTGTCTGATTTAAACACATTTGGCTGAATAATTTCAGATCCTTTTTCTCCAGGTCTCATTAATCCCTTTGGTAAAACATCTTAATCCTGTTATAGACAGTGTAATTTATAAAGTTGCAGATAAATATAAAAAAAAAAAAAAAAACGCACACACATAAATAGCAATTTTTCAGAATTGATTTTTCTATCCCTTTAATGCTTGGAGAGCTCTTAATGATCTCGCCCTGGTTATTTGTCTGCTTCAGCTGCAGCTCTCAGGTCTTTTTTCAGCCCTCCGTCCTGGGTGACCCACCGATTCTTCAGCTTCCTCTGGGCTGCATCAAACCCACTTTTAATCATCCCAGTGGTCTTGTTGTGTTTCCCACATTCACGTCGGGGTGTGGGGTGCTCACCGCATGTGCTTGGGGGCCGCACATCCACCAGCGTGGCCCCATCTTTGTCTTGGTGGGTCTTTTGCTGGATACCCACGATACAGGTTTTATTCCAGAATTTTACATGTGATTCTAAATGATCCCTTATTTTATTGAAAAAGCTAAAAATCCTGCATGAATTTCACACAGACTCCATCTCAAAAATGAAAATTCCTTCAGTTCCAAAGGAATTTCCACATTTCTTGAACGCTAAATAGACCAAAAAACAAGGAGAATAAAGGAGGATGGAGCATTAAAGAAATCCACACTCATCCCCGATCTATCCATTTCAGCTTGTGGAAATAAGGGTCTCCTTGTTGTCAGCTTGTTATTTTTTCCTCCCTTCTCCCCTCACTTGCTCTCTCTCGCTCTCTGTTCATCCCTGCCTCACTCGCCCCATGTCCCGTCCTCTGCCGGCGTTCTGTCATGTGTGAAGGTATCGATTTGCCAGCGTTTTAACCATCAAACTGCAGCTCAGCTTTTTAAACAATATCTGACGGAGCGAGAGGGGGGTCGGGGGTGAGGACGGAGGCGAGGAAAAAGGGAGGAAATGGATAAAGGGGGGAGGAAGAAAAAAAAGAGGGGGAGGAAGAAAAAAGGCTGATATTTGTGAGTGTAGGAAGGTGAAAAGTGAGTACGGGAGGAGAAGAATGAATGAAAAATTGAAGCATAAATTATGAAAAAAAATTAAGGGATGGAAATAAGCACAAACATTGCAGATGAAGGAAAAAAGAGAAGAAAAAGGAAAACAGGCACAAACACAAGTGACAGTGAGGGCATGAATCAGAGGTGGATGAAGAAGAACAAGAGACAGATGACAGATTCATTTACAGAGAAGAAAGGAAAGACAAACGTGCTTCCTTTGAAGCTCCATCACTATCGATCAGACAGTCATCAAAGCAGGAAATGGAGAGGAAGTGGATGTATGGATGGATGGATGGTTGGATGGATGTTGCAGGAATGAGTGAAAGAAATATAAATTAGAAAAAGAATGGGGCAGTGGGTTAAAGGGGGCAAAATGGAACGACAGATTAAAGAAGATGGATGGATTTGATGGATGGAAATGTCAAAAGGAAGAAATACAGGCAGACGCATGTAAACTTCAAAGAGTGACTGAAAGACAAAAACTGACAATTGAGAAAGACAAAAATACAAGAGAAAAAACCGTGTTAGTCCTCTTTATGGATTACTGTTTGTTCAAGCAAAGTTTGGCAGCATTGATCTTCTGCCAGCTCTGCATTTATCACTCCGTGTGTGTGTGTGTGTTGATACCCATGCATGCATGCACACACACACACACACACACACACACACACATGCTCACATCCATGGGGTGTTCTGGCCACTCAGTGGAGCATCTCGTCCTACTGGTGTGTGAAGACAATAAGAGAGATGGAGCAGGATGAAAAATCCATTCATCCCACTGAGAAAGAGAGAGAGAGAGAGGAAGCACCAAGCTCTCTGATCTGCCTCTTATTTAAGTCCAAATCATCTGTGATTCAGTGAAAATCACATTTAAATGTTCAAACTTTTAATTTTACTTGCAAAAAAAATCCAAATATGCAAAACAGCAGAAGCTTGTTGAACTCTTCATTTCAACAACTATGAAAGCTGCTTCTGTGGCAGTCCCTGCAGGTTTAACATGGAATGTTCTCTTAAATCTGTGAATTTCACCTCTCAGACAATAAATCAGCCTTGTTTCTCTTCCCTGCAGTGGCCGTTTACAGCTCAGGGCTGCAAACATCTTCAGCTCCACAGACCTTTAATCCACTTTTAGGATCTATCCCCCCTCCTTCTCATCACCTCTGGTTCTGTGGTCTCGTTCTTCATGTCTTCCTCCTTTGCTCCTCCCTCAGCTCCCAACTTCACTGTTAATTAGTTTCAGAGGGAGAGAGGGGGTAAGAAGGGAGGGATGAAGAGGGGAGAGAGAAGGAGTGGGGGGAGAAAGGGGACAAATGAGGAGTGAGAGAAAAAAAATCTAAAAATACTGCTGATTTGGTCCATAACTTACTTTAAACTTTACTTTACTATATTTATTGACAGGTTTGTACTGTCCGATCCTACTATTTTTCCGTTGCCACTCAAATTACTGAAAGAACTACAGTCTGACTATTTTTAGTTTTAATACGATTACAAAAACATCACAATTTTGCATTATTTTTAGTTTGTTTTTGTGTGGCTGTTTTCCAGTCAGTTCACAAAAAAAATCCATAAAAAAAACAAACATTTAAATGATGCATTGGATGGGAACAGCATTTTCTGGTTTATGTTCTTTATGTTGATATTTTTTAAGTCCAGTCCAACCAAGCTTGAAGTTGTCATGTCGATCTTTTTTATAGCAGATACAATGAGCTTGAACTGCATACGGAACATTAAAAACTCATAACCTGATTAAAAAAAATGGATTTCAAACACACAAGTTTTTTCCTTTTTTCTGAAAGAATTTAAAAAATAGGTACTTTTGAAAATGATAAAAGACAGGAACCTGCTCTCCTCCCAGTTAGGACTTTAATTGGACTATGAGAGGTGTCCACGGGCCCTCTGAGGACGTTTGGTGTGTGTGCATGTGTGTGTGTGTGTCAGTGTTTCGATTTTCTCGCAGCGTCCCTCTGTCTCTTGAAGGCGGAGGTGTCGCCGTGGTTAAGGTTACCGTTGGTGACAGGACAGCAGCTGCTCTCTCCTCCCTTTTCTCTCTCTGTCTCTCCCTCTTCAGTGGTCCGGATGAAGGAAACTCAGGGGAAATCATCACTATGTTTACTCCCACCTCCCACTACCACACCACCCACCATCCCCGTCCCACAACCCCCTGCTGTCTCCAAACCCCTCCCTCATCCCCATATCTCTGTTTTCCACCCCATGATGCTGGCTGTTAGACAGATAGACACCCCCCTCCCCAATTGTCTCTACTCTCTCTTGTAAATTTGTGACCTCCTCCAGCTTCTGAGGAGATTGGGGGGGGGGGGGGGGGGGCGCAATTGGTGCTGATATGAGGACGGGGGGTAGTAAAGGCCAGACAATTGGTGGTGAGGGATACAAAAGAGAAGGATGAAGAGGAGAAGAGAGAAAGAGGCCTTGAGAGTACGATCAATGCAATGCTCACCTGCCGTCCACCTCCCCAATTTAAAGAGAAGGAGCACTAACGATTTCCACACACAGCTCCTTTCCACTCACTGTCGGAGGACTGATGGAGGCAGAGAGGAAAGGATGCACAGAGAAAGTAGAAAAATTAGGCCTCTCTGCAGCAATGCATATAGATGGGTGAAGGTCGCTCAGAAAATTAGCTTTTAATGGTATAAAGAATGTAGTCAAAGCAGAAATGGGAGGAAAACGGAGCCAAAATGGGGCTTTTAATGGAGGAATGCATACAAACAGATGGGGATTCTATCGCAAGAATTTAGATTACAAAACATGAGAAAATAAACTTTGTAGTAGCTGAGTGAATGAATGCACCCTTGGAAATGCATCCTTGAGAAGAACTGTGTTTTACTGTAAACCAACGTGAATGAAGATGGATGAAGATTATCCATCGGCCCCCCCAGAATCCAAAATGTCCACGAGCAGCGCTGTTGGTGGCTTTGATAAGCAGCAACCTCACTCTCTCGTGCTCCAAACACTCACCGGCGCACAGAAATCCACCAGCAGGTCAGAAATGTTAACGTTCACCTGCTGTCCCTCATATGGACATTTATCAGGTCAACCAGCACAGGATCTGTAAATTACACCCACACTTGGCACTTTAAGCACAGTGCTGACGGACCAGTGAGATTAGATTAACTGCTCCAATCCAAATTTGATGCAGAGGAAGAAGTTGGTTTCATACTGATTATATTGAGGATATATATATATATATATATATATATATATATATATATACACACATATATATCTCCCTTTAATTTCATACTGATTATATTGAGGATATATATATATATCCCTTTAATGCTTTCCCTTTCGATACAACTGCAAAATATACACATACATATATATTTTGCAGTTGTATCGAAAGGGATTTTTTTCATGCCTGTTAAATCCAGACTGGCAGTATTGTAAGACACCTGGTTGACAGTCCTGCCTGCATGAACCTGGATGTGAAATTCAGTAGAGTCTCTGTCCGTCCTCTGCTGTGTTTGACGTCAATATGTCTCGGTGCAAATGTCAGTTGATTCCCGGGTATTTCAGGATCTGCAGGCCTCAGCGACTCTGAATTTGAATTGACTGTGTGTCATTGTCATAATATCAAAGCTACAATAAGACACACTGATACATCTGTCCACTCCTCCTCCTCCTCCTCCTCCTCCTCCACGCTCTGACACGTGTGAGTATTCATGTTCCTGCTCTCCTGCCCTGACCTGTCAACGCTGTCAATGATTATTCTTCTCTCTAATTGCAGTCGGAGAGGAGGAGCAAAGAGGGGACGGAGGGAAAGAAGGAACCACTCAGGCTGGCACGGTGACGGCGCACAGAAATAAGAACACGATGAGTGTTGGTCATGTGCTGTTTAACATCTGTACAGACCAACAAAGGGGGGTGGAGGGCCGCGTGTGTGTGCGTGGGGGGTAGTATTATTTTATATGGAGATATAATATCAGGAAATGAAAGGAGGATTAAAACAACAATTGGATTAGTATAAATATCAGAAACACCGTACATGTACCATTTATGACAAAAATGGTTGGTTTTGTGATTTACATTTGAAAAAACAATATTCTTAATAGTGAATCATATGAAAATTATATTTCTAGTGTGGATGTGCCATAATTCAGATCTGGATTTTGGATGCAGTTCCACATTTAGTTTGGTGATTTTGAGCATGTTGAATTTGATTATTTTTATGTTTTAAAGCATAACACACCGGTATCGGCTGATGGAATCAGACTGAATCCTGCTGTGCACCGCAGCTGCGGTGCAGTTTAGTCTGCGCTTGTGTGCAGGTTTGCTGGTTGTTATCAGTGCTCCTCTCTGTCTCCCTGTCTGATGATGTGTTTGCTGCTGACCTTTAAACAACTCTGTCCCATCATCCTTCTCTTTGGAAAGCCCACAGGGACAGACACACACACACACACACACAAACACACCCACACGCATGCAAATGGACATCTGCTAGCATGAGAACACACACAGTGCACAAGAAAGAATATGCACGCACACACACACACACACACACACACACACAAACACACACACACACAAAGATGTGAACAAACGTGGACGCATCACTGTCTGAGCTTTGTTGGTAATGAGGCCTGTCATCCTTCCACACAGCCTCTCTCGCTCTTTCTTGCTCTCTTTCTTTTTTCATTGATCCACTAACAGATCCCCAATATAACACTTTTGCTGTGAGAGCCTCCTTTTCCTCCTCCTCCTTTTCCTCCTCCTCCTCCTCCTCCTCCACCTAGACATGCATCCCTCCGGACCATTTAAAAACCCACCACCACTTTCTCTCTCTCCTCTCCTCCGTCTCTTTCTGCCCGTGTCTCTCTATCGTCTTCTATTTCTCTCTGTTGGCTCAGACAGTCTTGTTATATCTTCTGACAAATGGAGAAGAGGTTTCACGGCGGTGCGCTGAGGAGAGGAGGTAGATGGTTAAAGGTGGGAGTTTGTGCATCTCTGTCCATCTCACCTGGTAGTCTTGATGAAAAATATGGCCAGAAAAATCTAAAATATGTATAATAGTATCAAACACAGAGGAGGATCCAAACACATTCCTCTGAGTAAATAATGTTCATATTTATATATGATTGTGCACTCATATTAAAGAATTGAAATCTGTTTAGCTTCAGTCCACGTTGTCACACACAAATATGGTTTAAAAAGGAAAGTTGTAGGATATCAAAAAACTGTTCTCACCCATGTTACAGACACTAATTATAAAGCAAGAATGTGAAGATCTCTAGTCTGAAGCTGTTTCCATCAATATAAAAATGAAATAAAATTGGCCTTCATGGATGAAACCGGGTAAACCTGATTAGAACCAAAACTCATCCAAAGTGTCGAGCTGCTTTTGCTGTTTTGACAGTGAGTGAAAATTGGGATTATTTGTGTGATTTGTGGAGATCTGACTTTTCAGAAGAGCGCGAGCGTTGATTTAT
Source organism: Lagocephalus sceleratus (assembly GCA_911728415.1). Taxonomy (NCBI): domain Eukaryota; kingdom Metazoa; phylum Chordata; class Actinopteri; order Tetraodontiformes; family Tetraodontidae; genus Lagocephalus; species Lagocephalus sceleratus. Next base: position 8,569,949 of record CAJVRN010000237.1, on the reverse strand, counting down.
TTCACTGTTTTATGTTGACTTCCTGTCTTCCTCTGGAGGTTTCTGTTCGGCTCTGACCTTTGTGTTCGGAGATGTTTTCCTCCCCTGTGTGTGTGAGTGAAGGTGTATGTATGTGTGTGTGTGTGTGCACGCGTGTGTGTATTTGTTGTGGAAGTGTGGAAAACAAATCACCCGCTGTAGTTCTCATTAGCAGCAGTTTTGTGTCAGCGCTGAGAGATCACTTGTCAGCTCTCGGCTTCCTCTGCAGCTTCACCTTTTACCAACAATAATTACACAGTTTAACGCCAACGTGTCTCACACTGTGGCCCACAGACCCAAAAGAGGCCCAAATGCAGAATAAAATAAGGACACGGGACAACACTGAGGATAGGGATCAAATTCTTTATTGGAACTTCAAACATGCTTTATCCTGTCTTTAAGTACAAGATCTAAAACCATCTGAAACCCTTTCAACATTCAAAGGTTTTACCTACACGCTATGATTCAAGTTTCTGTCTGTGGTTGTCACATATATCAGGAGGTGTCATGTGGAACCCATACTGCAAATTCCACTGAAAATCTTACTTTCTCATCTCAAACTAACTACTGGGAACACTTTAATAATGCAATGGTTTCATCTGGATCTATAAAAATAATTCCTCTCCAATGTAAAACATTTTCCAGGAAAACATTTGACATCATTGCTTGAATACTGCAAATAAGGGAAAGACCACTGGTATACATTTTTGAACTGTATTTATTATAGCAAGACAAACCTTTTGGCAATTTTTGTAGTTTGTATAAAGAAGGTAATGTGACCATCTGATATGTTCACTAAGGAAGTTCAAACTGCTTCAGTCATGATTTAGACTGAAATGCTACCAGAGGTTTGGGTCACCTGAAGTTACAAGAAGAAAACAAAAAGACAAAAGATCCACAGTCAGAATAAACATTAAGCCGAGGAGACGCTACAGGATGTTCACTGTAAAGTGACTGGCAGTATAAACTAAACAGGTATTTTTATGAACACTGTAGACATGAATAATGGTTTAGTTATGGTAACACAAAGTCCAACATTTAATATACTTACAGAGAGAAGCAGCAGTTTTAAACACTGCAATATTAATAACTGCAGGTTCCCTCATGATATGATGATGAAAAGAGATAAATAAAAAAGTGAGAGAATTCCAATATATTTGCATATGTTAGTCAGCAGGTTAGAGAAGCTGTTGGCATTAAGAGGTGGAGGAGCTACACAGTTGTGAGAGTGCAAAATTGCATCATATTTTAAATCACAGTTTTCAATACAATGTAAACCACATTATCAACAAAGAACATAATAGATCGTCTAAGGCAGTATAAGATCGCCTCATTCTTGTTTATGCTACAGTCAAATTTAAACTATTTTATTTTGGTTAGAGGAAAATTCTTGTAAAACAACCAAATCTAAAAATATTGTATTTCATCTCACAAGTAAAATACGATTTTTAGATTTTTGGAAATATTATAAATGATACTGTTTTTTGCATTAATACCATCAGCTCTAATGGTATCAAAAACATTTCAAGCAGCTCTTCCAGCATGCAAGTGTGTGCAGTCATGCAGCTATGAATTTGGCAATCAGTGAAGTAAACTTGTAATTGGATCTTCCACAATAATCCCACAGTTTCTTTATTTCAGAAGCACCATTCACCAACCCTCCACCTCCACCACGAAGGGCTCTTTAACGGGGATCCTCCCGCTATTGACGATCACACACTCGTTGTACGGCAGGTTCCTGATGTTGGTGTCCTGAAGCTCGATGGTGTGAAACACAGACTGTCAGGGGAGAGTCACAAAAGCATCTTCACTCAGGTGGGATATCCTCACTATGAGATCAGTCTTTGATGGGTACAATTAATGACTGATGACTTAATGCAAATCACTACCCCCTGCTGGTACACAGCGGTATTACCTCCCACACGTGCAGGTTGTGAACACAACTTGACTGTCAGTTTTCTTCCTTACAGCATATTTGTTCATGCTTGTGTGTGCACCCGGTTAGGGTTAGGGTTAATGCAGCTGACAGCTGGGTTAAAGTCAAAATGTTTCTCTATTAACTTTTCTCCTTTACTCTGAACAAAAACGAAATATAGAATTTTATTAATGATATATTTCTATTTCTCCACCCACCATCCCATCCAAGACTTTGCCAAACACCACATGTTTTCCATCCAGCCACGGTGCCTTGGTTGCCAGGATGAAGAACTGGGACCCGTTGGTGTCTGGACCAGCGTTGGCCATGCTCACCTGGTAGGATTATATATATTCCTTAATCAATAATGTTTTAAATAAGGTTTTTGATTTTAGAAGTTTCTTGTCATATGGGCAGCAAAGATCACGCTGAGCAATTAAATTCTTCATTTGCAAGTTCCCTTCATATGACTAGAGTACACAAATAAACTCAAATAAAGAAAAAAGACCTACTTTAAGCATTAGAAAAATAATTAATTACTTTAAGGAATACATGTTAGCCAGGTTTTTGACTGTTTCTGTCATAACTCACCCAGCCGGCTCCAATATGCTTCAGCTTGAAGTTCTCATTTGCAAAAGTTGTTCCATAGATGCTGTGACCTGTGCAGAAAGGGCACCTTAATTATAATTATAATAATAAATCTACACCAACTCATTTTCTCTTTCAAAAGTCTGTTAAAGTAATAACAAATGGCCCTTTGATATGAAGCAGGCATTTCACCTCCACTTCCATCGCCTGCTGTGAAATCTCCTCCCTGGATCATGAAATCCTTGATGACTCTGTGGAACTTTGTCCCCTTGTAGCCATAACCTTTCTGTGGAGGTATGGAGGGAAATCACCAACAGTGAGTCACAATGAGCAGGTTTAACATACTACTACTACGACTACTACGACTACTACTACTACTACTACTACTACTACTAATAATAATAATAATAATAATAATAACTTGCATTTATATAGCACCTTTCATGAAACCCAAGGAAGCTCGACACAACACAACAATCAAAACACAACAATCAAATAAACACTTTTTCTATTTCAATCACTAAATAACCAAAATGAACAATAAAAAAAGCACCTACTTCCCCTGTTGCCAGGGCAACAAAGTTGTTAACAGTAAGCGGGACCACTTCTCCAAACAGACCGATGACGATCCGACCCACCTCATGACCCGCCACGGTGACGTCAAAAAAGACCTGGACGCACACAGAGCTGGTGTGAGCGAAAGTGGCCCAAGTACCTCTTTAGATTCTTCAGGGATGTTTTCTGCTTATTGATTACGCCTTAGCCGGCTTTCATTTAAAACAAGAGCTCCAGTTCTTTTGAACCTTTTAAACGCGATGCCCCGCGCCCGTGCTGCAGCCTCGGTCGGGGACGTGATTGGATCTCCTTTTGTGTGCGCGCATCTGCGCGTAAAAAGCCTGAGAGCGAAGACGCCGTCTCGTTAGAATGGACACGCGTGCAGCCGAGCGTGCGTGCCGAGTTTATCTCGAAGATTCTGGAAATATCTGCGTGTAAATGTCGTGAGTTCCAGCCTTCCCCTAGTGATAATAAACATCCATTTCCCTTACGATCGCCGCGTACGTGTGCCGCACGCACGTACGCATTAGCGATTCGCAGTTTGGAGAGGAGAGAAATAGCGCAGCGTCGGCTCTCCGCACAGAGCTGCATCGGCACCCACCTTCTCGGTGACCTTCGGTCCTCTCCGGGGAGCCGCCCCGCATGCAAACTGCAGGCGGGCGGCAGAGATGCAGAGGAGCGCGGGCAGGACGGTCCGGAGCTCCATGTTCACCGAGGAGATGAGCGGGAGCAGGCCCCTGCTGCCGCCCCGGAGTCACAGCGACGGGGGGGGTGGAGGAGAGGAGGAAGTCACCGAGATTCACGGCAGAGGCGGAGGGGAATCTGGAAGAGCGCTCGAAACGCGGCTGCGCCGGCAAACCACGCCCCCGTATGGGATTGGCCCCGCCCACTGAGGAAAAGAGAAAGTGAAAGTCGAAGTGACTATATTAACAGATGTTAATCTACTTATTCTACATTTCGAAACTCAGAATTTACAAGAGAAAATCCAGAACTGCTTTCTCACTTTACATAATAAGTAATTAAATATATGTCAAAATGCTTTAGTTTCATCACAGAATTAAGTAAAGTTTTAAAAAGAGCTAACACACGGTTAGCTCCATGAAGAGCACCACTGCATTTTCCCTGCAGAACACTGATTTGTCTGCAGTTTAACCGTCCCTGGGTGTAAACAAAGGTTGCCTGTTTCTGTCGACCTTTAACATCCCAGGTTGATGGAAAGAGAAAGGTGTGTTTCCTCGTTTGTAGTAATAAGGAGAATGTCATAGCTGCCAGCCTGCACACACCTGAAGGAGCAGCTCTGCAGGAGACAGGTACTGAATATAAACAGCAGCATGCAGCTCGCAGTTTAATCCAATATGGACAGTTTGTACAGCAACAACAGCATAATTTAGTTCAGCTTTCAGATGAACGAATAAGACATGGTTTATTGGAAATATTTTGTAGTACTGTATGTCAACTTTAAGCTTTGTAATCCTCTCTAAAATCTTTATTTAAAATATGAACTCCTGTTTAACTTTTCTTGTGTGCTAGTCCTGGTAATTAAACACTCTTCTATGATGACAGCAGCCGATATCTACCCAATTAAAAATTAGTACTTCTCCGTATTCGCTTGGTTGTGAAATGAGAAAACACTCACTCAATGATGTCTCTCTAGGTGATCTGTGGTATTACACAAATCTCGAGTTGTCATTACAACTAAAATCCTAATTCTGCTTCTTTTTTTTCACATTTAAACACAGCTTTAATTACCAACAGTGCTGTTTATTCTTTTGTCAGCAAAAGGAAAATTATGTATATAGTACAGAAGCTTTGTGAGTCCACATATCAATATGGATTTCTATCGATGCGATAATCAATATTAAGCAGTTTTTGGCAATAGAATGAAAAGATTTAATGAAGTCTGCAGACCAGGATTACGGCTTTACAACTCTTAAGTGCATTAAAAACACCTCAGTGGAGCTCCGCTTCAGCTGCAGGAAATAAAGCTGAAAAAGAGAATATAAGTCCCTGCTGAATACATGTCTATAGAGATGAATTATAATAGTCAGCCTTCCGTGACCTTAACACCACAGCTGGGACACACACACACACGCACACACACACACACACACACGCACACATGCACACACACACAGTTATTGGCCTCCTGTCAAAGCAGGCCATCCATTCGTCTTTTCTTCCCGCCATCGGCCGAATTAATTAAGCAGAAATGTAAACGTTTTAATTGAATGTCAAAGCAGGACCTTACCAGCATGCTTCTATGTAAATGAAAGTGACACCGCTTTAAACCTGCATGCTTAAACCTATGAGTCTCTCCCAGCAAGGTTAAGTGTGTGTAAACGAACAAGGGACATGCCAAAGTTTTAATTGAATTACCGTCAGTTGTGTGCTAACTAACCCTGGTGGATTTAAACCAAGACATTCTCATTTAGTGCAAAGAAAGAAGTCTTTATACGCTTTGTACTGTGTTTTTATACCAATGAAGTCAAAGACCTCGGACCTTGGTCATGTGCCATTACAACAATATTTTGTGTATCTGTTGTTTGATGCTGACACAAATGAGCGGCAGCAGGAAGTAATAGCACATGGAAATTCACGATGGAACCGGATACAAAAAATATGGACAAAAACATGGTGTGGTTCCTGTTGGATAATGATGGTTCTTACAGCTGAGATGAGCGTGACAGGGGCGCTGCATGTTCTACTTAGTTCGGTACTTAGAGGCTCTTCTGTGGCTGCTCTGAGTTCAGCTGTGCCTCACAATAAATGCTAAGATCAGCATCAGAACATCACGGGCTCAGCACCGCAACATTTTGAAGAGACCCAAACAGGAGCTCTGGCGCTCCACGGCGAGGCATGGGCGCCGTGATGGCCAGTAATGTTCAATATTCCACTACAGCTGTGGAGGCAAAGTGTGTAAAATAGTGACATTCATCCAACAGATGCAGAGACAAAGTGGATCGGTGCAAACAATCTGTGGCCGGCTGCTCACTGATCTCTCTGGCATGTGGTCTTGGGCTCATTTTTCACTTACGCTGCAACTGTTTGAATCGATTTCCATAATTTATTCAATTGTAAACTCATTTTAATGTCCTCCGTGTTTATGTGGAGTTTAAATGTAAACAGCAGCTCTGCGGCGCTCTCATGTATAGGAATACACAACCCTTGCTAAATGAACTCTTGTTAATATTGCGTTTTTTCCCCTTCCTTCAGCCGTCTAAATAATTAGCTTTTGTTGTAGAAAATGATGAATTTGGGCAGTTAATTTATTGATCGGCCGGCTCCTCCGATGTGCTTTGCTTTGGAAAGCCATTAATCAATGGATGAAAACACCTAATTCTCCTCCTGCTTGGATGTTTTTCCCCCTCATCTTTTATGCTTTCCTTCTCAGAGGATCCCCAGTTACAATATGGAGACGAGTTGTAATTATGGACTAATGACGATAATGAGTGCGAGATGGAAAAATAATAGTTTTGGTACATTTAGAATAAAAAGGGGCTCTTGCTGAAAATTTATTTTTAAAAAGATTAATGACTCCTAATCAACATTATCAAAGGACTTACTGTGATTGCACCCATAGATTTGTGAAGAGAACCTATATAAGCACAATTCCCTTTTGTCTAGCCCGGCTATAATATAAATACTTATATTGCCATTGCTCATTTCTAATAAATGTTTGGTTTGCTTTGTTTTTTAATTCATTCAAAGCTTTTGTGAGAATCCAACATATCTAAATTGGTTTGTCACACAAAACTCTTCACACTGAGAAAACACAGCTGCAGCCTGATATTAAAGGTGTTTAGGATTTCCCTGGGGGCCCACTGGGGAAGACTGATACAGCGATTTCTGGAGTCATTCCGCTAAAATGTCCTAAAAAGGCTAAATCTGTGAGCTCGGCGTTTGACACATGCATTGTTCCAGTTCGATAACAGACACATCAGCTTCCACAGACCTGTGAAAGCTGCAAAAACAAGCTCTTTGGATATTTTCTATGAGCTTATTTGTCAAAAAAAGTTTTACTCATTAGTTATTTATTAATAGCACGCAGGAAATAGACCAAACATCTAAGATCCATTTCAAACCTTCAACAAATTCACAGTGCATTGTTCAGAATTATCACTTAATAAAATGTTGATAAGATGTTGTATTGAGAAGCTCGGATTTGGTTCCCCGCTGACCACCACTGACCCTGAACCTGTGACGTCATGTCGTAACTCCACATTCCTCTCCACTGAAAAAGTCGCTTCAAGCCGACAAGAGTTCATTTTCAGACTCTTATGTTTGTGTTTTTGTTCTTTATCAATCCACCAGAGGTCCCAAGGATGACAAATGGGTCCTGTCAGGGCGACGCCAGTCATAACACACACACACACACACATGCTCACACATACGCACACAATTGCGTTTTTAGGCATTTAGCTCAAGTTCTTATCCGTAACTGCTTACAATGACTGATGTATACACACTGTATGGTTTACATGCCTCTGTGTGTGCGTTTGCATGTGTGTATGTGTGTATGCATGCGTGTGTTTGAGAGAGAGGGCAGTAGACGGGTGGGAAAAGCTAGGGGTCATGGATAACAAGTCAGCCCTAGAAACACAATGAGTCTGGTTGTAATCAGTCTTATCAGTGCATGAGTACACACACACGCACACATACACACACACCCACACACACACACACACACACACAGAATTAAAGTGATAAAGAAGCTGAGGTGAGCTGACAGCAGAACGACCACCTACAAGTGCAGTAATCATAACAAATGTTGTAATGATAATCCGAGTCGCAGCATTGACAAACGGGTTCAAAGTTCTGCAGGAGATGAATGAAGAGAAAGAAGAAGAAGATCCATCTGACAAACGCTGTCCTTCGTCCTGGTCCGCAAACAAAATACCCTTAATTTCCCCCGAGAAGAGACCTCTTGTGGTCGTCATAGTAATTTCATCTTCTGTGTCTTAAACAACATAGTGATACACACTTTTCCGTTGTGGTGAACACTAAAGCCTCAGTCAGACTACATGAATTGAGTCAGGTTACAAACCAATAATGCTGCTAAGGGCCCCCGATGGTGACCAGAGCTGGGAGAATTACCAGATTAGACTACCCTGGTTGTACACCAGCATGAAGCCCCTTCCACTGCTGTTTTTCCCAGTAAAACAGTGACAATCTGACTTTTTCTTGATGCTTGTTGATTGACACCCCCCCACACACACACACGCACCCCCACCCTTCCATGGTGTTGACAGCAGCATGTGATCTTTGGTGCGGATCATGAAGAGACACCAATGTCCTGATAGAGACGCAGTTGACAGTGTGAAGGACATGAAAGACGCGCTGTGGCTATTTCCATTTTTAACACTTCTGCTCTCCTATAAACACACGTTACTCCTTCAGTCCACTGTTTGTCCAATAATCTGTCCAGCTGTGTGTCTTACAGATTAAGTGTGTTTGAACGTGATGCACTGAAGGATGTGATCCCTTATGGGTGGCATTAATCAGACAAAGTGTCATCGAACATTAAAACAAGGTCCTTAAATGCATACGAATTTTTTTTTTTAATGGAGTGCAGTATTCAACGATGACTAAATAATATTAGTTGTTCTTTGCTGCTCCATTCAGTAACAAGTTTGCCTATGAATTATTCTCAATTTTGTCAAAATTGTGTTATTGAGAATAATTGACATCCTTGTTAATTCTCATAATCAAGCTTTTTATATTAAAGGAAGCTCGTAAATAGTTGCTCAACCTTGTGTGATTGTGCGATTGTGCTCTTCCATAGATCCACTAAACAAATGTCAGATATCACAGCAGGGATCAAAGGCGGCCGTGTTGTCAGAACACGCTGTATACTCGTGCTTAATATCAATAAAGAGCATTTAAATCAAATAAAATCGGAGAAAAGGAACAGGGATCGCCAACAGGGAGGCGGAAAACAGACCGAATGTGAAAGTCGGAGTGGGAAGGAAAAACGGGAAAAAAAGGGGGAGAAACGATGGAGAAGAAGCAGAGGGGAGAAATAATGCGTGTGAATTAGAGAGAGGAGGGGAGGAGAGAGGGGGTGGGGGGGGCAGAAACAGAGGGAGAGAGAGCGCGCAGTAAGTGCCTCAGTAGTTTTGGCTGCGGAGACGCGCAGCGCGCAGCGAAGTGTCCCGGCTCACCTCCATGGTTCAGCGCAGCCCGGAGGAGGGACGAGCCTTCCTGCCGGAAATCAGCCCCGAGGAGCCGCCGTCCACGACCTGACAGCAGTAAGCCTCTTATTGCATTAAAGAAACGCAAGAAACGGAAAAGAATTAACAGCACCGATGGGACGCTGGAGACATGTCCAGGCGTTTTCTTCCCGCTGACCGCTGCCTCCGTCCGGCCAGGGAGCGAGCACCGAGCCGCTGATGACACCGGGCTTGATCGGACCAGGCTGTTAATTGAAGATGGAACTTTTTTTTTTTTTTTTTTTTGGAAAATTCATCAGACACGTTCTTGAGCATACCTTTTAGTTGTTTTTTTGTTTTTTTTTCTTGTTTTGATATCTCTTTAATTGGGCGCGCTCCGCTTCAGGGCGCGCTCCTCGCACGTCCGTCAAAGAGCGCAGCGGAGCCGCACTGACGCCGGAGGGTCGACCTGGCTCAGGTCACCGGTGTCTGTGCTTTTGCTGGCCGTCGTCAAGCGCAACAACTTCTTTAAAGAAAAGCCAACTTTTTACACGTTTGACGAAGGTTGTTAAGGTTATAAAGTTTGGGTCGATTTTCTGCTATGACAAAAGATAAAACACCTTGATTTAAAAATAGCTCAAACGCTTATACGTCCATATTTTACTCGTTTCACTCTTTTACGGAACTGGTCTAACTGTGATAACTATTTTTACTCTTTTATCCT